>CAMZMU010000069.1:2695820-3352194 GCA_947311845.1 Poa pratensis | reverse complement strand
CCCCCCCCCCCCCCCCCCCCCCCCCCCCCCCCCCCCCGGAAGAACTATGCGGAGATGATTTCTGTTGAGTTCGTAGGAGCAGAACCTTGCGCGGGAGACATGTTTCTGCATAGAAGGTTTTGCCGCAATGCTACAGATTTATAGCTTATTCTGCTTGTTAAATCATCGGATTAACTGCGAAAGCATTGATAAATTTTAGTTATGGATGAAGTGATGATAAAAACGAGCCTTTTTCCGTTGGTGTGTGTCAGTATTGAACTCGCAGTTCCTGACTGCTATATACTGTTCATTCAGTACAGTTATGTGTGAACTGACATGATGCAGTTAATTGTACTGCAATTTTTAAGCAAATTGTGGAAATTTGTGGTGTTGCTAAACGTTGGTACTTTGTGATCTGCAGGAAGTAATGAAGATTTGTTCATAGTTTTACTTGAGTTACAACGGATTTTTCTTTGGAAAAGGAGTGACCTTGACGTATGTCTCGTCAACAGTTGCTTATGTTTATTTTTGCAACAGAAAACGTTGCTTATGTTTACTTTGTGGATAGAAGGAATTCTGAAGCAATTGGGGTGCAAATGATAAAGGCAGCAGCAGAGACTCACAAGCATTTGTCTTTGTTAGTTGACCATAGTAATTTTCTGAAAAAATTTGAGAGTAAGTTATATTGAATGGAACATCAGGTGCAGGGACAACAGGCACATCAGGTGCAGGGAAAACAGCCACATCAGGAGCAGAGACAGCAGGCACAGCAGGTGCGAGACAACAGGCATATCAGGTGCAAGTACATCAAGGATAACTGTGGCAGAGGATGAAGAAGCTTGTTTTCTAGAAGAAGATGAGGAGCAAGATTTAGATTTTGTTGATAGTGATTATCAAGCAGACGAGGGAGATGATCTTTTCAATGATAACATAGAAGAGTGATGTCCATTTTGTCTTCCTGTAATTCATCACATTTCGTGTTATCTGCTCAGCTCAATATGTCAGCAAATTTATATCATTGTGACAAAATAGTGCAATAGGATTTGCTTTCACCATTTCAAACTGGGACATAGAAAACTGGTACAATTTGAGACAATGAGCTGAACATAGCATCACATTACACTATGTGTGTGACGAGCTGACAACCAGTTTCACCAATTTCAATTCCAGCAGCACAAACATTACAAGTCTACCATAGTTCAAATAAATCCTCTTATTAATCCAAGCATAAACACTATAAAGAACAACACAGCCAGCTACAACAATTACAAATTTAAGCTCCTTGTCCTCCTTTTCCTGGTTCATACTCCTTCTGGTTTTTAATATAAGATGTTTTTGCGTTTTTCCACATTCACATATATCTAGATGTATGTAGACATATTTTAGTGTGTATGTGCACTCATATTAGTATGCATGTAGACATACATGTTGGATAGCTAAAACTTCTTATATTTATGCACGGAAGGGAGTAATTCTGATCAAACATTTGAGCTCTTCAATTTTTTTCTACTGCTTAACTCCTTCTCCTTCCTTCTTTACATTCTGGTCTCAGTTGCGAAGATGGTGTGTAACTTATCCTGTAAATTCATAGAACAACAATAAAAATTGTGTAACTTATCCTGCAAATTCATAGAACAACACTAAAATCAGAGGAAAAGCATAACAGAACAGAGCATAGCTTAAATTAAGAGAAAATCAGTAAAATCAACAAAACAATTGGTTTGTCGCCGACTCAGCAGACCTCACCTTCATCGGCACCTCCATGTTCCAGAAAGCTAATCCTTACATCAGTTTCCTTCACCCACGGCTCGCGCGTCGCCGCCGCTCGACACTCTACTCCCGCCAAAGCCAACGAACTCTCACCCACGGCTCGCCCACCACTGGCTCGCCGTCGCCCGCCGCGACGTACAGATGCTGCACCCACTCCGCCGCCCAACCACCAGCTCTCTCTCTCTCTCTCTCTCTCTCTCTCTCTCTCTCTCTCTCAGTCCAACAGCACAGCCGCACCAAATGTCGCACCCGCGCGGGGACCAGGGTTAGGTCGCGTGCCTGGTCGAATTGGGGAATTGCATTTTCGCGGCATAAACAGACTTGTCCGTGAATTATAAAGAATATAGGGGGGTATCTATTAAATATCCAAAAACCACTATTGCGTGCCTTATCCTACCTTGCAATTACACGTGTCGGCTCGATAGCTGTCATGTCCGAAGTCATGAAACACTAGGAGTCGGAGGACTCCCTTTTAGAGATTCGGTTATAGGGGCGCTAGGAGGATCTTGGTGAGTTGATCGGGAGCGATGCAGAAAGTAAGACACACAAACAGTTTACCCAGGTTTAGGCTTGTGAAGCGTAACACCTACTCGTGCTTGTTTGGATTGATGGTGGTGATAAGCGTTTCGGGCTACAAAGTGGTGTTCCGGATAACGTGAGATCTACAGCCAAAGGAAGAGGATGAAGGCAAGATCTTATCTGGGCTTCCTCTCTGACTTGTGGCTCAAGATGATCCGATCCCTCTTCTGGTGGCCTTGGTCCTCTTTTAAAGTGCAAGGGGATACCACAATGACGAGACCAACTGTCCTCTATGTTTGCCGTTCGGAGTCCACAAAAAGGTGATGGGGTTCGTGGATGGAAGGCAGGTCTTCCGCCATGCCTGCCTCAGTCCAAGATAATGCCAAGATTATTTAGCTTTTCTTTGGAAGTTGCCAGACGGGAACATGTCGCGCCAGTCCTCTAGCCACAGCGGCGTGACTCAGCCACCATTACTACGGGTCTTGCTTCGACTTGTTAGCCTTGTCTTGTAAATGGTCCATCCTTCGAGGACACTAAGTTAGGCCACCAGGAAGAAATGTCTTTCTGATATCGCGGACTGAGGTCTGCATCCAGGATAGGTTTGCGGGTAACCGAAAAGTATACTAGGCACTCTGCTTCACCAGGATCCCGGAAAGCTTTCGCGGGAGATTCTATGCTAGCCATGAATTGTGGTTGTGTAATCGAATCCAGCCTTCCCCGGATGGCAAGTGGGGATACTTCTGAATAGTTGCGGCCCACGTTAGGACCACCTGGGAACCCCCTATTCTCAAGGTGCCACAGTCACCCTGGGCACAGTCTCGACTATCTCTCGTGGTCGAGGCGGTGCCCTTAATTCAGAGCATGGCCACAGTGACATGTCTTGTCTGCTTACTGCCAAAGTCATAGTTCCCGGTTTTGACAGCTCGATCATGGGAGATGGGCTTCTTTGGACGCCGAGCTGAGTAAATGAAACGGTTTCTGACCACAGGTCATGTCTTGACTATCTACTCGTGGTCGAGGCGGTGCCCTTAATTCAGAGCATGGCCACAGTGACATGTCTTGTCTGCTTACTGCCAAAGTCATAGTTCCCGGTTTTGACAGCTCGATCATGGGAGATGGGCTTCTTTGGACGCCGAGCTGAGTAAATGAAACGGTTTCTGACCTTTGGGGACCCGCGCCTCGGTAACTTCGCCTGGTGGGAAAAGTGTGATCGACTTCACCCGAATATGTCCCCCCAGGGATCTCAAGGCTCATCTTTCAGATCTGGCTCTCCCAGGGGTTTCTCACTTCTTCTCTTCCAAAAAATCCACCTTGCCTCTAGAACCCCAAAAATCCAGCTATGTTCCATGTTTCCTTATTTTGCCATGGCGCCCAAGCAGAAGAGGGGGAGCGAGAATTCGCCGGCAGATCAAGATTCGTGGAAGGCGAGGAGGGCAGCGAGGCGGAAAACCGAAACACTCTTCAAGAGTAAACATTATACTAGAAATGCCATCCTCAAGGTACTGGCGGTGGTGGCCAGCGACCATTGCAGCTCTGGAAAGACAATCGTCAAGGCGCTGCCCCTTGCAGCGGAGGGGAGTGTTGCGTCCCGATCATCTGGTACTTCCTAGCCATGGGACTACTTCCGCCATTTTCGCAGTTCTTCCATGATGTTCTAGAAGTGCATGTGCTAAGCTCCTATAGCTGCATCCCAGCGCTTTTTTCTAATGGTGATTTTCGTCCACCTCTGTGAGTGCTTTGTGCGCTTTCCTCCTTCAGTGGCATTGTTTCGCCATTTCTACATTCCGTGCCTAACCCGAGGGAACCGATTTCGTTTATCGTCTTTTCAATCTCGTCCTGGACAACGTCACCCTTCACCCCAACGTTCTACCGTCAGTAGTGCACCCCGGTTTTCTATCTACGATGCCGATACGAGGACAAGTGGTGAGTATGAGGGTGTGTGTAGGAATGATCAATCCCCTCACGTAGGAGGGGCGTACCCTTATATAGGGGTGCACCACTATCTCATAGGTATGGCGGACTGACTCTACAAGACGGGTACGAGCTATGATGTGACACAATCTACGCTAAGTTGTTGTACCTGACACTCGATTGGGCGATCCGTATAGGGCATGGAGCAGAACCACTGTAAAAGTCGCCAACGGTGACTTTCGGGTGTCTTGGTACGGCGCGCTCATCAGCCCTGATTGATCGGGATGGGACTGGACCCCGGGAGAGAGCTGTGTCAGCATGTTCTGCCAGGCCACGCCCGTTGAGTCAGCCATAAGGTCGCGTCTTGTCCGCTCGCCCCGTGTTAGTACAGATAGTGGACTTTGACTTCTGCATCTCCAAAGAGGATCAGGTGAGAGGAACACTTCTCAAGGGTTGTCTCCAACCTCTAACCCGGCCCAAAATCCTCCATGAGCGAGACAAAGACTCTGAATTCGAGGGGGACATGAGGTAGGAATGCCACCACATCATCAGCGTAGATAGATGTGCGTGATACGTCCATTTTGCATCACTATTTTGTATCATAATCTACTCTTACTTACTGATGTATTTCACATTTTATTACAATACGTACGATATTTTATCTTATTTTGCATGTTTTACAATTGCACGAAATTTATCTGTCAGAGTCAGGATTCTGCTGAAAAGAGCACCGTCAGGAGGGGATACGCCGGAAGCCCAAAAATCACCAGAAAAATATAGGAATTATTTCCTCATCAAATCAGGCAGGAGGCCAGAAGACCTCGAGGAGGGGTGCCATGAGGCCACCCGGCGGCCTAGGGGCGCGGCCCACCCCTGGCCACCGTGGGCCCGCTTGGCCCCCTGGCCCACCTCCGGTGCTCCCCTTTGGTGATATACTCCCTCTTGACCTAATAATCACGGGGACGGACGCATAATTCTACAGAGAAAAAGAGAAAAAGCTCTCTGCAAGGAGAAATCTGCCGGGGAAACTTCCCTTGGGAGGGGGAAATCATCGCCACCGTCATCGCTCCAAGCTTCATCGGGATCATCATCTTCATCATCTCCACCGCCAGCACCATCATCCCCACCGCTCCACTTCGTTCCGCTGTAACATCTAGGGTTGTACTTGTTTAGTTTATTGGAGATACTCTCCCGGTATTGATTACCCTTCGTGGATTGATGCTTTGAGTTGTTTCGGTGAATTAACTTTATGACCAGATTGTTATTACTCATCATATCACCTCTGATCATGATCCATATGATGTCTTGTGAGTAGTTCTTTAGTTCTTGAGGACATGGGAGAAGTCTTGTGGTTAGTAGTGGAATTATGTTGATGAGTATTTAATATTTGATATTTAAGTTGTGGTGTTATTCTTCTAGTGGTGTCATGTGAACGTCGACTACATGATACTTCACCTTTATGGGCCTAGGGGAATGCATTGTGTATTTAGTTTACCTATTGTGGGGTTGCCGGAGCGACAGAAACCTAAACCCCCGTTGGTAGATTAATGCATGAGGGAGCGTAGGATCCCAGAGCTTAAAGCTGTGGTTAGAGTTATCTTAATCACTTCCTTGCAGTGCGGAAGCCTGTAAGGGGTGTAATCACGAGTGTGTATTTATCCAAGTACGGGTAGTGCACTAGCATAGGTTCACCCACACAACACTTATCAAAACATTAAATATGAGTTAACGGTATGAAGCGAAAGCACTTGACATCTCTCCCGTGTGTCCTCAGGAACGTTTGGTAATCATAAGTGAAACAACCGGCTTGTCCTTTGTGCTAAAAAGGATTGGGCCACTTGCTGCAACTATTGCTGCTCTCTTTTATTTACCTGTACTTTATTTACTCGCATTTACTTTCTCGTACTTTATATCAAAAACCCTAAAAACTTGTCTGCTAGCATTTACAGTGAAACCTTGCTTGAAACCGCTTGTCAGCACCTTCTGCTCCTCGTTGGGATCGACACTCCTATTTATCGAAAGTACTACGATAGATCCCCTATACTTGTGGGTCATCAAGACTATTTTCTGGCGCCGTTGCCGGGGAGTGAAGCGCTATTGGTAAGTGGAATTGGTAAGGAGAACTTTTATTGTAAGTGTGTTTTTATTACTGTATGTTGCTCTATATAATTATGGAGCCCTCTGATTTCGAAACGCTGTTTGGGACTAGTTTCATCACTTCTCTTGTTACAGCAAAGGATCCCCCACCAGCTAAAAGAATTCCGTTTAAGATACCTATGAGAATTGTTGAACGTGTTATAAATAACCGCTATTCAGGAGATGGAACTGTCCATCCTGCTGATCACTTGCTTTTTATACATGAATTATGCGGGTTATTTAAGATTGCAGGTATCACCACGGAACAATGTAAGAGGAAATTATTCACTATATCGCTGAAAGACGGAGCATTGGATTGGTACAGGTTATTGAAAAATGCGGATTCATTCGACTGGGAAGGAATTGTACCTCTCTTTCACTCTAAGTTTTATCCTCTACATGAAATTCATAGAGATAGAAATTATATCTATAACTTCTGGCCTCATGATGGAGAAAGTATCGCCCAAGCTTGGGGGGCTGAAATCACTAATACTCAAATGCCCCATTCATGAGTTCCCCAGAGATATCATTATCAATAATTTCTATGCAAGGCTTACACTCCATGACAAGGATTTACTTGATGCTTCTTCTAATGGGTCTTTCACAAGCAATAAGGAAGAAGTTAAATTGGATCTCCTTGAAAGGATCCAACGCAATACTGAAGATTGGGAAAATGATGAAGGTAGAGAATCAGGTATAAATTACGATTATGATTGCATTAAGCTCTTTGTTGAAACTGAAAGTTTTCGTAAGTTTAGTGCTAAATATGGTCTTGATTCTCAAATTGTTGTTAATTGCTGTAAGATTTTTGCTTCGTACATCAACATTCCTAAGCAGGAATGGGTGAAGTATCATGAACCATTTAAAGAGCCTGTTAAAATAACTACACCTGCTAAAGAAGTTCAAGTTCATACTGTTGATCATGTTTTACCTGAGCCTTATATTGAGAAAATGCCTTTCCCTAAGGTAAAACAACGTTCTATTGTTGCTAGTGTGGTTAATAAAAGTGAAAAGAAAATCTTTGAACCTGAAGAACAGTTAAAGATAGAACCTGCTGTAGCAATAGTTAAGGATCTTATAACTGAAAATGTAGAAGAAAGCCATATAATTTTTTGTGAAGATGCTTCTAACATTGTTAAGCCATCTAAGAAGAATGTCAAGAAAATTGGAACTCCTGTCATTTCGGTTAAGATTGGTGATCATTGCTACTATGGTTTATGTGACATTGGTGCTAGTTCAAGTGCTATCCCCTATGAACTTTATCAAGAAATCAAGCATGAAATTGGTCCCTGTGAACTGGAAGAAATTGATGTGGTTATTCGACTTGCTAATAGAGAAACTATCTCTCCGGTTGGTATAGTCAGAGACGTGGAAGTTCTATGTGGTAAGACTAAATACCCTGCTGATTTCTTAGTGCTTGGTTCTGCTGCAAGTAAGACTTGTCCTATTATTTTTGGTAGACCTTTCTTAAATACTTGTGGTGCTGTAATAGATTGCAAAAAGGAAAAGATCTATACTAAATTTGCTGGAGAACCTTATGAGTTCAATTTTTCCAAATTTGCTAAAAACCATCACGAAAAAGATTTACCTAATGAGGATTTTCGAGTTGAACAACTTGCTTCTGTTGCTATTGCTCCTAACAATGCTTTGCAGCAATTCATGGAAGATCATGAGAGTGAAGTTTTTATGCAGGAAAGAAATGAAATAGATGACGTTTTTCTTCGACAACCTGCTATTCTTAAACATAATTTACCTGTGGAAGAGTTGGGACCTCCTTCGCCTCCCAAAGGAGATCCTGTTTTTGAATTAAAAACTCTACCTGACACGCTTAAATATGCTTATCTTGATGAAAAGAAAATATATCCTGTTATTATTAGTTCTAAACTTTCAGGTCAAGAAGAGGAGAGATTATTGGGAATACTTAGGAAACATCGAGGTGCCATGGGTTATACTTTGGATGATCTTAAAGGGATTTCTCCTTCTATTTGTCAGCATATAATTAATCTGGAGCCCGATGCAAAGCCAGTTGTTGAGCATCAACGAAGGCTAATCCCTAAGATGAAAGAAGTGGTAAGAAGTGAGATTCTAAAACTTCTCGAAGCAGGTATAATCTATCCTATCGCTGATAGTAGATGGGTGAGTCCTGTTCATTGTGTCCCTAAAAAGGGAGGTATTACTGTTGTTGCAAATGATAACGATGAGCTTATTCCGCAAAGAACAATAGTTGGGTATAGAATGTGTATTGATTTTCGAAAACTTAATAAAGCAACTAAGAAAGATCATTACCCTTTACCTTTTATTGATCAAATGTTGGAAAGGTTAGCTAAAAACTCACATTTCTGCTTTTTAGATGGATATTCTGGTTTTTCGCAAATTGCTGTTAGACATCAAGATCAGGAGAAAACCACTTTTACTTGTCCTTATGGAACTTATGCTTATAGACGCATGCCTTTTGGTTTATGTAATGCTCCTGCCACTTTTCAGAGATGCATGTCTGCTATATTCCATGGCTTTTGTGAGCAAATTGTGGAAGTCTTCATGGACGATTTCTCCGTCTATGGAACTTCTTTTGACAACTGTTTGCACAACCTTGATAAAGTTTTGCAGAGATGTGAAGAAACAAACCTTGTTCTTAATTGGGAGAAATGCCATTTTATGGTAAATGAAGGAATCGTTCTTGGACATAAAGTTTCCGAGAGAGGTATTGAAGTCGATAGAGCAAAGGTTGAGGCAATTGAGAAATTACCTTGCCCAAGGGATGTGAAAGGTATTCGTAGTATTCTTGGTCATGCGGGTTTCTACAGGAGATTTATTAAAGATTTTTCTAAAATTTCGAAACCACTTACTAATCTTCTTCAAAAAGATGTTCCATTTATTTTTGATGATGATTGTAAAGAAGCTTTCGAAATTCTGAAAAAGGCTTTAACCACTGCTCCTGTTGTTCAACCACCTGATTGGAATCTACCTTTTGAAATTATGTGTGATGCTAGTGATTATGCTGTAGGAGCTGTTCTTGGACAGCGTGTTGATAATAAACTGAATGTTATTCATTATGCTAGCAAAACTCTTGATAATGCTCAAAAGAATTATGCTACTACTGAAAAAGAATTTTTAGCTGTGGTGTTTTCTTGTGATAAGTTTAGACCTTACATTGTTGATTCAAGGGTGACTATACATACTGATCATGCTGCTATTAAATACCTTATGAATAAGAAAGATGCAAAGCCTAGACTTATTAGATGGGTTCTATTGCTACAAGAGTTTGACTTGCATATTGTTGATAGGAAAGGTGCTGATAATCCCGTTGCTGATAATTTATCTAGAATAGAAAAGTCTCTTATGATCCTATTCCTGTTAATGACAGTTTTCCAGATGAACAATTAGCTTCAATAGAGGTAAATACCGTGATAGCCCGTGGTATGCTGATTATGCTAATTTTATTGTCTCCAAGTATTTGCCTCCAACTTTCACCTATCAGCAGAGGAAGAAATTCTTCTATGACTTAAGGCATTATTTTTGGGATGACCCACATTTATACAAAGAAGGAGTGGATGGTGTTATGCGACGTTGTGTCCCAGAGTATGAGCAAAAGGAGATATTGCGCAAATGCCACACAGTGCTTATGGTGGACATCATGCTGGGGACAGGACCGCACATAAGGTGCTTCAGTCAGGTTTTTATTGGCCTACCCTTTTTAAAGATGCTAAGAAATTTATTATGTCTTGTGATGAATGTCAAAGAGTAGGAAATATCAGTAGACGTAATGAAATGCCTATGAATTACTCTCTTGTTATTGAGCCATTTGATTGTTGGGGATTTGACTTCATGGGTCCTTTCCCTTCTTCGCATGGTAATACTCATATTCTTGTTGTTGCTGTTGACTATGTTACTAAATGGGTAGAAGCTATTCCAACTCCTAGTGCTGATCATAAAACTTCTTTAAGAATGCTTAAAGATGTCATTTTTCCTAGGTTTGGCGTGCCTAGATATCTTATGACTGATGGAGGGTCTCATTTTATTCATGGTGCTTTTAGAAAAACACTTGCTAAATATGACGTGAATCATAGAATCTCTTCACCCTATCATCCTCAAACAAGTGGTCAAGTAGAATTGACTAACAGGAAATTAAGTTAATCTTGCAAAAGACTGTTAATAAGTCTAGAAAGAATTGGGCTAAAAAACTTAATGATGCTTTATGGGCTTATAGAACTGCTTATAAGAATCCTATGGGCATGTCTCCTTATAAAATGGTTTATGGAAAAGCTTGTCACTTACCTTTAGAATTAGAACACAAGGCTTATTGGGCAGTTAAGGAATTAAATAGAGATTTTACACTTGCGGGTGAGAAAAGACTGCTTGCCATGAGTTCTTTAGATGAATGGAGAAGTGAAGCTTATGAAAATGCCAAATTGTTTAAAGAAAAAGTTAAGAGATGGCATGATGGAAGAATAATAAATAGAGAATTTAATATTGGTGATAAAGTATTATTGTATAGGTCTCGTCTCAGATTTTTTGCAGGCAAATTACTCTCCAAATGGGAAGGACCGTATATTGTTGAAGAAGTATATCGCTCGGGAGCCATTAAGATAAACTCATTTGATGGTGATAAACCACAAGTGGTTAATGGTCAAAGACTCAAGCATTATATTTCTGGTGATCCCATTGGGAAAAATGTTGATATCATACAAGTAGTGACTCCGGCACTACTAGGAAATAGACTATCTGTGGCACACCCAAAAAAATTCTGTGGCGCAACTAATTTGTTTTTGTGGCGCACGTGGATATGCGCCATAAAATTCTCACATTTCTGTGCCGCATCCACATTATATGCGACACCGAATTTTCAAAAAATTCAAAAAATGCAAAAAAAACTCAGAAAAAATGAAATAATTTCAAAAAACCTAAATATTAGAATTTTTTGAAGTTTTTGAACTGATGACTTCCCGCTAGGTCACCCATCCTCAAATTGCTCCAACCCAAACACGCTTAACTTCTAAATTCTATTTAGTTCAGCTACCCTTATGCTACAAAAGTTCTTATTAATATAAGTATCATATCAGTCCTTTCAAGCCTTGTATGTGTATATAGCTGTATAGATGTGTGTGTAGTTTATATGTGGTATGTGTATATATGTGTTTTTAAATTTTAAAAACCTTAAAAGTTTCAAAAGGAAATTCAAAAGTTTCAAAAATCCAAAAAATTCAAAAATCCCGAAAACTTCAAAAAAATTCAAAAAATCCAAAAAAAATCAAAAAATTCAAAAAAATTCAAAAATTTAAGACAAAATGCAATTTTTTAAATGACAAAAAAAATAAAAAAATTCAAAAAAATAAAAGTTATTTAAAAAAGAATTTTTTTCTACAAAATCAAAAAATCAAAAAATATTTAGATGTTCAAATTTTTCCAAAAAATCCAAAAAAAAATTTATTTAGAAAAATCTTTTTTTTGGAATAGTTGAATTTTTTTGATTTTTTCTGGATTTTTTGATTTTTTTTGGATTTTTTGAATTTTTGAAACTTTTCTGTGGCGCATACAATCTGTGGCGCACATCCAACATGCGCCACAGAAATGCCAACATGCGCCACAAAAATGTGTCTTTCTGTGGCGCATATAGCTATATGCGCCACATAAAAACACATTTATGTGGCGCATATCCAACATGCGCCTTTATGCGCTACAGAAAGACACATTTCTGTGGGTATATGTGTCACAGTAACACATTTCTGTGGGTATATGCGCCACAGAAATCCGCAAAAATATGCGTCACAGAAATATTTCCGTGGCACATGCCTATTTGGTGCGCCGCAAAAATTGATTCTATCTATAGCTGTTTTCCAAGTAGTGCGGAAGATTTCATAAAATTCGAATACCGGAAGGCTCCAGAATTAGTTTTGGAATAGGTATCAACTTTAGTAAGCAAAAGTTCACGTTTAATTATAAAAAATTTATTCATTATTTTTAGGTAAAATGAAAAATTACGGAACAAAAAAGAGACGGAGACCGACTCCAGGTCGAGGAGGCGGCCTAGGGGTGCGGCCCACCCCATGGCCGCGCCGTGGGCCCGCCTGCCTCGCCTGGAGCCCGTCTCCGACTCCGCTTTGGTCCGTCGCCTTCCTTTTTGTCAGGAAATTTTTGCTATATATTCACCAGGATCTCTTGAGGTCCGTATCTCGTGTTTTCGACCGTTTTTGTTTCGAGCTATTTCTGCCAGGACCCTAGGAAATCTAGAGCCAACATGTCGTCCCAAGGATCTTGCGGGGAAGTGAGCTGCAGCGAGATATAACTCGCGGTACCGTGGGCGACTGGGCAACAAAAGAAGGGAATGCTGCAAGAAGAGCAAACATGGACCGGAGCGTTCATGAAGAAGTGAGGAGGATGACATCGAACCAATAAGAAGTACCAAGGCCAAGCAACCCCACTTTCGTGGGATCGATTAACCCTGGACGTGCTTTTTCTCGTAATATGCAGGGTGCAATACCTCCGAGGCCGAACATCCATCAATTTCCTTCGGTGGCTAAAGCACATCAGGTGGCTGATGAGTTTTGTGAGCAATGATAAACTTCAGGAAGAGAATGAAAGGCTACGATTTATGCTCCAGCGTTTCCTGACCCCTATTGCTATGGTTCCTCGTTCACCACCCAAGGATCAAGCTTGAACGTCAAGGGGTAATGGCACTCCCTTGGTTCATTCCAAGCTTGGGGGAGTGCCCCAGTATCATTATCTTTTATCTTTATAATTTCGTGGTTATATCATTGGTAGAGAGGTTATCATATAAGTTAGTCTGCAATGTGTGGTATCATTTTCCCTTTAGTGAGTTATCTTTGTATCCTTTGGTGTGAGTTTGTCTTTGATGGAATATTTATGAGAAGCTTCATCTTTACTTTCTTGCACCTTTATTTCTAGCATTGCAACCTCTACTATTTGGTTAACTTGTTGGAGTTTTGACCTCACATTGTGTATAACCAGTAGATCTTCTTAGTCATGGCAAACTTAGCATTGGTCATTAGCAACAGTTCTTAAGACACTTAAGTAAAGAAGAGAGAATTACATGCAAATATATTATCATTGTTAACTTTGATACTTTTTAACTAGAAAAAGTTTTATTGTTTGGTTTAAAGAGTATGTGTTGACAAGAAAATATGTATGATCTCTCATATTGCTTTTATATTTGCATGTATCTTTCAACACTAATGTTTGCTGCAAAGCCTAAAGCCTTGTACTGAGAGGAAATACTTCTCGTGCATCAAAAACCTTGAGCCAAAACCTCCAAAGTGTCCACCATAAACTTCCTATATGTGGTATTTCTCAGCCACTCCAAGTAAATCAGTCTTGTGCTACCTTTAAACTATTCAAAATTGTTACTACTCCTCTTTGTGTCTCTGTTTACCAGCTCACGAGGAAGTAGTAGATGGTCTTTATTTCACTTGTCAATAAGACTTTATCTTCAGACTAGCAGCTTACATCTGTTTATCTATAATTTTGCAAAAAGAGCTGGCAGCGGGGTGCCCAACCCCCTTAATTTACAACTTTAACAGCAAACTCTCCTCAAATTTTGTTCCTGAGCACTCAGTCAAACATCTGCATGTGTAAACAAAGGAGAAAAGAGGGATGATCTGCTTGCTGCAGAAATAACGTTCCTCAATGGGAGCCGCTCTTAAAAAGTCTGGTTGGCAAGGGTAATACTGTATTGTCTGCCGCCATTCGTTGACCATTAACATGCACCACTCAAAATATATTTTTACCCTCTATGCAATTTCCAAAACCTAAAAAGCTCTAGCAGTTGACTTGATCCCTGCTTCCCTCTGCGAAGGACCTATCTTTTACTTTATGTGAGTCAGTATACCTATCTCTCTCATACCCCAAGGCAAGCATTAATGTTGTTGAGATTCATTCACTTATTCGTTGCTAATTTGATTGATTATACCTACCTTTTCTTTTGTTATCACTGAACCTTTACCTGCAAGGATATAAGATTGAAAGTTTTTGGTAAATGCAAAGAACCTATGATAGTTGAACATGTGACAGATCTTTTATATATAAAAACTCCACTTGAAAGATAAGTTTATTATGCTATTTGTTCTCTAACCAAGAGCAAGGTTTACCATTACTTATTTAAAGGTCTTCTTGATATACTCTTACTAATGATTGATCATTACTTGACTCAAGTTAGATTTTATAAGAAAGGTTGCTGTTCTAAAAGAATGTGTGTATTGTTAAGGAAATACTGATGCTTCATGTTCGTATTCTTTTTATCGACACTTCACTCCAAAAACCCGTGGTCACGTTTATTAAAGCTCAGTTTTCACTTGGGGACAAGCGAGGTCTAAGCTTGGGGAGTTGATACGTCCATTTCGCATCACTATTTTGTATCATAATCTACTCTTACTTACTGATGTATATCATATTTTATTACAATACTTATGATATTTTATCTTATTTTGGATGTTTTACAATTACACGGAATTTATCTGTCGGAGTCAGGATTCTGCTGAAAAGAGCACCGTCAGGAGGGGATACGCCGGAAGCCCCAAAAATCACCAGAAAAAATATAGGAATTATTTCCTCGTCAAATCAAGCAGGAGGCCAGAAGACCTCGAGGAGGGGTGCCACGAGGCCACCCTACGGCCTAGGGGCGCGGCCCACCCCCTAGCCGCGCCGTGGGCCCACCTGGCGCCTCTGGCCCACCTCCGGTGCTCCCCTTCGGTGATATACTCCCTCTTGACCTAAAAATCACGGGGACGGACTTCGCATAATTTTTTCGCCGCCTCTACGGGGCGGAAAATAGAGAGAAAGAAAATCTCTCCGGCAGGGAGAAATCTGTCAGGGAAACTTCCCTCCGGGAGGGGAAATCATCGCCATCACCACCGTCATCGCTCCAAGCTTCATCGGGATCATCATCTTCATCATCTCCACCGCCAGCACCATCATCCCCACCGCTCCACTTGGTTTCGCTTTAACATCTAGGGTTGTACTTGTTTAGTTTATTGGAGATACTCTCTCGGTAATGATTACCCTTCATGGATTGATGCTTTTGAGTTGTTTCGGTGAATTAACTTTATGACTAGATTGTTATTACTCATCATATCACCTCTGATCATGATCCATATGATGTCTTGTGAGTAGTTCGTTTAGTTCTTGAGGACATGGGAGAAGTCTTGTGGTTAGTAGTGGAATTATGTTGATGAGTATTTAATATTTGATATTTAAGTTGTGGTGTTATTCTTCTAGTGGTGTCATGTGAACGTCGACTACATGATACTTCACCTTTATGGGCCTAGGGGAATGCATTGTGTATTTAGTTTACCTATTGTGGGGTTGCCGGAGCGACAGAAACGTAAACCCCCGTTGGTAGATTAGTGCACGAGAGAGCGTAGGATCCAGAGGTTAAAGCTGTGATTAGAGTTATCTTAATTACTTCCTTGCAGTGCGGAAGCCTGTAAGGGGTGTAATCACGAGTGTGTATTTATCCAAGTACGGGTAGTGCACTAGTATAGGTTTACCCACACAACACTTATCAAAACATTAAATATGAGTTAACGGTATGAAGCGAAAGCACTTGACATCTCTCCCGTGTGTCCCCAGGAACGTTTGGTAATCATAAGTGAAACAACCGGCTTGTCCTTTGTGCAAAAAAGGATTGGGCCACTTGCTACAACTATTGATGCTCTCTTTTATTTATCTGTACTTTATTTACTCACATTTACTTTCTCGTACTTTATATATAAAACCCCTAAAAACTTGTCTGCTAGCATTTACAGTGAAACCTTGCTTGAAACCGCTTGTCAGCACCTTCTGCTCCTCGCTGGGATCGACACTCCTATTTATCAAAAGTATTACGATAGATCCCCTATACTTGTGGGTCATCAGTGCGCAATTGCAGCCCCGTGTTCTCCAGATGGGAGAGAAGCCCCCAACTCGTAGCCCTCTCTATCAACAAGTGCATGACCTCCATCACCAGAATAAACTGTTGGGGCGAGAGGGGATCCCCTTGCCTTAGTCCATGCCTATTGAAGATCTTGGTCCCTAGAGAGACATTGAGTAGCACTCTCGTAGAAGCCGTGGACAACAAGGCATAAACCGTCGCAACCAGTATGTCGCGAAGACCAACTTCGTCAACACCTCCAGCAGGAAGACCCAACTGGTCGTATCGAAAGCCTTGGTGATATACTGCTTCATGAGCACGGTAGGAATGGCAGAACTGTGCAGCTTCCGCGCCGTCCCTTGGACCGTCATGCAGTTATTATGAAGGCACCTTCCATGCACAAACGCACTCTGGTGTGCACCAACCAACTGCGGCAGGGAGGGAGCTATACCCTACTCGCGTTAACCTTAGCCACCAACTTCGTGATTCCATGAATCAAACTGATAGGACGAAAGTCACGCACTTCCCCCGCCCGGCTTATTTTAGAAGCAGCTTGATGAAGGCCTGGTTGACCGCCCAAAACCACGAGCACCGCGGCGGGACAAGACCTGAAGGCCGCCATGATATCCCCTCTGATAACACCCCAACACGCCACAAAGAATATGTTGGTGAACCCGTCTGTTCCGGGATACTTGTCCACACCTCCTCCTCCGAGAACTCCCCCTCCAAGTGAGAGAGGTCTGATGTGGGAAGAACGAGGAATTCCATGTCTAGGGAGAAAGGTCGGCCCACCTCCGCCCCCAAGAGGTTGTCGAAGAAATCATCCACGGCCGAAGCCTTGCCCACATGCTCCATCCGCCTCACACTTTCCACCATAAGATGACCAATGAAGTTCTTCCGCCATTTGTGATAAGCATTCATCTGACCATTTATCAAACAGATAGTGTATTCCTCCAATATCATATCTCCAGGATCTTGGAAAAGGAGCTAGTGTCTTGGAAGCCGACTTTCAGGTTACACATCAGTAGCAAATGTTTACATAGTTGATCAGCTATTTATTAAGATTTGTCAGAACCATAATAAAATTGGGTAGCCGTGTATGCTAGGGTAGTAGATACTCAATTAGAAGCCAGAATAGGAAAAAACATGTTTAATTACTTTCTTCTAGAAAATAACACTTAGATATCAAAATTCACCTGATTAGCAAGTCATTAGCTCTTATCCATTCGGGGACTGCTGTAATCTTCGGAGCCTAAGATAACGAGAGTGGCTGCAGATTTAATTGGATTCATTAGGAGTGTAGGTAAGTGCTAAATTGAACCATAATATCAGATGCGTATCATTTCGTCGTAGCAGACTACAACACACATCTTTGAATTTGCAAACTGCCTGGTGCACTATTCTGAAACTGAAAACTACTTGCTATGTTTATTGTTTAATATATTTATATTCAAC
This sequence comes from Poa pratensis, assembly GCA_947311845.1. Taxonomy (NCBI): domain Eukaryota; kingdom Viridiplantae; phylum Streptophyta; class Magnoliopsida; order Poales; family Poaceae; genus Poa; species Poa pratensis. Next base: position 3,334,562 of record CAMZMU010000069.1, on the reverse strand, counting down.
ACTCCCCCTCACGTCTCAGTTCAGATTTTTGGTCTACATGGTTAGTGCAGCAATTCTATATGGTATCAGAGCGGTTAGTCTCGCGACGCCGATCCTAGGTTTCACAACCACTTCCGCATCGCGCCACCCCGGGAGATTAATCTCCTCTCCTTGGGGCGCGGCACCCGATCAAAATCAAAGATTAGATCGGTTCTTAGATTAGATTTAGATTCAATTTCGAGGTTCTCAATTCCGTAGATTAGATCAGTTTAGCCAATAAATCCCTACCCTCTACGATCCTCAAAATCCACGAGAAATCAGTGCAAAATCCTGGCGGCATCAATCTACATCAAGCACACGGCGCTACATCAGCTTTCAGCGCTGGACACGCAGCGGTGGATCGGGCTGAACACGCGACATCGGGAGCTGGAATCCACAGCGCATGTTCACGTCCATGCACCACGCGCTCTCAGGACAACTCCAGATTGGTTTCTCAACCAAAGAAATCCAGATCGGACAGGTACGCATGTACGAGATTTCAGGTTTGCTCCCGCGTCATGGAATCGACAGGCTTCCCTGGCGCGGCATCGACGCCGACAACATGCCGAGCTACCTGCATCAAGCCGATCCACACCAAGCCGAACCACTACGTCAAGCTGTACGACCGCGCACACGGTTCTGGCAAACTTGTTGTGTGCTCGGTGGGTTTCCTCCAGTCTTGGCAAAATTGGTGGACTCACTTATGACGCGTCTTCTGACGCCTACGACCGCGTCCTCCGACGCCTACGACTATCGCGCAATTATTTTTTGCGCCTTCGGCATTGCGGCTACAACAACTACGACGAGTACTACATCGATCACGGCTACATCACGTCTGGCTTCCTCGCCATCAACATCAAAGGCAACATCTATAGCAACACATTGGCAACAACTTCAGTCAACACCGTCCGCGTCGTCACTTGCGTCCACGCCACTCCCGCTGTGACTGCGGGAGGGAAGAGAGGAGAGACCATCAGAGACGCAATTGATGATGGCGGAGAGGAGGAACGACGGATGCGCAAGACTTCAAATCCAGTCGCAATCGTCCGCTTCACTCCCGTTACGACTGAAGGGGAATGTTAGATTACATATACGTATTAGACTAGGGATTAGATTAGAGATCATCTTGTACTCCAAGGCTCTGATACCATATAGAAAGTTGTGAAACCCTAATCTTTGTTTTGTATTGATCTGACCCTCGCGGTAAAGAGTACAAGACTTGGGAGGCAAGTTACCTATGACTTGGAGTACAAGATGATCTCTAATCTAATCCCTAGTCTAATACGTATATGTAATCTAACATTTATAAGTTCATCGCTTGCATTCTTTTGTAAATAAGCTGAGATGAGAAATGAAGGGAATTTAATTATTTTCAGAAGTGGCATCTGTACTTCGGTACAACAAAACTTAAATAACTTGACCATTATAATTTCAAGAAGCCTATTCCAGTAGATGAACTAGACACATGAAACCATCAGGTTCCACCTAGGAGAATTAAGCAAGTTCGGCTGATGATTGAGATTGGTTATTACACTTTGGTTCCAGTGTGCTGGCCACTCATGCTTAAACACTTCAAGCTAATTTGTGTATTTTTAGCTGATAGAGTTTACATGAAACCATTTTAGACAATTCAAATGCGACCATGTGACCTCACTATGTTGTTTCAGATTTGGTTCCTATGCAAGGATCGAATAAACGACGCGGTGCTCCAGCGAACATGTATAGGGGCTCGAAGAGGTGAATGGGCTTGTGCTGGTCGATCCCTGTTTACGGTCGGAGAGGAGCAGAGTGGGGCTTACGGCCATAGAGACTAGGAAGCGAGCTAGTAGATAGTAACGTACACAGAGGAGCATGTCATACAGATGAACACAACGACTTGTTCGCACAGACCACATAGTAGTTTTTTCTCGAGGTAGATTACAGAGTAGTTGGGTGGCCAACCATTCATTATCGGGCTGGTTGAGCCTATAACTTCAGAGTACATAGTTCTGTTTTTCCTTTTCAGAAAAAGTAAATGAAATCAAACAATATTTACTAGTCTAATAGTCTATACCATTACGAGGAAAATAAAAATTAGATAGATCAAGTTCCTAAGAGATAAGGTTCGATACAATACTCGCGCTCTTCTGGGAGTAGCAAATGACACTGTGAAAATCCTTTTAGCTTAATTGTTTTTGGAGACATCCACCGGGTAACGATGGATGCTGCTAGCCCAGGGCCCATCCGCAACGGAGGATGGTCGTATACACACCCACCCGACGGTGCTGCACTCGTACCCTGCACCGAATCCGATCATCCACACCCTGTTGCCTCTCTTCATTCGGCCTTTGGCCTCGATGTATGCCATCTCATACCACACCGATGCGGTCGACTGGTTTCCGAACCGATGCAGTGTCATCCGCGATGGCTCTACATCCTTGTCTGATAGATTGAGGCCATGTTGTACTGAGTCGATAACGGCTGGTCCACCGACATGGATGCAGAAATGTTCAAATGCCAAACAGAAGTTGGGGACGTATGCTCTATTTCTCTTCCAGTAGAGAACCTTTTTTACCACAAGGAAGAACATAAACTTGAGAAGCTCTGATATCGGTAAGACGAGAGGTGCAGTTGAGGTGATATTGGACTTGAGGGCGTCTCCGGCGATAGCCATAAGGTCCTTTGAGAGAGCAGCACCTAGGTTACCCTTCTCATCCTCCTCTTGATACACACATCGGTAGGCAGAGTCATTTGCAGCAGTGATCGTCCGCTTGACATGCGCAAGCCGAAACCGAGCCTTGGACCTGGAAGTGGATAACAGCTTGGCGGCACCGCCCATGCGGAACAAGATGTTAACCAGCTGCATGGAACGCTTATTGCCCACATAGTAGGCTGGCGCAATGGTCTCTGTCGACACCACTAGTGCGTGTGACCCCCAAGGTATGACCCGCAGCATGTTCCTGGCGAGTCCGACCGCCGTCACCGCCGCGCTGCACCCCATCCCAGAGAGGTTGATGATACGAAGGTCATCTCGAAACTTGTATCTATTCACGATAGTGTCAGTGATGCATGGCACGAGGCAAAAGACACTGCAGTTGGTGATAAGAATGTCGATGGCATTAAGGTCGATGCACGTCTTGGCCAAAAGGTCATCGATCACAGAGAAGATGACCAATTCTGATTCGGCACGTGCTTCATCTAGACTGCAGTATGGCTCAATGTACTGCAATGCATGAGGTACATATGTCTCGTCGCTCATGCGGGAGCGCTCAAGAACACGATCTATGAATTTGACAGTAGAATCATTGAGCATAGGCGAGAGATTTGCATGCTCGATAAAGGTGGCCTTTGGTAATCTACAGTTGGAGCTTGGCCGGAAGCAAGCGTAGTCAACAAGGTATACGGATTTAGGATGGAGTCCAAGGCATAAGATGGCCGTGATGATCAGAAGAACAACCGCTAGGAGCAGGTAATTTATAGGATGGGGCATAGGCTCGTCTACACCGACAAGCCATTGTAGTATTTCTATGAGGCCAGCAGCTGCGAGTGTGGTTGTGGTGATACTACGAAGGAGGAGGATGCTGGCAGATGACGGACTCATCCTGTTGGATGGTGTAGTGTATCTGCAGTGTGCAGAGGTGACCGATGAGGATGGGAAGAGGAACAGTCACGGTGGGATATTTATATAGAAGGGCATGCTGTAAGGCCCTTGTAAAGTGGTAATGTTGTACTCCTAAAGTTCTCAACGAACTTTCTCCGAACTGGTAGCATGTAAGAGACATCATGAATGCCGACCTCTCAACAATTATTCCACTACATGTTATTCATGCTGCAAACCAGTGTGTAGCCCATGTTTATCATATCGCGCAGCTGGACCGCACGATTATAGTCTTTCAGATTACTAGCTAATAGGAGTTTCTCAAAAAAAAAAAAAAACTAGCCAATAGGACATTTTGAGCATATTGAAGAGGTTTTGAGTCTACTGACCAACAAATATGGGCCATCTATTTTGTCGCATTTGCTACAGCTTATGCATGTATCTCATTTTTTTTAAACGCAACCGGTGTTTCAACCATAAGATTTCGGGCGAGGATGTGTGCAAGCTATGTGCATGTTTAAGATGGAAGGAAAATTATGCTATGTTTGTCTTTACAGAAATTCCAAACAAGAAGGGAATGGGTTCTGTGAGTGAGGGAACACTTCTGTCGCATATTAGTTGGTAAAATAACTTTCTGCCTTGCGATCTTTCCTTAGATATCATAAAGATCACAATGATAAATAAGGTGGCTAAAGCTACGAACCCAAGACTGTTCTATGAACAAAAGTGATCTTTCAAAACTCTGTGATTTGTGTGGTTCGTAGAGATTTTTTATGGCTTTTATAACATGATTTTCGCCGAGGATTCCGGGTCCGTAAATATGCGCACCTTGATGTCAAATCTGAAGGCAATCCAATCTGGTAAATAGATTGTGTCGAAGTAAGAAAAGAATCCTTTGTCAGTTTAAACTCCCGGACTCCACGTTCTCTCCTTTCTTATCCACAAGTAATTTCAATGTGAAAGAGCATCGAGCGTTCTAGATTAATCCCTTTCACTTGCATGTAGTCATCTAATATTTTGGACAGGTTCCCATAGTTTATAGGTTATATGTTTATATCCACTGAAAACTCATATATACTTAAAAAAATCCACTTTGGCTCCCGGGTGCCTACGCACCGATATTTTTTTTAAATATTTTGAAATAAAATTTCGTCAATGCATCTTCACATTCTATGTGTTCACAAAATCGCTTCGTGGACAACTGGCATTTTTTGTTGACTGTGTAAAAAGGACAAAAAAGTTTTCGTGAAAAGACTTACGTTAGCATCAATTTTTTTCTTTTTATACAAATGCTACAAAAATGTCGTTTTTTTTATGAAATGACCTTGTGAACATATAGCATGTTAAGATCTATGCATGCACATATTTTGTATTTTTTGACATTATAAAATGGGTCTAAAATGCATTTTAAATAAATGGTGCATATGCACCTGGCAGACAAAACACCTCTTCTTGTATACATGAACTTGTTAGATACGACCTCTTAGCTTAGTTCACATACAACCAACTAGTGTACATTTGTTTCTAACAAGAAAATAAGTTTTGTATTTGAATCTGCAAATGTCTTGATTATTTGCTTGTGTTACATATAAAATTATTTTGTGCATTTTCTGTTTTATTAGGTTGTTGCTCATTCTTAAACTAAAAATATGTAGATTGGGTAGTTGCACTTTTTGAAACCTAAATTTGCACATATTTTTATTCAGTAATTCTCGATTAAGATTACGAAATTTGGTAATTTGTAATATTATGTTATGTGCTTCTGATCTAGAAATGTGCATTTGGGTCCTTTGATCCCTTGCTGCGATGCATCAAATTAATATTTTTGTGTGATCGGCTTTATAAATGAATCCTTAAATTAGACAAGAATTTTTGTTTAATCATAATTTTACAAACAAGTGAATAAGTTTTTATATTTGATCAATTCCTTCCCCTAGAGGTGCAGAGATTGAACGAAAGAGAAAATAATTTTTTTGTATGTCTGCCTTAGTGTCATATCCCAAATATAATAGATTTAGGAGTGCGCCTTGGCGGACGATCCTCCGGGGCCTGTGTTGATAACACATTATACACAATGCTAATAATTAGCATATCCAGATTAACTAAGGATAATGACACATGTGGTGGAACGTCGATTTGAACACAGCTATAACCTCGTTTGATACAACAGCATGAATCTTCGTATGAGAAAAAATACACAGGTTAGCGAAACAAATAACATGAAAAGTCATATAACGGTCGGCTCAAGAGTCTATGCAGTAGAAGATGCCATTAACACGTAGCCGCTACAACAAACGAAACGTGACAGGTCTTTCATACATGAATCGGAGATACACAGATTAACTAAAAGATAAGAAATAAAACATAAATCGTCTACATAGTTTTGAACTGAAGGAAAAATAACAGGTAACCTGGGACAAACCACAAACACGCTCACGCACGAGCAACGGAACTTAAGACGATGCCCCTACGGAACTTCCCTTGCTTAGGTTGTTCAAGTTCCCTACGAAGGAGAACTTCCTTAAGGCCTTGCAACTCGATCTTTTCTTCAAGGAGTTTGATGCTCGTCCGCAAATCCATATTGAACATCATGGTCGAATTAAGCTCGCTGCAGATTTTTTACGCCTTCTTTACCTCCTCCAACCATTCGGACTCACTACTCAGCAGATTTGCCCTACTCAAATTCCTGTTAGATTGCTCGAGCATCTTGGCTAGCTCACGTTCTGCAGTGGTTAGATTGGCACATACGTGTGTTCTAAATGTACACAAAGTATTCATTAAACTAAAATAAAAATAAAACAGACACCTGGGACATGCCCCAAACACGCTCACGCAGAAGCAAACTAAACTTAAACCACTGGCCCTGCTGGACGGGGTTTCCCTGCTTCCTTGACCAGTCTTTTGATCTCCTCGCGGATGAGATAAGCTTTCTGGTCTTGGAAGTAAATCTTGTCTCAGAGGAGCTTGGCCTGCTTCATCAAGTCGATCTTGCGCGCCCGCTCCATAACCAGGTCTCCCATGACCTTGAACAACTTCTTGTGCTTCGCCTTCGCGGGGATGTAAGCAACTTTTCCCCAGGCCTGATTCACGAGAGACTATTCAAGAACTTTGACCATCTGTTGGTACCGGACTGCTATCTGAGCCCTGAGGGAGTCGATGGCCGGAATACCCGACGTGTTACGGTCGCCACTGACCTTGTAAAAGATACGGATGAATATTCATGAATAAATGAAAGCGGAATTGAAATATAATACTGGTTTGTTAAATAAATAGGTAAGAGATGGTGAAACACATACCTGGTTGCAAGAACATCCCCATATCCTTCCAGAATCTTCCTCTTGTTTGCGGTAGAGGAGGAGATCGGTGGAGACGACCTGGTTAGTGCCGATGATGTACCAACGACACGAGGTGGACAAGAAAACTGCTTTCTAGGAGAGGAGAAGAAAATAGAACTGGTTTTGGGGGTGAACAGTGAGCAGAAGGATATGATGATAAATGAACCCACGAACGCACAAGCAGGCGCGCATGTGGAAGATGAGTAATTAAGCCCCCATCGTTTGCAACTGCACTGACACGTGTTTCTATAGTGTAGGGTAAGTCATACTGGTTGGCACACATGCAGTTAAGGTGACGTGGGAAAGGGACCAGCATGCGTAGTGGGATAGTCGCTATGACCTTCGTAGCCACCCCCTCAGTTCCAGGCGGCCCATGCATAAATAGAGGGCATAATGCGGTGTAACTTGCACTTTTTCCTCATTCCACCTTAGGACGGTGCCGGTGGTACTCTTTCCACATCCATGGCTTCACCACACAAGGGCTCTCAATTCTCGAGGTAGATATGGGTTTTTATTGTCGTGCATGATACGTCTGAAACGTAGTGATATGTCTCAAACATATCTATAATTTCTGATGTTCCATAGTGATATTATACCAATTTCTACATGTTTTATATACACTTTATATCATATTATGAAATTTATTGGACTAACCTACTAATAGTTGCCAAAGTGCACAATGTTCTTGTTTTACACCTTAATGTGTAGGAATTATCAAAATTGGTCAAAGGAAAACTTGTTAGAGTCGAATCGGGACCTTCCTGAAATCTGTCTGAAAACGTTTTTCGGAGATTGTCACGTACCGGACAGATGACGACGTCAAACAGAAAAAGTCTAGTCGTGAAAGTTGCGGGGAATTTTCTGCCAATCGATCTGGACTTAAAATTCGCCTAATTCCGAGTTCGGACGCTCTAGATATTTCCGCTCTACCGAAACCCTAAAGGAGATGACGGGAATCCGAGAGCATATATAAGGAGAGGAAACCTAACTCGTGGGAAGGCACCCATACCACGAATTTTCCTCCTCCCAGGAAACCGTCTTGGGGTGGAGAACCTCCTCCATACCAGCACCATCTCCAAGGGTCGCCGCCGCCGCCTCCACGGGCTGCCGCCGCCGCCGCGCCGTGGCTGCCGCCGGCCGCCGCCTCCACTCCGGGCTGCACCTCTCCATCAAGCTCCTCATCACCATGACCATGTGTGAGTAGTTTCCCTCGGGGCTGAGGGCTCGTACGGTAGCTATGTAGTTTATCTCTCTCTCCCATGGTGTGATCTTTATGTGATCATGAGCTTTGTAATCTAGTTGAATCCATAGATGTTACTCTTCATTATCTTATATGCTACTTGAGTGGTATTATTAATGTAAACTCCAGAGTCACCTTTGTACCACGGTGCGAAGTTGACAGTGTGCGCACCGTGTGTGTGGCTCTTAGGCTAAAGATTACAGGAATACTTATCATGAGTTATTATTTGTGTTGGATGTCTCTATGAAATTGTGGTGTTTGTCTAGTACTATTTTAGGGCGCTCAAGTTGACAGTGTGGGGTTCCCTAGATGTGGAATGCGACTTTAAGGTGTGCTTTTATAGCCCTACGCAGTGGATTGGTGTTCGTTATCCAACGAGAGAATAATTCAGAGTAGCATAGTGAAGAGGAAATATCTATGTATTCAATTCTATTATAATTGTTGAGAGTATCCACTAGTGAAAGTATGATCCCTATGTCCTGTTTCTAAGCGTTGAAACACCATTTAAAACCAGTTCTGCTACAGGTTTGCTTGCTGCCATTTTTATTTCAGATTACAATTACCACTTATAATCATCCATATCACTTGTATTTTAATATCTCTTCACCGAACTAGTGCACCTATACATCTGACAAGTGTATTAGGTGTGTTGGGGACACAAGAGACTTCTTGTATCTTAATTGCAGTGTTTCTTGAGAGGGATATCTTTGACCTCTATCTCACTGAGTTCGATAAACGTTGGGTGATTCACTTAAGTGAAACTTGCTGCTGTTCTACAAACCTCTGCACTTGGAGGCCCAACACTGTCTACAAGCATAGAAGCGTGCGTAGACATCAAGCTCTTTTCGGGCGCCATTGCCGAGGAGATAAGGTAAAAGGTACTCACATCCTCCGCCTGCTAAGCTATTTTCTTGCACTGTTGCTGGTGTGTGAGTGCTTGAAGGTATTTCCTTTAGATTCTGCAGTTATATCTTTTTGTTTCTTGTTTTTATTTTACTAGTTAGGCTTAATGGAAAACAACAAAAAAATTAGAGATCTTTATGAACTTTATATTGAATTAGGACATGATGCTTTTGAAGAGAAAATTAAAAAACCTATGGAAGTTTGTTTGCATAATAGTGATAGCAATGTTATTAGCATGAATTCTTTGAACACCAGAATTGCTAATTCTATAGAAAAGTCTAAGCTTGGGGAGGTCGGTTTTGATGAAAATGATCTTTTTAGGTCCCCGGTTTTGGAGGAGAAAATTTGCTTTGATGTTTATAATGATTGTGATATTTTAACTCCACCTACTATTGAGGATATAGTTTATGTTGATTATGATATGCCTCCTATATTTGATGTTTACAATGATGAATATGATATTTTCAGTCCATCTACTATTGAGGATAAAATTCATTATGATTATTCTATGCCTCCAATTTATGATGATTACAATGATGGATGTGATACTTTTACTCCCACTATTACTAATGAAACTGTTTATGCTTATGTGGAGAGTAATGATACTTATATGCATGTGGATCATGATAAGAATGCTTTATGTGATAGCTATATTGTTGAGTTTATTCATGATGCCATGAAATTTATTTTGAGAGAGGAAAGTATGGTTATAGAAATCTTCATGTTACTAAATTTCTTCTCTTTATGATGAAGGTTTCGAGCTTTCTCTTGATTTGCTTTTATTTGCTGGGTACTTTATGACCTACTGGTCCTTATGAGAGAGGGAGCACGGTTTCATATATCTCAATAATATTAAGTCTTCTTTCTTTATGTTGAATTTTTAAAGTTGCACTTGTTTTACCTTCCTATGCTAGTCACTTTGTGCTTTATTGATTTATTTTTTACAAGATTCCTTTGCATAGGAAGTGGGTTAGGCTTAAATGTGCTTTATATGTGCTTCTCGATGCTCTTTCATACTCAACTCTTATACATATGAGAGCATCATCAAAATTATCATGCCTAGCTGAAAGGCGTTAAAGAAAAGCGCTTATGGGAGACAACCCATGATTTTATTTCTGCAATTTTTCTTTTCTTTTTGAGTCAAGGAGTTGTTTACTTCTATAACAATTCATTTGTATTTTTATTTTATCGCATTGTTGTGTCAAGTGGAGCCTCTAATTGGAAGATGATGCTAGATTTGGATTTCTGCGCAGGAACAGATTTCTGCTGTTCACCGTTTTACTTCTGTCAAATCACAGAAAAATTATTTAAATCTGAAATTTTTTGTGCGTGATCCTTGGATATGTACGCATCTTTCGTTAGTTTTGCGTTTTTCGATCTAAGCAACGTAAGTGCCTCGAAAAAATTCGTCTTTACAGACTGTTCTGTTTAGACAGATTCTGTATTTTATTTTTCGCATTCTCTCTTTTACTAGTGTTGAGTGGAATTCTTTTTTTAGGGTGAAGAGCTTCACATAACATCAGTGGCAGTAGTTAATGTTAAAAGTAACGGTCATGTTTGTGTCCTTATAGAATATGTGAGTTTTTGATTGTGCACTAACCCTTTAATGAGAATTACTCTGAGTTTGATGTGGCGGAAGTTTTCAAGGGTCAAGAGAGAAGGATGATATAATGTGATCAAGAAGAGTGAAGAGCTTAAGTTTGGGGATGCTCCCATGGATCACCCCAGCATATTTCAAGAAGACTCAAGCGTCTAAACTTGGGGATGCCCAAGTCATCCCCTTCTTCATCAGCAACTTATCAGTCATCTCTAGTGAAACTATATTTTAATTCTTTCACATCATATGTGCTTTGCTTGGAGCGTCTGTGTGCTTTTATTTTTGCTTTGTTATTTTATTTTCTGAAATCAACTTGGTTGGATCTAACAATCTTGTTTGGGAGAGAGACACGCTCCGCATTTTCATGTGAATACTCTATTCTTCACTTATACTTGTTGAGTATTCTTGTTAGCTATTGTTTTACTTTTACCTCCTGTTTTTCATGCATCTTTTGTTCAGAGCTGTTAGTTCTTTTAGATAGAGTACTCTCTTGTTTCATTTATAATTATTTGGAGATTTGTGTTGAAATAAATTGATTGGTGTTTGGTTGGAGCAGAAAATGTTGCATGTGGTAGATGGTATAATGGAAAAAGCTTACATATTCTTGTAGATCACTGTATTGGATAATTTGATACTTGTCAATTGTTTTGAATTATCAATTAGTTCATGTTTAAGATTTTGTATCATATAGTTAAAACCTATTAATGAAGAACTACCGTAAAGCTCGTTGAAATTTGGTTTGCATGATTGGTATCTCTAAGATCTAGATATTTTCTAGTAAAAGGGTTTGGTTAACAAGGAAGACAGTGTAGAGTCTTATAATGCTTGCAATATGTTTTCATATAAGTCTTGCTGTGTCGGTTGATATCATGTGTTTGCTTCAAGTAACCTTGCTAGCCTAAACTCTGTACTGAGAGGGAATGCTTCTCGTGCATCCAAAACTTTGAGCCAAAATCCATGCCATTTGTGTCCACCATAACTACCTATATGTGGTATTTCCTTGCCATTCCAAGTAAATTTTTCATGTGCTACCTTTAAACTATTCAAAACTTTATTATTCCTTTTTGTGTCAATGTTTACCAAGCTCATGAGGACGGGGTGGATGTCTTTATGCCAACTATCAAACAGAGTTTACCATCGGACTAGCGGCATATACATCCGCTTATCCATTAATTTTGCAAAAAGAGCTGGCAAATGGGGTGCCCAGTCCCAATTAATTACAACTTTAACCGCTTAATTTCTTCACATTTTTCCCTGATTTATCAGTCAAGAAATGACAAACAGTGAAATATCTGCATGTGTAAACAAAAGAGAAGAGGGATGATCTGCCTTGCTGGTAGAAATAACGTCCTTCATGGGAGCCGCTCTTAAAAGTCTGGTTGGCAGGGGTCATATTGTACTTTCCATTTTCTGATTCGTTGACAATTAACAAACACCTACAAAACTTAATTTTCCTCTCTATATGATTTCAAAAACTTAAAAAGCTCTACACATGATTTAATCCCTGCTTCCTCTGCGAAGGGCATTTCTTTTACTTTCATGTTGAGTCAGTTTCCCTACTTCTTTCTATCTCAGAAGCAAACACTAGTGTCAAATTTGGTGCAACAATTTTTATATGCTTGTATATTGCACTTATTATATTGCTTTGTGTTGACAAATATCCATGAGATATATATGTTGAAAGTTGAAAGCAATTGCTGAAGCTTAAATCTTCCTTTGTGTTGGTCAAATACCTTTTACTTAGAATCTATTGCTTTATGAGTTAACTCGTATGCAAAACTCTTTGAGGCTTGTCTCGAAAGTACTATTCATGAAAAGTTTTTTGCTTATATGATTCAGTTGTTTGCTCATTATCTACTTGCTAGCAAACTATAGACCATTGACCTGGATCATTTCATTCATAACATGTGCTTTACAATACTATTTGATCAAGATTATGATTGTAGCATGTCACCTCAGAAATTATTTTGTTTTTATCGTTTGACCTACTCGAGAACGAGTAGAACTAAGCTTAGGGATGCTTGATACGTCTCAAACGTATCTATAATTTATGATGTTCCATGCTGATATTATACCAATTGCTACAAGTTTTATATACACTTTATATCATATTATGACATTTATTGGACTAACGTACTAATAGTTGTCAAAGTGCACAATGTTCTTGTTTTACACTTTAATGTGTAAGAATTATCAAAAGTGGGCAAAGGAAACCTTGTTGGAGTCGAATCGGGACCTTCCTGAAATCTGTCTAAAAACGTTTTTCGGAGATTGACACGTACCGGAAAGAAGACGACGTCAAACAGAAAAAGTCTAGTCGCGAAAGTTGCGGGGAATTTTCTGCCAATCGATATGGACTTAAAATTCGCCTAATTCCGAGTTCAGACGCTCCAGACATCGCCACTGTACCGAAACCCTAAAGAGATGACGGGAATCCGAGAGCATATATAAGGAGAGGAAACCTAACTCGTGGGGAGGCACCCATACCTCGAATTTTCCTCCTCCCAGGAAGCCGTCTTGGGGTGGAGAACCTCCTCCATACCAGCACCATCTCCAAGGGTCGCCGCCGCCGCCTCCACGGGCTGCCGCCGCCGCCGCGCCGTGGCTGCCGCCGGCCGCCGCCTCCACTCCGGGCTGCACCTCTCCATCAAGCTCCTCATCACCATGACCATGTGTGAGTAGTTTCCCTCGGGGCTGAGGGCTCGTACGGTAGCTATGTGGTTTATCTCTCTCTCCCATGGTGTGATCTTTATGTGATCATGAGCTTTGTAATCTAGTTGAATCCATAGATGTTACTCTTCATTATCTTATATGCTACTTGAGTGGTATTATTAATGTAAACTCCGGAGTCACCTTTGTACCACGGTGCGAAGTTGACAGTGTGCGCACCGTGTGTGGCTCTTAGGCTAAAGATTACAGGAATACTTATCATGAGTTATTATTTGTGTTGGATGTCTCTATGAAATTGTGGTATTTGTCTAGTACTATTTTAGGGCGCTCAAGTTGATAGTGTGGGGTTCCCTAGATGTGGAATGCGACTTTAAGATGTGCTTTTATAGCCCTACGCAGTGGATTGGTGTTCGTTATCCAACGAGAGAATAATTCAGAGTAGCATAGTGAAGAGGAAATATCTATGTATTCAATTATATTATTATTGTTGAGAGTGTCCACTAGTGAAAGTATGATCCCTAGGCCTTGTTTTTAAGTGTTGAAACACCGTTTACAACCAGTTCTGCTACATGTTTGCTTGCTGCCATTTTTATTTCAGATTGCAATTACCACTTATAATCATCCATATCACTTGTATTTTAATATCTCTTCGCCGAACTAGTGCACCTATACATCTGACAGGTGTATTAGGTGTGTTGGGGACACAAGAGACTTCTTGTATCTTAATTGCAGTGTTTCTTGAGAGGGATATCTTTGACCTCTATCTCACTGAGTTCGATAAACCTTGGGTGATTCACTTAAAGGAAACTTGCTGCTGTTCTACAAGAATAGAAGCGTGCGTAGACATCACGTAGACATCACGTATCTATAATTTTTGATGTTCCATGCTGTTATTATACCAATTGCTACATGTTTTATTTACACTTCATAGCATTTTTATGCATTTTCTGGGAGTAACCTATTAACAAGATGCCGAAGTGACAGTTCCTGTTTTCAGCTGTTTTTCTCTTTCAGAAAAGCTAGTCGCAAAATATTCTCGGAATTGGACGAAAATCAACGTGTGCAAAAATCTCATCGGAAGACTCCAGAAGCCAGAAGGGGAGACGGAGTGGGGTCATGAGGCATCCACGCCACCCTAGGCGCGGCAGGGGGTGGGCCCGCGCCCAGCCCTGGCGTGGCCACCTCGGGTGCCGTCGCCGCCGCCGTCGTCAACCCTATATCGGGAGGGTTCTGAAGCTCTTCCCGGCACCCAGCCGGAGGGGAGATCCTCACCGGAGGCCTCTACACCGCCATGCATGCCTCCGGAGTGATGCGTGAGTAGTTCATCCTTGGACTACGGGTCCATAGCAGTAGCTAGATGGCTGTCTCTCCACCGTGTACCTCCATGTTTAGATCTTGTGAGCTGCCTAACATGATCAAGATCATCTTATTGTAATGCCACATGTTGTGTTTGTTGGGATCCGATGAATATTGATACTATGAGCAAGTTGTATATCAATCTATCTATTTATGTTGTTTATGATCTTGCATGCTCTCCGTTGCTAATAGATGCTTTGACCAAGTAGATGCTTGTAACTTCAAGAGGGAGTACTTATGCTAGATAGTGGGTTCATGCCTCCAGTAATCTGGGCTCGAGATGATAGAAACGACTAAGGTTGTGGATGTGCTGTTGCCACTAGGGACAAAACAATGATGCATTGTCTACGTGTCATTTGCATTGTTTACATTACACACTTTACTTCATGCAATAATCTGTTGTTTGCAACTCAATACCGGAAGGGGTGAGGATGCTAACCGGAAGGCGGATTATATAGGCATAGATGCGTTGGATAGCAAGTCTATGTACTTTGTTGTAATGCCCAATTAAATCTCATAATAATCATCTAGTCATATATTGCATTATCATGCGCTCATTATTTGTCAATTGCCCAGCTGTAATTTGTTTACCCAACATGTTAGTTATCTTTTATGGAGAGACACCACTAGTGAACTGTGGACCCCGGTCCATTTCCTTATACTGATAAAACCACCAACTGCAATCATTCGTTCTCTGTTACTTTCTGCACTCATTACTGTTTTCCACACAATACATTTAATCCTTTGTTTTCAGCAAGCCGGAGATATTGACAACCTCTCTGTTTCGTTGGGGCAAATTAGTTTGCTTGTGTTGTGTGTAGGTTCCACGTCAGTTGCGCCGCTGACAACCTTCTGAAGAACCTCCGTGTCCTCCTGGTTCGATAAACCTTGGTCATATTTCAAGGGAAAACTACTGCTGCACTACATCATACCTTCCTCTTGGGGTCTCCCAACGAACGTGTGTTGTCACGGTCAACAAGCAGATCTTCTGGTGCTATTGCTGGGAAGTAATAAAACAATCTACCGTTAACACGCCATCAGTGCACATCCGTCTGTTACTTCCTTCTGCTTTCATCCTTTATTGGTAATTGTTTTAGAATTTCCCTTTCGGATTTACTTCAACTTACGATCATCTGGTCAATCTATGTACATGGACGGTACATCGGCCAAACAACTCACGCCGTCCGAGCTATCGGTGATCTCCGGCCTGAGGATGACGGTGAATGAGTTACAAGATCACCTAGTAGAGGCCAGTACATGGATAAGATGATAGAAGCCAGACAGCAGGTGGAGAATGTCAGGAGCATCGCGACGAATGTGTTTGATGATCTAAAGAAGGAGAAAGCCAGCAACTTAAACCTTCATAAGAAGGTTGCAGACCTCGAGATGGAAGAAGAGCTCGCGAGCAAGGATGCTAATCTCCTGCGCAAGGAAGATTTCGTCAAGGAGAAGGAACGGCTCACAAAAAAGATCGAGAAAGCCAAGAAAGCTAGAAGGAACGCCTCGAGATCAAGATGGTCAGGACAAGCCAAAACGATGATCCGACAGGACCAATGACCACTTAGTTTTTCTCTGTTTAAAACTATGTCAATCTGATATGCGTTTCTATGCATTTTTTTCACAACTTTTGATTAATTCACTATATATTCATGTCATATCTTACTGAACGCTATCATTTCAGAAGTTGAGGACTCTACAAAATTTGTCAACTACCCTTCGTAATTTCATCTAGCCACTGATAAAATCTACAAAATGTAGGAAAAAATCTTATGAGCCTCATGTTATCTAAACCTGATCCATTATATCCAGTCAGAGGAAAAAACAATCATATTCTTTCTCGTCTAAACAACAAGAATCGAAATCTACAAACCAATTCAACAATTTACGGGCTCCTAGGTTTCTCAAGGAGAGCCAGCTTAACATCTCGCATATCCGCGTAACAGATACACACCGGCTCGAGGTCACCGAACGTGATAAGATCTGCATCTAAACGCCGACTCAAATTACGACCTATATCGAGCCAGGCCGACACTCATCAAGACCGTCATGGAGGTGCAGTATACCATCTAATCATGGGTCGTGAAAGAATACACTGAATAAGTCGAAGCATCACTCAAAACAGATTGAAACGTGGAGGAGACGCTAGACCCGCGCGACAACCCGGCCAGCCAGGAAACGTCATGTGACAGCCAACTCTGGCCCCTCTCCTCCTCTCCTCCGGCGGCTCCATTGACCGGAGTGGGAAGGCACTAGTAGAAAACGGGGCATTAGTCCCGGTTCCAGAGGGCCTTTAGTCCCAGTTTTGCAACCGGGACAAGAAATTCGGGACTAAAGGCCCCCCCTTTAGTCCCGGTTGGCCACGAACTGGGACTAAAGGGCCTCCACGTGGCCACGGCCGGGCGCCCACCCGGGACGACCTTTAGTCCCGGTTGGCGTTACCAACCGGGACTAAAGATTTCTGCTTTTTGTTTTCTATTTATTTATTTTTCCTGGTTTAGGGTTTAGGGCATTAGGGGTTTAGGGGTTTGGATTTTGTGTTTTCCATTCAATTCTTTTTGTATGGAGATCACGTTGATGCGCAAAAAAAAATCGTATACATAGAGTTTATACTACATCGAGATCACGTTGATGCATATATACATACACATACAAGTTGCTTTAATGAAATTCTCACGTCGAGATCACGTCATTTACATGGAGGCATAATATAATTACTACGGTGATGAAATTCTCTGGTTTCCTTTATGACCCCCCCAGTTCAAAAATCCCGCCAATTCCTCTTGAATTGCTCTTAGACTCTTCGTTCGTATGAGCTTGTCCCGCATTCCTTCCATCTAGATCAATATGAATATGTGAGTTATGTGTATATATATATGAAATCATTATAAAATAAATTATGAATTGCGAATAGTGTTTACGTACTTTAAATGATCTCTTATCTCTATTCCATTCAGTGACACAAGAGCGTATGAACTCGCAATCGTAGTATGCATATAAATTAGTCCATTGTTCATGCCTCAGACACCACTTTACAAAGAATATGCTGACTTGGCCAACAAGTATAGCTGTTCTCCAATAGTGGTGTCAGTAAAGAGACGTGTTTGCGACCAACCGTCGAAAGTCTTCACGTGTTCTCCATCAATCCAATCTTCAGGTTGCTCCGGGTATTTCGAGGGTAAAATATTCTTGTGTTCCTCGATATACGGAGCCACCAAGCTGGAATTATGTAGAACTGTGTAGTGTGCTTGACTGAAAGAATGCCCATCCCTACATATTATTTCTTTCGTTCCTAGCGTGTCTTTTCCACGCAGTCTCCCTCATGGCGCGATTGAGGAACACCGATCGGCTTAAGGTCAGGAATAAAGTCAACACAAAACTCAATGACCTCCTCTGTTCCATAGCCCTTGGAGATGCTTCCTGCTGGCCTAGCACGGTTATGAACGTATTTCTTTAAAACTCCCATGAACCTCTCAAAGGGGAACATATTATGTAGAAATACAGGACCGAGAATGGAAATCTCATCGACTAGGTGACTATGAGGTGCGTCATAATATTGAAGAAGGATGGTGGGAACACCAACTCGAAACTGACAAGACATTGAACCACATCCTTCTGTAAACTTTGTAGAGACATTGGATTTATTACCTTATGAGAAATTGCATTGAGGAATGCACATAGATTCACAATGGGTACTCGAACATTTTCCGATAGAAGTCCCCTCAATACAATCGGAAGTAATTGTGTCATAATCACGTGGCAGTCATAAGACTTTAGGTTTTGGAACTTTTTCTCTGCCATGTTTATTATTCCCTTTATATTCGACGAGAAGCTAGACGGGATCTTGATACTGCTCAGGACTTCAAAAGAGATTTCTTTCTCTTTTTTGGTAAGAGCGTAGCTGGCAGGACCTTGGTACTTCTCTGGATTCAGGTCGTCTCGTTCGTGCATACGTTGCTGGTCCTGCCATGCATCCGGTGTATCTTTCGTCTTCCTATACACGCCCAAGAAGTTTAGCAGGTTCACACAAAGATTTTTCGTCACGTGCATCACGTCGATTGCAGAGTGAACCTCTAGGATTTTCCAATAGGGTAGCTCCCAAAATATAGATTTCTTATTCCACATGGGTACGTGTCCGTCAGCGTCATTCGGAACAGATTGTCCGCCAAGACCCTTTCCAAAGATTACTTTTAAATTCTTGACCATATCATATATAACATCCCAGTAGGGCGGGTAGGCTTCGTCCGGTGATCTACCTCACTTTTGAAATACTTGCCTTTCTTTCTTACGGGATGCTGTTTTGGAAGAAATCGACGATGCCCCGGGTACACATTCTTGTTTGTCAAATATATACTTTCAGTCTCACCTAAACAGTGCGTGCATGCATTGTATCCCTTGTTTGACTGTCCTGAAATGTTACTAAGAGCAGGCCAATCATTGATGGTTATAAACAACAATGCTCGTAGGTCAAATTCCTTTTGTTCGTGCTCATCCCACACAGGTACACCTTCTTCACGCCACAACTGTAAAAGTTTTTCAACCAATGGCCTCAGGTACACATCAATGTCGTTGCCGGGTTGCTTCGGGCCTTGGATGAGCACTGTCATCATAATGAACTTCCGCTTCATGCACAACCAAGGAGGAAGTTTATAGATACATAGAGTCACATGCCAGGTGCTATGACTAGAGCTCTGCTCCCCGAAAGGATTAAAACCATCTGTACTTAGACCAAATCTTAAGTTCCTTGCATCATCTGAAAATGTCGGGAACTCTCTGTCGATTTTTCTCCACTGCGACCCATCAGCAGGGTGTCTCAGCATCACGTCTTTCTCACGGTCTTCTTTGTGCCATCGGAACAACTTGGCATGCTCTTTGTTTTGGAACAAACGTTTTAATCGTGGTATTATAGGAGCATACCACATCACCTTGGAAGGAAACCTCTTCCTGGGGCGCGGCTCGCCCTCAACATCATCAGGGTCATCTCGCCAGATCTTATACCGCAATGCACCACATACCGGGCATGCATTCAAATTCTCGTACTACTCGCCGCGGTAGAGGAGGCAGTCATTGATGCATGTATGTATCTTCTGCACCTCTAATCCTAGAGGGCAGACAATCTTCTTTGCTTCGTACGTACTGGGGGGCAATACGTTATCCCTTGGAAGTATCTTCTTTAATATTTTCAGCAACTTTTCAAATCACTTGTCAGATGTACCATTCTCTGCCTTCCATTCCAGCAATTCCAGTGTGGTACCTAGTTTTTTCTGGCCATCTTCACAATTTGTTGTGATCCTCTAACATTCTCTCCAAATTCAACCTCTCGTTTTCACTTCCGCAGTTTATCTTCGCATCAAGAATGGCCCGACGAAGATCATCATCGGGCTCATCAACAGTGGGCTCTTCTTCAGCTTCATCTTCCCCCATTGTAGTACCACTGTGTTCAGTGAACATAGGATAGTTGTCATTATCCTCTTCTTCATCATTGTCTTCCATTATAACCCCTCTTTCTCCGTGCTTGGTCCAACAATTATAGCCGGGCATGAAACCGGACTGCAATAGATGGACATGAAGGGTTTTTGAGGTAGAGTAATCCATCGTATTCTTACAGGCACTACATGAACAACAAATAAAACCATTTGACCGCTTATTTGCCTCAGCCATGTGGAGAAAATTATGCATGTCACTAATGAACTCGGGACTACGTCGGTCACCGTACATCCATTGTCGGTTCATCTGCATTATATAAGTATATCAAAAACCATTACACTACATCATGAATAGATACGTGACCAAATTAATAAATACAAGTTCATCACATTAAAAAAAAAATAGAGTAGTGACCAAATGTAATACATAGTTCTCATAAAACATACATTAATTGAAACTAACATACAACTATCTAAAGAATTTAAATCCAACAACAAATGCGATCAAAATCGCAACTAAGCTAATTATTGAACCAACAACATAATGATACCAAGCCTCTTAATTAATGGCATATTTTCTAATCTTTTTAATCTTCAAGCGCATTGCATCCATCTTGATTTCATGATCATCGACGACGTCGGCAAGCTTGAACTCCAATTTCATCTTCTCTTCTAAGCATTTGAGACAAAGATCTTCACTTCTTTTCAATTTTGCTTTCAAATCATTGTTTTCTTTTTAAAAAACTCGACAATAGGGTCGGTTGAAATTTCCGGTTCAACTACCTCCTAGATAAAAATATATCTATGTCAAGTTGGTCGGCATAATTTTCATAAACACGAAATGAAACAAATAGTTATAAAAGTATACCACATCCGAATCATAGACCGGACGAGGGCCGACAGAGACGGATATCAAAACCATGGCACTATACATATAAAAACAATCATACAAGTAAGAAAATTATACAAGTAATAACTATGCATCTAGATCATACAAGTAAGATTGTTTTAAATAAAAGATAAAAACAAGAGGCTCACCGAGGTGGTGCCGGTGACGGGACAACGCGGGCGATCGACGGCGGTGAGGACGGGGACGGGACGATACTAAAACTCACAAATCATAAATTAATTTGAGCTCAAAATGCATATAGAAAAATGAACTCCCTAATTTAGGCATTTCATCAAACACCTAGGTAGCACTAGAAAAATAAAATAAGCTAAACTAGCAATGAAATAAACTAAAGTAGCAACGCCGAAAGAAAGGATGAAGTTGCTAACCCTTGAATAGATGGGGTGCCGTCAATCTTGACAAATGGTGGAAAAAAATGGGGAGAAACTCAAGTTTGGGAGAGGAAAGAGAGCAGAAAATGGGGATGAATTCAAGCTAAAAAATGGAGAGCTGGCTCGGGTGGAAGAGATGATATACAGGGAAAACTTTAGTACCGGTTCGTGTCACGAACCGGTACTAAAGATGACCTTTAGTACCGGTTCGAGATACGAACCGGTACTAAAAGGTCTGGCGCTGGCCCCACCTCTGCGGCTGCCTGCCGCGCGAACCGGGACTAGTCCGTGCGGCCTCCGTAGCATTTGGAACCGGTACTAAAGGTCACATTAGTCCGGATTCCAAACCTGGTCGGGACTAAAGGTCCGAACCAAAGGCCTGTTTTCCACTAGTGAGGGGAGGGGGGCCGGCCCCTCTCTGTACATAGTAGTGTTTGGATAGTTTCCTTGTGTGTTTCCTTCATGGAGTTTGGCGTTATGTTGTCTTCCTCGTCTCTGCGCTTGGCCTGTGTGGTGGCTGCGGCTCGGCAGGATTGGGGCGTGCACGCTCGTTTGTGCCACCTGGACATTGCGACGTCCTCTGGTGGAGTTCCCCAACGGTGGCACATGCTGGCCACTGTTATCCATGGCTTAGGGTGGCCCTCCGCGCTTGGTTGCAGATGTAGCCTGAGCGGTTTCTTCCTCCTTTGCTGGACGATCTTCTCCGATCTGGGGTACCACGCCGGTGTCGCCCCAAGTGGTGCCGTCCCCGGCGGTGGGGATGGCGCCTAGATCTCGGGGTCATCTGGGTACGGCGGTGAAGACCAAGGAGCCGATTGATTTACGGTTTATTTTCTAGTGGTCTAGTGTGTAAAAGTGAAGGACTGCATTGTAATTTTCTTTTCTTTGAGGGTCCTTCTTGTAATTTGGTACGCACTGCGTGGATAATGGAGTTCCCAGGGCCTATTGGCCCTTACCCATTCAAAAAAAAAATCGAGAAGACGGCCAACTCTGCCTCGGCACGTGCTTCTTCTATTCTACAGTATGGCTCGATGTACAAAAATAAAGGAGGTACATATCTCTCGTGTTAGTGTTGTGTAGTGTCACTATGCAGCGGCTACATAAGGTTGGTAATTTTTATAGAAGATCTTGTACTCCTAAAGATTCGCGAAAACCTACAACCGTGAAAGTCTCAACCGTCCTTCCTAACACAACATCATTTGACAACATATTAAGTGTGCTAGGAAACTTAGGGCAGCATGCATGCCGACTTCGCAACCATTTGACAACATATTTCTCATCTCGGAGTGTATTCATGTTGGGAACCAGTGTGTAGCCCATGTTTCTCATTTCGCGCGCTTCAGATTACTAGCAAAGAGGACAGTTGCGCATAAATATGGAAGATGTTTTGGGTGTGCCGACCAACTAATGGGGTCCATCAGTTTTGTTGCATTTGCTATAGTACTTTCGCATCTCATTTGAAAATAAACGCATCCAATTTTTAAAAAATAGGGCATTGGACGAAGGTGTGTGCAGGCTCTCTGCATATGTAAGAAGAAAATAAAATTATGCCATCTTCGCGTTCAGAGAAAAATCCCTATCCCCACCTCAAAAGTGAAATTTATCCGCCTTCCTCAAATTCATAAAAGGCATGTCCCATCAGATGACATGCATGCTGTCTGTGACCGATCTGAAGACACTAACCTACAAGCATGAAGAGGAGTCCCAGTATGTCCTTTTTTTCGATATGGAGGGTGTACGCCAGCCACTGCATGTAAATGATGCACACAACCTCTGTAATCTGTAAATACAAATTTGCACATATTTTGTTTTGTAATTCGCAGCTGAAAATGTAAAATTTGGTAGTTTGCATATTGTATTACATGAAGTTGCACATAATTTTGAATTTTGGCATTTGTGGATTTAATGTGCAATTTAGTATATTGCATATTTTGGGACAATAAATTGCACTTATCCGTGCAATTGTCTTTACAAATGAAGCCAAAATTTGGAAACTTTCGTGAATTTGTAGTCTCAAATATATAAAAAAGATATTTTTATTTGATTAATTGTTTTTTTTCATTTTCTAGTTCGCTTTGATACTTGCAGGTGCCGCGTGTAAGTGAAAGAGGATTCCTTTAGGTAGGAACCTCCTGCGAGAAAGTTTACCCAGAATAACGGAGGAAACTCGCAGCGCGCGGTAGCTTGTGTGAGCAAGATCTGTAACGACCATGGTCATCTCAATGTTCCATGAGTACGTTCTTTGCTACAAATGATCCATGCTGAAATAGTAAAAGGCAACAGTATATATAGCAGGCGGTTACCAGGTGAGCTATGGTGAGTTCATAATGTCAAGTAGTAGTTGGCAAGAAAAGAGAACCCTGCAACATCCAACTGGTTTTTAATTACAAATCTCACAGTATATGAACACCAGGTAATCGGGGTTCTATAGCCAGCCAGAGTTACGTGTAGCGCATCCAAGAAACAGATGATGGAGCTGATTCCTCTGTCTGTACTTGTGATGATGTCGGCGATCATGCTGACCATTGCCTTTCTGGCCTGGAGGGCCGCCTCTCGTCGTCGGCATTCACAGTGCTACCTCCTCGATTATGTCTGCTACAAACCATCAGACGACCGCAAGATGACGACGGATATGGCATACGCGGTGGCCGAGCGTAACACGAATTTCGGCATCCCTGAATTACGCTACCTGTTTCGCCTCACCTCTCGCGCAGGTCTTGGTGAGCAGACCTACGTGCCATCTAGCGCCATGGCCGGCCGCGAGAAGCTACGCAGTCACCAGGATGGGCTGGACGAGATGGACGCCTTCTTCAACGACGCCATTGCTGGAGTCTTGGCGAAGACGGGATTCGGGCCCCGGGACGTCGACGTGCTCGTGGTGAACGTCAACGTGTTCTGCCCGGAACCGTGCCTTGCCTCCAGGATTGTGCACCACTGTGGCATGCGCGAGGACATCGCGGCGTACAATGTCTCGGGCATGGGCTGCAGCGCCACTTTGGTCTCCCTGGACATCGTCCAGAACGTCATGCGGGCACGGGCGCCGCGCCCGGTTTTAGCGCTCGTGGTCTCGACGGGCTTGCTCTCTTCCGTTGCGACGGGGCAGCGGCGCTGCTCACCAACAACCCCGCGCTCAGCGGACGCGCAAAGATGAAGCTACGTCACATGGTGCGTGCCAACACGGCGGCCAACGACGATGCCTACTCCGCCATCCTTCAGCGTGAGGACGCAGACAACCTCGCAGGGTTCAGCATCAACAAAACCCTCCCAAAAGCTGCCGTCCGAGCATTCGCGGCTAACCTGAAACGCCTCGTGCCGCGCATCCTCCCTGCTCAGGAGCTCTTCCGACTCGCCGCCGACTATATGCGACAGAAATTCTTGCTGCGGGCGGAGCGTCTCAAGATGAGCGTCAACTTGAAGACCGGGGTCGACCATTTCTGCCTCCACTCCGGCGGGGTTGCGGTGATCGAAGCTGTGAAGAAGAATTTTGGGCTCGACGAGGTCGACGTGGAGCCGTCAAGGATGACGCTGCACCGCTGGGGAAACACGTCGGCCAGCAGCGCGTGGTACGTGCTCTCATACATGGAGGCCAAGGGGAGGTTGAAGAGACGGGACAGGGTGCTCATGGTGACCTTCGGGTCGGGGTTCAAGTGCAACAGCTGCATGTGGGATGTGACGGGCGATATGGCGGACAAGGGTGCGTGGGCGGAATGCATCGATGAGTACCCGCAGGAGAGCACGGCCAATGCGTCCGTGGACAAGTACGGCTGGATCAACGATGTTGATGACGAATCCCCCTTGTTTTAACTTGTTACTACCACCCATCCCATGCACGCTACACACAACCATTGTGGCTTCCAATAATGGTGGCTCGCCGCAAAGCCAGTGTTACTAGCTACTATCGGAATTGTAACTACCTCCAAGCGTTGAAAGACTTGCGACATGCAAGGGGGTCCGCTGTTTCAAATATCGTTGTAAACATGTTGGCTATTCTAATTGCACGTGCAAAGGAAGATGACAGGTGGGTGGTCCGTGGTGGTATGCTGCATCATCTTGCTGATGGAGGTATTTATACCTTACAATATACGGATGACACCATTTTTTTATGGAACATGTTTTAGACATGAAAAATATTTGATACATTTTCAAACTCTCATATTTAAAAAAAAATCAACAAGAGTTTCAAGTACTTACAGATTCCTTTTCATTATAGGAAATTCCTTAATAAAATATAAAACCAACAGAAGACCGCTTTGAGCGAGATCTGGCATGCTGATTGGGAAAGATGCTCTCATACGGGTATCGTCTTGTTCTAATATATTTTGTTCTAACTAGCTTACCTATATTTTTTTGCTTTGTTTGAAATACCCAAAGGGGTTAGGAAAACAACTTTTATACGTCCCGTTTCTTCTGGCATACTGATCAGCTTAAAAACAAATACCAGTTTGACAAAATAGGATATTGTTTGTCGTCCCAAAGATTAAGGGGTTTGAGTAAAGAGGTTCTTGATGTAAAAAATAAGTGTTTACTTAGCAAATGAATGTTCAAACTACTTAATGAGGATGGGTGTGGCAGGATCTGATACACAATAAATATATTCGGGGCAAAATCATATTGCAAATACAAGCCAAATCACCGACTCTCCATTTTCGAAACGCACGATGGGAGTAAAAACTGAGTTTTTGATCGAAACTCTTTCAACATAGGTGACGGTATGAGCACTCGTTTTTGGGAACACACTTGATTAGGAATAAGACAATTTAATTCGGTTCAAACCCATCTCTATATAATATTGTGTGATACAAACACGTTTTTGTCGCGCATGTTTTATCAGAAGCTCCTCCGAACATTGAGTTCAGGAGGACGCTAGGTTGTGAGAAATAGACATCTTGGTTCTTGGCTTAACCTAGCTAAAATATGGTTGATGATCAATCTTTAGTATCAACCATATAGTTTTGTGTGGCGCCTAACTATCTCGGGGGAATTTTTTAGTCAATGTATACAGACATTATGTGTTCCCACACAAGGTTTTTCGGCAAATACCCGTGGAAACTTGAAGTGCATCTAAAGATAAAGATTTTTTATGTTGTTCCTCACTAGGAAGGTTCTCTTGACTGAAGATAATATTGCTGAGCGGCGACATACAATTCCGTAGAAAAAAGAGGCGACATACAAGTTCTACAAAATGCATTTTCAGTACAGAATAAGAGACTGTTGAGCATTTCTTTTTACATTGTCCTTTTGTCCGCATGATTTGGAGAGTTGTTCATTTTAATTTTAACATATCCCCATCGGACAATATTATTAATATGTTTGGGAATTGGCTAAATGGGTTAGATAAGAAAATTAGGTCCAATATTTGGGAGGGGGTGCGTGCGTTATTATGAACAGTTTGAATTGTCAAAATTATGTGATTTTTAATAGGTCACTAAATGTGATTCTTTTGTAGGTGATTCACATAGCTACATATTAGGTTCACATGTGATCCTTCCTCCTTTATGTGGAGCAACAGGGTCATATGAACTCCGTGTACGATCCACTGACGGCGTTCGTTAGGTCTATCTTTACCAAGAGTGGTTAGCGACGTAGAGGCATTTTGTATTCTTTTTTCGCCGTCTTATTCGTGTGGCTACTTTGAGTGGCCCATGATTTGTAAACTCTAATCATACAAACTATGTATTAAAAGTAAACTTGTTTTCATCGTTTCGATGCAGAGCCCGGGGCTATGTTTCCCATTTCAAAAAAAAAAAAAACTTCTGACGTGTTGTTCTTCTTCAAATTTGGGTAAGGCTCCAACTGTGCAAGTGCCAACTGTCTTGGCCACTGACCTAATGTGGTATGTCCACGTCTTTTTTGCACGTCTAGCGTCAAATAAATTTGCAAGAGGTAAATGTCTGCGATCGTACTAGGCGCGTATGGGACCATGCATGCTTGCCGAGTTCTTAACGATTGCGCACATATTATTCATGTTGCATATTGGTGTAGCCCATGTTTTTTGTATGACACGACATGAGAAGTATCTTTAAATATTTACAACACATTAGAACATAGATATTAAAATGTTTATGAAGGCCAACAATAAAGTGGAGTGCGGACAAATGGCTCCAAAGCTATACAGTGAAGCCTCTATTAAAAATTGAAAATCACATTCACATGTTCTGAATATTTCAGAAAAAGTATGGATGTAGTCAATGATATATTTTACAAGAGTGTTAAATTTCATTGCGAAATTATTTATATTCTTCGTTACACAAAAAAAAATCTGACATAGATTGCCGGCGAGACCATGGACTCCACTGCACCCACGAACACAATCTGGTCCCAACATGGCGTCGCAGTGACCAGACCCGCGTCCACGAACGGCTGCCGGTGCTCCGATGATCTGACCCACGTCATCATGTGTTCCGGCCTCACGATCTATACACCACCGTCCTGGGTCATCGGCCTCATGATCTGGCTGCCGCCTTCATGCGTCGCGGCCACATGATTTGGCAGGATGCGGAGCTGGATCGCACGATTCTGAGGCAGCAAGCTACCACCGCATGCATGTGAGAGTGTGAGGTTGCCAGACCGCTAGATGCATCCTCGTATATGCAGAAAACACACCCTCCCCTCGCGTCGCCCCCCAGGCGGCGCCAGGGGCAACCATCTCCCGCCGCCAGTCCTCACCACCGCTGCCCGCCCTGCCGCTGCCGTCGCCGGCCTCGGCCGCGGCGGTGGCGGCACCCCTCCGCTGCCAAAAGGTGGCCGGGGGGAGGTTCCTTGCTCAGGTTGGAGGGAGGCCGCCCCGTGGGGGCGACGGCAGCCGGGGCGGAGGACGCCGGGCCGGTGGGCCCGGGTGGAGGAGACGGAGGCGCGGAGGAGTCGGCGCGGGATGCAGGCAGCGGGGCGGAGCGGTGCTGCCGTCGCCTGCTGCGACGGTGACTGCGGTCCAGATGGGCTTGGCGGGGCCGGGCTCGGGGGCGCGCGTGCTGGGCTCGTCGAGCACGGCGCAGAGGCGATGGGCGCGGTGGCGCTCGTCCCAGCGGCGCCGGAGGATCGCGGGCGCGCTGGAGGCGATGTGGGGGCAGCTGGAGGTGGTGCGGGTTGGTGTGCGCTCGGGGGCTCTCCCGAAGGCATGGTGGCCGGTGCTGCGTGGAGGGGTGCAGCGCGGTGGAGCTAGGCGGTCGAACACGGTGCCTCCATGCCATCCTTGATGCTCTCCGAGCTTTGTGGGTGGGTTGAAATCCGGGCGAAAGCCTGCGCCGACTCCGGTCGGGCCGACGATGGCGACGCCTTCGGGCGCCGTTTCCTTCTTGATTGCATCGTTGTGGATCTTCGATACCCTTACCGACGAGTGTGGTCCGGTGATCTGCGGGTGAAAGCTCACGCTCCGTCGGGAGCGGGCAACGGTGACGGACACGTCACTACCTCGTTGGAGGCGTTGTCTTGGAGTCATTGGTCATCTCGCTGCGATGGATTCGCGGTGGATGCGCGGGGCGGCTCCGTGGTCGAGGGAGGCGGATGCCGGGGCAGCGGCCCCGGACGGTGGTGGACGTCGAGGCGGCGGCCTCGAGCTCCCACGCTACGACGGTCCTATGAGGTGGAGCCGTTGTCTAGCGGGGGTCTGGGTGGCGACCTGGATGAAGACTGCGTGGGCAGAGGGTTCGTCGACCTGACTGGATCACCTTCGGGCAACGCGAAGGTGGATCTGGTTGCTATACCGGGGCGGCGGCCCCGGAACTTGGTGGTTTTGGTGGCAGCCTGGATAGAGACTGCGTGGGCAGAGGGTTCGTCGACCATGACTGGATCGCTTCCGGGCAATGCGGAGGTCGATCTGGTTGCTACGCCGGAGCGGCGGCTCCGGAGCGGGTGGTGTGTGTTTGTGGCGTTTGTCCGGCTTGTGTCGTGAGGGCGACGGGTCGCTTCGTCTGTGTGTTCTTTTGTACAGCTTGTATGGTTTTTGGACCCGGTTTTCCTTATAAACTGGGTCAATTTTTTCTATCTAATCGAGCGGTGGTACGACCACCTTGTCCTCAAAAAAAATCCTCGTATATGCGCGCGCGCACTGCAATCATGCGCAAGGACACGATCCAGTCGGCCGGACCTCAGTTTCAGATCCGATCGGAAACAGATCCAAAGATGTCTGCCTAGTCTTATTGAAAGAAAACTTGTAGGGACGCCCCGCCGCCGCCGTTCGCCGCCTCTCTGATATCTGTTAATGGAAACCACATGTTCGGTTACAAGCAGAAAACAGAAGAAGCAATCGTGTCAGGAAGCGGAATTTTCTTTGTCCAAAAGGTATTTCAAACTTGGAACGAGCACGAAGAGATTAAGGAGACTTCTTTCTCTTTTGAGTTTTTCTGGCGGACCTGCCGCGCAAGATCTTTGGTCTTCCCTGGAACCGATGAAAAAAAGTTGATCGCTTCTTATGTACTCGCTCAGAATGATTCTTCTCTATCTATAGTTCATGGTCTATTAGAAGAAGAAGGTGCTCTGGTGCAATCCTTACCGATAGAAAAAGATTGCAGCCAGGTTGACAATAATCGAGTGCCATTACTTCATCGGTCCGAACCAAGGAATCCGTTTGAAATGTTTTGAAATAGATATTGTTCTCTTTTTGATCAGGGATTGCTATATGAAAAGAAGTGGAGTTTGAAAAAGGAAACAAAATGCTCAAACCGAAACTGCTAGAGGAACTAGTTTTCAATAGCATAACTTGGGCTCCTAGAATATGGCGCCCTTGGGACAATCTATTTGATTGCATGGTTTTGTTCCAAGCAAAGATATCCGCGGGGTCCGGTTTGTTCGTCCTATTCCGATATTCAGGACCAAGAGGTACTGGATTCTCTTTCGGATAGGCCCTGAAAGGACAACAAAGGCTGAAATGCCAACGGATCTTTGTCTATTCTCTAATTCACCCGATCCGATAGTACCCGTTTTTGGAACGTCCAGTGCCGAAGTCACTGAATGGTAAGTCACCAATCCAATCCCTTTGCCAAATCGGGTGTCATATTAGATATCATATTCTATAATATATATAGAAATATCATAGAATAGACATATAGAATTTTTGGTTGGGAAATTAGAATGAATCATTGAGTGAAAAAGGAGCAAAGAATGACAAAAGACGAGACTCTACTAGTCTTCACTCTTGTGGTTTCCTCGGTTTCTGCTTTCTTATTCGGGATCTTGCTTTTCATTGTTCTTATCTCTGCAACTCGCGATTTCCAGAGAGAACCAAATTTAAGTTGCTGAAGATCATGATTTGGGCTGTCATAATAGTTATTACTTTTGCAATTGCGGTTCGAATCTATCCGATCTTTATCTTTTTGCTCAAAGAACGAAGAAAATCCCTTGTCAAAGCCCTTTATGATAAGCTTCCCTGTATCTGAGAATTTATCTTTCACGGTATTAGTATCGTTTGATCGATTTCCCTGATTTGATCGCTACGTATGGGCGTGCGCTCAAAGGATACAAATAGGGATTCGCAAACAAAAGGGGGAATTCGTAGTCATATTTTCCCGTCGTGTAAAAAAAGGTCTTTACGCGAGAGCTATAGCGGTTGGGTTGGGAATCTTGGGATACATCTATCTCTTCTGAGCAATCTCTTTGCATTCTTAAGACCACCCTTCCAGTAGGACATGGTAGTACGTATGAGTATATATGGCACCCTGAATGCCGATTTCTCAACCATTTGACAACATACTATTCATGTCCTCGTGTATGTAGCGCCGTCGGCCGGTGGCCAAGATGCATTTGATATATTTGTGGTCTTGGCATTGATTGTACTACGGTTATTTCGTACATGGGGAGGAACGGCATTGTCATGTGATGTGCATGTTGATTGGCGTAACTCGTTACCAAAGATCGTCTCCAGTCTATTATCTACAATGGTCGAATTGCTTATGATTCCAACATCAGCTAATTGCAACAATTTTGCATACAAATTGGACTTCTCCATTCATATTACACTACAGGGACGACCTTCTATGCCGATGGCCATTTGCCATCGGCACAAGCCTAAAGGCCGTCGGCGTAGCCTGACCCGATGGTAGCCGTCGGCTTAGGTCGGTCGGCTTAGGTACTCGTAGGCTAGCTCAGGAGGCCGTCGGCAAAAAAAACCGTCGGCTTAGGGTGTGCCGACGGCTAAAACTGGGCCGTCGGCGTAGGTACCGTCGGTGCATGGTAGGTGGGGCCCACGACACCCAGCAGCTTTGGAAGCACCTAACCCGACGGCTAAGCCGTCGGCTTAGGTCAGACATGTGGCGTCTTCTGGGAGGGCGCAGCGAAGCACCTAACCCGACGGCAATGCCGCCGGCTTAGGTATGACCATTTTGTCACCGCGGGGTACCTATGCCGACGGCATTGCCATCAGCTTAGATATGCCAGGTTGCCAGATTTTTTTTAAAATTGCTCCAACAGCTCGTTTTTTCACAAAAAGGACAGGAAAAAATATCATAAATTATAGGAAGATGACAGAAAGGTTATATATCATCACAAACAAGATCAGAAGCAATATCATCCAGCAAAATGCTATATCATCAAGTAGATACACACATAGAACTCTCTCATACATAGCTAAATGTCTAGAGGCCGAAAGCCCTACATCTAGGTCGGTGACGGGGTCTACCCATGTCTCCTGGGTGAGAAAAGGCAACATACGGCTCGGCCCAGCAATAGAACCACCAGAAGAAGGCGAAGCAGCACGCGAAGCACCAGGAGAAGGAACACCTTGATGTACCGGTGTGATCTCACGCGAACCCGGCGATGCAGCACGCGAACAACCAGCATCGGGATCAGACGGCATGATCTCACGCGAACCCGGCGAGGTAGTACCAAAGTTTGGGTTCTCAGAACATCCCGGTCCCTACATGTTTGAGCAAGAGTTAGCAACTTGCGAGGCAAAGGAAAACGTAAGCAGTGGTTTAGCAAAGAACTTACTGTTGGGGATCATAGACAAAAAACAAAAAAAATCCTACCGACGATAAACATAACTAGACAGGATATATACTATGCAAATATACTAATACGGAGGAGTTCAGAATACATACCCTTGTAGACCGGAAGCGGGATTACGTTCCCACAAACGTTGTCGATGGAGACGACGACGCCGACCTCAGGGTCGTGTGGTGGAAGAAGACAGCTCCCAGCACCAAACAATGGTGCCTCGCGGTTCCACACACGTACGGTGTGGATGACGACCTCCGAGCTCCAGATCCAGCAGAGCATCGGAAGTGGAAGAGTGGATCTAGCAGCACGGCGGTGTGCGTCTAGTAGAGAGACTTCCCTCCCCGTACGCAGCTCCAGAAACGGAACCACACTCAAGGTAGGAGAGAAGAAGAGGGAGAATTGGTGTGAATTTCCATGTCATGGGGTCCTCTATTGAAAGGAGGAGGAGGGAGGCCATCTCCCTTGGCTAGGCCATGTGGGACCCAACCCCACATGGCCATGCGCTGACCAAGGAGGCAGCCGGCCACCTAGGTGGGCCCCATTCGGCCCACCTAGGGCGGATGGCCCTCCTCCACTTTTTTTTCCTTTTTCTTTTTTGGGATTTTTCCATAATGGGCCTCTAAGGCCCATTTATGATTTAATGCCTTTAAAAATTCAAAATAAATTAAATCAAAATATATTTAATTACATATTATTTAATTCATCCGGACCTCGAAACATATTTCGTTGCCCTCCGATCTCAGTCGGACATGTCCGGAACACTTCCGAAGTCTCCGGTTTCTTTTCTCTCTAAATCCAATCTAATCGTCACCCACCCTTAAGTGTGTTACCCCACGGTTCAGGATCACTCAGACATGATCGAGACACGTTCTCCGATCAATGACTAACAGCGGATCTAGATACCCATGATAGCCCCTGTGCGTCCATGAATGTCTTTTATCGTTTGAACCTTTAGACGTCCAGTCTCATCCTCTTGCCTAGCGATACTTAGATTGTCCGAGCGTCATTCCCCAGAATCACGATTACCGAGCATGACTCATCATTGACAAATCTATCTTTACTCGTCTGTGATATTACATCCCCGTGACCTAGTCACATGCTTGCAAGCTCATTGATGTAATCTCACCGAGTGGGCCCAGAGTATCTATCCTGCTATATGGATTGGCAATTCCCGCTCTTGATCACTCGCTTCTACTGCTTCTTCCGATACCCGAAAGTGTCACCTTTATTGTCACGCTATATAAGACATGCGTTTGATGCGATCAGCCGCATCTTCCAGAAGCAGAGATTTGATATGATCTCACGGTCGAAGGTATGAACACTACGTTTCTATATTTTGGGTATGTCCATCAAATCATTCACCTAATGATATGACTCCGTTGTTAACCGACGCCATTGTCCATGATCAGGAAACCTTGATCATCTGTTACCCAACGAACTAGTTAATAGAGGCTACTAGGGACCTGGTTGTTTCATACCACACGTGTATTAATGTTTCCGCGTAATACAGTTATAGCATGGTATTAAAACGTATTATGAACAATTGAGATATGACAAATAAAATCACTTTATTAATTGCCTCTAGGGCATATCTCCAACAGTCTCCCACTTGCACTAGAGTACAATTTAATCTAGTTTACAACTTGGTAAAAGCTTAACACCTATAGCATCTCGGTGTTCTTCATGCTTGTCTCGTGGAAGAGGTTTCGTCAGCGGATCTGCAACATTCAGGTCCGTGTGTATTTTGCAAATCTTTACATCGCCTTCCTTGACGTACTGTCGTATGACATGGAAGCGTCGGAGAATATGTTTGGCGGTGGAGTGAGACCTTGGTTCCTTCACGTTGGCAATAACACTGTGTTGTCGCAGTAGATGTTCACAGGGTCTTGCGCACTGGGAACACTCCAAGCTCGATGACGAACTTCTCAGCCAAACAGCTTCATTTGCAGCATCCGCGCAGCAATATACTCCGATTCCATTGTAGATTGGGCTACTATGGGTTGCTTCCCACTTCTCCAGCTCACAGCGCCTCCGTTCACCTTAAACACATAACCTGTTTGCGATTTCGAGTCATCTGGATCTGTGCAGAAACTTGCATCAACGTAACCTGTTACGCCAAGTTCCTCTCCACAGCCTCCATAAACAAGAAACATGTCCTTGGTATACTTAAGATACTTCAGTATGTTCTTAACAGCTGTCCAATGATCCTTGCAGGATTACTTTGGAATCGACTCGTCAAACTGAGAGCCAATGCTACATCGGGTCGAGTACTTAACATGGCATACATGATCGATCCTATAGCCGAAGCATATCGAGTGCCATCCACCTCGGCTTTTCAAGAGCCGTCTGTGGACACTGAGCCGTGCTCAATGTTTTCCCTTGACAACCGGCACAAGACCTTTCTTTGCCAAATGCATACCGAACTTTTTCAGTATCTTGTCAAGATAAGTACTTTGACATAACGCTAGTAGGCGCCTGGGTCTATCACGATAGATCTTAATGCCTAATACGTATGCAGCTTCTCCTAAGTCCTTCATCGAAAATTTACTGTTTAAATATTCCTTCACGCTTTTCAGAAGTTCCACATTATCCCCAATTAGTAATATATCATCCACATATAGAACTAGGAATGCAACTGAGCTCCCACTCATTTTCTTATAAATGCAGGTCTCTTCCGCATTTTGGACAAATCCAAAACCTTTGATCACCTCATCAAAGCGAAGATTCCAGCTCCGAGATGCTTGCTTCAGTCCATAAATGGAACGCTGAAGTTTGCATACCTTGCCAGCATTTTCTGGACTGACAAAACCTTCAGGTTGTACCATATACAACTCTTCCTCAATGTTACCATTCAGGAACGATGTTTTGACATCCATCTGCCATATCTCATAATCATGATATGCAGCTGTTGCTAGCAAAACCCGAATAGACTTTAGCATCGCTACCGGTGAAAACGTTTCATCGTAGTCAATTCCATGAACTTGTCGGAAACCTTTTGCGACAAGCCGAGCCTTATAGACGGTTACATTACCGTCAGCATCAGTCTTCTTCTTAAAGATCCATTTATTCTCGACGGCCTTGCGCCCTTCGGGAATCTCCACCAAAGTCCATACTTTGTTGTCATACATGGATCCTATTTCGGATTTCATGGCCTCAAGCCATTTCTCGGACTCGGGTCCTTCCATTGCCTCTTTGTAATTCGTAGGTTCGTCTTGTTCAATTAACATGATGGTGCAAACAAGATTACCGTACCACTCAGGAGATGTACGGGTTCTTCCAGACCTACGAGTTATAATAGCCTCCTCGACATTTTCTCCCACTCATCTGTTATGGAGGACGGTTCAGGAACATTTCCATTGCGCCACTCGGAATTTCGAGTTCAGGATCAACTATCTCGTCGAGGTCTATTTTCCTCCCACTTACTCCTTTAGCGAGAAACTCCTTCTCGAGAAAGGTGCCGTTTCTAGCGACAAACGTTTTGCCCTCGGCTTGGTGGTAGAAGGTGCATCCTATGGTTTCCCGCGATACCCTACAAAGACACCTTTTCCGATTTCGGTTCGAGTTTGTCAGGCTGCAATTTCTTGACATAAGCCTCACAACCCCAAACTTTCAGAACGACAGCTTAGGTTTCGTACCATGCCATACCTCATACGGTGTCGTTTCCACGGATTTGGATGGAGCCCTATTTAAAATGAATGCGGTGTTTCTAACGCATATCCCCAAAATGATACGGGCAAGTCGGTAAGAGACATCATAGACTGCACGCTATCTAATAAAGTACGATTACGTCGCTCGGACACGTCGTTGCGTTGTGTGTTCCGGCAGGCATAAGCTGTGGCACAATTCCACAGGCCTTCAGATGTGTGCCAAACTCAAAACTCAAATATTCGCCACCACGATCGGATCGAGGTGCTTTATTTTCTTGTTGAGTTGATTTTCAATCTCACTTGAAATTCTTTGAACTTTTCAAAAGTTTCTGACTTGTGTTTCATTAAGTAGATATACCCGTATCTACTCAAGTCATCAGTTAAGGTCACAAAATAACGATAACCATTGCGCATCGATACGTCATTGGGCCGCACACATCTTTATGTATAACTCCCAATAATTCCAACGCCCGTTCAACGAAACCATTAAACGGTGACCTAGTCATCTTGCCCATGAGGCATGGTTCGCAAGTGTCAAGAGATCCAAAATCTAATGACTCCAAAAGTCCAGCTGAGTGCAGTTTCTTCATGCGCTTTACACCAATATGACCAAGTCGGCAATGCCACGTATACATGGCGGTATCATTACTAAGTCTAATCCTTTTGGCATCTATGATATGGATGTGTACTACAATCGAGATTCAACAAGAATAAACCATTATTCACAAGAGCATCAACATAAAAGATATCATTCATCGAAATAGCACAACCACTTGATACTGAATTGAACGAATATCCGTCTTGCAACAAGCAAGAACCACTTATAATGTTTACACTTAGAGCTGGTATAAAATAACATTATTCAAAACCAAAACTAATCCCGATGGTAGATGCAGAGGGAGCGTGCCGACGGCCATCACGTCAACTCTTGATCCATTGCCGATGCGCATCATCACCTCGTCCTTCTCTAGGCGCCGACTATTCCGCAACTCCACCTGTGAGTTACAAATATGAGCAACAGAGTCGGTATCAAATACCCAGGTATTACTACGGGCGCATATAAGGTACACATCAATAACATGTATATCAAATATACCTCTCGCCTTGATGGCAATCTTGCGTCTCTTTGCTAAGAACTTGGGGCAGCTACTCTTCCAGTGATCATTGTGTGGCGCCTCGACCCGACTGCTATACAGTGATGCTGTGTGTCACCGGTTAAGCGATACAACCGGAGGTTACGTGTTTACCAATCCCCGGCCAAAACCTTTGGTAGGCGTTGCTCGAAATTGATCATCGGCAACGCAACACCCCAATTGATGCCTTAACACAGGCACAACTATCAATGCATAATAGAGAGATCAAGACTTGTGGAACAACTGGCACATCACAGACTCTACGACACAAATCATATAGTTCAACTCTTATAATAGAGAAAAATAGCAAATTACAGCCAGAGGTCACAGACCCAACATTACAACATGCGGAAGCGAATATGGTTGTTCTAAACAATAAGAACCAAATTATGGCCTAAGAGACCTACACATAAACATCCAAGCGCCAGCTATTCCGGGATGTCCCAAGCTGCCACCTGAGAACCCCAGACTACTCGTCGACGTCCAAAAAGAACCCACCTTCGATGTCGGTGAAGTCCTCCTCTGAAACAAAACAAACGACGTTGAGTTCGACAAACTCGCAAGATTAAATATAGAACTTTAGCTCGATGAGGCTTTCAAAGTTTTATGGCTGTTTTGCATAAAGCTGATTTTATTTATATAAACATAACTCATGGCATCGTCTAATCAGAATAGTTTTCAAAACGGGTAAGAAGTACACTTCTTTTTTAATCCTTTCTCATCATCAACCACTGTACCTGTTCTACAAAGGCACCTCACCGAATCACCCTCGAGGAAGCTAACCTTGCATTCTTGAGCAGTACCTTTAGTACTCAGTTTTTAATCATTCCGTTCAAGTTATTCCATGATCTTATCGTCCTTTCCCAAGTCGTCCATAACCGCGGAAATGGATTTTCGAAAAGATTTACCCTGCAGGGGTGTACAATGTTTGTCATGCGTACCGTCCGGCCCATTACCTATACAATTAGCTCTCTTCCTTGGAAAGCCGGCTGGGTGGGAGCGGCGTCGACTTCTCCCTTGTTAAAGACTTTCCAGGATCATCAGTGGCAGTAGGACAGGTTCAGTGCCTCCAACACCCTGCCCCACGGCC
This sequence comes from Poa pratensis, assembly GCA_947311845.1. NCBI lineage: Eukaryota > Viridiplantae > Streptophyta > Magnoliopsida > Poales > Poaceae > Poa > Poa pratensis. The sequence continues at coordinate 3,296,363 of CAMZMU010000069.1, read as the reverse complement.
ACTTATTTTCCTAACAACACAATCCTCATCCCAGTTCATACCACCATCATCACGCACGCGCAAATGGAAGCCCGAACTAGATGACCCTGGCTAGTCCCGCCCGAGTTATTTAGTCTATGAGGGTTCCTGCACTGCGAATGCATAGGCCTCACGCATGGTTGCACGCTCAGTCTTGGTTCAAGAGGTAAAGAACTCGCACCTAGGCAACGGGAACGAGACAAAGCACCACAACCACAGTGGCCTCTCATCCCCACCTTTAAGCATTTTATTACCTGACACCACAATTCTCCACCATCAACTATTCATCTCATCACCTGTTTCCAACATGAACCAAATCCATCGTACAACTAGGCATTTAACTAAGCATGGCTAAGCAACAACATAGCACAGTTAAGTATTCTAGGCCAGCAGTACAATCCTATGGATAATAGGCGGGGAAATAGGTAAATGGCATCGAAACTTAATGCAACTATAGGATACTCTGAACCAATAAATTTGACATTTGGAACCGCATGAAATATTATATTGGAGAAAATATTTGCGGAAACATATGATAAGACATGCTCAGAGGAGGGATTACGCTTGCCTTGCTCAATGTGCTGGTAGTACGGATCGTTGGGTACTGCGGTGTAACCCCGACTGCTTGATCTATCGAAGCATAGCAACAGAAGAGCAATCAATCACCACACATGCTTTAACAAATGCAATGCGCAAACACATGATGACATGACATTTTTAAATCCCCGGGAGGAGGATGAGTCCATCTTTTCAACTTAAACGGAGTTCGGATGCTAAAAGGACACATCTCGAGTACCCCTTGGAGTTAGGTCATAAATCATCTTTACTTGTTAATTAGAATAGATGAAACCCTCTGTTTAACTTGCATATGAATGACATGCACATGTGTAAGATGCTTGGTTGAGGTGATTAAACATTAGTGCCATCCAAACCAAACAGTGATTTGGGAGAGGTGTTGAAACAGGTTCAAAGGGGTATCCGGTTTTCCGTTCCGGATAATTCCGGGTCTGGTACCGGGAGCAATCCGGTTTCAGGTCCAGATAATTCCGGGTTTGGCACCGGAGAAAATAAATCCGAAATTATTTCCGGGCCAATTCTGGGTGTATACAGGGCGAAACTGGGTGAGTCCAGTCGCTAAAGGAGGAAGAAGAAGGAGATTTTGCAAAAACCCCTGGAAGTTTTCTTCCATCACGGATAGGTCCTTTTCTGTGTTAAGATTTAAAACCTGTGGCTTTAGGGATTTAATTAGGGCACTTGGACATTTTAGAAAAATATGTGAAAAATCAGGTAGCCTCCCAACAGCATGTAGAAGCACCACAAAAATTGGGGTTGCAAAATAAAATAGTTTGGGCCACTTTTGTTCATAGGGTTCAATTTAGGCATTTTGCTAAATTAAAAATGTAGCTCCTTTGGAAAATTAGAGCAATTGCAAAATATTACTTTTGAACTCTTGGAACTTCCTTGACAAATATACAAGCTTCCAATAGTTTTTACTTACCCCAAACTTCCTCAAGTCATTGAAAATATGTGCAACCATTTCTAGTATTTGTTTTGTAGATGTTGCCACACCATTTGTTTTAATCTTAACAATGTAAGGAGGATGCCATGATGCATGAGTAAATGCAAAAGTGAAAATTTTACCCAGGTTTTCGGGTTCTCAAACTTTGGGCTGTTACAATTCTACCCCCCTTACAGGAATCTCGCCCCGAGATTCTAAGGTTGCGCAAAGAATTCGGGATACTCCTCGCGAAGACTAGACTCTCTTTCCCAAGTTGCTTCTTCCTCGGAATGGTGAGACCACTGAACTTTGAGAAACTTGGTAGTCTTGTTACGGGTCTTTCTTTCGGCTTCATCCAGGACACGGATAGGGTGCTCGCGATAAGTGAGATCTTCCTGGAGAGCCAGCTCCTCATGATTGACCCCATGAATAGGATTCTTAAAACACCGGCGAAGTTGGGAGACATGGAACACATCGTGCACATTTGGGAATATGACCGGTAACTCCAACTTATAAGTAAGATCTCCTCACTTGGCCAGAACGGTGAAAGGGCCAACATAGCGAGGGGCCAATTTCCCTTTGATACCGAAGCGGCGAACGCCACGAAGGGGAGAGACACGGAGATAAGCCTTATCACCAATGTCATAGTGAAACTCCTGATGATGCTTGTCATAGTAGCTCTTCTGCCTAGACTGAGCAATCTTCAGATTCTCCCGTATGATTCTGACCTTCTCCACAGCTTCATTGATGATATCTAGACCAAAGAGTGCTCTCTCTCTGGTTTCGGACCAATTTAGAGGAGTGCGGCATTTTCTTCCGTACAGAACCTCGAATGGAGCCATGCCCAGACTAACTTGATAGCTATTGTTGTAGGAAAACTCCGCGAAAGGGAGATACTTTTCCCAACCCTTGCCAAAAGAGATTACACACGCCCTAAGCATGTCTTCCAACACTTGGTTAACTCTTTCGGTCTGACCATCAGTTTGGGGATGGTAAGCGGTACTGAAGTTGAGACGGGACCCCATAGCAGTTTGGAAACTCTGCCAGAATTTGGAGACGAAGATACTTCCACGGTCCGATATGATCCTTAGAGGGACCCCATGTAATGGAACAATACGAGCCATGTATAAGTCAGCCAGTTGACTCGCACGTATATCATCACGGACTGGTAGGAAGTGAGCAACCTTGGACAGTCGATCAATGATTACCCAGATTGCATTGTTGCCCTTTTGAGATCGGGGAAACCCGGTGATGAAGTCCATACCAATTTCATCCCATTTCCACTCCGGGACTGCAATAGGGTGAAGAGTGCCGGCAGGCCTTTGATGTTCAGCCTTTACCCATCGACAGGTGTCGCATTCAGCAACATACTTGGCAATTTCTCGTTTCATTCGAGTCCACTAGAATAGTGGTCGAAGGTCTTGGTACATTTTGGTACTACCAGGATGAATAGAGAGAGGAGATTCATGAGCTTCTTGGAGGATCAGCTCCCTCAATTTTCGTTTCTTTGGCACTACCAAGCGGTCACCAAAATAAACAACTCCAGATTCATTGACAGAAAAACATTTGGCATTCCCGCTAGCAATGTTCTCCTTGATTTTTAGAATACCCTTAACGAGGAGTGGACTCGTCAAATCCCTGGGTTATGCACCCCGAGTTGATTGAGGGGGAGAGAGTTGAGCGCTGGTGATCACGACGGCTGACAAGCGAGGCGTTTTACCTAGGTTCAGGCTCCCGGAGGATAACACCCTACTTCCTGCTTGTCTGGTTATTGATGGCGAGTTGTGGCTACAATGGTGAGATGGCGATCTCGCTAGGGTTTGTGGTGGCGGGTATGAGCGTACCCTAGAACGAGGGACCCTCCTAGCCCTTATATGGTAGGCTAGGCCTCGGGTGAATGGTGCTGATGGCACTTACAAGATAGGTATGAGCCGCATGACCTAGTCGACTAACTTGGGCCGCACGTTGTCCTTGCTAGGCTTTCCTTGGGCCTTTGTAGTCTTGGCGTGACCCAGGTACCTTCACCGTGGGATAGTCGAAGGGTAGCCCCACGACAGGAGCCCCCGAGTGCTTGGTCGAATCGTAGAGTCGGGCAAATGACTCCTTTTGCCTGGGCACGCCTTCGAGTTCCTGAAAGGAACAAGTAAAATTAGTCGACTCTGGCCGTTCAGGGCTTACGGAGGATTCCTTAGTCGAACTGTCGACTGCAGGGTAAAACACTGAGTACAGCCTTAGCCGGTGATTTTTTGACTGCTTTTGTTCTGAGTCACTCGGGAGCGCGAACAGCGGTCCGATGGGAGTAGCACCCGAGATTAAGTTTAATTGCTCGCAATTGAGGTTAAACTCAATGTTCTTCAGTCGAAAAGCCCGCTCCCGATGGGAGTAAAGAAGGGAGTCGACTTGGAGTCGCGACTGGCTTTGTGTGACTTACAGTGTATTCGGCCGGTTTGGCTTACTGCACGAGTTTGTTCAGCTCTTGTAGCTTACTGAATGCTCTTCCACTCGAATGAACTGTTCGAGTTCTCAATGAGCTCGTTGGCTTACTGTACGAACTCATTCAGCTCTGGGAGCTTAATGAATCTTCTTGCACTCGAATGAACTGTTCGAGTTCTCCATCAGCCCGTTGGCTTTCTTCCTACGCCTTCGTGGTTGATGTCAGTGCTGACGTTTTTGGCGCACTCTGTGTCTGATGAGACGTGACAGTGCGGTCCCACTGTCAGTATTGACTGGAGACAGCGGTTGCCGCTTTTTACTGACCGTTGGGCACGAAAATTGCGCGGTGTGATGATGGCGCCTTGATTCCCGTGCATAGTGGGCGGCGCGGCCGGCGACGGTTGCTCTCTCCGCGTGACACGTGGACGGCCAGATGCTGCAGCAGAGTGCGGTTTCAGCAGGGACGGCCAGGATTGGCTGACCGCGCGGTATATAATTTTTCACCGTGGTGAGGAACAGTCCATCCTCTCCATTCTGCCATCGTCTTCTCCCCTGCGCCGTTCTCGCCATTGTTGCGTTTCTTGCAATTTTCTTTCTTCACCCACTGCGAGCGAAGAGGTGCAATGAAGAGGGCGAAGGCTGCTGCCGGCGCCACCGCCGCCGCCAAGGCGAGCGTGATGAAGAAGCCCGACGGCGACTGGAAGAAATCGTTGGTGAAGAAGGCCGAGCTCGAGGCCCTGCGCGCGCAAGGGCTGTTGCCGCCGGCGAATCAGGCGACTGTGCGCGCGCTGGGAAGGAGGTGTTCCCCGCTCCGCGCGAGGGGGAGCGCGTATGCTTCGTGGACTTCCTTTCACGGGGATTCAGGTTTCCTCTCCACGATTTCGTTCGTGGTCTCTTGTATGCCTATGGGGTTCAGATCCACGATCTGACCCCCAATGGCGTCCTGAGTATCGCGAGCTTCATCGTGCTCTGCGAGTGTTTCATGGGGATCGCACCCCACTGGCTGCTGTGGAAATCGCTCTTCATGGTGCGGCTTCGGCGGCTTCGGCATCCAGGTACGCGGCGACACCTCGTACTTCCAGATGAAGAAGTCGGACTCCGTCCAGGGGTGGCAAAAGAAGTGGTTCTACATCAGGTGCGACCAGGCGGGGTTGCCTGACTTTGATGGAGAACGCGAGTTGCGGAAGACGCGCGCGTGGGCGCACCCGCGTTTGAAGGAGGAGAAAGATACAGTTCAACCTTTGCTGAACATTCTTCGTGGCTTGTTGAAGACCTTGGGGCACGAGTCGGGTGGGATTCACCTCATCGGCACCTTCTTCAGACTTCGGGTGCAGCCACTCCGTTCTCGTGTCCACCCGATGTGGGCGCATGAGGGCGTTGGCGACCCTGAGCTTGACGACGAGGACGTGGAGTCGAAGGTGAGGAGCGTCACTAGTCTCCGAGCCGCGGACCCTTGCAATGTCAAATGTCCGGTCGAAGTGTATGGATCAACGAACCCTGTCCCTAAGGTAAGCTTCTTTCTTCTTTTTTTTATTCTGTCTTGTGCTTGCTTTATCGAGTCCGTCTGTTTTTTGATTCGACTGCTGCTTGCTTGCAGGGTCGGGGTGCCTTTGTCAGCCTTCCTCCGTTGATGGAGGACGGCCCCCATGATGAAGCAGCGTTCCTTGAAGAGGAGGAAGGTGAGGAAGATGACATTCTTTCCGCCGTCTCTCTGAGTGAAGAGGTGGAGGAAGAAGAAGATGATGTTGAAGAGCCAGCGCGGAAGAAGCTGAAGTGTCGAAGTGGTGACTCCGCTACTGCTTCGTCTCTTGCGAAGGGGGCAGGTGAAGAGATGCAGGAGGATGGCGAGTCATCTTCGGGTGCCAAGCACCTGGATGACCCGACTGAGCCATTGGTCGTGCCTCCTATCGACTCCGCGCCGCCGGCTGTGTTTGCGACAATGTGCTCTGTCTCTCTAGGCAGCGAGGATGATGTGGACATCACCAGGTTAGTTGCGTCACCCTTTGCTTTTCTTCGAGTTGCTATTTGGTTTCTCGAGTTGTACTTCAGTTTCCTTTCTGTCTTGTCAGTGAGCGTGTTGATGATGCCGGTTCGCCTATGCGTGACGTGGAGCATACTTCTGCTCCCCCAGTCGAGCCAACTCCGAAGGTGGTCGAGGAGCTCGCTCGGGTGGATGATCTCGCGGTGCTGAAGGCCTCTTCCTCCGTACAGGCGCGTACAGCTGACGCGACTCCGGCTGGAGCTGGACTAATTGATCATGTAAGCACATCTTCAACTTGTCCGTCTGAATTCGAATCGGGTGCGTGAACAGCGCTCCCGATGGGAGTAGCCCCCGAAGGTGTGGTTGACTAGAATAGTCGAGTGCAACTTTGATAAACCTTGTATGCTTCGCAGCCCTACTATCGCCAGCAGGTGGAAGGTGCCGCCGCCTTCGTTCGCATGAAGAAGGAGAGGGATGAGCTCCACACTTCTCTGCAGCAGGCCACGAAGCGGGTGTCGGAGTTGGAGCAGAAGCTTCGGACTCATGCTGAGATGGAGAAGACCCTGCGCGAGTTGCAGGAGCACGAAAAAGCTCGGGATGACTTGGAGAAGGGCCAGGTCGAGCGCTTGCTCGCCCTCGCCAATGTCCTTGGACGAAAGTACTTTGGCTTGATGCCTACTTTGCCCGTTTGCCGACTGTTGATGGCTTATGGGTGTAACTGCTTTTCTTCCTTTTGTATAGAGACTTGCGGAGGCGCTCCTCCAGAAGGAACTTCCAGCGACAACGTCGGCTTCGTAAAGGCTGTTGGCTTCGTCGACCGCGTCTACGCGTATGCCTCGGCAGCGCTGCAGCAGTTGATGGCGGCACTGCAGAAGTCGATGGGGGCCTTAGCGGCTGTGCACCGGAACATCTTCCCCAACAAGCCGCCACCAGCTGCTGTTGACACACTCGCGGCTCCATTCGAAGGCGATTCGAATGTCCTGGCGGACTTCATGCGCGTGCAGACGGTACGCGGCTCAGAGCTCACTTTCTAGCTGCTTCTTGGTCACCAAGTCGTAGGCGATTTTGAGAAGGTTGTCAGCAACTTCCCTCGAAAGCCTGATGGCAAGACCGCGTCCCTTAGCGGGGTGAAAGCGCAGGCGAGCCAGTTGGCCGTGAAGCTTGTCTCCACCTTCGAGAAGAGGATTGCTAAGATGGCCGAGTTGGCTGCTGCTAGGAAGAGCCGGTCCTAGTCATAGTCTGTAGTGTAGACTTTTCATTTTAAGACTATGCTTCTGCTTTTGGGCTTGAGTCTGTAGGTACTGGACTGCCAACTGGTCCTCTCGTGGCGCGTCCGGTGGTGGGTACGTGCCGTCGTCGACGTGCTTCATGGCTCGGATCGCCATGTCACGAGTGATGGTGAGACGCGTCACCTGGTCAGACAGGACCACCTCCAGTGGGTACACGGGTTCGTCATCGTTGCCCTGCGGCGTTGGGCCGATCATGAAGACTTGAGCGGGGTAGATCTGGGCAGCGGGATGGACGCTGCCACTGCTGCTTCCTTCGTCCGAGACGTGCTCTGAGTTGAAAATGGCCGCAACATGGTGGGTACCACAGTGGCTGCCGCGGCTTCTTTCTTGGAGTTCCGCGATCTTTGCAACGGACATAAGGAGCGATGTCGTCGTCGTCGATGCGAGCGTGGTTGGCTCGGTGAAGACCTTGCGGGTCGGTGGAGATGCGAGTGGTACAGACGAGGACGGCGCGACCTTGGTCACTCGCGAAGGTGTGGTCGACGCAGTCAAAGCTGATGCAGATCTTGGTCTTGCCAACGACGCGATCGAGGTAGTCGGAGTAGACTCGATCTGCGTGGTGGTCGCCGAAGTGGTCGATGTAGTCGATGCAGATGCGATCTTCTCAGCAGTCGAAGATGCGATCTCCACTGTCGCAGCAGGCGCGATCTCCGTAGCAGGCGGCGGCACAGATGGCGCAATCGCGGCAGATGCGGGTGCCGCCACCGCGCGTGGTGCGATCGCCGTGGATCTGAGTACTCCACAGCTGTCTACGAAGTAGTGCATGGTACCGAAGGTGAGGCACATACCTACATGCAGATCGGCGTACACCGAGCGGTGGGCCGGCGGGTGGAAGGTGTACTCGAAGGAGCCAAAGCAGATTGGCTCCTTGGTGATGCAGACGTCGGTCTTCAAAGTCGATGGAGCCGGTGCGACCATGGTTCCAGCGCTCGTCCCTTCCCACAGACGGCGCCAATTGACGAGGAGTGGACTCGGCAAATCCCTGGGTTATGCACCCCGGGTTGATTGAGGGGAGAGAGTTGAGCGCTGGTGATCACGACGGCTGACAGGCGAGGCGTTTTACCCAGGTTCAGGCTCCGGAGGATAACACCCTACTTCCTGCTTGTCTGGTTATTGATGGCGAGTTGTGGCTACAATGGTGAGATGGCGATCTCGCTAGGGTTTGTGGTGGCGGCTATGAGCGTACCCTAGAATGAGGGACCCTCCTAGCCTTTATATGGTAGGCTAGGTCTCGGGTGAATGGTGCTGATGGCACTTACAAGATAGGTATGAGCCGCATGACCTAGTCAACTAACTTGGGCCACACGTTGTCCTTGCTGGGATTTCCTTGGGCCTTTGTAGTCTTGGCGTGACCCAGGTACCTTCACCGTGGGATAGTCGAAGGGTAGCCCCACGAGAACCCTTGTCACGGGTTTGAGCTTCCTTAATCTGGTCTACAAGAGTAGATTTGATCTCCAGATTTGCTAGACAGCCGGAGGGAACAATTTCCAGGTTCAAACGAGAGAACTCTTCATGAAGAGAAGGTTGGCCTTTTCAATCATCAGATTGTTGCAATAGGACTTCCGACTTAGCGCGTCAGCCACGACGTTTGCTTTGCCGGGTTGATAGTTCAGACTCACATTATAGTCCGTGATTAATTCCAACCAACGCCTTTGCCTGGGATTTAGATCCGGCTGGGTGAAGAGGTACTTCAGACTCTTGTGATCCGAGAAAATCTCGCAACGGTTACCAAACAGGTATGGTCTCCATTGCTTCAGAGCATAGACAACCGCGGCAAGTTCTAGATCATGAGTTGGATAGTTGTGCTCATGCGGCTTCAATTGGCGAGAAGCATATGCCACCACATGGCCATCTTGCATTAGCACACAGCCCAAGCCTTGCAAGAGGCGTCACAGAAGACGACGAAATCCTTGCTTGTGTACGGCAGGACAAGCTCAGTAGCGGACGTGAGTTTGGCTTTCAGTGTTTTGAAGCTCTCTTCAGCTTCGGCCGTCCATACGAACTTTCTGTCCTTCTTGAGAAGGTCAGTCAGGGCCTTGGCTATTTTGGAGAAACCTTCGATGAATCGGCGGTAATAACCTGCCAATCCGAGAAAGCTACGGATGTCCTTGACTGACATTGGAGTTTTCCAATCCAGGATGGACTGAATCTTGTCGGGAATGACAGCCACACAATTCGCGGATATCACATGACCAAGGAAAACGAGATTATCCAACCAGAACTCGCACTTGGAGAACTTGGCATAGAGGCAGTGTTCTCGAAGTCGTGTCAGAACCAAACAAAGATGTTCGGCATGCTCTTCATCGGTTTTGGAATAAACAAGGATGTCATCGATGTAAATGATGACAAACTTGTCGAGATAATCCATGAAGATGGGTTCATGAGCCTCATGAAAGTAGCTGGGCATTGGTGAGACCAAAGGACATGACGTATACTCATATGAGCCATAGCGAGTAACAAATGCCGTCTTTGGGATATCCTCCCTTCTGATCTTGATCTGATGGTATCCTGACCTCAGGTCCATCTTGGAGAATACTGTTGCACCAGCTAACTGATCCAGCAGATCATTGATGCGAGGAATGGGATACTTGTTCTTGATTGTCACCGCATTCAACGGTCTATAGTCAGAGACTAGGCGAGGCACGGTAGAATCCCTCTTCTTGACAAAGAGTACCGGACAACCCCAAGGTGAACTGCTAGGCTGGATAAATCCTTCGCTAACAGTTGATCAATTTGCTCTTTCAGTAGAGCCAACTCTTCCACCGGCATACGGTAGGGCTTCTTGGAAATCGGAGCGGTACCGGGAAGTAGATCTATGACAAACTCCACACTTCGATCAGGAGGCATGCCAGGCAATTCTTCCGGAAACACATCCGGGAAGTCACACACCACGTGTATGTCCTGGATTTCAGGAGGGGATTCGCCTTCCATAAAGCAAAGGAGGATCTCGGGTGAGTTGGGTATGATGGAGGACGGAGGTCTTGATAGTGCAGACCAATACTCACAATGTCGCCGGACGAAGTGGTCAAGGTGATGGTCTTGGCAGCACAGTCGAGATTAGCCCGGTATTTGGCTAGCCAGTTCATGCCCAGTATGACATCAATGCCTTTTGACCTCAGAGCTACCAATGCAAAGGGAAAGGACGAGTAACCTATATTAATCTGGACCTCAGGAGTAACCCCATCGGTTTGCCATTTGGAGCCAGGAGTGGAGACCATCAAGGGATTGCTCATCTTCTCGAATGGTATTTTGTGGTCTTTTGCAAACGCTATAGATATGAATGAATGCGATGCTTGAGAGTCAAACAAAACTGTAGCTGGATTGCCATTGACTCGTAACTCACCCATGTGAATGCCGGGGTCCTCTTTAGCTTCTTCAGCAGAGACGTGGTTCAGGCGACCACGCACAATAGGTCCAGCCTTGCCAGCTGGAGTGGCAGGGACTCGTGCAGGAGTTCCCGTGATAGGTGCCTTCTGGGGGCACTCCCTGGAGTAGTGGCCAGCCTGGCGACAGGTGTAGTAGGTGAGTCCAGGTGGAGCAGGTAGGTGAGGACGATACCCACTTCCGCTCGAAAATGTCAAAGTAGTGGGGCGCGGAGGTGGTGGCATGTATCCCGTGGCTCTCGGCATGAATGGAGCACGAGGTACAGCGCTGTAGGGACAAAGACCCTACGCTTCTTGCTCTCAGAACCCGAGGAACTCTGGTGGTCCCCGTGTGCGGGCCTCTTGGAAGCCTCAAGTTCCTTTCTTCCCTGTTCAAGGGTAAGATCCTGGTTGAACAGCTCCTGATAGGTCTGGAACTGAAGGGTAGCAACTCATAGCGAAGCTGCGGCGTAAGACCCTTGCGGAACAGTTCTTGCTTGTCAGCATCAGTGGTCACGTCCCTTGGGGCGTAACGGGAGAGATGGTTGAATTCACAACCATAAGTGCAGAGGTCCATACGTCCCTGTTTCAAATCCAGGAACTCCCTCCTCTTCAAATCCATGATCGGCTGAGGAATGTAAGCCGCGCGGAAGGCGGTACGGAAATCTGCCCATGTGAAGACATGGTTGGCTGGAAACAAAGCCACATGGCTTTCCCACCAACAGCCAGCTGCACCAACCAAGAGGTAGGTGGCGAAGTTGACTTGCTCGGCCACTAGGACATGCAGCGCGGAGAACTTGCGCTCCAACGCACGAAGCCAATCATCAGCTTCTAGTGGCTCTTTAGCATCAGCAAAGGTGGGTGGCTGCAAGCGCAGGAACTCAGTGAGAGTGTTGCAGCCATTCCTCTATGCATTCTGCTGCACCAACTGCTCAAGCAAACGCTCATTGCGCCCACGGTTCTCCTCAATGGCCATCAAGACCTGAGCCATCGAGGGTGGTGGCGGCAGATCATCCTCATCATTGTTGTGGTTACCGCGGCCTCCGCGGCCTCCTCGAGCCATTCTAGAGATTTGACAATGACACAGTTAGTATCTTTCTCCGAATGGTCGAACAATTGCATTAGCGTCTACTCAAGTACACAGACTAGGGACGATAATACATTGTGTAACAACTAACAAAGGATCAACAGGATAGAACTTGGGTCAAAGATCAGCATCATGTACTACTAGCGTGGGATTCAAATAGTGAAGAAACCACGTGATTCGACACACTCTAGTTGGCACAATCCGGGACCTTCTGTTCAAGTCCTTGGGTTAGAACCCAAAGAAAGGAATAAATGATTAGGCTCGGTAAGGATAACAGGGTTCGTTAACATTTGAGTTGATTTCGGATTGCAGCGCAGCGGGAGCCACCGGACACATAACCCTAACGGTAGAACCCACCCTCGTTTCCTAAATTTTGAGGTAATAGACGAGAAGTAAAACTTTTAGCTCAAATTGAGGTAAGATTGATCCGAGATTAGAGGGTAACCAGATAAGGAGTAAAAAGAATCCTAAGATGGTGTTCGCAACTCATTTTTAGGGTTAAAACTATTTTCACAAACACTAGACTCAACGTCGACCAGTAGAAGGGTTTCCTACAATCAGTACTGCTCTGATACCAACTTGTGGTGCCCCGACCCGACTGCTATACAGTGATGCTGTGTGTCACCGGTTAAGCGATACAACTGGAGGTTACGGGTTTACCAATCCCCTGCCAAAACCTTTGGCAGGCGTTGCTCGGAATTGATCATCGGCAACGCAACACCCCTATTGATGCCTTAACACAGGCACAACTATCAATGCATAATAGAGAGATCAAGACTTGTGGAACAACTGGCACATCACAGACTCTACGACAAAAAAAAAAGCTAAAACTCTTATAATAGAGATGAACTATCAAATTACAACCAGAGGTCACAGACCCAACATTACAACATGCGGAAGCGAATTAGGTTATTCTAAACAACCAGAACCAAATTATGGCCTAAGAGGCCTACACATAAACATCCAAGCGCCAGCTGTTCTGGGATGTCCCAAGCTACCACCTGGGAACCCCAGACTACTCGTCGACGTCCACAAAGAACCCACCTTCGAGGTCGGTGAAGTCCTCCTCTGAAACAAAACAAACGACGTTGAGTTCGACGAACTCGCAAGATTAAATATAGAGCTTTAGCTCGATGAGGCTTTCAAAGTTTTATGGCTGTTTTGCATAAAGCTGATTTTATTTATATAAACATAACTCATGGCATCGACTAATCAGAATAGTTTTCAAAAGGGGTAAGAAGTACACTTCTCTTTTAATCCTTTCTCATCATCAACCATTGTACCTGTTCTACAAAGGCACCTCCCCGAATCACCCTCGAGGAAGCTAACCTTGCTTTCTTGAGTAGTACCTTTAGTACTCAGTTTTTAATCATTCCGTTCAAGTTATTCTATGATCTTATCGTCCTTTCCCAAGTCGTCCATAACCGCGGACACGGCTTTTCGAAAAGATTTACCCTGCAGGGGTGTACAATGTTTGCCACGCGTACCGTCCGGCCCATTACCTGTACAATTAGCTCTCTTCCTTGGAAAGCCGGCTGGGTGGGAGCGGCGTCGACTTCTCCCTCGTTAAAGACTTTCCAGGATCATCAGTGGTGGTAGGACAGGTTCAGTGCCTCCAACACCCTGCCCCACGGCCACTTATTTTCCTAACACCACAATCCTCATCCCAGTTCATACCACCATCATCACGCACGCGCAAATGGAAGCCCGAACTAGAGGTCCCTGGCTAGTCTCGCCCGAGTTATTTAGTCTATGAGGGTTCCTGCACTGCGAATGCATAGGCCTCACGCATGGTTGCACGCTCAGTCTTGGTTCAGGAGGTAAAGAACTCGCACCTAGGCGACGGGAACGAGACAAAGCACCACAACCACAGTGGCCTCTCATCCCCACCTTTAATCATTTTATTACCTGTCACCACAATTCTCCACCATCAACTATTCATCTCATCACCTGTTTCCAACATGAACCAAGTCCATCGTACAACTAGGCATTTAACTAAGCATGGCTACGCAACAACATAGCACAGTTAAGTATTCCAAGCCAGCAGTATAATCCTATGGATAATAGGCGGGGAAATAGGTGAATGGCATCGGAACTTAATGCAACTATAGGATACTCTAATCCAATAAAATTGACATTTGGAACCGCATGCAATATTATATTGGAGAAAATATTTGCGGAAACTTAGGATAAGACATGCTCAGAGGGGGGATAACGCTTGCCTTTCTCAATGTGCTCGTAGTACGGATCGTTGGGGTACTGCGGTGTAACCCCGGCTGCTTGATCTATCGAAGCATAGCAATGGAAGAGCAATCAATCACCACACATGCTTTAACAAATGCAATGCGCAAACACATGATGACATGACATTTTTAAATCCCTGGGAGGAGGATGAGTCCATCTATTCAACTTAAACGGAGTTCGGATGCTAAAAGTACACATCTCAAGTACCTCGTGGAGTTAGGTCATAAATCATCTTTACTTGTTAATTAGAATAGATGAAACCCTCTGTTTAACTTGCATATGAATGACATGCACATGTGTAAGATGCATGGTTGAGGTGATTAAACACTAGTGCCATCCAAACCAAAGAGTGATTTGGGAGAGGTGTTGAAACAGGTTCAAAGGGGTATCCGGTTTCCGTTCCGGATAATTCTGGGTCTGGTACCGGGAGCAATCCGGTTTCAGGTCCGGATAATTCCGGGGTTGGCACCGGAGAAAATAAATCCAGAATTATTTCCGGGCCAATTCCGGGTGTATACCGGGCGAAACTGGGTGAGTCCAGTAGCTATTTTCTTAATCCGGAATAGATTTTGGAAAATTCCGGGAATGGTACTGGATTTTCCAGTTCGACGGAGAGCTACGGCGATTCGGCGAACTAGCGAGAGAGGGAGGAACGGAGGGCACTGGGGTGGTTCGTGTGCTCACCCTGAGCACGTAGGAGGAGACGGCGGGGTCGGAGGTGGACGGAGATGTCGGCGATTTTGCCCGGAGTGCGGCAGACGTCGCGGATGGAGAGCTCGATTTCTCGGGAATGCACGGCATCCCCGCTCGATTCCTTCGGTGAGGACGGAGAGGAGGACACGACAGAGCTTGTGGTGGTCTTCGATTTGCTCGGGGTAGCCTCAAACCGCGGTGATGCGGCGGCGGAGTTCGGCGGCCATGGCGGCTCGGTGTGGAGCTCGTGGAGAGAGAAGAGAGCAGGTGAGCGAGTGAGGGGAGCAGGTGAGGCTCGGTGGCGTGCTCTCCTAGCAGAAGAAGGCAGAGCAGGGGGGCCCGACGTGGCACGAGCTGGTGCGGCGCGAGCGAGGAGCTTGGGCGCTACAGGAGGAAGAAGAAGGAGATTTTCCAAAACCCCCCTGGAAGTTTTCTTCCATCACGGATAGGTCCTTTTCTGTTTTATGATTTAAAACATGTGGCTTTAGGGATTAAATTAGGGCACTTGGACATTTTAGAAAAATATGAGAAAAATCAGGTAGCCTCCCAACAGCATGTAGAAGCACCACAAAATTTGGGGTTGCAAAATAAAATAGTTTGGACCACTTTTGTTCATAGGGTTCAATTTAGGCATTTTGCTAAATTCGAAAATGTTGCTCCTTTGGAAAAATTAGAGCAATTGCAAAATATTACTTTTGAACTCTTGGAACTTCCTTGACAAATATACAAGCTTCCAATAGTTTTTACTTACCCCAAACATCCTCAAGTCATTGAAAAGATGTGCAACCATTTCTAGTATTTGTTTTGTAGATGTTTCCACACCATTTGTTTTAATCTTAACAATGTAAGGAGGATGCCATGATACATGAGGAAAAATGCAATAGTGAAAATTTTACACAGGTTTTTGGGTTCTCAAACTTTGGGTGTTACACATTGCCTCCGCAGAAAAAAGCAGTTGCGTGCCTTTGGTTTGACAGTCACCACCATCTTGTCCATCTCGATTTCCAATTTGGCCATTTCGAGCATCATCAGAATTTCCGACAGGGATCTTGATGTCCCCACCATGTCGTAATTCATGATTGCATCCTTATAGCTAAGGGGAAGTGATAACAGCACCCTATCAATAACCAGCTCATCTGGAATCACATATCCTAGATCATTCAGGAGCTAAACGCTGCCAAACATATTGGCCAAGTGCTCGCTTATGTTGCCGTACTCTTCCATCTGGGCTGAGAAGAAGAGCTTGGTAGCTTCATACCTCTCACCCATGACTTGTGGTGTAAAAACAACCATGAGTTCCGTGATTATCTCATAAGCACTCTTGCACTCAAAATATTTTTGCAAGTCGGCCTCCATGGCAAAGAGCATGACACTCTGGACAAAAGAGGAAATCTCCGCCTTAGTCTGATAGGCGTTCTTCACATCTTCTGAGGCGGTATCTGCAGGCTGATCACCTAAGGTGGCTTGAAGAATGTAGGCCGCCTTGTGGGTATTCAGAAGGGACTTCAAGTTGCGGAACCAGGACATGAAGTTTGAGCCGTTGGTCTTAAGCTTCTCTTTCTCAAGGAACAGGCCTAGGTTAAAGGTGGGGCGAGACATCTACAATGGAATTTGCAGAACATAAGACGTTTGTTCATAATAAAATACGGGTTCAAATTTTTCAAAATAAAACTACTAGAACTCCCACTCAAGACGAGTATCCCTCGCATCGTCTTAGTGATTACACGACCCCCATTCATTACACTACCCCCATCGATCAGGCAAATAGCATAACTTCAAAGGTAGACATCGTATATTGATCACATCACCGCATGTGACTCGTGCTTAACCTTTCGGTACTTGTGTTCCGAGGCCATGTTTGTACATGCTAGGCTCGCCATAACACCCTCTGACATATTTACGTGTGCAACGTGGCTTACACCCACTGTATGCGAACGAAGAGATGAGTGTAACCGCAATGCAGCGTACCCCATAACGTAGAACTTTATTGGTGGTGCACGACAGAGGGAGAACACTATTATCGGAATTTTGGGAGGGATCATCTTATATTACTACCGCCGTGTAACTAATATATAGACATATATATACATACACAATATAAGATGCACACAATCTACATAACATCTAAAATGAAATGTAACGCGACATGATATGGTCTCCTCCGCGCCGATGGTCTCCTTCGCGCCGACAGTTTATAAACAATTTAATAAACCTACCTTGACCATATCACATTACCCCTGCAAAATAAAGTTAGATGCTTTCTACTTTTTCTTTTGCATGTTTTACATGGCTGCTAGGGCTTCCGCACAAGAACCATTTTTTACCTACGAAAACAACCACAACAGCGATAAGACAATTGTCTCTATTACACCCCTTTCGGGGCCCTCCATTGCAAATGATATATCAACTATTGTAGGAGATACACACACCCGCCAGCCATATATACGGTACAAGCCGTATGTCAAGTGTGGAACCAGTCTCGCGTAAGACTACGCGTAAAGTCAGTCCGGGCCGCTTCATCCGACAATACCGCGATATAAACAAGTACACGCGAGAGGGTAACAAATGTAGAATCGATGCCCACATTCAACATGTGTTCTAACCGTACAGATATGTCTACGCATAGATCGGCTCTGATACCACTGTTGGGGATCGTAGACAGAAAAAAAAATTCCAACCGACGATAATCATAAACTAGCCAGGATCTATACTATGCAGATATACTAATACGGAGGAGATCATAATACATACCCTTATAGACCGGAAGCGGGATTACGTTCCCGCACAAACGTTGTCGATGGAGACGACCGCGCTGACCTCAGGGTCGTGTAGTGGAAGAAGACAGCTCCCAGCACCAAACAATGGTACCTCGCGGTTCCACAAACGTACGGTGTGGATGACGACCTCCGGGCTCTAGATCCAGCAGAGCAGCGGAAGTGGAAGAGTGGATCTAGCAGCACGGCAGTGTGCGTATAGTAGAGAGACTTCCCTGCCCGTACGCAGCTCCTGAAATGGAACCACGCTCAAGGTAGGAGAGAAGAAGAAGGAGAATTGGTGTGAATTTCTGATACCCACAAGTATAGGGGATCGCTGAAGTCTTCGTTGGGAAGTATTACCCAAATTTATAGTTCGACACGATGGGAACACAAGAATATCAATAAGACTTTGGCAATCGAGGCATCACTCTCAACCACACCTGTATATCAATAACTTGCAGCAGTAATAGTGATGGCAGTAGTATGATTCAAGTAACAAGCAGAACAGCAGCAGTGAACAAGTGTTTTCCAGTTTTCACCGGAAAAGTGAAGGTGTAACTCAGAGATCTAAAACGTAGGCATGAGGTGACAGCGGGGTGTTGCATGAATAAGATTGATCATAATAATATATAACTAGCCAAGGGATGTATCTCTAACTCCGATATATGTAGGTATGTGTTCCATAATTAGTTGTGCGTACTAACCAAGAGAATTTGCACAACATCTATTGTCCTACCCGCCCATTTTACCGGGGCCAACTTGGAACTACGGGTAATTAAGGTCTACCCTTTCGAATAGACCGGAACAATGCATTAACACTTCATGAACACATAGAATCCTCAAACTAAAACATCTCCCCTTGTTTTCCCTATATGTCACTTTTAGGGTTCGCAGGTTCAACATAATAGCAGGTAATACACTTTGCAGATAAATACCAAACTCAAATATATGATGAGGCAATATAAGTTCAGTACTGAAATCATGCCACTCGGGCCCTAGTAGCAAGCATTAAACATAGCAAGAGTGCATCAACACAATACAAAAGTATCCTCAAGATAAACCCCTAAAATCTCGAACAACGGGTAGCATTACATGATCAATCTCATCCAATCCCCATCCACCTCATGTGCCTACAGCGACTACTCACACATGGTGATGGAGAGGGAGCTCATGGTCGATGGAGATGAAGGCGGTGAAGATGGCGGTGAAGACGGCCTCCGGATCCCTCCACCGGAGGAGAAATCCTGGATCAATCTGTCCCCGAAACGAAGAACGTGGTGGCGGCGGCGGTGTGTTTCGCGAAAGCTCCTCCCTCCTAGGGCACGCAGTTTTTCACTATATGAAGGGGTACGTCGAAGACCGGAGGCGAGGCGGCCCCGGGGCCAAACGGGGTGGGCCCACGCGGCCTGGTACTGTGGCCGCGTGGGGCCCCCTCTTTTGGGCCTCCGTGCTCCCTCGTGTCCATCCTTTGCACGTTGTCCTCCTTTTCCATAAAAAATGACGTGGTATTTTTCCCCGATTTTATTTCCTGCAAAAATAGCCAGAAAAGAGACTTTGCTAAAAACAGCGTCAGATTCAGCAGTTTTATTCAAATATGGGAAGATTCCGGAGCAAATCATGAAGCAAAGTGCTTGGAAAAGTAGATGCATTTTGGATGCATCAGCTCCCCCAAGCTTAGCTCGTTGTTTGTCCTCGAACAACTCAAACATAGTGCAGAAGCGATGAAAAGACTTTGACAAGAACTTTGCATTGCATATGTAACACCGCTTAATACCAACAAGCATTCAAAACATAGCTTCAATGACAAATAACAAAATGCTAGCAAAGGTATATCCAATCAATGTTAAAGTCTTTATATTTGCTGCAAGTGAGATAACATGTAGTGTCAATACTTGGATGAGTTTGCTCAACTGTAGAAGTAAACAAAGGTTTTTGCATCGCTATTGATTGAATCATGTCAAGATTTTTGAGATCTTTGATTCTTTCTTTTGTTGACTAGTGAAATCATTGTGCTTACAACCTTGCTCTCAGTTTTATCAAACCATTTGGTGTTCCCTATTATGACCCATATGCTTGACCAACTCATGGTTAAAAGCCTCATGCCCCGTGAATACGAGTACCTACACCATGACTACTCAACTCGGGCCACTAAGCAAGTTCAAATTTCTCAGTCATTGCAAGTAATAAAAGCGTCATCAAGAGCGTCAACTGGGGTACCTCTTATCCCAGGACATGGACAAGCCCATGTCCCAACGACAAGACAAACAGACAATGAACAATCTCAGCACTCTTTTATTTACTATTGTGTAGCTTTTTATTGTGATGTGCATCACTGAATGTTCACTATGGTACGCTGTAAATTTCCACCATGAATGATGCATGGCTTAAGTTGGCGGCCCAGGCGTCTCTCTAGCCAATTATTCTCACTCATTGAACTTACTAAGTTTCCTCCTTTATTTCGCAATGATAGGCATCCATAGACCAAAGCACATGATATCAACTAAATATAATGTGGTGCAATGTTGAAAGCTTTCCATGTGTCAGCACATTTCAGCTAACTCCCAACCACTAAGCCTGTCAAGCATACGACTTCATGTTTAACATTTGAAAAATTCTTTTACTCTCTTTTTGGTTGGCAAGTTTAGCAAGCACAATGGGATGCGTAGACCTTTGTTTAGAGCCACAATTATTCAATCCACAGCCAAGTATTGTCGCTAAATAATATTTCATTTGCATCATCATATAACATACTAGAACATGGAGAAGATAAACATTTGCTACCACTTTCCTAATGTTAAAGAAACTATGATGTGCTCACTTGCTGTTATTAAAAAGTCCACATAAGCACGGCAAAGGTGTCATACCTTTCATCCACTTCATGCACATCAACTCATCATCGTTGTTCTCCTCTCCCAACTTGAACTGCACAATAAAAACTCAAATCTGCCAGAAAATGTCACTGCATACAGTACTGTTTTTACCCTACCTAGACACCTCAGAAAAATCTCATATTTTACAGGTGTGTGGGTTATGATGTGTTGCAGCAGTGGTTAAAATTTTAGCTCAATCGGAGTTACAGAGAAAAAATGAAAAATAAAACAGTGAGCAGATTTCAGCAATTTCTGCACCTCCGTTTTTGCGTTTGTTTCAAGAAAACGAAAATATTTTTGTTCTTTTTCGTTTTAAGAAGCAAAGAAAATGACCAGAAGTGAATAAGCTACAGAAACAAATAAAATCTTTTTGTGTTTTTGTGATTTTCAGACAAGAGACTGAACATAACAATATAACGGTGATATAAAACAATGAATGGAGAGTAAGAGAAGTACTCCCCCAAGCTTGCGATCAAGCTAGTATCCTGGGTAGTGGCCGTATCCACTTCCACCTCCAGGGTAGTGACCATATGGGTAGCCTTGCATGCTTGGGTATAGAGGCTCCGCCTGAGGTATGTACCCCTGTATCTCTGAGCTTGTGGCTCCTCTTGAGGCGGCGCTTCCTCCACTTTCCACTTTCCGGTACTCCTGTCAAAAAGGTCAGCACGGGGGAGTCTAATGGGCACTCGCTGCCCACTAATACTCAAATAGTTATACAAATAATGCTCTCCATGCTTCACACTTATTTCCATGCGAGTAGTCAAAGTAAAATCAAGTAATTTGGACTCTCGCACAAGAGTACCCATGTTATCACCATAACCTCTCTCATTTTTAATGTACTTATACACTAATGTAGCAATAGCACCAGCATAAATAGGAGTTTGATCAGTAATATTTCTACTCACAGCAGTATGCAATGATCTAGCAAGAATGACTCCCAAGTTATACTCACACGGTATGTTTTCTTTTGCACATTTAAGTAGATAAACTATCGGTCCAGTGCAAGCAGAATTGTTGTCCCTAGCAAGAAATCCTCTTGCAAGAAACAACGCAAAATATCTCAAACTTGGGTGCTGTATATGAGTAAATTTACCCCTATTCAATCTAACGGGAGAGCTAACAGTAATAGAATGCCAAAACGCTACAAGCTCAGGGTTGGAATCAGCACCAGTTTCATTCCAACTCCCCGTGTTTTCTACACCAATAGCATTGCAAAATTCCTCTAGAGACATAACAAGGCGCTCACCTCTCATAGTAAATTTGCAAACAAAGGTAAGAGGGGGTGCCTTACTTTTCTTCCTGTGCTTGTAGGGCTCCGGACCCTCAAATCTGAATGTAGAGAGGAATTCTCGCGAGAGTTCCTCGTATGTATCTTGTGGGTTCTGAGCAAAACGAAGTAAACCAGTTGCAGTGGCGAAGATGTAAAAATCCTCTTGAATCCCCCAATGCTCAAGAACATGGGGATCTTGCCATCTTGTTGTATGGATTTTCAACTTCTCTCCCACATAGTATGCTTTATCCTCCCAAAGGTGTTGGTCATCATTATTGATGGAGACTTTGCATTCTCTTCTCCTTGGTCTAGAGCTCATCCCAAACAATCCCTTGCCCTTGCTGAACATGATACCTTGCTGCCCATAAACAATATTCATCAAAAATCAAGATGCAACACTCTAATACAACATTAAGATATCCATAACTAGTCTCCCCATCAATATCATGCATCAATATCAATTAGAAAACTTAAATCTATGGATTTCCTAAGCATATTAGGTGACACCTAGTGCAGCAAAATACTTCATACATGAGGCACAAGAACAAAAAGTGATTGGATGGGCAGGAGTCACATACCAATGAGCAATCCCACCAAACAGATTTGAAAAATCTGTCCTAAACTTGGAGATCCGAGGAGAGCAGGAAGAGAGCACGGGAAAAATTGGGAAAAATACCTGGGGCTGTTTTTCTGTCGAGGAGGAGGAGATGGGCACAGACCCCTCACCTAACTCCCTCTGTGGGCCAAAATGGAGGGTCCCACGCGGCCAGGTACTGTGGCCGCGTGGGGCACCCTATTCTGGGCCCTGGTGGCCCTCTGGTGTCCCCCTTTTGGCTGTGAGCTCCCCTGCTAAAATAACTTACCTCCAAATTTTTCTGGAATTTTTCGAGAAAATTTTCTGAACAGAATTTTTCAAACTACATTTCTGGAATTTCTGCACTTTGAAATAATTATGCTCATGCAAATAATCTAAAAATTCTAGAATAAATGAAATCAAACATTCAAAGCAATTTTTATGGGAATCAAGTTTGCATCATTTTCATATTAGTAATGAGGTTGATCAAGTCTCATTAATAATATGCAAAAGATATAATACATGATTCTTTATTTTATATGTTTTAAAGAAAGGTTTCAAGACACCTCATATTTGATTGGAATAGTTCCAACCATCATGATAGCATATTTTGGTTCAGGAGGTGGTAATGGAATTTCAAAACTTCCAACTATAAGAGTATTCTTTTTAATGGAGTTCACACTTTGGCTTACCATTGTAACAGTTTTCTTCTTGGGGAAGTAAATGGTATGCTCGTTCCCTTTGACGTTAAATGTCACTTTGCTTTCAGTGCAATCTATCACAGCTCCTGCAGTGTTTAAGAAAGGTCTTCCAAGGATAATAGATAGGTTATCATCCTCAGGCATTTCTAATATAACAAAGTCTGTAGGAATTAACACATTAGCAATAGAGATAGGTACATCCTCACATATTCCAATTGGTACAGCAGTTGATTTGTCAGCCATTTGTAAAGAAACTTCAGTTGGAACCAATTTGTTTAAGTTAAGTTTCTTATATAGAAAAAGGCATGACACTAACACCAGCTCCCAAATCACATAGTGCATATTTCACATAAGTTTCCTTAATACGACAAGGAATGGTTGGAATACCAGGATCTCCACGCTTTTCAGGCATTTTTCCTTTAAAGGAATAATCAGCAAGCATAGCAGTAATTGCATCAGTAGGAATCTTTCTTTTATTAGTGACAATATCTTTCATGTATTTTGAATATGGAGGAATTTTAATAGCATCAACAAGAGGAATTTGCAAACACAAAGATTTAATCAACTCAAAGAATTTCTCAAATCTAGCATCGTCTAAAGTTTTGATTACCTCTTGAGGATATGGTATGGGTCTTTGTACCCATGGATCCCTTTCTTTACCTTTTTGTGGATTTGGATGGTTCTTCTTCTTGTTCTTCTCAGTAGATGGTTGAGGGTTTTCCTTTTCAGTAGCTTCAGGTTCTTCATCATTCTCAGCTTCATGTGTCTCATCTTCTTGGTGGGTGATTCTTCTTCTTCATTATTATTGTTATCTTCAGTCTCAGCATCAGAAATAGAGGTATTATTATCTTGTTCTTCAGAGTCATCAATGTCCTTGTTTTCATTGGGAGATTTTCCTGCAGAAGATTTCTTCTTGAGAGTCTCTTGCTCTTTCCTCTTGGGATGGTCTTCAGGATAGTCAGGATCCTGAGTACTTGCACCTCCCCTAGTATTAACTCCACAAACCTGTTCCTTCACAATAAGACTTTCATACAATTGATTTTGAAGAGATATCATTTGTTCAACTTGATTATTCATCATCTCACAATGTTTAACAATTCTTTTTACCTCTCCCACATTAGCATGTAAACTTTCGCGAAGAGATTTAATTTTGTGAGAGTTCTCCATAATCATCATTCTAATATTATGCTCCTCAGGATTGTGGCGATAAGCAAAATCGTTCATATAAGATACCTCAATAGGAGATGTTACCTTTTCATTACCTTTAGTGGAGCTGATAGCATTGACTTGAATTGGAAAGCATGGTTGATCATCAGGAAGTTTAACACCCATTTCAGATAATTCCTTAAGATGAGAGGTTTTAATTCCCTTCTCTTTAATAGCCTTGGAAGCTTCTTTCATTGTTTCGTTGTCCAATTTAAGCATGCCTCCTTTCTTCTCCGGAAATATTTCTTCAATATTCCAGTCTTCATAATTCCTAGAGATAGTCTCCAATAGCTCAGTTGCTTCCTCAACAGTCCTTTCCCTGAAAACATTACCTGCAATACTATCAAGATAGCCTCTAGTGTTTTCAGTTAGTCCATTGTAGAATATATCAAGTATTTCATTACTCTTTAAGCCATGGGTAGGACATTTCCTAACCATCTTACTATACCTCCCCCAAGCTTGGGGTAAATCCTCCTTCTCTTTCTGTGAAAAGTTGCTAATCTCAATAGTTAACCATGAATCTTATCAGCAGGGAAATATTTATTATAGAATACTGCAAACATTCTTCCTTGCTAGTAATACATCCAGGTTCTAAACGATTATACCAAGTTTTAGCACTTCCTCCCAAAGTAAAAGGAAATAGCTTTAAGAAATAATAGCGTTGATGGATTTCATCTTTACCAAATAACACAGATAAGTCATGCAAGACAGCAATGTGTTCAAAAGGAAACTCATCCTCTCTACCATAAAACTTATACTTCTCAGCTTTTTCAATTATTTCAGGATCAACACTAAACTCATAATCTTTATCTTTAATTTTAATAGCAGGAGCATTCATTTTCTCAGTAACAGGGAAATAACCATCAAGAGGAGAATTTTTATAGCTTTCAAGTTTATCCAATTTATCAAAACCCGAACCCATAAAAGCCATAACAAAAGCATCCTCTTCCTCAGAAGAAGTTTCCATATCATCACAATATTCATTACCTTCTAACTCAGATTCCACATTTTCAATAATAGAAGATTCAAGATTTTCAGGTGTTTCAGTTATCTCAGATGTTTCAAGTGTTTCAGGTATTTCAGGAGTCACTTCTTTGTCTATGCTACCACATATTAAATCATTTTCATTACTAGTAGACATTTTAGACAAAGGTGAGCTAGACAAAACTTTTCCCTTTTTCTTAGGAGCAACAGCAGAAACAACATTAGGAGAAAAGTTTGGCCTACTTGGCAAATCCGTACCTCTGCGAGTGGTCGAAGGCCTCACTTCCTTCGGAGTATCTTTTCCTTACCCATGGTTAGGAACAAGCAAGTGCAGCAAATAATATGATAACAAGTTGTCTTACCGATAAAGCTAGGTTCCCCGGCAACGGCGCCAGAAAACGTCTTGATACCCACAAGTATAGGGGATCGCTGAAGTCTTCGTTGGGAAGTATTACCCAAATTTATAGTTCGACACGATGGGAACACAAGAATATCAATAAGACTTTGGCAATCGAGGCGTCACTCTCAACCACACCTGTATATCAATAACTTGCAGCAGTAATAGTGATGGCAGTAGTATGATTCAAGTAACAAGCAGAACAGCAGCAGTGAACAAGTGTTTTCCAGTTTTCACCGGAAAAGTGAAGGTGTAACTCAGAGATCTAAAACGTAGGCATGAGGTGACAGCGGGGTGTTGCATGAATAAGATTGATCATATAATAATATATAGCTAGCCAAGGGACGTATCTCTAACTCCGATATATGTAGGTATGTGTTCCATAATTAGTTGTGCGTACTAACCAAGAGAATTTGCACAACATCTATTGTCCTACCCGCCCATTTTACCGGGGCCAACTTGGAACTACGGGTAATTAAGGTCTACCCTTTCGAATAGACCGGAACAATGCATTAACACTTCATGAACACATAGAATCCTCAAACTAAAACATCTCCCCTTGTTTTCCCTATATGTCACTTTTAGGGTTCGCAGGTTCAACATAATAGCAGGTATACACTTTGCAGATAAATACCAAACTCAAATATATGATGAGGCAATATAAGTTCAGTACTGAAATCATGCCACTCGGGCCCTAGTAGCAAGCATTAAACATAGCAAGAGTGCATCAACACAATACAAAAGTATCCTCAAGATAAACCCCTAAATCTCGAACAACGGGTAGCATTACATGATCAATCTCATCCAATCCCCATCCACCTCATGCCTACAGCGACTACTCACACATGGTGATGGAGAGGGAGCTCATGGTCGATGGAGATGAAGGCGGTGAAGATGGCGGTGAAGACGGCCTCCGGATCCCTCCACCGGAGGAGAAATCCTGGATCAATCTGTCCCAGAAACGAAGAACGTGGTGGCGGCGGCGGTGTGTTTCACGAAAGATCCTCCCCTCCTAGGGCACGCAGTTTTTCCACTATATGAAGGGGTACGTCGAAGACCGGAGGCGAGGCGGCGCCCGGGGGCCAAACAGGGTGGGCCCACGCGGCCTGGTACTGTGGCCGCGTGGGCCCCCTCTTTTGGGCCTCCGTTGCTCCCTCATATCCATCCTTTGCACGTTGTCCTCCTTTTCCATGAAAAATGATGTGGTATTTTTCCCTGATTTTATTTCCAGCAAAAATAGCTAGAAACGAGACTTTGCTCAAAACAGCATCAGATTCAGCAGTTTTATTCAAATATGGGAAGATTCCGGAGCAAATCATGAAGCAAAGTGCTTGGAAAAGTAGATGCATTTTGGATGCATCAATTTCCAAGGCATGGGGTCCCCTATTTAAAGGGGGAGGAGGGAGGTCATCTACCTTGGCCATGCCACATGGCCATGCCCCGGCCAAGGAGGCAGCCGGCCACCTAGGTGGGCCCCATTTGGCCCACCTAGGGCGGCTGGCCCTCCTCCCTCTTTTTTTTCCTTTTTCCTTTTTGGGATTTTTCCTTAATGGGCCTTTAAGGCCCATTTATGATTTAATGCCTTTAAAAATTCGAAATAAATTAAATAAAAATATATTTAATTACTAATAACACTTATTAATATTAAATACATATTATTTAATTCATTCGGACCCCGAAACATATTTCGTTGCCCTCCGATCTCCATCGGACATGTTCAGAACACTTCCGGAGTCTCCGGTTTCTTTTTCTCTCTAAATCCAATCTAATCGTCACCCACCCTTAAGTGTGTTACCCCACACTTCGGGGTCACTCCAGACATGATCGAGACACGTTCTCTGATCAATGACTAACAGCGGGATCTGGATACCCATGATAGCCCACGTGCGTTCACGAATGTCTTTTATCGTTTTAACCTTTAGACGTCTAGTCTCATCCTCTTGCCTAGCGATACTTAGATTGTCCGAGCGTCGTTCTCCGGTATCACGATTATTGAGCATGACCTCATCATTGACGAATCTATCATTACTCGTCTGTGATATTACATCCCCGTGACCTAGTCACATGCTTGCAAGCTCATTGATGTAATCTCACCGAGTGGGCCCTGAGTATCTATCCTCCTATGTGGATTGGCAATTCTCGCTCTTGATCACTCGCTTCTACTGCTTCCTTCCGATACCCGAAAGTGTCACCTTTATTGTCACGCTATATAAGACATGCCGTTTGATGCGATCAGCCGCATCTTCCAGAAGCAGAGATTTGATATGATCTCACGGTCGAAGGTATGAACACTATGTTTCTATATTTTGGGTATGTCCATAAAATCATTCACGTAATGATATGACTCCGTTGTTAACCGACGCCATTGTCCATGATCAGGAAACCTTGATCATCTGTTACCAAACAAACTAGTTAATTAGAGGCTACTAGGGACCTGGTTGTTTACATACCACACATGTATTAATGTTTCTGCGTAATACAGTTATAGTATGGTATTAAAACGTATTATGAACAATTGAGATATGACAAATAAAATCACTTTATTAATTGCCTCTAGGGCATATCTCCAACACTTACCGGGGTCGATGAGTAGTAGGTGAGAGCAAACTGGTCCTTCGATGGAAACAGTGGACACAGCCCTGCCACAGGAGGCTCCTCAGCCCTGACACAGCCCTGCAAAAAATTTAATCAATGCCTACAAGATAGTTTAGATGTCAGGCATTGCAAAATTAAAGGTTCAAACTAGGGAAGTGGGATTTGTCATATTTTGCAAAAATAAAGGTTGAAACTTACAGCGTTCATGACCCTTGTAAAGGAGACGTGGGCCAGGTGCTTCGCCTCCCACTCGCGATGGGCCTCCTGATACTACGCATGAGCGGAAGCGTATGCCGCCTCAAAATCGTCATATGATTTCGAAAATAATGAATCTCGTCAACTTAGGCATGCAGGAACGAATGTCGGAAAGAGGATGAAAATGAGAAAAACTTACATCGGTGGAGGTGGATGGACGAGGTTGTGGACGAGGCGGGATAAGGGGGGTGTCTTCAGGGAGGGTAGCTCGGAGACGCGTGAAGCTGGAGGTAGGCTTGACCATCTTCTCAAGAACGTGATTACGGCCATGCTTCCTTCCATGCCCCGACAGGACCACCGAGTTCTCGTCGACCTCCTATCTCAAGGGGTTATCCACCTCCGGGTGCAGGTGTCGAAACGTCGTGCAGTAGTTATCCAAGTCCTCCTTAGCCTTCCCGTAGTACTTGGGAATCAAGGGTTGAAGCTCCGAAAAATCAAGCTTCTTCTACTTCATCTTATGCCATGTTTCCATGTGAGTTTTCTCCTCCCCGGT
The DNA here is from genome assembly GCA_947311845.1 of Poa pratensis. Classification (NCBI taxonomy): domain Eukaryota; kingdom Viridiplantae; phylum Streptophyta; class Magnoliopsida; order Poales; family Poaceae; genus Poa; species Poa pratensis. The sequence goes on along the minus strand of CAMZMU010000069.1, from coordinate 3,267,657 downwards.
CTCGGCCTCCTGCATCGCGAAAAGAAATGTTATGCGTACCAAGTAGGAACATGACGGAAAAATAAATGCAGGTCGTTCCATGTATGTATATACCAGCTTTTCCTTAAAGCGGTAATGGTTGCGGTTTCCCCCACTGTGTGTTCCCTCGGTGCCTCGGTTCTTCTTGTTCCACTTGCTCACGGCGTTGAACTCGGGGTCTTCCCCGACCCACCTCAAAACCAACGCCTCCAATGCGTCTTCTTTGTGGTCAACCCAGTAGGGCATAATCTGAAAATCCAATTCAAGAAGAGATAATGCAATGGCAACTTAGCAGCAATATAGAATTTCATTGACAGTTTACTTACCGACATGTAATCCGCCTTCGTCATCGCCGGTGGCATCTTGACATTGTCCTTCTTCAGGGCCTTCTTGCCCTTCTTCTCAGACATGAACTGATTGGCGGTCGTATGCTTTTGGTTGTAGAATTGATGCCATGTCAACCTTACACAATGAGCACACAAAGTGGTCCCCGCGATTTCCCTATGCTCGTCCAGCACCCGAAAATGCCGTTTCAACCATGCATAAAAAAATTGTGAGAGTCATGAGTTAGCACGGTGGGGTCATAAACTATGAACGGAACTCGAAAAATATGCCTTACCCAAAACTTGGTGATCACGGCGTTAGCAGCTGACGCAAAGCCCGGGGACGGGGCAACCTCATAGTCCTCCCAACAATAGGCTACCTTGGTTTCGCCGTCGGGGACTGTCTTCTAGAAGCCCGGCCAAAATTTCCTAATCAGAGCTCCAAGCAAGCTCCCAGGTTCGCGGGGAATCGGGGATGGCCATGTCCAATTGCTGCACAATAATCAAACATTAGTACATGAATTAAATTGTTATGACCAAAATGAAATTACATGTTCAAAATTACAAAATTAGTACTTACTCAATTTTGTTAGGAACAATGATGGCTTTTGCCTGCTCACTTTTAGGCTCCTGGGCCTCGTCGGGGACTCCCGCTTCGCCACGACACCGCTTAAGCTTCGGCGCCACCTCCACCTCCTCCTTGTGCTCCACCTCCACCTTGTGTCTAGACTGGGTCTCCGCCTCGTCCCCCAACTGCAACTGGGTAGCCACGTCGCCATAAGCGGAGGGCAACTCGGAACCCACGTCGCCAGAAGTGGAAGGTGGACGCTCCACGTCTCCTCCACCTCGTCCTCCACCTCGTCCTCGTCCTCCTCGCGCATCGCGAGAAGGGGGGTAACGCGGATTGGGAACTGCTCCTCGGTCACTTCGTCTAACTATTAACGGCTTCTCTTGGCGCAGCCTACTATGCACGGTCGCCGAGCTTTCCTTTCCTTGGCTCATATTGTTCAATCACCTACATTAAGAAAGATAAAAAAAAGTAATAATAAAGACATAATAAAATGTAGACACTAAGGATAAAGACGTAATGCAATTAAGAAGCATGTTGAAAAATAAATACTAAAGCATAAAGACATAATAAAATGTAGACACTAAGGATAGAGACGTAATGCAATTAAGAAGCATAAAGACATAAAAGACGTCACCTCGAATCATCACTCTCATAATTAAGTTCGTTCTCATTCTCACTATCACTATCACTATCACGTGAGTAGTAGGTTGGAGGCTCCTCGCACGGTGGAGGCTCGTCATCGTTGTCATTGTCCGCATTTAACTTCGAGAGCATATCTATTTCCTTTAGATCCACCACTGACTCACCACGAGTGTGTGCATCGTTCTCGAGGTCCTCAAGACCACCCGCTTGTAATGCAAATTAAGTCCCCGAAGTCCTCTTGCTCTTGATAGAAAATTCTCTCGTATGTTTTAGGGTCAATGTTGTTGTAATCATCGGCGGAGGGCATGGGTAGCTTATTATGTGGCAATACATGGAGCACGACTTCCCAACCCTTGAGGTTCTCTTTCTGGCATGGGTAGGGCAAATAATAAACTTGCTTGGCTTGGTGAGCAACAATAAACACATCGGCTCCGTTGTAGGTGGTTGAAGGCTTAACTTCAACTAACCCAATGGAAGGGTCACTTCTCTGTCCACCATGTTGTCCAATGTGTGGGTCGAACCAGTGGCACTTGAAAACAACGAGCTTGAGTTCTACGTTCGTACCATTGAACGTCAGCTCGTATACCTTCTCTAACCTTCCGTAGTAATCTACGTAATCGGCTCCATCGGCTCCTCCGGATCCTTTGGTGAAGACGCCAGTATTTATAGTTTTTGCATTCGGCCGACTCTTCTGGTGATCCTCTGTATGGAAGAGGTACCCATTCACAATCATACTTCTCATACTTCATGACGGTACGATTAAAACCTTGGGAAACACATCTCAAGTCATCCGTCATCTCAACGTTGGGATCAACTCCCTACAAGTACAGTTCAAATTGTTTTGTGCATTAGTTACGTGTAATGAGAGGGATAAGTCACATATTGCAAGGTAAGAGGGACAAGTCACATTACTTTTTCCCTGAACCAAGACACAATTTTTTTCCTCCGGGAGCACCCACTTTCAGAAGAGTGTCCAGCTCTGCGGCAGAGGGATCCTCCATTCCCGACCACTATTCAAGCTTGAATTGGCTAAAAGGAGAAAATACGTATTAGACCGAAACCGAGTTATTAGTTGCAAAGTAATTTGTTCACCATTTTACCTGATGAAACCGGCTACTTCCGTCATGTTCATAAGCACATAGAGCATTATGCAACCCTTCCCTTCCTTGGTCAAGGTATATTTTACACCGCCACCGGCCTCGCCACCGGGACATTGGAAGAGGAGGAGCTTGGGGTCAAGCTTGGGCTCGTCGACATTGTACCGAGAGACAGGGTTATGCTGAGTGGGAACATCATCGGGATAGAACGTTGTTTCCCGAAGTATTGTTGCCTCAGCTATGCATGCTTCAATCCAAGTTTTGTTTCCAGTTATGTTTCGAATATACTTAAACTCTCTCTCAATACAAAACTGCCAACGAAACTGCACCGGTCCACCCAAGAGTGCCTCGTTCGCGAGATGCACAACGAGATGTGCCATCGGAACAAAGAAGCCTAGCGGAAAGATCATCTCTAACTTGGATAGCAACTCTGGCACAAGATCATGCAGCTTCCCAATAATCAGGGGACATATCTGCTTCGCACAGAGCATGCGGAAGAAATGGCTCAACTCCGCAAGCACTCGCCAGACACGATCGGGGAGATACCCTCGAACCATCTCCGGCATCAACCGCTCAATCCATATATGATAGTCGTGACTCTTGAGTCCAGTGACTTTTCTCGTTCCAAGATTGACTCCATTACTTATATTGGAACAATAACCATTAGGGAACATCACAACGTGTTTGAGCCACTGGAATGACTCCTTCTTTTGGAGACTATCAAGGCAAAAGTGGGTATTCGGCTTGAACCAATTTTTTCGACGTGCGTTAGGAGGCTGCATGTGTAATTTCTCCCTATCACAGAGCTTCTGAACATCGACTCTATCCTTGACATTATCCTTTGACTTATCAGGAATGTTCAGGACTGTGTGAAAGAGCATCTCTCCGACATTCTTTTCAGTGTGCATCACATCGATGTTATGGGGAAGTTCGAGGTGCTTGTAATACTCTAGCTGCGTTAAGCCTGTCACGTGAGTCCAGTTGTGCGTTACACCATATCCCTGATATCGTGGGCCATTTCCCACAGCAGGCACGAGAGCACGTAGCTTGGCATCAACAGTTGCACCATCGAACTTGGGTATCTCTTTTTCTTCACGCACAACTTTGCCCTTCGTGAAGTTCTTTTTGTCTTCTCGGTAAGGATGCCTTCTTTTGAGGAACTGTCGATGCTTGTCAAACGCGACATACTAGCGGCCTGAATTTAGCCAAAGAAACTCAAGTCGGTTCCTGCACACTGCAGAAAACCAAAAAATTCCTATCAACGATAACCATAAACTAGACAGGATCTATTACTATGCAGATATGGAGTAACGGTGAAGATCGATGTACATACCCTAGTAGACCGAAAGCGGGATTACGTTCCCACACAAACTTTGTCGATGAAGCCGACGAAGCCGACCTCAAGGTCGTGAAGAGGAAGAAGGCAACTTCCAGTGCCACCCATGTAGCACCTCGTAGTTCCACTCACGTACGGTGTAGATGATGACCTCCGGGCTCCAGATCTAGCAGAGCAGCGGAAGTGGAAGATTGGATCTAGTAGCACGGCGGTGTGCGTATAGTGGAGAGACTTCCCTCCTCGTATGTAGCTCCAGAAATAGAACCACGCTCAAGGTTGGAGAGAAGAAGAAGGAGATGGGATTTTCAAAGGCAAGGGGGCACCCATATATATAGGTGGAGGAGGGAGGCCACACCCATCGGCTAGGCCATGTGGGACTATTCCCACATGGCCACCGCCGGCCATGGGGTGCGCCGGCCCCTTGGTGGGCCCCATTCGGGCTACCTAGGGCGGCTGGCCCCCTCCCCCATTTCCCAAATGGGGTTTTTCCCTAATGGGCCTCTAAGGCCCATTTTGATTTAATGCCTTTAAAATTCAAAATTAATTAAATAAAAAAATATTTAATCACTAATAACACTTATTAATATTAAATACATATTATTTAATTTATTCGAGCTTCGAAACATATTTCATTGCCTCCGATCAACATCGGACATGTCCCGGAACGCTTCCGGAATCTCCGGTTTCTATCTCTTTTATATCCAATCTAATCATCACCTACCCTTAAGTGTGTTACCCTACGGTTCAGGATCACACAGACATGAACAAGACACGTTCTCCGATCAATGACTAACAACGGGATCTAGATACCCACGATAGCCCCTGTGCGTCCACGAAAGTCTTTTATCGTTCGAACCTTTAGACGTCCAGTCTCATCCTTTTACCTAGCGATACTTAGATTGTCCGAGCATCGTTCTCCGATATCACGATTATCGAGCATGATCTCGTTGTTGACAAATCTATCTTTACTCGTCTGTGATATTTCATCCCCGTGACCTAGTCACATGCTTGCAAGCTTATTGATGTAATCTCACCGAGTGGGCCCAAAGTATCTATCCTGCTATGTGGATTGGCAAATCCTTCTCTTGATCACTCGGCTCCACTGCTTCCTTCGGATACCCGAAAGTGTCACCTTTATTGTCACGCTATATAAGACATGTCGTTTGATGCGATCAAAGCACTTTCCAGAAGCAGAGATTTGATATGATCTCACAGTCGAAGGTATGAGCACTACGTTTCTATATCTTTTGGGTATGTCCACCACGTCATTCACCCAATGACTTGACTCCATTGTCAACTGATGTAATTGTCCATGATCAGAAACATTGATCATCTGTTACCCAACGGACTAGTTAAATAGAGGCTACTAGGGACCTGGTTGTTTACATACCACACGTGTATCAATGTTTCCGCTTAATACAATTATAGCATGGTACAAAAACATACTATGAACAATTGAGATATGACAAATAAAATCACTTTATTAATTGCCTCTAGGGCATATCTCCTTCACCAAGAGTGGTGCAAATCATCCACAAGCGGCTGCATGTAGACACTCAAATTCTTCCCCGGGTATTCCGGCCCTGAAATGATCAGCGACGGAAATATGAACTTCCTTTGCATTAGGACCCTGGGAGGGAGATTGAGCGGAATAACAAACACGGGCCAACAGGTGTACGAGGCAGTCGACATACCATATGGATTGAATCCATCTGTTGCTATCACAATTCTGACATTCCGAGCCTCTGCTGCCTCATCGGGGTGTTTGGCGTCGAAGTTTTACCATGAATTACCATCAGATGGATGTCCCATCTTTTACCGTCCGACATCGTCTACGTATCTCTTCCCCTTCTTGTGCCACGTCATCTGTGTGGTAGTCTCCTCGGACAAGTACAGCCGTTGGATTCTTTTTATGAATGGGAGATACCGAAGAATCTTCACAGCGACTTTTGTCTGCGTCTTCAGACCATCGGCTCATGTTTTCTCATGTTACCTAGAGGCCCGACAAAGGCTACAGTACTTGTCATCTGCAAACTGTTTCCAAAACAAAAGGCAACCTTTTGGACAACAATCTATCTTTACATAATTCATGCTAAGCGATCCCATGATTTTCTTCGCTTCGTGCATGGTTTTAGGAAGACAATGCCCTTCGGGCAACATGTTACCAAATGTTTTTAGATTAGCATCAAAGCCTGCACGGGTGGTGGAGTATTGGGCCTTGTCACCTAGTGCTTGAGAGATGGCATCGAGCTGAGAAATCTTTGCACCCTCGTATAGAGGCTTCTTAGCCGAGGTCATCATATCATGGAAGGCCTTTGCGGTTGGCTCTGGTTCCTCCGGTTCATCCAGTTCCTCCGGTTTTGGCGGTTCCTCCTGTGGAGGAGGCGAATCCGTGATGTCACCATCACGGAGATCATCTAGCTAGCCTAGAAGCCCATCGTGCTCATTGCCACCGATCCGCTACCGCATCACCTCAACTCTATCATGTTCGTACTGAGCAAAGTCGACCATCGTGACGCAGTTAGGCATATACCCAGTCAACCAAAGGTGTTTAGTCATTTCATCCTTTCCCTGACGGTGATGATTCATGCATTTAGTGCAAGGTCACCTTTGACGAACTCCTGACTTTTTTGAACCACACCCTAACTCCTTCACTAATAAAGCAGTCTTCCATTCCCACTTAGCTGTTCTTTCAGTCTTACTGATACAGCCACTGTACATCCACCCATTATCAACCATCCTCGGCTTTATTGGGAGCCAAACAACAACGCATTTCATAATATGCACCAAGTACCAATAAATTTATTAAGTGTCACCAGATTAATTACTGCCAAATTTTATCTTTTACAGCATGCAAGGGTTCACCTACACTTCTAATAGGTAGGGGCCTATCCCACCCGAGTATGTGGAGATCGAGTCGTGTTCCATGTTCTACACCGACCCGAGACGGAATTCCGGTAGCACCTCCCCGCTGTTCTTCAGAATACACGTCTCGAGCTTGTCAAGCCGAGAGGGTGTGCATCCGAAGAACAACGGGGAGGTGCTGCCGAAATTCCATCTCAGGAAGGGGTAGAACATGGAACACGACTCGATCTACACATACTCAGACTATCCAACATGGACAATCCGGAAGAGGTACGGTTATAAATATGCAAAGATGAACAATCCTGCATATTTAGAAATTTGTAACCCTTCCGGACGGGATCTGACTCAGGTTACGCGACCGACTTGGTGGTCTAGACCAAAATAAACCTATGCAGCAGGAGAGTTGAAAGATTTATACCCTCGAAGCGTGAGCAATCACCGGAGAAGGTCGAGGACGTGCTCCGGAAGCAGGGTGATGATACAGGGGCATCGAGGCGGCTCCTCCTCAGCTGGAGAAGAAGCCCCATAACGACGCGTGGGACCGATGGTGGTAGCTAGCGGGAAGCTACGTCATCTGAAAAAACACACAAACCATAAACATTAGCACAAATGTATAACCTTCACCCCTATTGTTTGCATTGACTTCATCCATACAATCATATCTAGCACAATCGACATATATAGGCAAAAATCCCTCCATTTTACCTAATAATCATCTCTAGCACTGACCCTAAAACTAACACTGCACTAACCCTAAAACTAACCTAAAAGTATCACTAGAACTAACCTAAAACTAACACAATAACTAACAGTAGCACTAACGTACACTAATTAACCCTAACCTATCGCTAGTACTAAGAATAGCACTAAAACTAACACTAATTAACAAAAGTAGCACGTGGCAGTGGTGGAGGAGCTGCGGTGGTGGTGCACTAACCCGTGGAGCTGCTGCGTTGGTGGTGGTGCACAGGGCAGGGCGCAGGTGGAGGAGCCCGGACCGGAGATGCGGCGGTGCCATGGAGGAGCTGTGGTGGTGGAGGGCGCGGGTGGCGATGAGGTGCGGTGGTGGAGGGTGCGGGTGGTGGCGGCGGAGAGCTGCAGTGGTGGAGGGGCCGGAGGAGAGGGCATGGTGGATGGGCGACGGCTAGAGAGGACAGGGCGGGGCGGCCGGAGGGTGGGAGTGGCGGACGAAGAGGACGGCGAGGGGCGGCCGGAGACGGGAGCGGCGGCACACGGGGGTGGTTAGCGCGCGCGAGATGCGGGGACTTGTCGATTTGGGGCTGTGGACTTGTCGAGATGGAGCGAAGGTGTCAAAACCTAGATTGATAGGACCTATGCCGTCGGCATAGGGTTTTCATTTTTTTCATTTTTATTCACTTAAATCATCATTTTTAATGGATTTATTTATTACTATAAATTAAAGTTTAATAAGTTCAATATGTTTTTTATTCATTTTTACTTTAATAAGTATAATAAGTTCAATATGTTTCGACGCTCCGGAGCCCCGCTTCAGCGAAACACTAGACCCGCTGGAAAAAAGTCAAAGTTCATGTCCACCCCTTCGAACGGAGTCGAAAGGGGGTAGCCCAGTGGAATTTTTTGCTTGGTTGTGTTAGCCTAGGACATAGGGACATGGGAAACTGATACATCCATTTTGCATCACCATTTTATATCATAATTTACTGCTATTCATTGATATATTTCATATTTGGATATAATACTTATGTTATTTTATCTTATTTTGCATGTTTGATGATTATTGGAGAATTAACTGCCGGAGTCAGGATTCAGCTGGAAAAACATCGTCAAGACACCCTATTTCTGAAGATCGACAATTCACGGAAAATATACAGACATTCCTATTTTATCAGGTGCCGGAGCCATCCAAAAGGGCAGGCTGAGATGGGCCACGAGGGGCCCACACCACCCCACGGCGCGGGGCCCACCATGGTGTGGCCGCCCTGGCCCACCTATGACGCTCACCCTTCGCGTATTTCTACCCTGAGAAACCCTAAGACACGGGTGGAGCGAGAGAAAATATTTCGCCACCGCCACGAGGCGGATACCACAGAGAGAGAAAAAGCTCTCCGGCAGGGAGAAATCTGCCGGGAAAATTCCTTCCCGGAGGGGGAAATCATTGCCATCGTCACCGTCATCACGCTGGACTTCATCGAGATCATCATCATCACCATCTCCACCGCCATCACCATCATCTCCACCGCTCCACTTCGTTCCGCTGTAACATCTAGGGTTGTACTTTGTCTAGTTCATAGGGGAAACTTTCCCGGTGTTAATTACTCCTTGTGGTTGATGCTATTAAGTTTTATCGGTGAATTAAGGTTTATGTCCAGATTGTTATTCATCATTATATCACCTCTGATCATGATCCATATATCATATTGGCATCAGATTCACAGGTTTACTCGGTGAGCAATTTACATCCCTAGTTCTTTGAGTGTTTTCGTCCTATCCAGAAAAAGCCATACAAAAAAATTAGGTTTAGAATTTGCCATAGCCTAGATAACACCGAAATTGCTTAATTACTTTGCTGTTTTGGGTTGATTTTGTGTTCCTGTTTTTCGTTTTCTAGTCGTTGAGTTATTAGGTTTAGGGTTTAGGTTGTTTCCGAGTAGAGTCCTTGTTCTAGTTGTATTCGAGTCTTTGTTTATTTCTGTTCGGAGTCCATATAGAAAATCCCACAAAAAAATAACCTACCGAGTTGTTCTCCTAGTTGGATCCGAGTGCTAGGCCAAATCGGAGTCCATTTCCGAGTTGAGGTTGATTTGCTGCTGCGGAACAATTCCTTCCTTTTCTCCGCCGCGCGTCCCCTAGTGCTACTCGGAGTCCTACTCGCTGCCCTACCGCGGCACGGTTTTGCTCATTTTTCTGCCGCGAGTCCGAGTCCACCTAGTAATCTGTCTGTTTTTCTTGCCAATTTCTCTCGGTCTCCAATCCGTATCTTTGAGAAATTTAGACACAGCCTATCTACACGTATATTTAGGAGCTTACCTAAAAGACTAGCTATTTTATTGCTCACAGGCTGCTCAATAGGTTTTTGCACGACATTGAGTTATTCTGAAAAAATTTTACTGTTACTGTCGCAATACGTGAGAAAGTATATAAAAAAAACCAAGAGAGAAAGAAAAATAGCAAAGAGGCTGAATCATAATTGTTTTCACTAGTGGAGTTTGATACATATCATATTGGTTGATTTTGCGGACCTTACTTGAGCAATCTTGTGCCTGTTTTCTTGAGCTTTTGCTAGTGTCTTTCGAGAGCATTGCAAAATCTCTATCCATATATTTGCATTGCCACATTTGTCTCCATATTGGTGTGTGTTCCTTAGGTGAGGTTTTTGGTATCATCACAAACAGCAAATTAGGCTTTGTTATTTTGGTGTGTTAGGATTCCCAACCAAGCTCCACCAAATAGCCGGTTTGCCGTGTGACACTTGATATCCTGGTTATTCTCTTCTCACACTTGGTACATCTATCATTGGTCATTGTTGGTAAGTAAATCCTTTTCACTTTGGAACAAGTAAAGATACACTATTATTTGCTGGTTTTGCGTGAGTTGTGAGAGAACACCACATCCCATTATTATTTTGTTTTCACTAACACTTTAATCAATGGATACTGCTAGTGATCTTGTTGTGCAGGATAAGAAGAAACCTGAGGATCTAGTCCAGTGGAATGAATATGAAGCCTTGAGAGAAACCATGTACAAAAAAATTGCTGCTGCGGTAGAGAAAAGTGATGATAGTTTGAGGGAGGAGTTGAACACTTTGGACCTCAAAATTGATGCTGCTGCTACTCAAGAATCTGTGGATATTTTACAAGAAGCCGTGACCAATTTGTCACGACAGGTTGCAAATTTAGCAACACTCCTTGAAAACACACGGCGAGTTCCACCTAATGATCCCAATGCTGCTGATTTACATGGCCGTGGTAATGTGCATGGTGGCCATGGAGGAGTTGCTGCAAGGGGGATCCAATTGGAAAATAATAGAGAGGATGATGGTTTGGGAAAACCAAAATTCGCTATACCTGTTCTCACCGGTGATACTGAAGATGTGGAAGAATATTTGATGTGGGAGCTGAAAATTGAGAAGCTATGGAGATTGCATGATTATAGTGAAGAGAGAAAAATTAAGCTTGCCTCTTCTGGTCTTGAAGGTTATGCTCTGTTGTTGTGGGATGGCATTACAAGTTTGAGGGCAGAACGTGAAGAACCGGAAGTGGATACATGGAGAGAGATGAAACAATTACTTCGGGACAGATTTGTGCCCAAGAATTATATTAGAACTCTATATGATAAGTTACAGCAATTGAAGCAAGGAACAAAATCTGTAGATGCATATTATAAGGAGATGGAGTTGATAATGCAACGATCTCGGGTTCGTGAGGCTCCCGACCAAACAATACAACGTTTTCTCTCAGGTTTACAATTTAAAATCAAGAGCATTGTGAGGCACGTACAGTATAGTGATATGACAGATTTGCTACATCAAGCAAGAGAAGCTGAGAAAAGGTTGGCCGAAGAAGCACAGATCACTACACGGAGGATTTTTTTCACAGAAAAATTCGGTTTTCTCACCACCAACACCTCCACCTTCTCACAACCGAAGTGGTACTAATAGCAAAACAGAGACTAGCACATCTAGTGCCAGGAAAACTGTCCCTCCAGTTTCAGTTCCGAGTGGATCAGCCAACGCACCCCGTAATAGAGACATGGCTTGTCATACATGTGGAGGAAAATGACACTTTAAGCGAGATTGTCCTAATAAGAAAGTCATGATTATTAATGCTGATGATGAGTATGAAACAGGAGATGATGCTGATCCTAATGAGGAGGATGATTATAATGATGAGGATGGTCCTATTGATGCATATGCTACACATTATCCATCTATTGTTTGCACACAAGCTTTGAGTGTTGTCCCAAGTGACGAAAGCCAAAGATGTAATTTGTTCCAAACAAAAGCAGTGGTGGGTCCTAAAATGGCTTGCAAGGTGATTATTGATGGAGGAAGCTGCAGAAATTTGGCCAGCAAAGAATTATGTGCAAAGCTCAAGTTGCGGTATATTCCTCATCCACATCCTTACTATATTCAATGGTTGAGTGACAAAGAAGAAATCAAGGTGTGCCATATGGTGAGAGTGGAATTTCAGATTGGACCATACAAAGATACAATTGAGTGTGATGTGGTTCCTATGTCTGTTTGCCACATGCTATTGGGGAGACCATGGCAATTTGACAAGAAAGTTATACATGATGGGAGAGCAAACACATATAAATTGAATTGGCACAACAAGGATATTATTTTGAGACCTATGTCACCACAGGAAATTGTAATGAGTCTAGACAAAAAACAGAAGTGAATTTAGAAAAAGAGAGTGAGAGGCATGAGAAGAGTGAAAACAATACTTCTGTGGGAGAAACCCAAACTAGGCCGAGTGGTAGAAGTAAGGGAGTGAGTCTTTTAACTATGTTAGCCACCAAAGATGATTTAAGAGAGTTTCGTGAGGATCCTAGTTTAGTTCCTATAGTGCTTATGCATAAGCGGGAAATTTTAGTTTCTAATGACATGACTCCTCTTTCTCTTGGTGTTTCTAATGTGTTACAGGAATTTGGTGATGTGTTTCCCGAAGAGGTACCCGCTGGTTTGCCACCATTGCGGGGTATTGAGCATCAAATTGATTTGATTCTAGGAGCAACATTGCCAAACCGAGCCCCCTACAGAACCAACCCCAAAGAGACGAAGGAAATTCAGAAACAAGTACAAGAGCTCCTAGACAAAGGGTATATTCGTGTCAGTCTTTCTCCTTGTGCTGTTCCTGTTATTTTAGTTCCTAAGAAAGATGGTACTTGGCGCATGTGTGTAGATTGTTGAGTAGTTCATTTAGTTCTTGAGGACATGGGAGAAGTCATGATGTTAGTAGTGAAATTATGTTGAGTAATATTTAATGGTTTGATATTTAAGTTGTGGTGTTATTCTTCTAGTGGTGTCATGTGAATGTCGACTACATGACACTTCACCTTTATGGGCCTAGGGGAATGCATTGTGAATTCGGCTACTAATTGTGGGGTTGCTAGAGTGACAGAAACCTAAACCTCCATTGGTAAACCGATGCACGAGGGAGTGTAGGATCTTAGAGATTAAGGATGTGGTTAGATTTATCTTAATTACTTTCTTGTAACACGGATGCTTGCAAGGGGTTTAATCACAAGTATGTATTAGTCCAAGTTAGGGCAGTGCATTAGCATAGCACTACAAGAAATATGTCAACTAGTGACCTTTTGATAGTGACTTTCAAAATATTGGTCATAGATCTATGACCATTTTAACCCACTTGGTCATGAGCTGGTTTGTAGGGTCCTAATCCAAAAAATTAACGACCAATTTGGTAAAAAAGTCATAATCTATTTACACAAATTGGTCATAATGTAGACAGCAGTTGCGTATGACCTTATTTACGACCATTCTGATTGGTCATGAGGAACGACTGGACAGCCACCTCATCAATCATGCCCACGTGGCAGCCATATATCGCTTACGTGTCCATATTCAGTCATGGTGAACTCGCTGACAGATGGGAGCCATTACCAGGATGTGTTGGTATCACTGGACTGACACCTCAGCGGTCTCGCCTACATGACACTTCATCGCGTCTACATGTCACCGCCTATGTGTCATTTGTGCTTACGTGTCACCACACTGACATGTGGGACCTGTTGATAGGAGGTGTTGACTGTTGACAAATCTGTCAAGTGGGACCCGCAAATATGACATGTGGGACCCGCCCGGCCCTACCTGACAAATGGGACCAAGCAACCTCTGGTGAAACACATAGACATGATAGCCTTTTGAACTGTAGGTGTTGTGGCCGAATATAGAAAATAAAAGTGGCAGTGCGGGGGATCGAACCCATGAGCCAGGACTTCCTCTAGCCTTGCACGCTGCCATAACCACTAGGCCACCGCCGATTTGGTGATAGAATACCAAACAGAACCCACTTAAGCATTACTTCTCGCTGTTGGGCCTGGGCCTCAGCCTACCTATTTTTTTCACGAAAAAAATGAAAATTGGAAGTGGGGGCGCGGTGGGCCTGGTTCGACCGTGCTGCTGGGCTAGGCCTGGTAGGCTCGGCTGGCTCTTTTTTTTTCTTCTTTTCTATTTTCTTTTATAACTTTTGATTTTGAACTCCAATTTCAACCAAATAAAATTTGGAAATTTTGTAAAAATGTCCTCTGTCATTATAGACTTTGGATTTTAAAATTATGACATGATGAAATGAAAACATCCACTTCCAAAATTTGGGTTTGAAAATTCTAACATGATTTTTTTTTTAATTTCGTATGATGATTTCAAGATACGGTCGAAACGACGGACATGGCCGTTTGTAGCTAGGGGTTGAATATTGCAAAACTATTGGTGTATCTGTGATGAAATAGGCACTTGTGTATCTAAAAATGATTTTTTCCAAAAATCTTGAGCAAACTACGAGGCACATGTAGTTCAAATTTGACCCGATTCCTACTGATTTGGCAGAAACTTGTCTTTTTTACGAGAGGTGGTTGGAAACCGTTTGGCACACAACAATTTAGTTTTTTCTGCATTATATGTGGTCTACTATTTTTAGAAAATGCATTGGTCCAATTTTGCAACATATTTTTGGTAGGTGTTTCACAAAAAAACCTATTTTTCGCACTCAGAAATTGAAAAATGGTTTTTCCGTGAAAGGAAAATGAAATGTTTCTTTGGCAACATTGTTGACGGTTCCACGATACACGTATGTGCCCAATATGGACATATTTAAGCAAACTATACCATGAATGTGGACATAACATTTGTCATGTGGCCCGAAAGCCATGAATCTTCGTAGATGATAGCTCATTTCTGAGAACACTTTCTTAATAAAATTGCCATATTCCAAGTTTATGATTTTTAATGGATACTAGGACACATATAATGAAACCACGCGAAGGTTTTCCATTTATTTAATTTTTTTTTTGAATTTCGTATGACGATTTCAAGATGCGGTCGATACGACGGACATGGCCGTTTGTAGCTAGGGGTTGAATATTGCAAAACTATTGGTGTATCTGTGATGAAATAGGCACTTGTGTATCTAAAAATGATTTTTTCCAAAAATCTTGAGCAAACTACGAGGCACATGTAGTTCAAATTTTACCCGATTCCTACTAATTTGGCAGAAACTTGTCTTTTTTACGAGAGGTGGTTGGAAACCGTTTGGCACACAACAATTAAGTTTTTTCTAAATTATATGTGGTCTACTATTTTTAGAAAATGCATTGGTCCAATTTTGCAACATATTTTTGGTAGGTGCTTCACAAAAAAACCCATTTTTCGCACTCGAAAATTGAAAAATGATTTTTCCATGAAAGGAAAATGAAAAGTTTCTTCGGCAACATTGGTGACGGTTCCACGATACACGTATGTGCCCAATATGGGCATATTTAAGCAAACTATAGCATGAATGTGGACATAACATTCGTCATGTGGCCCTAAAGCCATGAATCTTCGTAGATGATAGCTCATTTCTTAGAACACTTTCTTAATAAAATTACCGTATTCCAAGTTTATGATTTTTAATGGATACTAGGACACATATAATGACACCACGCGAAGGTTTTCCATTTATTTGATTTTTTTGAATTTCGTATGACGATTTCAAGATATGGTCGAAACGACGGACATGACCGTTTGTAGCTAGGGGTTGAATATTGCAAAACTATTGGTGTATCTGTGATGAAATAGGCACTTGTGTATCTAAAAATGATTTTTTCCAAAAATCTTGAGCAAACTACGAGGCACTTGTAGTTAAAATTTGACCTGATTCCTTCTGATTTGGCAGAAACTTGTCTTTTTTACGAGAGGTGGTTGGAAACCGTTTGGCACACAATAATTTAGTTTTTTCTACATTATAGGTGGTCTACTATTTTTAGAAAATGCATTGGTCCAATTTTTCAACATATTGTTTGTAGGTGCTTCACAAAAAAATCCATTTTTCGCACTCGGAAATTGAAAAATGATTTTTCCGTGAAAGGAAAATGAAAAGTTTCTTAGGCAACATTGTTGACGTTTCCACGATACACGTATGTGCCCAATATGGACATATTTAAGCAAACTATACTATGAATGTGGACATAACATCCGTCATTTGGCCTGAAAGGTGTGAATCTTCGTACGTGATAGCTCATTTCTGTGAACACTTTTAAAAAATATTTATTGTATTCCAAGTTTATATTCCAAGTTTGTTTCTTGTATGGATACTAGGACACATATAATAACACAAGGCGAAGGTTTTCCATTTCTTTATTTTCTATTTCAATTTTGTATGCCGATTTTAAAATACGGTTAAAACGGCGAACACGACCGTTCGTACCCACGGTGAAAACATGAAGGCTTTTTTTAATCTAAATATGGTCTAATATTTTTTAAAATTTGTGTGGCCCAAGTTTCAACAAATATTGGGTAGGTTATTCGCAAAAATTAAGCCCTAAAACATTTTTATTTCAGCCTAAAAGTTTTTTTTCTTTCATAACTACTCTGTCTAACTGGGCCAAAACTGGCCCAGGCCAACTCTTAGGCCCGTTGGACAGCTACTGGAGCACCGTAGGCCGTCAGATGCCGATCCGACGGCCAGGAGCGCGCTCCTCTTCTTATCTCTTGTCCTCGGCTGGCGGAAAACCCTAGCTCCTTTCTTTCTTATCTCTTGTGTCGGCGCCGACCATTCTCCCAGCGCTGCCGCCATCACATCCCCAGCACCCGGCCGCCCAGGATCCGTCCTCCCACGATGACTTCGGCACCGACGTGGAGCGGCTCGCGGGCCTCCTCCTTCTTCAGGCTCATGGCCTCTCCCTTCCTCGCAGCAGACGCAACCCGCCATGGCCGCCGCCGTGTCGAATGTGGAGAGCAAGGCGACGAGGCCCTCGTCGACGACGATTTCGAGCTCTACACCCAGGATTGTGGGGCCTCGCCCACCACCGGCTTCCCTGACCACGCCTTGCTTCATGTCCCACTCTTCCATCGGGCCGCATCATCTCCTGCTCATCCCCCTCTAACGCACTTTATCTGTTAAAGCAGGAACCTTCGATGTCGATCTCCCTGCAGAACCGCGACCTCCTTGCTTAGCTCGGACCAGATCTTGCCTCGGCTTGTCCCTCCACCTGAACACGGATGGAACCGACAGGAGCTGGGCCCCTGCAGCACGAGGGTGAAGGGACCTGTGAGGATGCCCACCAAGGTGTTCAGCATCACCACCAGGACTGCGCCATGTGCAGAATGTGAAAACCAGGTGTTGTTTGATTCCCATCACCAAGATCGTCTTTCTAGGTTAATAGTCTTTTAGAATACTTGCTTGCTCCAAGCATTTCTTGCTGCAATACCTGCCTGGTGATGTTTGTTTGCACTCACCTGCGACGAGTTTAATGGATTGTAACAGTAGTTGGATGATATTTTCTTCTGCTTAATGTGTGGCGTTGAAGTTTTCGTGCACTGTTTGAATAATATAATATTATGCAAAACCTAAGCATGATCCTTGTTTCAAGATAAAGTTGTCTATTCATTGTGTGGTACTAGCGGCACTATGTAGTGGTAGCTAAATTACTAGATGATTGCAGTATGCAAATCCATCTCCATGTGAGGTTATAGTTTAAGTCATAACTAGTACTACCAACACTATGTATTTGTAGCATTGATCTTTCATTGTCAGCTATTTGGTTCCATTCTATCCATATGAATATATAAAATGAATCAGCATGTGAATGTTATTTCGATTAGTCTAGCCAAAGTTTAAAGAACTGCAATAATAGAATACTGTTTTCTATGTACATGCCTCCTCATTATTGTTACCTGCTTAAAATATGTAAACCTCCTGTTTTCCTTGAAGGCAAGTTAGCCTTCGTGGATTCTTGAGGTGTCTGTGCCGCGTGCTTGAGCTCCTGGACGCACTGAACGGAACAAGGACTGTCGATTGGTTGATCGTCGGTGACTACTCAGTTCTTCTGAAAGTGAGCCCATTGCTCCATCCTCTTGCTTTCCCCTCCTTTTTATCTTTGGCTATACAGATCGTGTCCAATGGCCAGCTTTTGTTATGTGCTTGTGATGGTTGTTGGCAAGTAATGCAATGCTCATGTTTCCTCTTTTCAACTCCATTTTAGATGTTCGATGCATGTTAAATGGATAGTTGCTTATGTCCAACACAACACTGTCGTTGGTATGCGCCACAAGCATGAAAACATGGGTATTCTTATTGTATAAGTAGCTAATAGTATAAGTTGGGTATTCTTTTCCATAAACTCGTCCATGAAATTGGGTATTATTATTCTATCAGTAGCTAATAGTATAAGTTGGAGCTTGCTGTATAGGAATTTCTTCTGCATGTCTTCAACTAGATAAAGTACAAGTACATTAGTTGGTCATATCTGCTATCAATAAAATGTCCAATGTCCAAGTCATGAATTTCCTGAACACATGCATATATTTGGGAGCTATTTAATTAGAAAAGGCCGTGATTAGAAAATGTGTTCATTTAGTCTTGTGGGATGAATTTCCTGACTAGTTCTTGACTGATATTTCAGCTTACTGTTTTAACTTTATTTTGTTTATAACTGATAAATGGTTCATATAATCACCATTCTGTTGTTATGGTTTCTGAAACTCATGCATACTGACTTGTAGTAAATCTGAATCAATTGCATCGTCTATGCTCTCTCTCCTCTCTGTACTCGAACTCATCTGCTAGAGAGCTATTTTTCAACTGTAGCGTCATGGAGTTATTATTTTCTTGATGTAGTCGTAGAACAGCACAACATCAAGTTCATATTGTGGAATTTTTGCTATGTCATGGAACAACCTATAGACAAAACTATGTACCTCTTGTTATATGATTATCACTGTTTTGAAAATGCTATTGCCTGCCTTGACATGGTATACATAGCTCTGTGTATATTGTTTTGTATGTTTTTTATAATTGATAGTTCGCCAAGAATTGCACATTGCTAATTTTTGTGGATATGAATCTCTTATGTCACTTCTTTTTACGTAGTCCTGGAGCAGCATCTTTGCATACTAACCCCCAACTTCTTGCACATCAGGAGCCTGATGCTTTTCTGGTGTGATGGAGCAAACCTACCCTTGCGACGTTACCAGATTCACAGTGTCCAGTTCACCATGCTATTTGTGCTATAAGTCTTATGTAATTGTATTATGTGCTGTACAGAGAAAGTGTAGAACAGTGATGGTACCTGATAATGTGTTTGTGATGATCAATCTGGTTTTGAATATGGTAATTTTGGTCTGCGATTTGAATTTGGAAGAATATGTGATTTTGTTATGTGATGGTGTGTTGATTTGAATACCTGTGATATTTTCTATATTTCAAATTTACTCGAATTCAAATTAAATGTGAAATCAAATGTATTTGAATTCCTGTTTATTCCGATTTGAATTTGGGATGTACTGTACATTGTAAAAAGGCCAAGGCCCATAAAAATGGCTGAAAGCCTGTTAATCCAACCAGATATTAGAGGAAAAATGGGCCGAAAAGTTGGGCTGGCCCGTGTAGTGGAGCAGTAAACCAGACCAGAAATTAGAGAAAAATAAATAAATGGGCTGAATTGTTGGGCTTGGCCCATCTGGATGACCACCGTGGACTGGGCTGAATCTGTTATATGACCTTCTAATTTGGTCACAATCTTGCCACGTAGCATTGGCCACGTAGGATCTGACGTGGCTACGCCAGACAGTGCGTGACCAAATAAATTGGTCATAAGAGTTATGACCATCAGATTTGGTCATAGATGGTTATGACCAATCCAAAAAAAAGGTCACATATGACCGTTTAAGACGCCCCGTATGTGACCTTCAGATTTTGGTCACAAGAAGGTCATAGATGAAAAATGATGACCTTTTAGTGACCAAATTTTAGAGTCACCAGTTGGCATATTTCTTGTAGTGTAGGTTCACCCACACAACACTTATCAAAACAATAAAGATTAATGAACTATATGAAGTGAAAGCACTTGACGAAATTCCCATGTGTCCTCAGGAACATTTTGCCATCATAAGTAAACAAACCGGCTTATCCTTTGTGCTAAAAAGGATTGGGCCACTTGCTGCAATTATTATTACTGTCTTTTATTTACTTGTATTTCATTTATCTGCTATATCAAAAACCCCTAAAAACTTGTCGCTAGTATTTACAGTGAATCCTTGATCAAAACTACTTGTCAACACCTTCTGCTCCTCGTTGGGTTTGACACTCTTATTTATCGAAAGTATTGTGGGTCATCAAGACTATTTTCTGGCGCCGTTGCCGGGGAGTGAAGCGCTATTGGTAAGTGGAATTGGTAAGGGAAACCTTTAGTGTAAGTGTTGTTTTTATTTCTGCTTGCTGCTTTATTTTATTATGGAGAGATCTCCATTTGAATCCCTATTTGGGAAGGCTACTACCACTGCTAAGGTAGTAGATGACCCGCCGCCTGCTGAATTTGATCCATTTAAAATACATATGAAAATTGTTGAACGTGTTATGGATAACCGCTATGTTGGAGATGGAACCATCCATCCTGGTGATCATTTAATTTTTACATGAATTATGCGAGTTATTCAAGTGTGTAGGTATTTCAATGGAAGAAGTCAAGAGGAAGTTATTTTCTATATCACTGAAGGGCAAAGCTGCGGAATGGTATAAGATGCTGAAGAATGGCCGATCTATTGGCTGGGAGGAAATTGTACCTCTCTTTTATTCTAAATTCTATCCTCCTAGTGAGATTCATCAAGATCGAAATCTTATATATAATTTTTGGCCTCATGATGGAGAAAGTATTGCCCAAGCGTGGGGAGATTGAAGTCACTAATGCTCAAATGTCCCATTCATGAGCTCCCAAGTAATATTGTTATCAATAATTTTTATGCAAGGCTTTCTCTTCATGATAAGGATTTATTGGATGCCTCTTGTTCTGGATCATTCACTCATACTGAAGAAGAAGTTAAATGGGACCTTCTTGACCGTATTCAGGAAAATACTGAAGGATGGGAGAACGACAAAGGTAGAAAGTCAGGTATAAATTATGATTATGAATGCATTAAATCTTTTATGGAGACTGATGATTTTCGTAATGTTAGTGCTGTTTATGGTCTTGATTCTCAAGTTGTTGCAAATTATTACAAAGCTTTTGCCTCTTATCTTGATGTG
This sequence comes from Poa pratensis, assembly GCA_947311845.1. Classification (NCBI taxonomy): domain Eukaryota; kingdom Viridiplantae; phylum Streptophyta; class Magnoliopsida; order Poales; family Poaceae; genus Poa; species Poa pratensis. The sequence continues at coordinate 3,246,580 of CAMZMU010000069.1, read as the reverse complement.
CCTAAGAAGGATTTGAATAAATATCATGAACCTTATAAAGATAAGCTAGTTCGGCCATTGTTAAAAATATTGAAGTTCATACTGTTGATCACATTTTGCCTGAACCTTATATTGAAAGAATACCTTTTCCTGTTAAAGTAAAGGAACATTCTATGATAGCTAGTGTGGTTAACAAGAGTACAAAGAAAGCTGTAAAACCTGATGAAATAACTATTGAGCCTAATAGCAATAGTAAAGGACCTTGTCACCAAGAGTGTAGAAGGAGAACATATTATCTTCTGTGAAGATGCTTCTAATATTGTTTCACATCCTAGTAAATCTAGGAAAACAAGTGTTCCTGTGCTCTCAGTTAGGATAGGAGAACATTGCTATTATGGTTTATGTGATATTGGTGCAAGTTCAAGTGCCATACCTTATGAACTTTATAGAGAAATCATGCATGAAATTGGTTCTTGTGAACTTGAAGAAATTGATGTGGTTATTCAGCTTGCTAATAGAGAAACAATTTCTCCGATTGGTATTGTTAGAGATGTGGAGGTTTTATGTGGTAAGACTAAATACCCTGCTGATTTTCTAGTACTTGGTTCAGCAGCTAGTAAAACTTGTCCATTATTTTTGGTAGACCTTTCTTAAACACTTGTGGAGCTGTTATAGATTGTAAGAAAGAGAAGATTTATACTAAATTTGGTGGAGAATCTTATGAGTTTAATTTTTCTAAGTTCGCTAAAAATCCTTATGAAACCGAATTACCTAATGAAGATTCTCGAGTTGAACAACTCGCTGCTATTGCTCTTGCTCCTAACAATGCTTTGCAGCAATACATGGAGGAACACGAAAGTGAGGAATTTATGGAAGAGAGAAATGAGATTGATAATATTCTTCTTCGTCAACCAGTAATACTTAAACATAATTTACCGGTGGAGGACTTGGGTACCTCTCCACCTCCAAAAGAGGATCCTGTTTTCGATTTGAAACCTTTACCTGCTAATCTTAAATATGCTCATATTGATGATAAGAAAACATATCCTGTTATTATTAGTTCTCAACTTTCAGGTAATGAAGAGGCAAGGTTACTAGATGTATTGAAGAAACATCGAGGAGCTATCGGATATACCCTGGATGATTTAAAGGGGATTTCTCCTGCTATATGTCAACACGCCATCAACATGGAAGATGATGCAAAACCTGTTGTTGAGCATCAACGTCGTCTAATTCCTAAGATGAAGGAAGTGGTAAGAAATGAGGTATTAAAACTCCTTGAAGCTGGTATAATTTATCCTATTGCTGATAGTAAATGGGTAAGCCTGTGCACTGTGTTCCTAAGAAAGGAGGAGTTACTGTTGTGCCAAATGAAAATGATGAACTTATTCCTCAAAGAGTAGTTGTTGGGTATAGGATGTGCATTGATTTTCGAAAAGTTAATAAAGTTACTAAGAAAGATCACTATCCTTTACCTTTTATTGATCAAATGTTAGAACGATTGTCTAAGAAAACTCATTTTTGCTTTCTTGATGGTTATTCTGGATTTTCACAAATCGCTGTTAGAAAGAAAGATCAAGAGAAAACTACTTTTACTTGTCCTTATGGAACTTATGCTTATAGGCGTATGCCTTTTGGTTTGTGTAATGCTCCTGCTACATTTCAAAGATGCATGTCTGCCATTTTTCATGGTTTTTGTGAAGAAATTGTGGAAGTATTCATGGACGATTTTTCCGTCTATGGAACTTCTTTTGATAACTGCTTGCACAATCTTGATAAAGTTTTGCAGAGATGTGAGGAAACTAATCTTGTTCTTAATTGGGAGAAATGTCACTTTATGGTTAATGAAGGGATTGTTCTGGGACATAAAATTTCTGAAAGAGGTATTGAAGTGGACAGAGCTAAAGTTGAAGCAATTGAGAAAATGCCCTGTCCCAGGGATGTTAAAGGTATTCGTAGTATTCTTGGTCATGCTGGTTTCTATAGGAGGTTTATTAAAGATTTCTCTAAAATTTCAAAACCTCTTACTAATCTTCTCCAAAAAGATGTACCTTTTGTTTTTGATGATGATTGTAAGGAAGCTTTTGAGATTCTAAAAAAGGCTTTAATCACTGCTCCTGTTGTTCAGCCTCCTGATTGGACTTTACCTTTTGAAATTATGTGTGATGCTAGTGATTTTGCTGTAGGTGCTGTTCTTGGACAGCGAATAGATAAGTTGAATGTCATTCATTATGCTAGTAAGACTCTTGATGCTGCTCAAAAGAATTATGCTACTACTGAAAAAGAGTTTTTAGCAGTAGTTTTTGCTTGTGATAAGTTTAGACCTTATATTGTTGATTCGAAAGTTACTATCCATACCGATCATGCTGCTATTAGATACCTTATGGAAAAGAAAGATGCTAAGCCTAGACTTATAAGATGGGTGCTTTTATTACAAGAATTTGATTTGCACATTGTAGATAGGAAAGGTGCTGAAAATCCTGTCGCTGATAACTTGTCTAGATTGGAAAACATTTCTTATGATCCTGTTCCTGTTAATGATAGTTTTCCAAATGAACAATTGGCTGCGATAAAGGTAAGCTCGCGAGAGAGTCCTTGGTATGCTGATTACGCTAACTTTATTGTTGCAAAGTATTTGCCTCCAACTTTACAGCTCAACAAAGAAGAAAATTCTTTTATGACTTGAGGCATTATTTTTGGGATGACCCACACTTATATAAAGAAGGAGTGGATGGTATTATGCGAAGATGTGTTCCAGAATTTGAACAAAAAGAGATATTGAGAAAATGCCATGGAAGTGCTTATGGAGGACATCACGCTGGAGATAGAACTGCACAAAAGGTTCTACAATCAGGTTTTTATTGGCCTACTCTTTTTAAAGATGCAAGAAATTCATTTTATCATGTGATGAATGTCAAAGAGTTGGTAATATAACTAGACGTAATGAAATGCCCATGAATTATCTCTTGTTATTGAACCTTTTGATTGTTGGGGATTTGACTTTATGGGTCCTTTTCCTCCTTCGATGGTTATACTCATATACTTGTTGCTGTTGATTATGTTACTAAATGGGTAGAGCTATACCAACCTCTAGTGCTGATGGAGAAACATCGTTAAAAATGCTTAAAGATATTATTTTCCCTAGGTTTGGTGTGCCTAGATATCTTATGACTGATGGTGGTTCTCATTTTATTCATGGTGCTTTTAGAAAAACCCTTGCTAAATATGATGTTAATCATAGAATTTCTTCACCTTATCATCCTCAAACAAGTGGTCAGTAGAATTATCAAATAGAGAGATTAAATCTATTTTGCAAAAGACTGTTAATAAATCTAGAAAAATTGGGCTAGGAAGCTTAATGATGCTTTATGGGCTTATAGAACTGCTTATAAAAATCCTATGGGTATGTCTCCTTATAAAATGGTTTATGGAAAAGCTTGTCATTTGCTTTAGAATTAGAACATAAAGCTTATTGGGCAGTTAAAGAACTTAATAGAGATTTTAAACTTGCTGGTAAAAAGAGGTTACTTGACTTGAGTTCTTTAGATGAATGGAGAAGTGAAGCTTATGAAAATGCTAGACTCTTTAAAGAGAAAGTGAAACAATGGCATGATAGGAGAATCCTAAAGAGAGAATTTAACGTTGGTGAGAAAGTTCTATTGTATAGGTCTCGTCTCAGATTTTTTGCAGGAAAATTACTTTCAAAATGGGAAGGACCTTATGTTGTTGCAGAGGTTTACCGTTCAGGTGCAATAAAAATTACTTCGCTTGATGGTGACAAACCTCAAGTGGTTAATGGGCAAAGACTCAAACATTATATTTCTGGAGATTCTTATAACGAAGATGTTGACATTATTCAAGTAGTGACTCCGGAAGATTTCATTAAAAGTCAAATTCAGGAAACTGCAGAGTCTGTTTTCGAATAGGTAACAGTTTTGGTAAGAAAAAGTTCGCGTTCGACTTCCCAACTTATATTTTTTTTTTTATTAAATATGGAAAATTACGAGCCGAAAAAGGGGAGGAAACGGTGCCCGAGGGCACCACACCACCCCACGGCGCGGGCCCACCTTGGCCGCCCGGGGCATGGTGTGGGCGCCTCGGAGCCCGTCTCCGACCCAGTTTCGACCTGGACTTTCCTTTTGTTGTTAAACTTTTCGCTATATAATTCTCCGGATCCCCCGAGGTCCGTATATCGTTTTCTCGTCGTGTTTTCGTTTCGAGCTGTTTCTGCCAGGGTTAGCTCCAAGATTAGAACGATGTCTTCGTTTGGGGCTCCGAAGGATACCTTCTTCAAGAACGTCGTCAACCCATACATCAACGAGTTGAAGCAGCACCCACAAGAGATGCGGCTCGTGGATGGAGCCCTTGTTCAAGAAGATGTTAGGGGACCCAAGGCTGAAGGGGACGTGAAGGCCAGACTAGAAGAAGTAGAGCATGAAGTTTTCCGATACCAGAAGATGATAGAGCGCGGAGTGGAGATCAACCACAAGATTATTAATGAGCTTATTGCTGAACACAAGAAGGAGACTAGCAAGCTATGGGATGATATCTTCATACTCAGTGAAACCACGTCCAAATTGCAAGCACAAATCTATGATCTCCAAAACCAAAACTGTGAGTATGAAGCTAGGTTCAAACGCATGAGTTCTGCTGCGAGTTTCAGGTTTATGGAGACCAAATCATCCTTCGCTGATGGGGAGCCTCTACCTTGGAAATTTGATGATGAAGAGTCTCAGTCACCATCAAGGGATCAAGTTTAAATCGTCAAGGGGTAATGGCACTCCCTTGGTTTGTTCCAAGCTTGGGGAGTGCCTAGTATCATATTTATCTTTTTGTTTTTACTATTCCGTGGTCATATCATGAGTAGAGAAGTTATCTTATAAGATGGTTTGCAATGTGGAGTGTCACTCTTTTAGTTATCCATGTATCCGTTGGTGTGAGTGTGTCTTTGTTTAGAATATTAATGAGAAGTTTTATCATTTACTTTCTGCACACTTTATTTTAGTTTGCAATTTTCTGTCATATGAAGGATCTTGTTGTTAGTATTGGCATCACTTTGGGAGCATCAAGTAAATCTATTTGGTTTTGGCAAACTTAGCATTGTCAGTAGCAACAATACTTTGAGGCTTAAGTAGAAAAGAGAGGATTACATGTAGATATATTATCTCATTATCTTTCTTTCTTGTTGGCTCATGAGCTTAGTATTCTTAAGTTAAAATTATTTGTGCCTACAAGGAAGATTGCATGATTGTTTCTATTACATTTATATTTGTTTGTATCCCTCAACTCTTATGCTTGCTACCCAGCCTTGCTAGCCTAAAGCCGGTACTGAGAGGGAATGCTTCTCGTGCATCCAAACCTTGAGCCAAAACCCGTGCCATCTGTGTCCACCATAACTACATATGTGGTATTTCCTTGCCACTCCAAGTAAATACTTCATGTGCTACCTTTAAACTATTCAAAAACTATTACTCCTTATTTGTGTCACTGCTTATTAGCTCATGAGGAAGTACATGGGTTATTCTTTATTTAGCTTGTCAGACAGACTTTCACCACCAGACTAGTGGCATATACATCCGCTTATCTGCTAATTTTGCAAAAAGAGCTGGCAAATGGGGTGCCCAGTCCCAATTAATTACAACTTTAACCGCTTAATTCTCTTCACATTTTTGCCCTGATTTATCAGATAAGCAATGATACCAGTGAAAATAAAGAGAAAAGAGGGATGATCTGCCTTGCTGGTAGAAATAACGTCCTTCATGGGAGCCGCTCTTGAAAGTCTGGTTGACAAGAGAGATATTGTTTTCACCCATTGCCATTCGTTGACGATTCTCATACACCACTCGAAAACTTATATTTTGATCTCTTTATGATTTCAAAAACTTAAAAAGCTCTAGCACATGATTTAATCCCTGCTTCCCTCTGCGAAGGGCCTTTCTTTTACTTTTAGGTTGAGTCAGTAAACCTATTCCCTTCTTTCTTAAGCAAGCATTTGAGTTGTTGTGATTCAACCATCTATATATTGATATTTTCAATCATGTTTTTTATCCTTCCTCGTTTAGCACAAAGTCTTTTATCTGAAGGAATATAACTTTGAAAGTTATCAATGACTGTAAGGAAATTGTGATGGTTGAGCATGTAAGTTCTGCAATATAGCTCCAATATAAGGACTCCACTCGAAAGATAAGTACAATCTGTTAATTGTTCTCTGACCAAGAACGAAGTTTGCCATCACCAAACTATGATTTTCTTTATGCACCTTCATTGTGATTTCCATTACTCGTTTCAAGTTAAGTTATATGAGGGGAAGTTGTTGTCTAAGATGATTAGTGTATTGATAAATGTTGATGCTTCTTGTCCATATTCTTTATTATCGACGCTTCACTCCATAAACCTGTGGTCTTGTTTACTGAGCTCAGCTTTCGCTTGGGGACAAGCGAGGTCTAAGCTTGGGGAGTTGATACGTCCATTTTGCATCACCATTTTATATCATAATTTACTGCTATTCATTGATATATTTCATATTTGGATATAATACTTATGTTATTTTATCTTATTTTGCATGTTTGATGATTATTGGAGAATTAACTGCCGGAGTCAGGATTCAGCTGGAAAAACATCGTCAAGACACCCTATTTCTGAAGATCGACAATTCACGGAAAATATACAGACGTTCCTATTTTATCAGATGCCGGAGCCAACCAAAAGGGGAGGCTGAGATGGGCCACGAGGGGCCCACACCACCCCACGGTGTGGGCCCACCATGGCCGCGCCGGTGCATGGTGTGGCCGCCCTGGCCCACCTATGATGCTCAGCCTTCGCGTATTTCTACCTCGAGAAACCCTAAGACACGGGGGAGCGAGAGAAAATATTTCGCCGCCGCCACGAGGTGGAAACCACAGAGAGAGAAAAAGCTCTCCGGCAGGGAGAAATCTGCCGGGAAATTCCTTCCCGGAGGGGGAAATCATCGCCATCGTCACCGTCATCATGCTGGACTTCATCGGGATCATCATCATCACCATCTCCACCGCCGTCACCATCATCTCCATTGCTCCACTTCGTTCCGCTGTAACATCTAGTGCTGTACTTTGTCTAGTTCATAGGGGAAACTTTCCCGGTGTTAATTACTCCTTGTGGTTGATGCTATTAAGTTTTATCAGTGAATTAAGGTTTATGTCCAGATTGTTATTCGTCATTATATCACCTCTGATCATGATCCATATGATGTCTTGTGAGTAGTTCGTTTAGTTCTTGAGGACATGGGAGAAGTCATGATGTTAGTAGTGAAATTATGTTGAGCAATATTTAATGGTTTGATATTTAAGTTGTGGTGTTATTCTTCTAGTGGTGTCATGTGAACGTCGACTACATGACACTTCACCTTTATGGGCCTAGGGGAATGCATTGTGCATTCGGCTACTAATTGTGGGGTTGCTGGAGTAACAGAAATCTAAACCTCCATTGGTAAACCGATGCACGAGGGAGTGTAGGATCTCAGAGATTAAGGCTGTGGTTAGATTCATCTTAATTACTTTCTTGTAATGCAGATGCTTGCAAGGGGTTTAATCACAAGTATGTATTAGTCTAAGTTAGGGCAGTGCATTAGCATAGGTTCACCCACACAACACTTATCAAAACAGTAAAGATTAATCAACTGTATGAAGCGAAAGCACTTGACGAAATTCCCATGTGTCCTCAAGAACATTTTACCATCATAAGTAAACAAACCGGCTTGTCCTTTGTGCTAGAAAGGATTGGGCCACTTGCTGCAATTATTATTACTGTCTTTTATTTAGTTATATTTCATTTATCTGCTATATCAAAAACCCCTAAAAACTTGTCTGCTAGTATTTACAGTGAATCCTTGATCAAAACTACTTGTCAACACCTTTTGCTCCTCATTGGGTTCGACACTCTTATTTATCGAAAGTACTATGATACATCCCCTATACTTGTGCGTCATCAGAAACCAACTTTTATCACAAGTTGTCACAAGGTTGCCCCCGGTTCGCCCGAAACGGGAGTTTTCACCTATAAGTGCAGAAACTCACTAGAGAGAAAGTGCAGTCGGTGAAGCACAACACACTTGTATACATATGGTATGGCACAACCTAGGTTTGGGTGGGGTTCCGACGCTCCGGAGCCCCGCTTCGGCGAAACCCTAGACCCGCTGGAAAAACCTTAACGTTTTCTCTACCACCTTGAACGGCGTCGAAAGGGGGTACGTCAGTGGACTTTTTTACTTAGTTGTGTTAGCCTAGGCCACAGGGATATGGGAAACCAATTTTTATCACAAGTTGTCACAAGGTTGCCTCTTGTTCGCCCGAAACGGGAGTTTTCACCTCTAAATGCAGAAACTCACTAGAGAGAAAGTAAAGTCGGTGAAGCCGGTCACACCCCGGATTAGAATATTGGAAATTTGCAACACACAACACACTTTTATACAGATGGTATGGCACAACCTTGTTTTTGGTGGGGTTCCGAAGCTGCGGGGCCCCGCTTTGGCGAAACCCTTGACCCGCTGGAAAAAAGTCAAAGATCCCGTCTACCCCTTCGAACGGAGTCCAGAGGGGGTAGCCCAGTGGAATATTTTGCTTGGTTGTGTTAGGTCAGGCCATAGGAATATGGGAAACCAACTTTTATCACAAGTTGCCACAAGGTTGCCCCCGGTTCGCCCGAAACAGGAGTTTTCACCTCCAAGTGCAGAAACTCACTAGAGAGGAAGTGCAGTTGGTGTCGTGGGTTTGTCACGGCGGATGCCATAGGGGGTGGCTTAACTCGGGTGTGAGCCAGGCGATATAGGATTCACGAAGAAGTAGCACACGCGGAGTTACCCAGGTTCGGCCCCTCTGTATGAGGTAAGGACCTACTCCTTCTTGTATGTATTGGATCTGAATGAGGTGTATAATGGTGTGCGCAACAGAGCTTGCGGGAGCTCCGAAGGCTATGGAATGAGATGAGTCTGCCTCTAGGGTTGCACCTTGCCGACTTTATATAGGGAGCCGGCTAGGGTCTACAGGGAAATGACGGGTGCCGCTGGCGGCACTAGCTATCCTGCCTACAAGTGCGGCGGCTTGAGGCGCACTCTTCGGGATACGCAGATCGTAAACTGATTCGGAGATATCCGCTGCCGCCTTCCCGAGCCGACGTACCGGGATCCTTGGGGACCCGGTATCCTGGAAGATGTTCTCCGGGTGGGCTTTGGTCCACCCGACCTTGTGAGCCGACTTGGGGTCCTGGGCCTACCCGGTTGGGCATCCCCCCATCATTAGCCCCCGAGTTCGTCATGGACTCGTCTCCCGCTTGGCCTTCGTCTTGCGAGCCGCCAGGTCATGTCGATGAACGAACTCCTGAAACAAAGAGAGAACAAAGGGTCGGAGTGGTGGATTTTGGCGTGTCAACGTCCGGTCTGACTCAAGTTTTATTTGATGTCGGCTCATGCCCGTTGGGACATTGGCCATACCGACTCGCCTCCGTGCGGGTTATCTCCTCGTATTCTTCGGCTGACGTCACGGTATCTTTGACCGCTTGTCCAGTAGTGTTTGTCCGTCTGACGTCGAGTTGATTGATGGGACTTGACGTTGTATCGACTACCTCCACCTCGGGATGGAGTAGTGGTAATGATGATGTTTCTGACCCGCACGCGCCTGATCCAACGGTCAGAAGAGTCGTGACAGGGTGACGTGGCCAAATCTGGGCCGAGTTTTCCGGCACGTTCCTGCAGAAATCGAGGCATCGTGCGGTAACCGAGGCGTCGTGCGACGTGGCGATTAATGCGGGACGTGGGTGAAGCCATTTACTGCGGTAACGGCACCACTCACGGCACCTATTTAGGAGGCGAGGGAGTGGGGCTGATGGGTACGCAATCCACTCCTTTCCCTTCTCGCGCTCGCCGCTTCTTCTGCTCAGAACAGCTCATGCATGAGCCCCGCGTCGCTTCGCCATTGCCACCATCGGGCACTCCTGTTCCTCCCTCTCCCTCGCGGCCTGGATGGTGGCGCCAAAGAGTCAGTGGGAGCGATCCTCGGTGACGACGCACGCGCTAGAGCAGGCCGTCAGCGAGGGCTTGTTGCCGCCGGCGTCGGAGGGTCGGTGGCGCATCGCCACCGCGGATCCGCATCCACGGCCGTCGCCGGGCGAGTTCATCGTCTTCCTCGCGTTCCTCGAGCTTGGGCTTGGATTCCCCACGTAGGAGTTCTTCCGACATTTCCTCGACTTCTACGGGTTGCAGGTACACGACCTGACGCCCAACTCCATTCTCCACCTCGCCTGTTTCGTGGCCCTGTGCGAGGGCTACTTTGGGTGTGCCGCCTTCTTCCCGCTATGGCTGTGGATCTTCCACGGCAAGCTGAGGAAGGGTGGCAACATGCCGCCTTGCGGCGGCCTCTACTTCCAAGTCCGCGGGACGTGGACTACTTGGATCTTGGCCTTCTCCCCAAGGTGTACTGGAGGAAGACCGGCTTCTACATGCGGGAGCCGGCTCCCGACGGCGAGATCGGGATTCCCCCGTTTTCTCCCTCGCCGAGCCATCCCCGCAATCTTCAGGAGCTGCCGCAGGACGCCGACTTGCCCACGGTGCACCGGCCGATGGAGCGGCTCCAGGAGCTGAAGTCCGAGGGGCTGACGGGTCTGAACCTTATCGCCTCCTGGGTGAAAAAGAAGATCGTGCCCCTGCAGCGTCGCCCCTCGCTGATGTGCGAGAACACAGGGCTGAAGGACCCACAGCACCACGACCCGTCACAGTTCCAGACGGTGGAGCAGTTCACGCACCGGATGAAGCCGATTACCGTCCACCCGGTGCCTGAGTGGACCGTGGGCGGCTTGGAGGCCTTCAACGCCAAGCATCCGGCTCCAGAGGTGAGTCCTTTTACTCGACAATTCACATTGTTTTCCTTTTCTTTTTTTTATACCGATCTCTCCTGCTTGCTGAGTTCAGGAGTTCTAGTCACTCGTTGGTTTGCCTGCGATCCGTGGTGACGCTCCCGCGGTGCTTGCCGGCCATAGCGACATTGTCGAGCGTGACTCCGACGACGAGGGCGACAACACCAACATGGCCTCCTTCTCCTCCAGCTAGCCGATCCCCATCTTGTCTGAGGGTGAGGAAGGAGAAGAAGGAAGAGAAGAACGTGTCGGGTCCAAGAACCTGGCGCTTGACGATGAAGACGATCAGCCGCTGCGCATCCGGCAGAGGAGCGGGCCCGCGTCTGAGGATGCCGGGCCCCAGACCAAGCGCTCGAGGTCGGTGAGCTCGATGCCGCCGCCACCAGAACGCTCGACGACGACCGCCGCGCAGCGCACCGTTGCGGCCGAGCGGCGACAGAAGGCCTTGCGGGACATCCCCGCGAGGGTTCGTGCCGACTAGCCCCGGCGCCTCGCTCCCGGGGGATCCGTACCTCGACTCTGCCGCCTGCGGGTGAAAGGTCAGTTGCTGAGCCAGGCCCCCAGTTTCGTTGGCGACGTTATCTTGAATTTGACCCGTGCGAGTGTCGCAGGGCTGAGGACGCGTCCCTCAGCGACATGGAGGATGCACAGGAGAACTCCCAATGGGCGGGACCTGCTCTGCGCGCCGCGGAGCCCATTGCGAGGGCGCCGACTCCTCCGCCTTTCGCAGGCGGAGGCGATGAAGTGATTGTGCCCCCTCCGAATGAGGGGGCCACTATTGATGATTCCGTGCCGGCTAGCACGGACAGCGCCGCGCTTGTGCCCGAGTCGGCACTGGTGATGACAGCGACTCGGGCCGCTGTAGCGGCTTCCTCCTTGGGTGGGCTGACAGGTCAGCCCCCGAGCTCCGCTCCGGGCTCCTCCTCGTCCCGGTCAAGCTTCCGAGCCACCATCCAGACGGCAATGGATGCGCACGAGGTACGTAGAAATTTTTCTTTGTACATGTTGCGTCCATAGTATATATATGTAGCCCCCAAGGCCAGAGTAGTATTTGTAGAGTGCGGCTTGGGTCTTTATAGTTGTCTGGTTGCGGGGTTTTTGACTGGTGGCGTAGCCCCCGAGTTTCAGACTCGGCATGCTTGTCAGGGCGAGCCCCCGGGTTGCGGAATGTCGATGTAAACGCAACTTTGGGCGCAGCCCCCGAGTTCCATACTCGGTGTAGAATTTTGGAGTGCGGGGCTAGCCCCCGGGTTAGCGCTGATGTCGCTGTAACCCGGAGCGTGGCCCTCGTATATTTTTGTGTGTTTGATTTTTGCCATCTTTTTTTGTTGCAGGAGCTTGCGGGCTCCTGGAAGCCGAGCAGAACGAGACCCGCCGCCTTCAGGAGGAGCTGACGAAGTGCACGAGGGCTACATCTCCCTCTCTGAGCATCAGCGGCTGCTAGCCGCACAAGAGAGCCGGCACACCGGGGCGTTCGCCGCGGTGCAAGACTCCTGCGTGCGGCTGAGCAAGCAGAAAGAGGAGGCGGACGCGGCCCTCACCCAAGCCACAAAAGGCTATGGTGACGATCTCGAGAAGCTTGAGCGCAAGGCCGCCGCGGCCGAGCGCGAGATGAAGGAGCTGGCCGAGCCGCTCGAGAAGCTCGCTGTTGTCATCTAGGGTGAGTTTTATCACGATTTCCCCCTTTGCAATGTATTTCGTTGCCGTTCTTGGCCATTCTTTGCTCATTTTCTTCCTTTTTGTCGCTGACGAGTAGGCGAGGAGAAGGCTGGCTCGACGTCGGCGGAGCATATTCGCCGCATCGGCGTCTTTGCTCGCGACGTGCACGACAAGGCCAGCGCCGTCGTCCAGGCACTGTCTCCCAAGGAGGGGTGTCCCGCGCCCGTCTGCCGGGTCCTGCGGGTGCTTAAGCTAATGCCCCAGGTGATCACCTGGGTGCGGGAGTCATCCGCCCGGAGCGGAGCGTGTGTGGCGCTCGGGCTCGTGCGCGGCCGGTACACGCAGACGAACGTCGACAAGATCACGGCCAGCATGCCGACTCGACCTGATGGTCGAGACGTCGATATGGCGCCGGTCTTCGAGTTCTGCACCCCGTACACCTACCGAGCCGCCAAGATGGTCGACCACACCGAGTTCGCCTTCGATGCGGTGCCCCCCAACAGCGGGCTCGACGAAGTGGCGGAGAAGGAGCCACCAATAGAGTTCCTGTTCTCCAGGGCCTCGATTGTGGCGCCGGAGGCTGCGGAGAACGAGGCGTCGACTTCTTCTGCTTGGGCGACTCCGTCTTCCTGAAGGTCATGCCCCTGCTTTCAGGAGAGGGGTTATTTTGAAGTAGTTAGGTTTGATCGCCTGCGGGCGAAAATATATATATGTAATGAACAAGTATGGTAAGTGCCGGGTTGCGTTTCAGCGTGCGCCTCTGCGGCTTAAGGATTTGTTTCTGGCACTTCTTGATGCTTGTTTGTATTTTGCGCTTATCGTCACTTTGTTTGTTTTTTGCTTTTTGTGAGCTTAGTCGATCATGCGACCTCACCAAGTGTGCCTCGCGTGATTTTTGTTCGTGACGCGCGCGGTACCCATGGTGACAAAGTCCGAGTGCGGCTTCGTTGTCAAGTTAGGGTTGAACTGGCTGCACTACTTTTTGCGGGTGGCTGACGACTTGGGAGAAAACAACAATTCCTTGAGTGATTTTGCTGCATGAGCAGGGAGTCCAGTGGTGAGTCGCGCATCGTGGCGTCCGGCTCTCTTTGACGACCCATCAATCATATAACGTGTGAGTAGGAAAAATAAAGGCTCAAAAGCATGATTGAGACGAAACGGTAGCCCCCGAGCATGTCGAGTGCGTACCGGCCTTATTTCCTTGATTGATTACACAGCATTACAATGAATACTATGTATAGTAGGGTCGAAGCAGGCTGATGTTCCATGGACGCTTGGTCTCCTCTTCGGACTTGGAGCTTTTGTTTGGCTCACGCAAGTCGACGAGGTGGTAGGAGCCATTGCCTATCGCCTTGCTGACGATGAACGGTCCTTCCCATGGTGCCGAGAGCTTATGCATCCCTTTCGACTTTTGGAAAGATCGACTCTTGACCCGGCGGCTGGTATATCGCCGTCCTGGAGAGTGTGAGTTCACGAGCTTCTTCCAGGAGATCGACGCCCACTAAGCGGGCTTCCTCATTTTCTTCCTCGTTGTAGAGGGCGACCCGTGGCGAGTCGTGCTCGAGGTCGGTAGGCATGACGGCTTCCGCTCCGTACACCATGAAGAATGGCGTATAGCCGGTGGAATGGTTTGGAGTCGATCTGATGCCCCAGAGAACGGCTGGGAGCTCGTCCAGCCAGCAACCCGGTGTTCGCTCCAGTGGTACTTGAAGTCGCGGCTTGATCCCGGCTAGCACTGTCTGGTTCATTCTTTTCGCCTGCCCATTTGATTGCAGGTGGGCGACCGATGCCAGGTCGAGACGGATGCCCTTTTGTTGATAGAAGACCTTCATCTCTCCCTCGGCGAAGTTTGTGCCGTTGTCGGTGATGATGTTGTGCGGGTAGCCAAACCGAAAGATGAGCTTCTGGACGAACTTGGTTGCAGTCTTGCCGTCGAGTTTCTTGATGGGTTCGACTTCGACCCACCTGGTGAACTTGTCTACTGCGACCAGCAGGTGTGTCATGCCGCCACGAGCTGTTTTGAGCTGGCCCACCATGTCCATCCCCCAGACAGCAAATGGCCATGTCAGCGGGATGGTTTTCAGAGCTGCAGCGGGTAGATGGTCCTGTCGGGCGTACTTCTGGCACCCGACGCAGCGACGGACGATGTCGGCTGCATCCTGGAGTGCAGAGAGCCAGAAGAAGCCGTGTCTGAACGGCTTGCTGACTAGGTTGCGGGCACCGACGTGGTGACCGCAATCTCCCGAGTGGATCTCATGAAGGATGTGCCTTCCTTCCTCCGGCTCGACGCAGCAGAGGAAGATTCCCGATGTGCTGCGTTTGTAGAGCTCGTTGTTGATGATGACGTAAGCTGAGGCCAGGCGCACGACTTGCCGTGCATGGACCTCATCGGCTGGCAGTTTCTTGGTGGTGAGGAACTCGATGTAGGGTTCCCTCCAGTCGCTCGTCTCCTGTGTTACCGCTACCAGAGCTGTGTCTGACGATGGCGGGTTGGCGGTGTCGATTTCTGCCGGTGGCCGCACCGACGGGTTGTGCAAGTGGTCGAGGAAGACGCCGGGTGGGACTGGGTCCCGCTTAGACCCGAAACAAGAAAGCGCGTCAAGCGCCTCGTTCTTCCTCCGGTCGATGTGCTCCAGCTCCATGCCGGCGAAGTGTCTGCCGACTTGGTCGACGAGTCGGCGATAAGCCGCCATGTTGGGATCGTTTGCGTCCCATGTCCCAATCGTTTGCTGAACGATGAGGTCGGACTCGCCGTAGCATTTGATGCGGCTAACTCCCATCTCCTTAGCCACGCTTAGGCCATGTAGGAGGGCTTCGTACTCGGTGATGTTGTTGGTGCAGGTGAAGTGTATCTGCAGCACGTATCGCATCTTGTCTCCCTGGGGGGAGGTGAGGACGACTCCGGCCCCCGAGCCCTCGTACATCTTGGACCCGTCGAAGAACAAGGTTCATCTACCAGCTTCATAGGTTGGAGGAGGCAACTGCATCTCCATCCAGTCGACCATGAAGTCGGGTAGTGCTTGCGACTTGATTGCAGTGCGAGCCGCGTATCTGAGGCCAAAAGGCTGCAGCTCCGAGGCGCATTTGGCGACTCGCCCGGTTGCTTCCCTATTGCGAATGATTTCAGCCAAGGGAGACGAGCTGACCACCATCATCGGGTGGCCCATGAAATAGTGTCGCAACTTTCTTGAAGCAAAGAAAACACCGTATACAAGTTTTTGGTAATGTGGGTAACGTTGCTTCGAATCCGTCAGAACTTCACTGACGTAGTAGACTGGCCTCTGGACCAGTTGTTCGTGGCCTTCCTCCTTGCGCTGGACGACGACCGCCGCGCTGACGAATCGATTGGTCGCAGCGATGTAGAGGAGCATCGGCTCCTTCTCCAGTGGAGATGCAAGGATGGCCGCCTCGGCCAGCGTCTTCTTGAGAGCGACCAAGGCGGCGTCTGCCTCGTCGTTCCAAGTGAACGTGTCTGACTTCTTGAGGAGCCGGTACAAGGCATGGCCTTCTCGCCGAGTCGTGAGATGAAATGGCTGAGGGCAGCGACACAGCCTGTGAGCCGCTGCACGTCCCGGAGGTTCTCCGGCTTCTTCAGAGCTTCGATCGCCTTGATCTTCTCTGGGTTGGCTTCGATGCCTCGCTCGGAGATGATGAAGCCCAGGTGCTTGCCCGTGGGTACGCCGAAGACGCATTTTTCTGGGTTGAGCTTTATCCTGTACTTGGAGATTGTTGAATGTCTCCATTAAGTTGCTAATCAGGTCCGTCTTCAGCTTGGACTTGACGACGATGTCATCCACGTAGGCGTGGACGTTGCGGCCAATCTGCTCATGTAAGCAGTTTTGGATGCAACGCTGGTAAGTCGCTCCGGCGTTCTTCAAGCCGAAGGGCATGGAGACGTAACAAAACGCGCCGTAGGGCGTGATGAAAGACGTCTTCTCCTGGTCTTCGGGCGCCATCTTGATCTGGTGGTACCCGGAGTAGGCGTCGAGGAAGCATAGCGCCTCGCAGCCTGCCGTCGAGTCGATCAGCTGATCGATACGAGGCAATGCGAATGGATCTTTGGGGCAGGCCTTATTCAAGCCTGTGTAGTCGATGCACATCCGCCATGTTCCGTTCTTCTTCAGAACGAGCACCGGGTTGGCAAGCCACTCCGGGTGCATGACCTCGGCGATGAACCCGGCAGCTAGGAGCCGGGCTATCTCTTCGCCGATAGCCTTGTGTCGCTCACCGGTGAAGCGACGCAGGAATTGCTTCACCGGCTTCAGTTTAGGGTCAACGTTGAGCTTGTGCTCTGCGAGCTCCCTCGGGACGCCTGGCATGTCAGATGGCTTCCATGCAAAGATGTCCCGATTCTCACGGAGGAAGTCGCAGAGCGCGCTTTCCTATGCGCTGTCCATGTGCGAGCCGATCACCGCCGTCTTATAGGAGTCGCCCTCGACCAGCGGGATGCGCTTGGTTCCTGTGCCGACTGGAACTTGTCGCGTGTGTCCAGTGTCGGCTTCTTGATGATGGTCATGTCATTGGGGTCGACTTGCAGCTTGAGCTGCTCCAGCTGCTCCGCGGCGATGACGGATTCGGCGAAGACGGCGTTGCCCTTCTCGCACTCGATAGCGTGGTCGAAGTCGCCGTGCACGGTGATGGTGCTGTTATGACCCGGCATCTTCATCTTTAGATAGGCATAGCAGGGCCTTGCCATGAATTTGGCGAAGGCGGGTCGCCCAAGGATCGCATGGTATGAACTGCAGAAGTTCACCACCTCGAACCAAATCTTCTCGAGCCGGAAGTTCTTGGCAGTGCCAAAGACGACGTCGAGTGCAATCTTGCCTAACGGGTAGGCCTTCTTTCCCGGCACGATGCCGTGGAAGGTGGTGATGGTTGGAACCATCTGTTCGTTGAGCAATCCCTTGCGCTTGAATCTCTCGTAGTAGAGGATGTTGATGCTGGATCCTCCGTCCATCAGGGTTTTGGTCAAGATGTAGCCCTTGACCTGAGGTGCGACGACCAGAGCAAATTTGCCAGGTAATCGATGCGGGACGGGTGGTCCTGACGGCTCCAACTGATCGGCTGCTCGGACCAGTCGAGCCACTGGGGCACATCTGGCAGAGTCGCATGGATGGCGCGCTTGATCACCTTCTGTTCCCGCTTGGTGTCGAGGCCGACGAAGGCGTGGCCCATGAAGCCGACAGTGGGGGGCATGCCCTGCTGCTGCTCACCATCGTCATCTCCATCGGGTTCCCTCTTCTTGGCACCAGTCTTGGCCTTGATGATTTCTGCAGTCCAGCTGCACTCGTCAGTCCTGTGGGCGGCTGGCTTGTCAGGTAGGCTGTGATACCTACACGGCATGGCCAGGATATCCGTGGCGGTGAGCTTCTTTCGTGGGAAGTTGCCGCGTTGGCTTTTGAAGCCGCGACCTCCCGCAGTCGTGGTGGCTACAAACTCGGAGCCGTCGTCACCTTTGCGCTTATGAGCGCTGGAGTGCTTGGCCTTGCCCTTGTTCTTGCCACCTTCTTCTCGTCGTCCTCCTCGTCGGAGTCGTCCTTGGTGGCGTCTGACTCGGCGTACTTGTAGACGATGGCGAGCAGCTGTCCCATCATCATGTCACCTTTGTGGGAACGCCTCAGCTTCTGTCGAAGCGACTCGAACGTGGTGTTGTCCTCGAGGTGAGAATGCACCGTGTCGACGCTGAGGTGTTCTACCGAGTGGATGAGGTTGGCAACCCGGCGATACCACTTCCTAGTGGACTCGCCCTCCTTCTGGACACGGCGCTTGAGATCTTCGAGCGTGGTCAGGCGCTTGCAGGTCCCTTCGAAGTTGGTGATGAAGAGCTTCTTCCACTCGCCCCAGGAATTGACGCTATTCCTGGGGAGGTTGTTAAGCCAGGTGCGAGCCGTCCCCTCAAGCATGAGAGGGAAGTAGCGTGCGCAACAGAGCGAGGACACGCTCTGGATGCTCATGGCGGCCTAGTAGTCCTGGACCCAGGTCTCTAGGTTCATGGTGGCGTTGTACTTGGGCGTCTCTCATGGCGGGTCCGAAGCACTTGGGGCCGACGTCGTCGTCGCTGTTGCGCGCCGTCTCGGCGCGCTTGTCGTTGAGGTGGAGGCGCAGGTCCGGAGCAGAATGGTTGGAGCGTGCCTGCGCCTGGTTGTTGGTTATGGTGTGCCGGGCGTCATTGCGGGCGAGCCGAGGCGGGTTGCCTCCAGCTCCCGCGTTGCTCGACACCGCTGGCTCCTCGTGCCGGCTGCGCGGCTGCGGTGGAGCAGGGTCGTGCATGGGGTGCTCTCTGTTCCCCTGGCTTAGGCGTTGCGCCGAAGCTATCTTCTCGCTAGGTGGCGACTTGGAGTAGAGCTTGCCGCTGGATTGCGACATGTTCTCCTGCAGTTCTAGCACCTTGTCCACCAGCTTGCACCACTTGGACCAGTAGGGGTTGTCCTCGACGTGTATCCTCTTGAAGAGGGAGGCGGCAGCGGTCATGCAGTCGACTGGTGTGCCGAAGACAGCAAGTTCGGCGTCGTCGTCGTTCCGCGGCAGAGGTTGAGGTCGAGCCGGGTTCGACTGGGGTCGTGGTACCGGAGGCGGCATCGCTGGTCAAGGCAGAGGTGGTGGCTGATTCGAGCCGCTAGGCTGAGACCTGCGACACTCGTCGCGCTGCCTCTCCAGATCGGGCTCGCGTGCAAAAGCGTCGTCGAGCACGCGAGAGGGCATCTGGCGATGCGCGTCTGGGTTGAGCCGCGATTGGCGGCTCTTGTGTTGCCTGGTCACCGCAGACAGGGCGGTGGTCTGGGCATCCACCTCCAGCTCTTTCTGGCAGATCTTATCCTGCTGGCAAGCCATGTCTAGGCGCAGCTGCTCGAGCTGCGTGGCCTAGGTGGCGGCGTTTGCCGGCATGATTGGAGTAGCGAGCGGGTCAGGGACCAGACCCGCTTGTCCCCTGAGCGCATCAAGGGAGTCTTGAGCGCTCTGTTTGTTGCGAGCCTCCTGCTCGCGTAGCGCCTGTTCGCGCTGAGCCTGCTGACGCTCGCGCGTCTGCTTTTCTTGTGCCTGCTTCTGCAGGTCAGCCTTTGTTGCTGCGGCAGATGCAGCAGCAGTGCTGGCGGTGGCTTTAGCCACCTCGCCCGTCATGCCGATGAAGGCGGGCGTGGCCGAGCCATCCGAGGCCAGATCGGTCGAGCCCTCCGACTCGTAGTCGAGGACAGGCAAGATCGACCCGGTGTCGTCGTCCGAGATCTGGACGGTCCCAGGAGGTGAAGCGGGTGCGGTGAGATCCGCATCCGTGATGTTGATGACGACGTAGTCCGTCGCGTCGAGGCGAGAGGAGGCGCTGCCGTTGTCGTTGATGATGACGCCTCCGTCCACACCGCAGAAGCCGACGTAGGCGGTGACAGCCGTCCCGAATGGGATCACCATCGAGCGGGTGATGGGCCCGTAATTGGGCTTGTCCCAAGTGTGCGGGTCAGCGACGTAGCTGATCCCTCCGTGCTCGAAGTAGGTGCCGATGACGATGTCGCCGCGGTTCGGCGTGGCCTGGCGGCTGAGGATGATGGCAGTGCCGAGTTCAGGACTCCTCGCGAAGTAAACTCTAGTGATCGTTGGCCCCACGGTGGGCGCCAACTGTCGTGGGTTAGTCACGGCAGATGCCATAGGGGGTGGCTTTACTCGGGTGTGAGCCAGGCGATGTAGGATTCACGAAGAGGTAGCACACGCGGAGTTACCCAGGTTCGGCCCCTCTGTATGAGGTAAAGACCTACTCCTGCTTGTATGTATTGGATCTGAATGAGGTGTACAATGGTGTGCGCAACAGAGCTTGCGGGAGCTCCGAAGGCTATGGAATGAGATGAGTCTGCCTCTAGGGTTGCACCTTGTCGACTTTATATAGGGAGCCGGCTAGGGTTTACAGGGAAATGACGGGTGCCGCTGGCGGCGCTAGCTATCCTGCCTACAAGTGCGGCTGCTTGAGGCGCACTCTTCGGGATACGCAGATCGTAAACTGATTCCGAGATATCCGTTGCCACCTTCCCGAGCCGACGTACCGGGATCCTCGGGGACCCGGTATCCTGGAAGATGCTCTCCGGGTGGGCTTTGGGCCACCCGGCCTTGTGAGCCGACTCGGGGTCCTGGGCCTACCCGGTTGGGCATCCCCCCATCAGTTCGTGAAGCCGGTCACACCCCAGAGTAGGATCATGGAAATTTACAACACACTTGTATACATATGGTATGGCACAACCTAGGTTTTGGTGGGGTTCCGACCCTCCCGGGCCCCGTTTCGGCGAAACCCTGAATCCGCTGGAAAAACCCTAACGTTCCCGTCTACCACCTTGAACGGCATCGAAAGGGGGTAGGCCAGTGGAATTTTTTGCTTGGTTGTGTTAGTTCAGGCCATAGGAACATGGAAAACCAAATTCTACCTCAAATAAACACAAGATTCCATCCGGTTTGCCCGATGGGGAGTTTTCACCTCTAAGTGCAGAAACTCACTAGAGAGAAAGTGAAGTCGGTGAAGCCGGTCACACCTCGGAGTAGAATAGTGGAAATTTACAACACACAACACACTTGTAAACATATGGTTTGGCACAATCTAGGTTTTGGTGGGGTTCCAACCCTCCGGGGCCCCGCTTCTTCGAAACCCTGAATCCGCTGGAAAAACCCTAACGTTTCCGTCTACCACCTTGAACGGCGTCGAAAGGAGGTAGGCCAGTGGAATTTTTTGCTTGGTTGTGTTAGGTCCGGCCATAGGAACATGATAAACCAAAGTCTACGTCAAATAAACACAGGATTCCATCCGGTTCGCCCGATGGGGGAGTTTTCACCTCTAAGTGCAGAAACTCACTGGAGAGAAAGTGAAGTCGGTGAAGCCGGTCACACCTCGTAGTAGGATATTGGACATTTACAATACACAACACACTTGTATACATATGGTCTGGCATAACCTAGGTTTTGGTGGGGTTCCGACCCTCCGGGGCCCCTCTTCGGTGAAACCCTAGACCCGCTGGAAAAAAGTCAAAGTTCCCGTCTACACCCTTGACCGGAGCCAAGAGGGGGTAGGCCAGTGGAATTTTTTGCTTGGTTGTTCTAGGTTAGGCCATACGAATATGGGAAACCAACTTTTATCACAAGTTGCCACAAGCTTGCCCCCGGTTCGCCCGAAATGGGAGTTTTCACCTCTAAGTGCAGAAACTCACTAGAGAGAAAGTGAAGTCGGTGAAGCCGGTCACACCCCAGAGTAGTATATTAGAAATTTACAACACACAACACACTTATATACATATGGTATGGCACAACCTTGGTTTTGGTGGGGTTCCGACCCTCCGGGGCCCCGCTTCGGCGAAACCCTAGACCCACTGGAAAAAAGTCAAAGTTCCCGTCTACACCTTTGACCGGATCCGAGAGGGGGTAGGACAGTGGAATTTTTTAATTGGTTGTGTTAGGTCAGCCCATAGGAACATGGGAAACCAAAGTCTACCTCAAATAAACACAAGATTCCATCCAGTTTGCCCGATGGGGGAGTTTTCACCTCTAAGTGCAGAAACTCACTAGAGAGAAAGTGAAGTCGGTGAAGCCGGTCACACCTCGGAGTAGGATATTGGAAATTTACAACACACAACACACTTTTATACATATGGTATGGCACAACCTAGGTTTTGGTGGGGTTCCGACGCTCCGGGGCCACGCTTCGGCAAAACCCTGAATCCGTTGGAAAAACCCTAACGTTTTCGTCTACCAACTTGAACAACGTCTAAAGGGGTAGTCCAGTGGACTTTTTTACTTGGTTGTTTTAGCCTAGGCCATAGGAACATGGGAAACCAACTTTTATCACAACTTATCACAAGATTGCCCCTGGTTCGCCCGAAACGGGAGTTTTCGCCTCTAAGTGCACAAACTCAATAGAGAGAAAGTACGGTCGGTGAAGCCGGTCATACCCCGGAGTAGGATCTTGGTCATTTACAACACACAACACACTTGTATACATATGGTATGGCACAACTTAGGTTTGGGTGGGTTTCCGAGGCTCCGGGGCCCAGCTTCGGCGAAACCCTAGATCCGCTGGAAAAACCATAACGTTTTCGTCTACCCATTGAACGGCGACTAAAGGGGGTAGGACAGTGGACTTTTTTGTTTGGTTGTGTTAGGTTAGTCCATGGGAACATGGGAAACCAACTTTTATCACAAATCAACACAAGATTGCCCCTGGTTCGCCCGAAATGGGAGTTTTCACCTCTTAGTGCAGAAACTCAATAGAGAGAAAGTGCGGTCGGTGAAGCCGGTCATACCCCGGAGTAGGATATTGGACATTTACAACACACAACACACATTTATACATATGGTATGTCATAACCTAGATTTGGGTAGGTTTCCGACGCTCCGGGGCCCCGATTCGGCGAAACCCTAGATCCGCTAGAAAAACCATAACGTTTTCGTCTACCCCCTTGAACGACGTCTAACGGGGTAGGCCAGTGGACTTTTTTGCTTGGTTGTGTTAGGTTAGTCCATGGGAACATGGGAAACCAACTTTTATCACAAATCAACACAAGATTGCCCCTGGTTCGCCCGAAACGGGAGTTTTCACCTCTTAGTGTAGAAACTCAATAGAGAGAAAGTGCGGTCGGTGAAGCCGGTCATACCCCAGAGTAGGATCTTGGACATTTACAACACAAAACACACTTTTATACATATGGTATGGCACAACCTAGATTTGGGTGGGTTTCCGACGCTCCGGGGCCCCGCTTCGGCGAAACCCTAGATCCGCTGGAAAAATCATAACGTTATCGTCTACCCCCTTGAACGGCGTCTAAAGGGGTAGGCCAGTGGACTTTTTTGCTTGGTTGTGTTAGGTTAGTCCATGGGAACATGGGAAACCAATTTTTATCACAAATCAACACAAGATTGCCACTGGTTCGCCCGAAACGGAAGTTTTCACCTCTAAGTGCAGAAACTCAATAGAGAAAAAGTGTGGTCGGTGAAGCCGGTTATACGCCGGACTAGGATCTTGCACATTTACAACACACAACATACTTGGACTTCAACTAATTGCAACAATTTTGCAAACAAATTGGACTTCTCCATTCATATTAACTCACATGAATTCCAGGTTACTACGATACATTTACACAAGAGCCGGCAAGATATAATAGTTCAACTCGAAAGCATTATAATTTTCCAATGCTTTTATTAGGAACCTCAATGAAATCTATTTGTTATGTTTCTTTTCAGCAGGTATATTCTCTACCGGATAGCGCCGGATGCACCCAGCCCACGGTCCATCGGTGTTACCGGCTGGGACGATGCACTCTAACACCACACTGTTGCATTTGAATCCGGAGCCAAACCCAATCATCCACACCCGATCACCCGTATGCATACGACCCTTGGCCTCGATGTATGCTAGCTCATACCAAGTTGAGCTGCTGGATGTGTTCCCAAAGCGATGTAGCATCATTCTTGATGGCTCAACATGCACGTCAGACAGGCCGAGGCTTCATTGAACCCCATCAATTACTGCGCGCCCACCCGCGTGGATGCAGAAGTGCTCGAAGGCTGTCTTGAAGTCGGGGACATACAATTTGTACTTGCCATTGAACATCATCTTTTTCCTGATGAAAGATAGTGCGAACAAAACCTGCTCTGAAGCGGGAAGGACAAGGGGTGCAATGGCGATGATGTTGGCTTTCAACGTCGTGCTGGCGATGAGCAGGAGGTCCGTCGAGAGATTCACTCCCCTATTTCCCTTGTCGTCCTCCTCCTGATGTATGCATCGGTAGGAACTGTTATCCGTTGCGGTAAGCGTGCGCACGATAGACTTGAGCCGAAACCGGGCATTGGTTGGGGACGTGGACAGCAACACGGCAGCTCCGCCCATGCGAAACAGGCAGTACGGGAGTAGCATAGCCCGCTCATTCCTGATGTAATAGTTTGGTGTGAGGGTCTCTGTGGACACGACTAATGCCCGTGCACCGGGGGCCGCAGCCTGCAGGAGGTTTCTCGCAAACTCTATGGAGACCAGCCCGGCGCTACACCCCATTCTAGATAGGTGCACGCTGTGGATGTTACTCCGCATCTTGTACCTGTTTATGATCATATCTGGGAACGATGGTGTTGGGTTAAAGACGGTGCAATTTACGACGAGTATGTCGATGGCCTCCGGGCCGATACTTGTTTTGGTGAACAAACTGTCGATGGCTGAGAAGACAACAAGCTCAGCCTCCTCGCAGCCAGCCTCGAGTGTGCAGTACTGGAATGGACGGATGTATTTGCTCACCGGAGGCAGGCATGTCTCCTCCCCGAGGCCGAGGTCTCTAGAAGACGGGTCAGGAAGCGAATACTCCGTTCGTTAAACATGGGCATTTGACGTGTATGCTCGATGAAGCTTGCGAAAGGTGCGCGGTAGTGATGACTGCCACTGAAACATGCGTAGTCGACGAGGTACACCTTCGGCGGTTGCCGCAGAAAGTAGATGATGCCCGTAGCGGATGGAAGGAAGATGGCCAAGAAGATATGCACGGGCTGGAGAGCTCGAAATGAAGTGAACCTTGCCGCAACGACGACACCAGCTGCGCCGATTAGCATTGTCGTGATGGCGACAAAATTTTGCAGCACGAGCTTGTAGACGGATTTGAGGAGCTGACTAATCCGTGATGAGATCATTTTGTTGCAGCTTGCCGATGAATGTTGTGCATGTGGGAGCTTTTATTGTTTGCGAATGTGAGGACAGCTAGCTAGCTTTGGCTTGGGCTCTCACATATACAAGAGAGGCCTAGCGACCAAACAACTAAGCGCATCGCAACCAACTAACTGCACACACAAAAAACGAGTTTATCAACGTGGTGCATCCGTAGTTCCGTATGGTTCTCGACGTGGTGCATGGTCTATAATCTTTGCAAATAAACATGTGTGGTAGGCGCACCGTTGTGTTCTGTGCATGTGAGCGTTGAATGCTCGTGAATGCGAGGACAACTTTGGGTGTGCTGGTCATACACAGCTAAAGGCAGCTATTCTTCTAGTTCGATGTACAACATTGAGAAGAATAGCTGATTGCAACTCTGTGATCTGGTCATACACAGCTAAAGGCAGCTATTCTTCTAGTTCGATGTACAACATTGTTAGCTTCAGGGGAGTCACACCAATTTATATTCCTGTTGTTTGGATCTGGTTATACCTCCAAGAGTACAAATTTTCCTTTGGCTGTTGTCTAACAATAAGCTAATGACGAGAGACAACATGTTCAAAAGAAACATGCAAAAACCTATAGACTGTGTGTTCTGTAGGGAACAGGAATCAGTGAAGCATTTGTTCTTTGATTGCATTGTCTCGTCGACTATTTGTTCTTTGGCATTAGTTTAGGTTCTGATTTCATATCAATAGCTAGGACATGCAGCTCTGAACACAATTTGTGCTGTGGTGCTGTGGAGTGTTTGGAAACATCGCAATGCCTTGATATTTGATAACTCTACCTGGTTGTGTATGAAACAGGTGTGGTGGCTTATCCTCAAAATGCTCAAGAAGTGGAGATTGCTCTTCAAGCAAGAGATGATGGTAAAGATAGACAGCTTCTTGATGATGGTGATGGGCAAACTCAGAGAGATGCCAGCACTGCCGTGGGGGTGATCCAAGACATGTCGTCGCTGACACTGGTGAAACACTCCAGGTCTTTTGCCCCTGAGACTCCACCGGTCCCCGGTCAAGCGCTCCCTGCGTCGTCACCTCCTCACTTCAACTTCTGGAGGAAGCCACTGGCCCAGATGAGATGTTGCCACCTCATGAAACAAAAGCCAAGCTCCATGAGATAATCGAAAGTCACAAGGCCTCGCGTCTGTCGTGAAGAAGTGCAGATCAATATCCCAAGCTTTACTCTTCTGTCATTTTGGAAACTGTAATCCTGGTCTGTTCTGGGCAAACTTTGGTTTCGAAAAATTAGTTCCCTAGCTCGTCGCTTTGTTTTAGCTCTTTTCACTTTAGCTTAAAGCTGAACTTTAGCAACAACTTTCGTTTCGCTGTAAGAAACTCTGTCACTCTGGTTTCGGTTTGATGAATGGAGCTGGGGTCCCCCTGAAAGGGGCCCTATTATTCTAAAAAAAAAACTTTGGGTGTGCTGTCAGATATACAAGAGTGGCCTAGCAACCAACAAGCTCCAGCACAACCAACTAACTGCACAACGAGAACATGTTTATCAGTGTGGGGTATCCATAGTTCCCGATGTGGTGGGTCTATACACTTCCACGTGATCTTTTTCCCAGATCTTAGCATTTTTGGCAAGTAAAAACTAGAGTTTGTTCAGTCTTAGTCTTCTTTGAAATCTCAGTTCAGCCTTGTTGCCTAAGTAAGTATCATGATCCAGCGGACAAGCATAAAAATAGTAAAAAAAATCAAGTTTAGACATATACAAAAAGAAGCTATTTCCAATTTTTGTGAATAAGACCTAACGAGAACAAAACTGCTCGAAGGTAAGACTATCTCTCTTTTTATAGTCCGTTTATAGTCTCCTCATCTGCCATCCGTTCTAGATCTAAGGTACACGACTGTCTCAAATTTGAAGCTCAAAATAAAAAAAAATCGGAAATTTTTGAAAAAATGTAATAAAAAATATTTTTATTTTATTCTGGGAAAGTTTGCGAATAAATAGCTTTTTATGTTTCTCAACTCCAAAAGCTATTTATTCCCCCAAATGAGATGAACCTTTTCTAGAATAAACACTAAAACATTTATGATATACTGAAATGTTTTCAAAATTTTCAGAATAGTTTTTATTTTGAGCTTCAAACTTGAGTCAATCTGGTACGTCAGTTCTGCAACGGACTGCTGATGAAGAGGCTAAGTCGCCGGGACTTACATTCAGTAAGTCACGGAAGCTACGTCCCCGTTTAGCACTACTTCGATTTAAAGACGTCCACACATTTTAAACACATCCGTAAAAAATCATTGCCATGTAAACGTAAGGGAGTGACTATTTCCCTATTGACATAGAAATAGTTATTTGTTAGCCCACTTTTATAGCTATGTGATAGAACATCTTCTCGTTCTATTGTACACATGTGAATCTTGCAATGTTTAAATCAGATGGTGCTTAACCCGATTTACGAAGGTATATACTACTATCGGAGGCAGTTGCAAATAGTATTCCCTGTGCGGTTTGGCCAATGTTCGTGGCCAATTGCGATAGCCCTTGGGGGGTGGGTCTCCTGACCGTATTTCTAATAGAGGCAGTCCCAGGGTGTGTGTCTGCCTCGGAAATCTCGAGCGTTGTTATGGTTCCTAGCCAGGCAATCGCCTCAGATATCTGAGGTTATGACACATCTTCTTTCTTGAAATTAATCTCCTCGTATTCAAGTCAAATAAATGTCACAACCTAGCCTAGTTCTGGATCCATATCCCATGTACACAATATACGTTTCATATATTAACAACACAACAAACATTTCACATACATCCATACTTGTTGCTAAAAAACATATCGTACATCCCATCAACATATAGGGATCACTAAATATAGCACATTTACATAAGGATTGCTATTACAGTGCACTAAAAATATTCCGCTTTGGGTAGTTGCCTTGGTTTGCCTTTTGTTCCACAACTACACATCTTGCAAGTTTCCACCCGCCATCACATCTCCTTCCCACTTCTTGATTACTCTAAGCAGTGAACACCGCAGTGGATCGTGGACGGAAAGAAAAATAATGTCTTTCCAAGCTCCAACTAGAATATCCAACACCTCAAAATGCCCATTTTTATGCGTTGTCTTAGTATAATGAAAGGTCCATTTTCGAGCCATCCCAGCTGGATGTTTAACATGACATACTCACATTTACCGGGTACCGATAGATGCAATCTTGCCATGCCCTATCAGCACTTTTTGGCGGCTCGAGGCACCTCCAAACCGCACTGTTGCACTTATATTCGGATCCAAACGCAATCATCCAAACTCGGTCTCCTTCCTCATTCGAACTTTAGCCTCACCGTACGCCAGCTCGTACCACAAGGAACTGTTCGATGTGTTCCCAGACCGGTGAACTATCATCCTTGACGGCTCGACATGCTCATCAAGCAGACCGAGGCTACGTCGGACCGCGTCCATCACCGCTCGCACACCAGCATGGACGCACAAATGCTCGAAAGCTAGTTGTGCAGAAGTCGGCACATATAGGTTGCTCGTTGCACTTAGCAGTACCTTCTGTGAGATGGACGACATAAAAGATGAAATTTTGACTGAGATTGGGAGAATAACCGGGGCAATAGTGGTGACGTTAGCCCTGAGAGCACCTTACCAGCACATGTCACAAGGTCCTTCGATAGATTTAACCCTAGATTTCCTTCATCATCTTCATCCTGTATAACACGCCGGTAGGCACAAATAATAAAAACTAATCTAGAGGACCACTTTGAAAGAACTTTTGGTGTTGGACGAAAAAATTGCTATGATACGGAGATCAACCTTTTCTCATTAATTCCGCTCCTATATCCCGTCGATGTTCTTTTCATATTTTCTATAGAAACCCAAAAGGATATGCAAAGGACTGAACTTCTTTCAGTCAAGGTTCTTTTGGTAAAGTAATGGCCGTATAAACCAAAAGACCAGGGGGTAGGAGTTGTGGTCCAAGATATGAAAATCAATTGTTTACTCAGGAAATGGATATTTAAACTTTTAAATGAGAAAATGGTGTGATAAGATATGATACAAATAATTATCTTCAATCCAAAACCTTATCTCAAGTACTTGTTAAATGCACCAACTCACTTTCTTGGAAAGACCCGATGAGGGTCAAGTATGATGTTTTAGTAAAGGGTCTTTTGTTGTTGCGCATGATGAAATTACTTTCTCTTGGGAAAATACTTCCTTGGAGATATGCCTCTCTCACCAATATCCATCGTCCCTCAATAAGATTGTTCAATGAAAAAATGTTTTAGTGGCCAATGTTAGATCCGAGGCTCCAATAAATATTACCTTTTAGGTGCGATTTAACAAGAAATAAGTGGACATAATGGTTACATTTAGTTCAACGGTTAGTGGGTATTGAGCTTTCAGGGAAACAAGATACATTCAACTGGAGTTTGACACTAGCGGGTTCCTTTTCGGTGAAGTCAATGTACTTGGACCTTTTGAATGGCCACAACAGATTTGTTTGTGAATACAATTGAAAACTTAAAGTACCACTGACAGTAAATATTTTCATGTGGTTCTTACATAGAAAAGTTTTGCTAGTAAAAGATAACCTCAGAGAAGAATTGGCACATGTATTCACCTTATGTGAGCCATGAGCTGTAAACGTTCACTAGTAGAAAACAGGACTTTGGTTCGACCCATTTGTCCCGGTTGGACAGGAACCGAGACTAATAGGGGCATTAGTCCCGATTCCAGCGGCGAGGAGGCCGGCCAGAAGCAGTCCCGGTTCATGCGGAGCCTTTAGTACCGGTTCGTATTAGGAACCGGTACTAAAGGGTTGCGGCAGGCAGCCACAGCGGGGGGCCCAGCGCGAGACCCTTTAGTACCGGTTCCTAATACGAACCGGTACTAAAGATGGCCCTTTAGTACCGGTTCGTATTACGAACCGGGACTAAAGGTTTTCCTATATCATTTCTTCCACCCGAGCCAGCTCCATTTCCAGCAGCTCGAGCACACTCCATTTTTCCTCTCTCTTTCCTCTCCCGAGCTCGAGTTCATCCCCATTTTTCTCCACCATTTGTAAAGATTGGTGGCACCCATCTGTCCAAGGGTTAGCAACTTCATCCTCTCTGCCGACATTGCAAGTTTAGCTCATTTTATTACTAGTTTAGCTTATTTCATTTTTTTTAGTGCTAGCTAGGTGTTTGATGAAATGACTAAGTTAGGGAGTTCATTTGTTTTATATGCAATTTGAGCTCATACAAAATTATGATTTGTGGGTTTTTAGTGTCGTCCCGTCCCCTTCTTCACCTCCGTCGATCGCCCGCGCGCGCCGCCCCGTCGCCGACACCACCTTGGTGAGCCTCTTGTTCTTATTTAAAAGAACTAATTCTTATGTGTATGATTTACATATTTACTTGTATAAATTTCTTAGTTGTATGATTGTTTGTTATATGTATAGTGCCATGGTTTTGATATCCGTCCGCGTCTGCCCTCGTCCAGTCTATGATTTGGATGTGGTATATTATCCTTTATAACTATTTGTTTCATTTCGTGTTTATGACAATTAATTACGCCGACCAACTTGACATAGATATTTTTATCTAGGAGGTAGTGGAATCGGAAATTTCAATCGACCCTCTAGTCGAGAAGTTAAATTTAGATGAAAAAGAAAATGATGACTTGAAAGAAAGATTGAAAAAAACTAAAGATGAGAAGATGATATTGGAGTTGTATCTTGCCGATGTTGTCGATGATCACAATATCAAGATGGATGTAATGCGCCTGAAGATTAGAAAGATTAGAAAATATGCAAATAATAAAGAGGCTTGGTATCATTATGCCGTCGGGTCAATTGTTACCTTTGTTGCGATTTTGATCGCATTTGTTGTTTCATTTAAATGCATTAATTAGATAGTTGTATGTTAGTTTCAATGTATTTTTTATGAGAACTATGTATTACATTTGGTCACTACTCTACTTTGGTTTTAATGTGTGATGAACTTGTATTAATTAATTTGGTCAGTTTCATATTCATGATGATGTAGTGTAATGGTTTTTGATATATTTATATAATGCTGATGAGTCGGCAATGGATGTACGGTGACCGACGTTGTCCCGAGTTCATTAATGGCATTCATAATTTTCTCCATGCGGCTGCGGCAAACAAGCAGAATGGTTTTATGTTTTGTCCATGTGATGACTGTAGGAATAGGAGGAATTACCCTTCCTCAACAAGCCTACACTCCCACATGTTGCGAGAAGGCTTCATGCCCAATTATTTTTGTTGGACCAACCACGGAGAAAGAGGGGTTATAATGGAAGACAATGAAGAAGAGGATGATGACAACTATCCTGTGTTCTCTGAACACGGTGGTACTACAATGAGGTAAGACGAAGCTGAACATGAGGTCATTGTTGATGAGTCCGATGATAATCTTCGTCGGGTCATTCTTGATGAACAGATAAACTGCGGAAGTGAAAACGAGAGGTCAAAGTTGGAACGCATGTTAGAGGATCACAAAAAATTGTTGTACCCAAATTGTGAAGATGGCCAAAAAAAGCTAGGTACCACCCTGGAATTGCTGCAATGGAAGGCAGAGAATGGACTATCTGACAAGAGATTTGAAAAGTTGCTGAAAATAATAAAGAAGATGCTTCCAAGGGATAACGTATAGCCCCTAGTACATACGAAGCAAAGAAGGTTGTCTGCCCTCTAGGATTAGAGGTACAGAAGATACATGCATGCATCAATGACTGCATCCTCTACCGGGTGAGGAGTACGAGAATTTGAATGCATGCCCGATATGCGGTGCATTGCGGTATAAGATCAGGCGAGATGACCCAGGTGATGTTGAGGGCGAGCCGAGCCCCAGGAATAGAGTTCCTGCCAAGCTTATGTGGTATGCTCCTATAATACCACGGTTGAAACGTTTGTTCAGAAACAAAGAGCATGCCAAGTTGTTGTGATGGCACAAAGAAGACCATAAGGAAGACGAGATGCTGAGACACCCCGCTGATGGGTCGCAGTGGAGAAACATCAACAGTGAGTTCAAGGATTTTGCAGGTGACGCAAGGAACTTAAGATTTGGTCTAAGTACAGTTGGCTTGAATCCGTTTGGGGAGCAGAGCAGCAGTCATAGCACCTGGCTTGTGACTCTATGTATCTATAACCTTCCTCCTTGGTTGTACATGAAGCGGAAGTTTATTATGATGTCAGTGCTTATCCAAGGCCCGAAGCAACCCGGCAACGACATTGATGTATACCTAAGGCCATTAGTTGAAGAACTTTTACAGTTGTGGTCTGACAAAGGTGTACGTGTGTGGGATGAGTACAAACAGGAGGAATTTGACCGACGAGCGTTGCTGTTTATAACCATCAATGATTGGCCAGCTCTTAGTAACATTTCAGGACAGTCAAATAAGGGATACAATGCATGCACGCACTGTTTAGGTGAGACTGAAAGTATATATTTAGGTAACAAGAATGTGTACCCGGGGCATCGTCGATTTCTTCCAAACAAGCATCCCGTAAAATAGAAAGGCAAGCATTTCAAAGGTCAGTAAGATCACCGGACGAAGCCTACCCTCCCTACTAGTGATGTTATATATGGCATGGTCAAAGATTTAAAAGTAATCTTTGGAAAGGGTCCTGGCGGACAATCTGTTCCGAATGACGCTGGCGGACACGTACCCATGTGGAAAAAGAAATCTATATTTTGGAATCTACCCTATTGGAAATTCCTAGAGGTTCGCTCTGCAATCGACGTGATGCACGTGACCAAAAATCTTTGCGTGAACCTGCTAAACTTCTTGGGCGTGTATGGGAAGACGAAAGATACACCGGATGCACGGCATGACCAGCAACATATGCACGAACGAGATGACCTGAATCCAGAGAAGTATCAAGGTCCTGCCAGCTACGCTCTTACCAAAGAAGAGAAGAGATCTTTTTTTAAGTCCTGAGCAGTATCAAGGTCCCGTCTGGCTACTCGTCGAATATAAAGGGAATAATAAACATGGCAGAGAAAAAGTTCCAAAACCTAAAATATCATGACTACCACGTGATTATGACACAATTACTTCCAGTTGCACTGAGGGGGCTTCTATCGGAAAACGTTCGAGTACCCATTGTGAAGCTATGTGCATTCCTCAATGCAATTTCTTAGAAGGTAATCGATCCAGCAACTCTACCAACTTTATAGAAGGATGTGGTCCAATGTCTTGTCAGTTTTGAGTTGGTGTTCCCACCATTCTTCTTCAATATTATGACGCACCTCACAGGTCACCTAGTCGAAGAGATTTCCATTCTCGGTCCTGTATTTCTACACAATATGTTCCCCTTTGAGAGGTTCATGGGAGTCTTAAAGAAATAGTTTCATAACCGTGCTAGGCCAGAAGGAAGCATCTCCAAGGGCTATGGAACAGAGGAGGTCATTGAGTTTTGCTTTGACTTTATTCCTGACCTTAATCCGATCGGTGTTCCTCAATCGTGCCATGAAGGGAGACTGCGTGGAAAAGGCACGCTAGAAAAGAAAGCAACAATATGTATGGACGGACATTCTTTCACTCAAGCACACTACACAGTTCTACATAATTCCAGCTTGGTGGCTCCATATATCATGGAACACAAGAATATTTTACGCTCGAAATACCCGGAGAAACATGAAGATTGGATTGATGGAGAACACGTGAAGACTTTCGGCGGTTGGTTGCAAACGCGTCTCATTAATGACACCACTATTGGAGAACAGCTATACTTGTTGGCCAAGCAACCATCTTCAACTATATTGACTTTTCAAGGGTACGAGATAAATAGGAATATATTTTACACGGCCGACCAAGATAAAAAGAGCACCAACCAAAATAGAGGTGTCCGCTTTGATGCAACAAACAATAATGGGCAAAAGGACACATATTATGGTTACATAAAGCAGATATGGAAACTTGACTATGGACCTTCTTTTAAGGTCCCTTTATTCTGGTGCAAATGGTTCAATCTGAAAGGCGGGGTACAGGTAGACCCGCAGTACGGAATGACTATAGTGGATCTCAAGAATCTTGGGTACCACGCCGAACCATTCGTCCTAGCCAGTGAAGTGGCTCAGGTTTTCTATGTGAAGGACATGTCTACCAAACCGAAAAAAAGAAAAGAATAGCAAGCGAAGACATCATACGATGAGCCAAAACGTGACATAGTTTTTTCAGGGAAAAGAAACATCGTGGGAGTGGAGGAGAGGACAGACATGTCTGAAGATTACAATATTGATGAAATTCCGCCCTTCACAGTGAAAACAGACCCAAGCATCGTGTTAAATAATGAAGATTGTCCATGGTTACGGCGCAATCAGAAGAAAGGGACACACACGAAGAAATTTTTTATACCAAAACAATAAATAGGGATGTTGTTGGTGATGTGTAATAATGTATTAAACCTTTTATGTAACTGTGTTCTGAAAACTCAGAAGAAAACTCTGATTTTTGGTTCTAAAAATTCCAACGTCTTAAAAGCGCTCGAAAAAGTTGGAACAAAACACACGGTTTCCCCTGCATATAGCCCGACGGTGCCTCGTGAGTGCCCGCATATCAAATGCACTGTCGGATGTATGCAGGGAATCCGAATGATTTGTATTCGGTCGATGAACTGAAGGATTTGTAGATAGAACAAAGCACACGGTTTTCCCTGCATACTGCCTGACGGTGGCTCGTGAGTGTCCACATATCAAATGCACCGTCAGATGTATGCAGGGAATTCGAATGCTCTGTATACCAAATGAACTACAATGAGTACACACTGAGTGCCGAATATGTTTGAGAGGTGGGCTATATATAGGGTCGTGTGGCTCACGAAGTGGTCCTGATAGTGCTGATCCAACAGCTCACAAGCCCTCAAAAGAAACACACCCCTGATCCAACAGCTCACAAGCGCTTGTAAGAAACACACGATCCTTGTGCTTCTTTAGTCCCGGTTGGTAACACCAACCGGGACTAAAGGCGGGCTTTGCGGTCACGACTCGTGTCAGTCACGTGTCCTCCCCCAGCACTGCCCTGACCATGTGTCCTCGCCCTGGTCACGTGTCCTCTCCCAGCACCGCCCTGATGGTCTATATGTATTGTCGCCGATGGGGTAAACCATAATCCACCATTCCTAGCCACAAACGCATCGTCTCCACGAGATGGATCCGCCACGCCCGCCGCAGCGCCTTCTGGACCAGGTCGAGCATGCTCGGCAGAGCGCGCCTGGGCGCTACTGCGGGAGCCTATCCCGTCGTATGCCCACGAGCCCGGCGTGGAGAGGAATGCCCAGCTACCGGCCTCCTGCTCCGGTGCCGGATCCGGTGTGGAGGGCGTACGAGCGCGCGTGGTTCGACGTCCCCGACCCCGATGAGGATGCGTATGCCGCAGAGGTGGCGTGGGGATCCGGGGCCGCATACGGCAACTTGGACGCGTCTCCACCAGGTGCCGCCGCACCTCCACCAGGCGCCGCCGCTCCTCCCACCGAGGAGGAGGACGACGACGACTTCGACTGGAGCGACGACGGGGCAGAGGGCTGTGGGGCACAGATGCAGGAGGCCGTGGAAGCTTCCTTCCATTCTGTCCGTGATGACCGTGTCCAGCGAGCCAAGACTGCCTGCCAGCTCAAGGCGAAGGAGACCTCCGAGCTGGCTTGGGCGCTGAAAGACTCATCCTCCATGGCTCGTGCCCTCCGCCACAGACGTGCGCACGAGAACCAGGCGGCCGCGAACAGGGCTGGCTCCTCCCGCCGTTCCCCCTAATACGCGCGGGCAATTTTGTTAAAATTGCCGGCGCCATTACCCTTAGTCCGTTTATGTAATAAGATTCTCCATGGTTACGTCGCAATCAGAAGAAAGGGTCGACATACGCGAAGAAATCCTTTGGCATGGAGTCCTTTTATGTGTAGTAGTTGATAGGGAAAATTATAAACTTGAGTTTTCACAAAGTTTTCACTAAACTTATTCACAATGTTGCAGAACTGTGTTTTTCAAATTAGTTTTATAAATATTATTTTTTTATTTTTTAAGTGCAAAAAATGACATTTTTTGTGAAGTAAGTACACAAAATATCAGAAAGTATAAATGTGATTCTTATAAATATTGGATTTTACAAAAAAAAATTGATCTTTACAAATGTTCAGAAACTAATTTGACTTGATTTGGACAATTAAATCAAAAGATATATAAAAGAAATCAGAAAATGGAAACAAAAAAGAAAAAGAAAAAAGAAAAAGAAAAAGCCCATTTAGTCCCGGTTCCTATTACGAACCGAGACTAAAGGTGGGCTTGCGCGTGCAAATTTCATACGGCCCAAAAATTGATCTTTAGTCCCGGTTCCTATTACGAACCGAGACTAAAGGTGATTTAGTCTCGTTTCGTAATAGGAACCTGGACTAAAGGTCAATTTCGCACGATTTGAGTAGTTCCTGTCCTCAAATCGTCAAATTTCCGCACTCCTCATCTCCTGCTCCGCCGAATCGCCGTCGCCGTCACCCTTGCTCCGCCATGTGCTCCTGCTCCGGCGCCCTCCCGACGCCGTGCTCCGGTGCCCTCGACGCCGCCCACCCCTTGCTCCTGCTCCGGCGCCCTCCCGACGCCACGCTCGGTGCCCTCGACGCCGCCCCGATCGAATCGCCGTCGCCGCATTGCTGCCGCCGTTCGCGCTTGTCATCCGTGCCTCCGTGCACGTCGTACATGCCGAAGCCGTCGCCGCCGCCGTCCGTCGTCCTCCTCGACCGCGCCATATTGTGTAATTTTCAAAGTCTTACTTCAATTTAAATATTTCTGGAATTTTTTAAATGAGTATGAAAATTGTGTAATTTTGTAATGGCAGCATCATATTATTTTAGTTACTTAGATAAATAGCTAAATATTTGATCTTGCAAAATTAGTTGCAATACTTGTGTTAAGAAAAAATTTAGTAGATGAAAAATTTCAGAAATTTTGCTGAGTTAAATTTGTGAAATTTGCTACTGCTTTAGTGTTGTGAATGTTGCTACTGTTGCTAAGTTTTCTTATATGAAATATGAAATGTTTCTTATATGAAATGATGAAATGTGTGATTTCTAATTTGAAATATGAAATGTGTGAAATATGTATGAAATGTGTGAAATTTGATACTGATTTCTTATACAAAATGTGTGAAAAAAATTCTAAGCATTTTGGTATATTGTTTGTATTTTTCTGATTTAAAATGAATTACTTATGAATTTCCAAAGTCTTACTTTAATTTAAATATTTCTGGAATTTTTTAAATGAGTATGAAAATTGTGTAATTTTGTAATGGCAGCACCATATTATTTTAGTTACTTAGATAGATAGCAAAATATTTGATCTTGCAAATTTAGTTGCAATACTTGTGTTAAGAAATATTTTAGTAGATGAAAATTTTCAGAAATTTTGCTAAGTTAAATTTGTGAAATTTGCTACTGTTTTAATGTTGTGAATGTTGCTACTGTTGCTAAGTTTTCTTATATGAAATATGAAATGTTTCTTATATGAAATGATGAAATGTGTGATTTCTAATATGAAATATGAAATGTTTCTCATATGAAATGTACGAAATATGTATGAAATGTGTAAAATTTGCTACTAATTTCTTATATGAAATATGTGAAAAAAATTCTGAGCATTTTGGTATATTGTTTGTATTTTTCTGATTTAAAATGAATTACTTATGAATTTCCAAAGTCTTACTTCAATTTAAATATTTCTGAAATTTTTTAAATGAGTATGAAAATTGTGTAATTTTGTAATGGCAGCACCATATTATTTTAGTTACTTAGATAGATAGCTAAATATTTGATCTTGCAAAATTAGTTGCAATACTTGTGTTAAGAAATATTTGTTGCAATTTTTGTATAAATTTTTGTGTTTAGAACTTTCTTGAAGCAGAAGAAATGAGTATTGTGTATAACAAATATTGTTGGTACTAAATTTAGCAGGGACATTGAGCTATGGACCCCCTCGACATAAACATGGAGGGACTAACTGAGGAGCAGGCTGAAGATTGTATGTGCCAGATGATATTTGGAAATGCACAACGTGGACCAGATGGCGGTGGAGAAGATGGCGGTGGAGAAGATGACGGTGGAGAGGATTTGAGCAATCAATTTTTGAACGACTCCGGTGAGAGAGTTGAGCTAGAAGAAATAAGAGACGACAATGAAATGCCCTTAGCAAACTCCGGCGAGGTATATATATTAAGTCTCTGTTGATCACTAGATGCATTAATTGATTTCTATTGCACTTATTAACGAATCATTTTTATTTTAGCCCTCTGGATCTAGCAGAACTGCGCCAAAGACGAAACGAGGCCCGACCCAAAGGATGGGAGATGGTGCAAGGTTATCGAACGACACAGTTGCTGATGATGGCAAACCGCTGAAACCCAAAGACAACTGCCGTAAATATGTAAGTCAATGCGGAGTTCTTGTTAGGGACACGATCCCGATCACCATTGCAGAATGGAATAAGCCGAAGAAAGCCAACGATGGAGCTAGTTATGTCGAGCAAAGAATTAAAGATTTACTTTGGGACACGCTCTTGACACATTTCAGCCTACCGCAAGGTCTCCTAGATAAGAAGAAGGCGAAAGTCAAGGAGTGGACTCTTAAGAAGATGGCCACACAATTCCAGTCCTGGAAGAAAACATTGTGGAAAAAATATAAGAAAGAAACTCCAGATTTCACTGGACATCTAGAGAAGATAAAAGATGTCCGGCCCGCATTTGTGGCGTATAAGAAATCGCCTACCGATGTGGCCCGATCGGCCATTAATAAGGTGAATGTTGGGAAGAAGATATACCACCATACTTTGGGGTCAGGTGGCTACAAGACTGTCGTGCCTAAGTGGGAAGCCTTTGAAAACAAACTGCGTGAAAAAGGGATCATTCCACAGACAGATGACTGGCCCGAGAGGTCCAAGTTCTGGTTGTTCGCGCATGGTGCAGGGTTGGACCCAGACACAGGGCTGATTGTTGCAAAGGGAGAATGGACGGAAAATTACAAGAGTCGTAAAAAACTTGTGGACACAATAGACCTAGTTCGAAAGGGAAAATTTGTTCCCGATAGAGAGGACGACGAGCTGACACTCGCCCTCGGGAATCCTGAACACTGGGGACGATGTCGAGGCTACGGGCCCGGGACTACGTGGAAGCAAGGGTTTCCGGCGGACGTTGCAAGTTATAGAAGCCGTTCCAGAAATAAGAAGAAGGGGTTGGACCGGTTATCGGAATTAGAACGCCAGGTGCAGCGGCAGCAGGAGCAACTGGACTCAATTACCCAGCAAAGGGCATCTCAGCTGCAGCTAGAAGATCCTGCAGTCGATGTCGGCCCATCTCAGCCGAAAAGCAGCGTGGGTTCCACGCAGCTAGAAGATCCTGCAGTCGAACCGTCGGTGGCTCACTACCCCGTGGATGATATCACGGAGAAGACAAATTGTGAGCTATATATGTCAATGAAGAATATATCCTTCCCAGTGGCAGTCGGCTATGCTTTAACAAACCAACCTGGAGCAACCTACCATGTTGGTCAGATTCCAGCTGGCTATGCTCATGTCGGGGTGGTAAAAGTTATGCCGGGATTCCAAACACTGGAGCTTGACATTCCTGGAGGTGACGACGAGAAGACACTGGGAGAAGTCGAGCTTGGTATCGTTCTATGGAAGAAGAAATACATTGTGTTTCCAGGCTCGGCACCAAGGCCACCGACTCCTCCGAGTAGAAATCCACCACCTCAAAGTCCATCCCTCCCCGACGATTGGGAGCCCACCGCGAGTCCATCGCCCGCGCCGTCCCGTCAGCCGACTGATGCGCCCACTAGTAATTTGACAAAGCGGAAGCTGCAGTTCACGTCGACTGGTACTATGCTCAAGAAAGACAGGTCTCCTGTCAAGAAACGTGCAAAGATATCCAAGAAAGTCAAGACTCCTGAGAACTTATCTTACGAGAAGACTAACGAGGAATTAGAAGAGAGCATGCGTGCCGATGTGAAAGCCCAGTTTGCACCGAAAAAGCCCCCTACAGACCCCATAAAGGAATTTCTGAATACTATACCAAAGGAGAAAATTGATCGCACCGTTGACAACTTATATAACCCTCCAGCAAGAGCCCCCTTACAGACTATGAGCGTTGTATTGAGAAGACACATAGCTCACAGATGGAGGAGAAGAAATGCGGGAAAAAAGTTCCCCAGCTCAGAGAACAAGAAGTACAATCGATCGTCCCGCTCAACGTGTTTTCTGATAAGGCGGCCCTCTACAAAGACAATGTTGCTTATGAAGTCATAGGCGACACAGGTTACGCCATTGCTGAGATAGCATATCGATATGTTCTCGGGCAGCCTCTAGTCACAGATACGAAGGGTCTAACAACACAATTATGGAAATTGCATAACTGGTACATGACCACGTAAAGGAAGTGAGATTCTATTTCATGGCGGGAGTTAAGGAAGAGCACTACTTCCGAGAATACGCTGTGCAGGTTGAGTTCTCCGAACTTTTTCAGATGTACAATCAACGTACCCTCGACAAATCTATCATCAGCTGCTATTGTCTGTAAGTGATTTATTTCTGTAATTTCATTCTTTAGTTAAGCTCGTTCATTGTCTGTAATTATCCTCATGACATTCTTTTGTACGCTATTATGCAGAATGAA
Source organism: Poa pratensis (assembly GCA_947311845.1). Taxonomy (NCBI): domain Eukaryota; kingdom Viridiplantae; phylum Streptophyta; class Magnoliopsida; order Poales; family Poaceae; genus Poa; species Poa pratensis. The sequence continues at coordinate 3,205,803 of CAMZMU010000069.1, read as the reverse complement.
GATTCGTGAATGCAGAGTGGGAGAAATCTGGGACATTGGGTTCATTGACCTGGATAAAGTCCATGAAGTCACCGTAGATCAGTATGCCCAGGACACAAACGACGTTTTGCTAATGTTTTTAAAGCGACAAAATACCAAAAAAGAAATACTTTTTCCTTACAATTTCAAGTGAGTGTTACTGTCTTGTACGCATTCTATTTTGTTTTCCCGATGTTAAGTGTAATTGATGAGTTATGAATAACTGCATATATAACGTGCATAGGTTCCACTTCATTCTGCTAATCATTAGAATCGAGACTGGAGAAGTTGAAATCATGGACTCATTAAGGAGAGAGCCTGATGAATACAAGAGCGTGCGTTATATGCTCAAGAGGTAATTTCAATTGCACTATATCGGTCTCTTTCGTTCATTTCCTGATATCAAGTAAGTAATAACTGCTCAATTCATTTTCTTTGCCGGGCAGGGTTTGGAAGCAGTTCATCACGGAAGAACGCGGTGAATGGAAAGATAAGCTGGATTTTAAGGCTAACAACATAAGTAGTACTACATACCTAGGTCCGCGTATCTCTCTAATTCTAGTTTCAATACCATTATCATTCTCTTGAGTATTATTTGATTGAATTCTATTCTCGTATAGTGGTGCATGCGACAACCAGAGGGGCCGTATTTATGTGGATACTACGTTTGCGAGTACATTCACATGAAGGTCAATGAGAGAGTCAATAGTCGAAGAAATCAAGAGGTACGTAAACGTCATTCACAACTTTATTTTGGTACCATCAATTGTGTTTAGTTTGCTTCATAATTGATTTGATCTCCTTCTTTTAAGGATGGCAAGGAAGCGGAACCAGCTCCTACCAATTAACCGTGAAAAAGCAATTGCGGAGGAATTGGCGGGATTTTTCCTTACGCAGGTCATACCTAAATCCGGAGAATTCCACTATATCGAAAAATAGCCTCCCTCCATGTACTACCAGTGATCTCCATGTAATGAGTACTTTATGTGTGTACATATATATACCAAGGTGTATGTGTGTTATGTATATGCATTAACGTGATCTTCATGTGTACGAAAACTTTTTTTGTCCATCGACGTGATCTCCGAACGATGGAAAAATCCGAAACCCTAAACCCTGAAAAATAAGCGAAAAGAAAAAAATATGCCGCGGCAGCGTTTTAGACGTTTTCCCGCCGCGGCAGGAAAAGGGGCGTTAAAAGAAAAGAAAAAAAAGGAGAAACCAACCGGGACGGAAGGTCCTCCGCGCGCGCGCCACTCCGCCCATGTGGTGGCCTTGAGTTCCGGTTCGTAGGCAACCGGGACTAAAGGGTGGGGCCCTTTAGTCCCGATTTGGCAGTCCCGGTTGCACAACCGGTACTAAAGGCCCTCTGGAACCGGGACTGTTGCCCCGTTTTCTACTAGTGGTTGCGTAATAAACTGAAATAAGGTACTCCCTCCGTTCTAAAAAGGATGAATTCCATTTGTGTGCATGTGGATGTATCTATACATGTAATATGTCTATATACATTCACATGTAGACAAATGGAAGTCATCCTTTTTGGAACGGAGGGAGTACTACATATGGTTGTATGCATTCTTTGAATATTTACATGATTCAATAAATATACGGTGAAAATATAGTCTATGGTTGATCCATCAATATTGATTTGGTATTCTACATGTTCACATTTGTATTCGTATTTTATTTACATGATTGATTAAACTTACAATATGTTGATTTTTTACTAAACTTACACAACTTATTTTTAGAAACGGAGCGAGTATTACTGTTCTCTCAGCAGCATGTGCAACGGTCTCCCAACTGTCCCACAAATGAAAACATAAAACGCCAAGCTATAACCAATACGAGCTTCCCTCTTTTGGCCTGCCTATGTGCCGTCTCCCATGTTTTTGTTTGGATAATTTCCAGAACATTCACTTACTTAACTAATTTGTGGAATTAAAAGCCATTATTGTTCTCTCAGCATCATGTGCAGCAGAAATACAAATCCCAACTGTCCCGCGAATTCTAGCTTTAATTCTTCGGTAATCTGAGTTTCCGAAAGATGGTTCTCTGATGTAGATGCTGCCGCAGGCGGTACCGATCGTGGACGAATTCCGGCAGCGTATCGGTAAGCCACCACTGCAGGGCGTGTGCGAGGTGCGGCACGCACAAGGATCCGTGTCCGATCCAGCGCACCGCCGCATGGGCGTACGACTCCGGCGGCGGCACGAACAAGGGAAAGAAGTTGGCCTTCACCGCTCTAGATATCATGGTCGTCCCCACCAAGAAAGGCACCTGTAATGCAAGCCCACCAAATCGGATCAGCAGCTCGGCATCTAAACTGCGCATGACACAAAATCAGTCGTTCAATACAAATTATGCTGCTGACGATACCTGACATTGCACATCGATTCCCTTGCTCTTGTATTCAACGCAAAGGCTCCTGGAGAACTCAGCAACGTAGCTGTTTAAAAACAAAAAAACACTTAAGCTAGTTTACACGAACCTTTCATATGCATCATCTATAGAAGGAACTTGAATTTATGGCGCGTGGCGTACCGTTTAGTGGCGGCGTAGACAGAGTAGAGAGGATAGGACGGCAGGGCCAGCACCGACCTCGAGCTGACGTTCACAATGCTGCCTCTCTCTCTGCAGCATCACCGGAAGCACGGCCGCCGTAACCTCTGTTAGCGCCACTAGGTTCACCCGTATGATCCTGACCAAGGACTCGACGTCCGCCTCGTGCTGGAACAGCCCACCAGGCTTCACCACCCCAGCATTGTTCACCCACACCCCTACTTCTAGCCCCTGGATGGCCTCCCGGAACCGTCGCAGCGCCTCGTCGCCTGCCAAAAAATAATTCCACAAGTGTGACGCAACTATATATAGGCGACATCGGTAGACATGTTGCGACCTTGAGCAGTGGTCACATGGGAGAAGTCGAACAGCACAGTCTTCGTCTGCACTGCGTGTTTCCTGGAGATCGTTTCGGAGATGTCCCGGAGCTTGGCGGCGTCGCGCCCGACGAGGACGATGTTGAGGCCCCGACGCGCGAGCTCCAGGGACATGGACCGGCCGATGCCGGACGTTGGACCTGTCACTACGGCCCACGCACCGTACCGGCGGCGGAGGTCCTTCGGCCATCGCAGGCAGAGTGCCAGATAGGCGAGCAGGGAGAAGCCGACCGCGGCGATATAGAAGGCGCCTATGCAGGCAAGCGAGAAGAAACAACATGTTGTAAATGCCATCTCGTGTATTATTTGTGCTTGCTCTTCCCAGTTCCAGTTAGGGTACGATATCTGAAAGAACCGTGCCTCTTGGAGTTATGGTTTTCTAGTTTAGGGATCGCTTTCTGGAAAACTGAATGTCATTGCTAAAAAAAATTCTTCAAAGAGGATGGATAGGGAGTTCTAAATGCATGTTTTTGCAATGTTGTTGAGACCAACATGTTTTTTCCATGTGTAGTGTCTAGATTCATCCGAGAGGTAGTTGGGCGCGCTTCAAATCTTAAATGGTTTTCCTGTCTGGAATCTATGTTGTTATCCCCACTGGTTACTTCCTAAATCTCTGCTATCTGAAAATCCAGAAATAATGATGCGAGTGATTCCCCAAGATCCTATTGGTGTAATCTTTCAAAGTGATGCTCACTAAATTTCCTTTTGCTCTGAAACTCCCTAAGGCAGAGCTACTTGGATATCGTCTTTCCAGGACAGAGTTGCTAATGTTGATGGCCACGTAATTCTTTTGCAGAAAACATGGTTGCGGACCTATGGTGCTGCGTATGGAATGCTACGTAATGGAGAGTAGTTATACTTTGAAGCACTACCAGAGACATTTGAACCTTTGTGTAAAATGTATGGGTGTTTTCTCCTCAGATGACTCTGTATACGGATGGCACCCGCCGGGTTCGGGTGCGGGTTTGCCACCCCCATACCCGCACCCGCCCCTTCTCCCTGCCCCCGCCACCCGCCCCCATACCCGCCAGCGGGTACAGGGTTCAACCATACCCGCCACCCGCCGGGTTTGCAGGACCCGACGGGTACCCGTCAAGTTTCTGGTCGGCGGCAGGTTTTGGGGAGAGGCAGAGCATAATAGCAGGAAAAGAAGAAGAATGGGGAAAGGTGAAACTTTAGCGGTGGTCGGCGTCTCCCTCCTGGTCGAGCTCGGGACTGGCCAGGTCGCCTGTCCGTACGGCGGCGCGAGGAGAGGTAAGGTCCATTAGCAACCCCTCGACGGAGCGTAGGAGAAAGGCGTCGGGTTGGTGACGGAGGGGCACAGTGATACGTCTCCAACGTATCCATAATTTCTGTTGTTCCATACTCATATTATACCATTTGCTACATGTTTTATATACACTTCATATCACTTTTATGCATTTTCTGCGACTAACCTATTAACAAGATGCCACAGTGCCAGTTCCCTGTTTTCTGCTGTTTTTGGTTTCAGAAAGTTACTTCTGAAAATATTCTCGGAATTGCACGAAACAAAAGGCCAAGTCACTATTTTTCCAACACGTACACGGAGTCCGAAGGAGAGACGAAGACTCGCCACGAGTTGGCCAAACCATAGGCCGGCACGGCAGAGGGGCCCACCGCGCCGCCTGGTGGTTTGGGCCCCTCGGGGGTCCGCCGACATCGCCCCTTCGCCTATTTATTCCCCTAGACGTGAAAACCCTAGACCACCGAGCCTTTCATCCAGAACATATTCGCTGCCGCCGCCGTCGTCAACCCTAACTCGGGGGGTTCTGAAGCTCTTCCCGGCACCCTGCCGGAGAGGGGAATCATCACCGGAGGGCTCTACATCGCCATGCCCGCCTCCGGAGTGATGCGTGATTAGTTCATCCTTGGACTATGGGTCCATAGCAGTAGTTAGATGGTTGTCTCCTCCACTTGTGCCATCATGTTTAGATCTTGTGAGCTGCCTATCATGATCAAGATCATGTTATTGTAATGCTACATGTTTTGTTTGCTGGGATCTGACTTATATTGATACCTATGTGGAGCTAAATATTATATTATCATGTCTATGTCATTTGTGATCTTGCATGCTCTCCGTTACTTGTTGAAGCCTTGGCCAAGTGAATACTTGTGACTCCAAGAGGGGGTATTTATGCATGATAGTTGGGTTCAACCTCTATTTAACCTGGGATAGTGACAGCAAGTTCTAAGGTTGTAGATGTGTTGTTGCCACTAGGGGTAAAACAGCAATGCTTTATTCAAGGATGAATGTATTGTTTACATTATGCACATTACTTAATGCAATTGTCTGTTGATTGCAACTTAATACTGGAAGGGGTACGGATGTTAACCGGAAGGTGGACTATTTAGGCATAGATGCATGCTGGATAGCGGTCTATGTACTTTGTCGTAATGCCCAAATGAATCTCATAGTAGACACCACAACTCGCACATGCATGTTATATGCACTTATCAATTGTTAATTGTCCAGCTATAATTTGTTTACCCAGCATGTTAGTTATCTTATTGGAGAGACACCACTAGTGAACTGTGGACCCCAGTCCATTCTTTTACATCTGAAATACAATCTACTGCAATCATTGTTCTCTACTGTTTTATGCAAACAAACATCATCTTCCATACGATACGTTTAACCCTTTATTTTCAGCAAGCCGGTGAGATTGACAACCTCACTGTTAAGTTGGGGCAAAGTAATTTGATTGTGTTGTGCAGGTTCCACGTTGGCACCGGAATCCCTGGTGTTGCGCCGCACTACACTCCTTCACCAACACCTTCGAAGCAACCTCGTTTTCCTACTGGTTCGATAAACCTTGGTTTCATACTGAGGGAAAACTTGCTGCTGCACTCATCATACCTTCCTCTTGGGGTTCCCAACTGACGTGTGACATTACACGCATCAAGCATAGTTTCTGGCACCGTTGCCGGGGAGATATTCCCTCGTCAACTTAGCGCTAGCAACACGTTTTCTGGCGCCGTTGCCGGGGAAAACCGAATTGCTTCTGCAAGGGGAGTCTTTCACACCCAATCTCTTTACTTTGTTATTTGTCTTGCATAGTTTATTTTTATTTAGTCTTGTTTGCTCTCTTTATCAAAAACACAAAAAAATAGTTACTTGTTTTATTCGGTTTGATTTTGTTTTTCAAAATGAATGCTCCTGAAGTTGAAGTTCGTTCTTTTAGGCAACTAGGAGGTGAAAATTTGAAAGATGCTTGGTACAGAATTAGTGATGCTCATCATAGATGTACTAAGAAACACTGTACCACTATCCTCCTTAGGAACTTTTATGTTGGTATCTCTAGTTGGTATAGGTATGTTCTAGACACTCTTACAGGTGGAAATTTCTTGGGTACTCCTGCTTTAGAAGCCTGTAATATTATTGAAAGTTTGGTAGGAACACTACCCACTAAAGATATTAAAATTGAGATCACCTTGGAGGATGTTATAAATAAGTTAGACTCTATGGAGAATTTTTTTTCAAATTTTCTTGATTGTATTGGTAAGACTAATGAATCAATAGCCACCATCAATGAAAGAATCACTGTTCTTGAGGATAATAATATCCATGACACCCAAAATCATAGAATTGATGAGTTAGAGGAATCTATTGAAACCTTAAGTTCAACCTTTACTTCTCTTAAGTCTAAAAAGGAGAAAGTTTATGTGGGTAGAGAGCAAAAGTTTATGTATGTTCCTAAAGTGCCAAAACCAAAGACTCATTATGAGCTTAAAATTGATAAAACTTTTAGTACGGTTAAAGATAATTCGAACAATGAAACACCTCCAGGAAATCTAAGATACCCATTGTTACAAGCTGTGTGTTGGAAGAAGCTTTTGATGATTTGAATGATTTGCCACTTGACAACACTTGATTTTCACTTTCTGCGCCTAGCTGAAAGGCGTTAAAGAAAAGCGCTTATGGGAGACAACCCATCGTTTTTATTTGCTGTTATTTTTGTTTTCTTTGAGACAAGGAGTTTTGTTACTTCTGTAGCAACTCCTTTGTATCTTTATTTTATCGCAATGTTGTGCCAAGTAAAGTTCTATATTGAAAGTTGATGCAAGATTTGGATTTCTGCGCAGTGACAGATTTTTAGCTGTCACGGATTTGAGCTTATCTCCCTGTAGAAAATTCAAAACATTCTGAAAAAATCACGCATATTCCTGAGATATGTACGCAACTTTCATTATTTTAGGCCAGATCCATCTGAGCAACTTAAGTGCCTCGAAAAAATTCGTCATTCCAGACTGTTCTGTTTTTGACAGATTCTGCTTTTGTTTTGCATTCGCTCTTTTACTGTGTTTGTGTGGATTTCTTTGCTCCACAAAGTATTGGTGGCTGTAGCTAATGTCCAGAAGCTTTGGGATTGATTGTATCATTACAGAATATGAGAATTTTTGATTATGCACTAACCCTCTAATGAGAACTGTCTTGAGTTTGGTGTGAAGGAAGTTTTCAAGGATCAAGCGAGAAGGGTGATATTATGTGATCAAGAAGAGTGAAAAGCCTAAGCTTGGGGATGCCCCCGTGGTTCATCCCAACCATATTCAGAGAGACTCAAGCGTCTAAGCTTGGGGATGCCCAAGGCATCCCCTTCTTCATCAACAAACTTATCAGGTCATCTCTAGTGAAACTATATTTTAATTCTTTCACATCTTATGCGCTTTACTTGGAGCGTCTGTGTGTTTTTATTTTTGTTTGTGTTTGAATAAATTCGGATCCTAGCAATCCTTGTGTGGGAGAGAGACACGCTCCGCTTTTTTATATGAATACTCATGTTCTTCACTTATATTTGTTGAGTATTCTTAACTAGCTACTGCAGTGCTTTTAGCTCCTGTTTTTCATGCATCTCTTCGAGCTGTTAGCACTTGTTTATAAATACTCTCTTGCTGCATTATATTATCATTTGGAGAGTTTATGTTTAAATAAATTGATTGGTGTTTGTTTGGAAGAAAGAAAATGCTACATGTAGTAGTTGGTATTGGAAAAGACATATGCATTCTTGTAGATCATTGTCTTATTTCGATTTGATACTTTGCAATTGTTTTGAGCTCTCAAGTAGATCATGTTTAAGCTCTTGCATCATGTAGTTAAAGCCTAGTAGTGGAAAACTACCGTAGAGCTTGTTGAGACTTGGGATGCATATTTGTTCTCTCTAAGGTCTAGATATTTTCTGGTAAAATGTTTGAGCAACAAGGAAGACAGTGTAGAGTCTTATAATACTTGCAATATGTTTTTATGTGATTCTTGCTGTACCGGTTTATACTTGTGTTTGCTTCAAACAACCTTGCTAGCCTAAACTCTGTACTGAGAGGAAATGCTTCTCGTGCATCCAAAACTTGAGCCAAAACCCATGCCATTTGTGTCCACCATACCTACCTACTATGTGGTATTTCCTGCCATTCCAAGTAAATACTTCATGTGCTACCTTTAAACTATTCAAAACTTTATTACTCCTTATTTGTGTCAATGTTTTATAGCTCATGAGGAAGTATGTGGTGTTTTATCTTTCAATCTTGTCATTTACTTCTGACAGACTTTCAACCAATGGACTAGTGGCATATACATCCGCTTATCCAATAATTTGCAAAAAGAGCTGGCAACGGGGTGCCCAGCCCCAATTAATTACAACTTTCATTAATAATTCTCTTCACATGTTTTGCCCTGATTTATCAGTAAGCAACTTAATTTGCAAATAGACACTCCTCCATGGTATGTGAATGTTGGAAGGCACCCGAGGATTCGGTTAGCCATGGCTTGTGTAAGCAAAAGGTTGGGAGGAGTGTCAACTATAAAGAAACTAAAATACATGTGTAAACAAAAGAGAAGAGGGATGATCTACCTTGCTGGTAGAGATAACGTCCTTCATGGGAGCCGCTCTTGAAAGTCTGGTTGACAAGGGGGTTAGAGTGCCCACTACCATTCGTTGACATCAACAAACACCTCCCAAATACTTATTTTGTGCTCTCTATATGCTTTCAAAAACTTAAAAAGCTCTAGCACATGATTTAATCCCTGCTTCCCTCTGCGAAGGGCCTATCTTTTACTTTATGTTGAGTCAGTTTACCTACTCCTTTCTATCTTAGAAGCAAACACTTATGTCAACTTTGTGTGCATTAATTCTTACATGTTTACTTATTGCACTTGTTATATTGCTTTATGTTGACAACTATCAATGAGATATACATGTTACAAGTTGAAAGCAATTTCTGAAACTTTATCATCCTTTGTGTTGCTTCAATGCCTTTTACTTTGAATCTATTGCTTTATGAGTTACCTCTTATGCAAAACTTTTTAATGCTTGTCTTGAAAGTACTATTCATGAGAAGTTTTTGCTTATATGATTCATTGTTTACTCTTTATCTATTTATTAGCAAACTATAGACCATTGCTTTGAGTCACTTCATTCATGACATGAGACTTGCAATATATTGATCAAGATTGTGTGAAAGCATGTCTCCTCAGAAATTATTTGTTGTTATTGTTTTACCTACTCGAGGACGAGTAGAACTAAGCTTGGGGATGCTTGATACGTCTCCAACGTATCCATAGGCCGGCGCGGCAGAGGGGCCCACCGCACCGCCTAGTGGTTTGGGCCCCTCGGGGGTCCGCCGACATCGCCCCTTCACCTATTTATTCCCCTAGACGTGAAAACCCTAGACCACCGAGCCTTTCATCCAGAACATATTCGCTGCCGCCGCCGTCGTCAACCCTAACTCGGGGGTTCTGAAGCTCTTCCCGGCACCCTGCCGGAGAGGGGAATCATCACCGGAGGGCTCTACATCGCCATGCCCGCCTCCGGAGTGATGCGTGAGTAGTTCATCCTTGGACTATGGGTCCATAGCAGTAGCTAGATGGTTGTCTTCTCCACTTGTGCCATCATGTTTAGATCTTGTGAGCTGCCTATCATGATCAAGATCATCTTATTGTAATGCTACATGTTGTGTTTGCTGGGATCTGACTTATATTGATACCTATGTGGAGCTGAATATTATATTATCATGTCTATGTCATTTGTGATCTTGCATGCTCTCCGTTACTTGTTGAAGCCTTGGCCAAGTGAATACTTGTGACTCCAAGAGGGGGTATTTATGCATGATAGTTGGGTTCAACCTCTATTTAACCTGGGATAGTGACAGCAAGTTCTAAGGTTGTAGATGTGTTGTTGCCACTAGGGGTAAAACAGCAATGCTTTATTCAAGGATGAATGTATTGTTTACATTACGCACATTACTTAATGCAATTGTCTGTTGCTTGCAACTTAATACTGGAAGGGGTACGGATGTTAACCGGAAGGTGGACTATTTAGGCATAGATGCATGCTGGATAGCGGTCTATGTACTTTGTCGTAATGCCCAAATGAATCTCATAGTAGACACCACAACTCACACATGCATGTTATATGCACTTATCAATTGTCAATTGCCCAGCTGTAATTTGTTTACCCAGCATGTTAGTTATCTTATTGGAGAGACACCACTAGTGAACTGTGGACCCCGGTCCATTCTTTTACATCTGAAATACAATCTACTGCAATCATTGTTCTCTACTGTTTTATGCAAACAAACATCATCTTCCATACGATACGTTTAACCCTTTGTTTTCAGCAAGCCGGTGAGATTGACAACCTCACTGTTAAGTTGGGGCAAAGTAATTTGATTGTGTTGTGCAGGTTCCACGTTGGCACCGGAATCCCTGGTGTTGCGCCGCACTACACTCCTTCACCAACACCTTCGAAGCAACCTCGTTTTCCTACTGGTTCGATAAACCTTGGTTTCATACTGAGGGAAAACTTGCTGCTGCACTCATCATACCTTCCTCTTGGGGTTCCCAACTGACGTGTGACGTACACGCATCAAGCATGTTTCTGGCACGTTGCCGGGAGATATTCCCTCGTCAACTTAGCGCTAGCAACACGTTTTCTGGCGCCGTTGCCGGGGAAAACCGAATTGCTTCTGCAAGGGGAGTCTCTCACACCCAATCTCTTTACTTTGTTATTTGTCTTGCTTAGTTTATTTTTATTTAGTCTTGTTTGCTCTCTTTATCAAAAACACAAAAAAATTAGTTACTTGTTTAATTCGGTTTGATTTTGTTTTTCAAAATGAATGCTCCTGAAGTTGAAGTTCGTTCTTTTAGGCAACTAGGAGGTGAAAATTTGAAAGATGCTTGGTATAGAATTAGTGATGCTCATCATAGATGTACTAAGAAACACTCTACCACTATCCTCCTTAGGAACTTTTATGTTGGTATCTCTAGTTGGTATAGGTATGTTCTAGACACTCTTACAGGTGGAAATTTCTTGGGTACTCCTGCTTTAGAAGCCTGTAATATTATTGAAAGTTTGGTAGGAACACCACCCACTAAAGATATTAAAATTGAGATCACCTTGGAGGATGTTATAAATAAGTTAGACTCTATGGAGAATTTTTTTCCAAATTTTCTTGATTGTATTGGTAAGACTAATGAATCAATAGCCACCATCAATGAAAGAATCACTGTTCTTGAGGATAATAATATCCATGACACCCAAAATCATAGAATTGATGAGTTAGAGGAAGCTATTGAAACCTTAAGTTCAACCTTTACTTCTCTTAAGTCTAAAAAGGAGAAAGTTTATGTGGGTAGAGAGCAAAAGTTTATGTATGTTCCTAAAGTGCCAAAACCAAAGACTCATTATGAGCTTAAAATTGATAAAACTTTTAGTACGGTTAAAGGTAATGAAAATGAAACACCTCCAGGAACATCTAAGATACCCATTGTTACAAGCTGTGTGTTGGAAGAAGCTTTTGATGATTTGAATGATTTGCCACTTGACAACACTTGATTTTCACTTTCTGCGCCTAGCTGAAAGGCGTTAAAGAAAAGCGCTTATGGGAGACAACCCATCGTTTTTATTTGCTGTTATTTTTGTTTTCTTTGAGTCAAGGAGTTTTGTTACTTCTGTAGCAACTCCTTTGTATCTTTATTTTATCGCAATGTTGTGCCAAGTAAAGTTCTATATTGAAAGTTGATGCAAGATTTGGATTTCTGCGCAGTGACAGATTTTTAGCTGTCACGGATTTGAGCTTATCTCCCTGTAGAAAATTCAAAAAATTCTGAAAAAATCACGCATATTCCTGAGATATGTACGCAACTTTCATTATTTTAGGCCAGATCCATCTGAGCAACTTAAGTGCCTCGAAAAAATTCGTCATTCCAGACTGTTCTGTTTTTGACAGATTCTGCCTTTTGTTTTGCATTCGCTCTTTTACTGTGTTTGTGTGGATTTCTTTGCTCCACAAAGCATTGGTGGCTGTAGCTAATGTCCAGAAGCTTTGGGATTGATTGTATCATTACAGAATATGAGAATTTTTGATTATGCACTAACCCTCTAATGAGAACTGTCTTGAGTTTGGTGTGAAGGAAGTTTTCAAGGATCAAGCGAGAAGGGTGATATTATGTGATCAAGAAGAGTGAAAAGCCTAAGCTTGGGGATGCCCCCGTGGTTCATCCCAACCATATTCAGAGAGACTCAAGCGTCTAAGCTTGGGGATGCCCAAGGCATCCCCTTCTTCATCAACAAACTTATCAGGTCATCTCTAGTGAAACTATATTTTAATTCTTTCACATCTTATGCGCTTTACTTGGAGCGTCTGTGTGTTTTTATTTTTGTTTGTGTTTGAATAAATTCGGATCCTAGCAATCCTTGTGTGGGAGAGAGACACGCTCCGCTTTTTCATGTGAATACTCATGTTCTTCACTTATATTTGTTGAGTATTCTTAACTAGCTACTGCAGTGCTTTTAGCTCCTGTTTTTCATGCATCTCTTCGAGCTGTTAGCACTTGTTTATAAATACTCTCTTGCTGCATTATATTATCATTTGGAGAGTTTATGTTTAAATAAATTGATTGGTGTTTGTTTGGAAGAAAGAAAATGCTACATGTAGTAGTTGGTATTGGAAAAGACATATGCATTCTTGTAGATCATTGTCTTGTTTCGATTTGATACTTTGCAATTGTTTTGAGCTCTCAAGTAGATCATGTTTAAGCTCTTGCATCATGTAGTTAAAGCCTAGTAGTGGAGAACTACCGTAGAGCTTGTTGAGACTTGGGATGCATATTTGTTCTCTCTAAGGTCTAGATATTTTCTGGTAAAATGTTTGAGCAACAAGGAAGACAGTGTAGAGTCTTATAATACTTGCAATATGTTTTTATGTGATTCTTGCTGTACCGGTTTATACTTGTGTTTGCTTCAAACAACCTTGCTAGCCTAAACTCTGTACTGAGAGGGAATGCTTCTCGTGCATCCAAAACTTGAGCCAAAACCCATGCCATTTGTGTCCACCATACCTACCTACTATGTGGTATTTCCTGCCATTCCAAGTAAATATTTCATGTGCTACCTTTAAACTATTCAAAACTTTATTACTCCTTATTTGTGTCAATGTTTTATAGCTCATGAGGAAGTATGTGGTGTTTTATCTTTCAATCTTGTCATTTACTTCTGACAGACTTTCACCAATGGACTAGTGGCATATACATCCGCTTATCCAATAATTTGCAAAAAGAGCTGGCAACGGGGTGCCCAGCCCCAATTAATTACAACTTTCATTAATAATTCTCTTCACATGTTTTGCCCTGATTTATCAGTAAGCAACTTAATTTGCAAATAGACACTCCTCCATGGTATGTGAATGTTGGAAGGCACCCGAGGATTCGGTTAGCCATGGCTTGTGTAAGCAAAAGGTTGGGAGGAGTGTCATCTATAAAGAAACTAAAATACATGTGTAAACAAAAGAGAAGAGGGATGATCTACCTTGCTGGTAGAGATAACGTCCTTCATGGGAGCCGCTCTTGAAAGTCTGGTTGACAAGGGGGTTAGAGTGCCCACTACCATTCGTTGACAACAACAAACACCTCTCAAATACTTATTTTGTGCTCTCTATATGCTTTCGAAAACTTAAAAAGCTCTAGCACATGATTTAATCCCTGCTTCCCTCTGCGAAGGGCCTATCTTTTACTTTATGTTGAGTCAGTTTACCTACTCCTTTCTATCTTAGAAGCAAACACTTGTGTCAACTTTGTGTGCATTGATTCTTACATGTTTACTTATTGCACTTGTTATATTGCTTTATGTTGACAACTATCAATGAGATATACATGTTACAAGTTGAAAGCAATTTCTGAAACTTAATCATCCTTTGTGTTGCTTCAATGCCTTTTACTTTGAATCTATTGCTTTATGAGTTACCTCTTATGCAAAACTTTTTAATGCTTGTCTTGAAAGTACTATTCATGAGAAGTTTTTGCTTATATGATTCATTGTTTACTCTTTATCTATTTATTAGCAAACTATAGACCATTGCTTTGAGTCACTTCATTCATGACATGAGACTTGCAATATATTGATCAAGATTGTGTGAAAGCATGTCTCCTCAGAAATTATTTGTTGTTATTGTTTTACCTACTCGAGGACGAGTAGAACTAAGCTTGGGGATGCTTGATACGTCTCCAACGTATCCATAGGCCGGCGCGGCAGAGGGGCCCACCGCACCGCCTAGTGGTTTGGGCCCCTCGGGGGTCCGCCGACATCGCCCCTTCACCTATTTATTCCCCTAGACGTGAAAACCCTAGACCACCGAGCCTTTCATCCAGAACATATTCGCTGCCGCCGCCGTCGTCAACCCTAACTTGGGGGTTCTGAAGCTCTTCCCGGCACCCTGCCGGAGAGGGGAATCATCACCGGAGGGCTCTACATCGCCATGCCCGCCTCCGGAGTGATGCGTGAGTAGTTCATCCTTGGACTATGGGTCCATAGCAGTAGCTAGATAGTTGTCTTCTCCACTTGTGCCATCATGTTTAGATCTTGTGAGCTGCCTATCATGATCAAGATCATGTTATTGTAATGCTACATGTTGTGTTTGCTGGGATCTGACTTATATTGATACCTATGTGGAGCTGAATATTATATTATCATGTCTATGTCATTTGTGATCTTGCATGCTCTCCGTTACTTGTTGAAGCCTTGGCCAAGTGAATACTTGTGACTCCAAGAGGGGGTATTTATGCATGATAGTTGGGTTCAACCTCTATTTAACCTGGGATAGTGACAGCAAGTTCTAAGGTTGTAGATGTGTTGTTGCCACTAGGGGTAAAACAGCAATGCTTTATTCAAGGATGAATGTATTGTTTACATTATGCACATTACTTAATGCAATTGTCTGTTGCTTGCAACTTAATACTGGAAGGGGAACGGATGTTAACCGGAAGGTGGACTATTTTGGCATAGATGCATGCTGGATAGCGGTCTATGTACTTTGTCGTAATGCCCAAATGAATCTCATAGTAGACACCACAACTCGCACATGCATGTTATATGCACTTATCAATTGTCAATTGCCCAGCTGTAATTTGTTTACCCAGCATGTTAGTTATCTTATTGGAGAGACACCACTAGTGAACTGTGGACCCCGGTCCATTCTTTTACATCTGAAATACAATCTACTGCAATCATTGTTCTCTACTGTTTTATGCAAACAAACATCATCTTCCATACGATATGTTTAACCCTTTGTTTTCAGCAAGCCGGCGAGATTGACAACCTCACTGTTAAGTTGGGGCAAAGTAATTTGATTGTGTTGTCCAGGTTCCACGTTGGCACCGGAATCCCTGGTGTTGCGCCGCACTACACTCCTTCACCAACACCTTCGAAGCAACCTCGTTTTCCTACTGGTTCGATAAATCTTGGTTTTATACTGAGGGAAAACTTGCTGCTGCACTCATCATACCTTCCTCTTGGGGTTCCAAACTGACGTGTGACGTTACACGCATCAAGCATAGTTTCTGGCGCCGTTGCCGGGGAGATATTCGCTCGTCAACTTAGCGCTAGCACACAGCCAGAGGGTGCCCTCGACGCCGCGGACGAGCAGCCGTGACGGCGGGAGTCCAGGGCTCGCGTGGAGAAGGGCTAGCGGCGCTGGAGGGATCCATGGCGGCGAAGGATGGCCGGGAGTGTGGCGGCGGCGGACCTTGATCAGGTGGGTGGGTGGGTGTGTGCGCCAACGGAGGCGACGTTGCCTTGCAGCAGCTTGTGACCATGGCGGAGCGAATCAGCTCGTGCATCTGTCGGGAAGAAAGCAAAAGGGGAGGGGAAAGAGAAGGAAACGAATGGAGGAAGAAAAGAAGGAAGAGATAAGAAGCAGGTGGTGGGTCCCTCAACGTGGTTGTCTCCAACACGGTAGAGATAAGATGCGGGATCCCGGCTATTTATTGGCATTTTTCTTTTTTCTACTCACTGACAGGTGGGGTCAGCGGGTATACGGGTTAAAAGGTATGGGTTTGGTACCCCAATACCCACACCCGTTAGACCCGACGGGTTTGAATTTTCCCCGTTAAGCACACCCGCGGGTTTTTTTCTACACCATACCCTACCCATTTAAGGCGGGTACCCGTCGGGTTTGCGGGTATCGGGGTACCCATTGCCATCCGAAACTCTGTAGTCTCTACATCTAACCGAAATTCGGACTGTGTCGCTAGATTTCACTGAATTAGCTTCAACAAGCCAGTAACTCGGGCAACTTCGTTATCTACACCACTCGATGGACCTGACGTCAGCTCCCATTAGGTTTGCCACATTTGTCGTATGTTTGACTCGGTTTATGACATGTGGAACGCACCTCTTATCCACGCTTGTAGAGATGAAACAAACAGTTTAAACAATTTTCATACTTTTGGGTCCCAACATTTTGCCTCGTCAGCAGCGACGAAAAAACGATCAACCAAATATACTTTAGAGCCGGGCCCATGCCGCTCACGCACGTTCTGGGCACGTCTCTCATGTTCCCGGTTCGCCGCGAAGCCGAGTACGATCCAACGATTTTTCCATGACGCGTCTGTTTGCAAGATACCCCCTGCAACGCGTGACATATCGTTCTAGTACTAATATTATCTTTGTTCCTTATTATAGGGTGTATTACATTTTTTTTAATCAAACGAGATGAACTTTGACCAAGTTCTTAGAAAATATTATTAGCATTTACAATATCAAACCAGTGTTGTTAGATTCATCATGAAATGTATTTACATATTTTATTTTTTAGTATTTCAAATGTTGATAGTGTTTTCTAGAAACTTGGTCAAAGATAGTCAAATTTGATTTTTTTTTTCAAAAAACCAATACACCTTATAATAAGAAACGGAGGGAGTATTATACTAGTAATATAAAAAGATCTAGAGAGCATAGATTGGAACCATCATGTCCTTTCGACTAGGCCTATCCAACAATCTACCTGGCTATAATGTTGAGCAATAAACATGGAAAGGCACTACTCCTTATGCTGATTTGATCCGGTTGTAACCTTATCCCATGCGTGTATATGCCGCTCGACACGCCGGAGGAAAAATCACAAGCAATCATGTTTCTGCTTTTTTCCATGTGAGTGGTCTCTATAGGCTATTGGCACTCTGCACACGCTACCAGAGCTAGAGCAGACGACGTCCCACGAGTGGATTTGCGGGAGAAAACGAAATTCGTGGGTGGATTGGTTTAGGGATCACTCAAAATCTGAATCCGGTGACGCGAGAGGATTTGCGGAGAAAACGAAGTTCGTGGGTGGATTGGTTTAGGGATCATTCAGTGTAAATTTGGCGAGTTTACAGCGTGGCAGACTTGTTGCCGGTGAGCTCGAACCGGTTATGGGAGTGCCTCCTATCCATGGTCAATTGTGGAGGTCAGTGTTAGGGGAAATTTTTTATGTTGCTTACGGTGTTGACAAATGTTTATAATTTTTCCGTGTAATGCCGAATAATGTGCTACAATTTATTCTTGCCGTATGCTACAAAGAGTTTTCGTCAAGTTACATATGTGTTGGTCCAGTTGCTCACAAATATTGGATGTGTTGACTTTTTTTTGCAAAAGTGAGAGACGTTGTTGTTTTTTGCTACATGGCTGTATCCAAAATGCTACAACATTTTTTGTTATACTTTGCAAGTTTTAACAGATTCTGGGGGTAATTTGCTATGGGCGAATAGCTCAGCTACTACATCTTTTCAACCTATTCACTGGAGAACGACATCGTTCGATGAAAGAGCTCAGAGGCGACAGTTGGAACGGCCCAAATAGCGACGGCCCGATACGGCTCTTTAAGCCCTTAAACGGAAAGAAACTGTCTGCTTCAATTTGGATTATGTGAGCTGGGCTGTTAGAACGCGGGACCCACCAGGCGACCGTTGGTACGCGGGACCCACTGTGGGCCAACTGAGACAGGGACCCACCACTTATCCACGTCAACCTTATCCATTTATAAAGAGGCAGAGTGAGCCCCGCTCCCGTGGTCCTGCCCTGCCCCCGACATTACCGTTGCCTCTCTTCCTCTGTTCTTCCACGCACCTTCTTCTTCCTCTTCTCCGGCAACGGTCCACGGCGGCGGCGGCGAAGGATGTCGAGCTCCGCTTTTGGCTCCCAGAAGTCATGGCCACGTTATGGAGAAGTCCCGATGACTAGATGCACGGACTGCCCTCGCCTAGATCCACTTAAGCCCTTAACATGTGTGCGCTCGACGAGGGGCAATGTCGGTCGGGAATTTGTCAAATGCGAGAGCGCCCCGCATCGTGGGAAGGATGGGAAGGTAGGATTTGTCCTGATTTGTCTCGATTTGGCCTGAATTTGATTTTGCACTATGGATTTGGAAATTAGTGTTTTCGTTCCCCTTTTCAGGATTTGGCGGAATGCGGCTATTTTGTGTGGATGGACAAGTACATTCAGGATCGAGGGCTTCAAGTTGAATTGCTGCTCCGAATTCAGGGGTCCCCAATCCAGGAGGCTGCCATCTCATCTGATGTGGAGGAGGAGATCTCATACAGAGCCGATCATCCTCCATTGGAGGATGTTTAGGTGAATAGAGAGTTGCAGAAATTGAACAAGCTGTTGAAGAAGCAGTTGAGCCAGCTTGTGGAATTGAAGAAGCAGTCAAACATGATGGCCGGAGCATTTTATGTGTGTATCATTGCCATTTATTTGGTGTATCTTTGTCGTTCGAATTAGAAATTTCGATTTAGTAGTTGGGGATTTCGATTTAGGAGCTGTTTGTCTTATGAACAATGTTATGATTTGACTAAATTAGCTCTGAAATCAGTTAACACGAGGGTGGGGGATCCCCAGCTCCGGCGGTGGAGCTCCTCGGGGCTCGTCGTCGCCGTGCTCGACTTGTTGGTGCTCGAGGCCCGGTGCGGTGGCGATCTTCGTCTTCGACGCCGGTGAAGCTGCCGATGTGGGATCTTGTTCTGTATCCCCTGCGTATTGTACTCTGTTTTCTATATTTGTACTATGTACGGTGTATGTGGTACTCTGTTGAATATACGTGGGCTTTCAAAAAAAAGTTCAGTTAGCCGTTACCGAAATAGAAAAACCGACAAGTTCATGCGCCCGTTGTTGGGCCAAGCCGTCAGTGCTCGCTTAAAATAGGTGCAGGGAAAAAAAGAATTTCATGTTGTTGGGCCCGTTGCTAGACCTGTTGTTGGGCCTAGCCGTTGTTGGACCGAAATAATGGTTTAAATGAAATATTGTTTGTGTTGGCTCAATAAATGACGTGTCAAGTTAAAAGAAATGTCTAATTGGATGTATACATACAAGTGGTTTTTTTATAGTTCTATGAATCCATATTGGTCACGGACACTATATTTGTGCACTAGATGTTAACCCTAAAGTTTGAATTCATTTGGAGAAGGTTAAAAAATTGCTCGGATTAGAAATGAGGCTGTTCGGGCTACCTTTCGGGCTCTTTTTTAGAACAAGGAAGATTTTGCATGAACTTTCTTTTCACAAACATAATGACATAAGATAAATAAAATGCAAGTAGCAACCTTACATAGCAACCTTACACGACTAGCACACTTATAACTTGTGCCCTCTGACAACTTACGAACCTTACACGAGAAATAAACTAGCATGGAAATAAACGTGGAAATAAGCCTGAAATAAACTAAGAGTTCTCCTTGACTTCTCCTTGACCTTCTCCTGGGCTCCTCCTTAGCTCCTCCTTGGTTGCTCACTCGTCGTCCTCGTCGTTCTGGTAGGGCAGGCCGTGGATGGTGCCGTGGTAGCGGAAGATGTCGGTGAAGTCCGTGAAGATGTTGAACGTCGTGAATGCGATGTACTTGCACCCATACCAAAACGCCTTCCCAAGGAGGTGGAGTGCGTCGAAGCGGTTGGTGAAGGTGACGTAGTAGCCGATGACAAGGTCATGGTCATGGAACTCCTCGAGCCGGTACATGGGCGGCCCGCCAGGAGGGAGGTGGCGGAAGCCGGACGAGAGGAAGAACTCCGCTAAATCCCTTGTGCCCCTCCACCTCGAGAAGGCCCACACGCGCAGCTGGTGATGCTCTACGAGATTGGGCGAAGTAGAGCGGTGCTCCCGCACGAGGTTGGGGAGGCGGTAGGTCAGGGCGCTATACTCCATGGTTGCTAGGGGCGGGGCGGCTGCTTGTTTGAGAGAAGAGGGTTGGAGGAAGATGGGATGCGGTGTGCGACTTGGAGAAGAATTGGGTGCTATTTTATAGCGGATAGTGATCTTGTTTAATGCGATGGTGGGGAGGTGAAGTGTAAAAATCGGTTTAATGTGATGGTTGGGAGGCACGCGCAGCCGGTCGATTCAGTTCTGGTCTGCGTGCACACTGCAAACATGTTGCGCGTCGTCCCGCCGCCGCTGTCAGCGCAAAAGTCGATCCGTAAAAAAAAAGAGCAACAATAGCCCTGATACTACGTGGCGTTGGAAGCGGCGTGCAGCACGAAATCGCTCAGCTGAGACGTCTGCATGCACCGCCGTCGAGTGGGGCCCGCTCAGCTGAGACGTCTGCATGCATGCGTCTACGAGGGTCCGCTCAATCCAACGGTCCGACGAGTGCACCGCTTCTCCGCCAATCAGGTAGCAGAACCAGCCATCCCACGGATCGTGTGTTAGCTCACATATAGAGGGCCAGATCGCACGGCCACAGTGCAACAAGGTAGAGATCACACGGATGAACGGTCGACGTTGCATCCGAATTTGAAATAATCATAAAATATTCAAAAAACATCAAAAAAATAAAAATCCAGTTCACATGGTCTTAGTTTGTCATGTACTAACAGATCCAACTGATAAACAAGGTCTAGATACATATTAAACAAAAAATGCTTCAATATGGTGTGAAATAGGCCGAATTTGAAGTAATCATAAAATATTCAAAAAACATCAAAAAAATGAAAATCAAGTTCACATGGTCTTATTTTGTCATGTACTAACAGCTCCAACTGATAAACAAGGTCTAGATACATATTAAACAAGAAATGGTTCAATATGGTGTGAAATCTCACATCTCAAACTATGAACTCTCACGTGTGAAGAGAGTTGGTTTGGGATTTGCAACATGAAATTTACAAAAAAACTCACCAAAGCTTCATTTTGGATTGACTAAGAAGAATCCAAGCTTGGTTTTTCATTTTCATGTTTCAAACTTGTTCAAATGTTGGTCAAACTTGGGTTTGAACGATTTTGAAATAATCACAAAATATTCAAAAAAATGAAAATACATTGCACATGGTCTTATTTTGTCATGTACTAACAGCTCCAACTGATAAACAAGGTCTAGATACATATTAACCAAGAAATGCTTCAATATGGTGTGAAATCTCACATCTCAAACTATGAACTCTCATGTGTGAAGAGAAGTGGTTCTATGTTTTGAGAAATGACTCCATGTTGGTCTAGGGCACTATATTAGTGCAATAGATGTCAACCCTAGAGTTTGAGATCGTTTGGAGATGGTCGAAAAAATGACCAGATTAGAAATGGGGCTGTTTGGTCTACCTTTGGGGCTCTTTTGTAGCTCATTTAGGAGAATCGCTTACTTGTTGGAGATGTTTACCCTAGCAAAAGGGAAGGATTGTTCACAAAACGATCATAACAACTGAGAAATCAGGGTTGGTTCAAATTGTGAGAAATATTTCACATAATTTTGATTTTGGTTCAAATTCAAATTCAAATTCAAATTCAAATTATTACACAAATTTCACGTCTCAAGTTTCATCTCAAATTTCACGCTCTCGATTTTCTCTTCTTCGTACCAGGCACACCAGACAAAACCCTCATGCTCTTGGTTTTCTTCGAGTCAGTCATACGAGGCTGAGGCCACACAAGTCGTTCTTCGTCTTCAGATGACACCTCTTCAAATGACAGATTCAGTTCTGGAACAGGTTTAGCTTTAGCTTCATTTTGCACCGCAGCATCAAGAACTGAATCAGATGGCACCACATCATCCAAAACTGAATTAGATGGCACCACATCATCCAAAACTGAATCAGTTTGCACCACATCATCCAAAACTGATTCAGATGGCACACTTCTTTTTCTTCGGCCATTTTGTCTTGCCTTTTTTGTTGCCCAGGGATTGTCAACAACAATGGGCTCACTTCCGCCTTTGCTCTGAAAAAATAAAACAGAGTATGAAAACAGAGTAGAATTGCAGTTGAATTTAAATAAATGATCAAATACTTGAACTTACTTTGGTTGTTGTGGATAAGGGTACCGACATTTGGATGATCCAGCTCAGTGACCAAGTACCTGACACTCCTTGCATCTATTTTTGTTACCTTTCTGAGGCCGTTTTGGTTTGTCATATTTTTTCGCCATCTTACTACAGCCTCCTTTCTCAAACCAGGCCTTGAATCTGCTCATTTTAGGCCTGCCAGCCTTTCTTTTGGCAAGGGGGGGACACATATCAAAATCAAAAGGCACTTCAGGCCACTGCGACTGATCTGTAAGTGCTAGTATTGGAGCTGCATACGCAGTCGTGAATCTTGCCACTGAATAATACTCATGCAGATAAGGGTGCATGTTTACCCTCAGTTTTCCAGCCAAGAAGAGTATGGCATGCTCACATGGTTTTCCAGTATGTTGCCACTCGAGGCAAGTGCATTCATGCAGTTCAGTGTCAACCACATGCCTTCTTCCAGTCTTGGTATCTCTCACTTTAGCTCCCCACAATGAAGAATTCTCAACTGCCAAATGTGTAAGACTTCTGCTCCTGTTAACCACCTCCTGTACCACTGCTGGAAGCTTATCCCCTTGCAAAGCATCACCTAATCTTCTTCTCAATTCCCACATCCGCATGATCATGATCCTGATTTGGTCAACCATGTCATGCACAGGCAAGTCTTTCAACTCTTTCACCTTGTTGTTAAAACTTTCTGCTAGATTGTCGTTGATATGATCACACTTGATGGCTGTATTAAATCCTGACCTATACCACAAAAGAGAATGGTATGCTTCCAGCCAGTGCTGAAACTTAGGATCTGATGCAATAACCTTCGCAAGGTGATAACCATGTGTCTGTTTCGAGTAAGATCTTGCTGCTGGCCACAGTCGCCCAAAATCTTCTCCTCTATGTTTCTTGATCACATTCATCCACATATGCCCGAAGCACTCCCTCTGCTCAGCATGTGGAAATACGGCCTTGACAGCATTTTCTAGCCCTTTACAAGCATCAGTGTGTATAGCCAAAGGTGTCACTGGCCCAATGCATCTTTTCAACTGCATCATGAACCATGTCCATAAAGTCTCTGTCTCTGATTGAAACAGGCCAATAGCAACAGGAAACATCCAGTTGTGTCCATCTAGAGCATTGCATGCTGCCAATTGACCATTCCACTTTCTAGTCAAAAAAGATGAGTTTATGCTCAAATATGGCCGACACCCTGCTTTGAAGCCATCGATACAAGGCTTCAAACCATAAAAAATTTGTAGAAAAATACCTTGCCATCAGGTGCAACCTCGGTATCTATCTCCACAACACTGCCAGGTGACCTCTTCTCCACCTCTGCCTTGAAACTATACATCATCCTGAAGGTATTTACCCAATCACCATATAGTTCTTTCATTGCCTTCTGTTTTTCCTTCCACACTGTGGTATATTTCAGCTTAATAGGGTACTTGGCTTCCATGTCTAATTTCAGTCTCTTTGCAGTAGTGTTTGGTGTTTTGGCTAAAATAGGAGTGATCTTTTGTGCAACCCAGTCCTGTGATGTCATGGTTGAGGGATTCTGTGAACTAGTAATACAAGTATGTTCATTGGGGATTTGATTAATTCTGATTGTACTGCCATCAGGTTGGCGTCTGGCAGAAATGTACCACTTGCAAGGATGGGAACAGCCATCAAAGCCTTTGCACTTGGCATAAAATTTCTTTGTATCTGTCCACAGAGTCTTGCTGTCAAACTGCTTCTTCACTGCATAAATCCTGTAACACATCCTAAACTCAGCCATGGTTGGAAAAACTTTCCTACTGCAATTACAGGGTTATCTTTGTCATATACATTTATCATCTCATCATCATTTTCATCATCTACATCATCAGCAGCTTCCTTCATCAACTCTGCATCCATAACTCTAGAACCAGCAGCCTCATTAGCCGCATCCCTCTTCTTCTTCTCCTTGTCTTTATCATCGACTGGAATTCCAAAAAGGTCTGCCATCTCAGTGTCATCCAAGGGTGCAATGACCAAATCAGTATGCTCTTTCAGTTCTACTGAATTCCAGTCAACAACAGCCAGGCCGTAACAGCCACCCCATTAGCAGCACCATCACGGGCTGGGTCTTGTGCATCATCTGCTAACACTGTCAATTCGGTTACAATGGGAATTATCTGTCTAGTTGCAGCCCACTCATCATCTGCAATCTGCATAGCCAACTTTAATGCCACATATCCTACTCTTGAATCTGATTTCAGATCAACCAGCTTGGCAAGAAGTGTAGCACGTTTCTTGTCAAAGCCCTCTTGTTTATCGATTTCATCAACAACCGCTTCGCCATCCTCCATTCTCACATACTCTCCCTTCCAATCTTCGTACCGTAGCAATGCCACTTCTTGCTTTGGACCCCAAGGAATACTCTCCGCTATTTTCTCCACAATATCTCTCACCGCTTTCTCTTCTTGGTTCACTAGTTGTTGTGGATCGATGTCATAAAATGAAAGCTCCAAACTAACTAATGTGTCGTGATCTATGGTCCTCACGCTACCATCAGCTAGCTTCGCCTGAGATAGCATAAATTTGACAACCAATTCGAAATTTTTCGGGCATCTCCCTGTTTTGACAACGAGGCGGGAATGTGATGACTTGAGTTGAATTTGGGGCCAATAGCTCATATGCGACATGGAAGTGAACGAGCTCAAATCGAAAGCCGAATGAGCACGAGAGTGATGGATTACCTCGAATTTGACTATGCCGGCTCCGCGGAGCTCGCCATCTACCTCCTTCTTCCGGGCTGCTTGCCCCGCCTCCCGCTGCGAGCAAAAACGGCAGGGAATGTGTCAGATTTGGGGCAGAATTAAGAACGGAAGGCCACGTGGGTTCGATTTGACTCACCCCAGATGTCGGCGACAACGAATTCGACGCCCAGGAGTGGATAGCTCCGCCGCCGGAGAGGGAGCTAGGGCGTGCACTGTTGTGTTCAGATGGTGCGCTACGGCAAGGTCGGTCTGTGCGGTTGCTCGAACCGGTTGAGTTGACCGGGTACAAGTTAGTGGGTCCCACATCCGCTAAACCTAATTCCACACTCCTTAACTAGCACAAGTAAGTGACACGGCCGTTTCATCACAATGGGTGGGTCGTGCCTATTTTGCTGCTCTCACGCGTCGTACCCTAGCTATTACCTCCAACTATGTCGCATCGCAGCCAATTCCCTGAAAAAACGTAGTCGTGAATCTTGCCACTGAATAATACTCATGCAGATAAGGGTGCATGTTTACCCTCAGTTTTCCAGCCAAGAAGAGTATGGCATGCTCACATGGTTTTCCAGTATGTTGTTGATATGATCACACTTGATGGCTGTATTAAATCCTGACCTATACCACAAAAGAGAATGGTATGCTTCCAGCCAGTGCTGAAACTTAGGATCTGATGCAATAACCTTCGCAAGGTGATAACCATGTGTCTGTTTCGAGTAAGATCTTGCTGCTGGCCACAGTCGCCCAAAATCTTCTCCTCTATGTTTCTTGATCACATTCATCCACATATGCCCGAAGCACTCCCTCTGCTCAGCATGTGGAAATACGGCCTTGACAGCATTTTCTAGCCCTTTACAAGCATCAGTGTGTATAGCCAAAGGTGTCACTGGCCCAATGCATCTTTTCAACTGCATCATGAACCATGTCCATGAAGTCTCTGTCTCTGATTGAAACAGGCCAATAGCAACAGGAAACATCCAGTTGTGTCCATCTAGAGCATTGCATGCTGCCAATTGACCATTCCACTTTCTAGTCAAAAAAGATGAGTTTATGCTCAAATATGGCCGACACCCTGCTTTGAAGCCATCGATACAAGGCTTCAAAGCCATAAAAAATTTGTAGAAAAATACCTTGCCATCAGGTGCAACCTCGGTATCTATCTCCACAACACTGCCAGGTGACCTCTTCTCCACCTCTGCCTTGAAACTATACAGCATCCTGAAGGTATTTACCCAATCACCATATAGTTCTTTCATTGCCTTCTGTTTTTCCTTCCACACTGTGGTATATTTCAGCTTAATAGGGTACTTGGCTTCCATGTCTAATTTCAGTCTCTTTGCAGTAGTGTTTGGTGTTTTGGCTAAAATAGGAGTGATCTTTTGTGCAACCCAGGCCTGTGATGTCATGGTTGAGGGATTCTGTGAACTAGTAATACAAGTATGTTCATTGGGGATTTGATTAATTCTGATTGTACTGCCATCAGGTTGGCGTCTGGCAGAAATGTACCACTTGCAAGGATGGGAACTGCCATCAAAGCCTTTGCACTTCGCATAAAATTTCTTTGTATCTGTCCAGAGAGTCTTGCTGTCAAACTGCTTCTTCACTGCATAAATCCTGTAACACATCCTAAACTCAGCCATGGTTGGAAAAACTTTCCTACTGCAATTACAGGGTTATCTTTGTCATATACATTTATCATCTCATCATCATTTTCATCATCTACATCATCAGCAGCTTCCTTCATCAACTCTGCATCCATAACTCTAGAACCAGCAGCCTCATTAGCCGCATCCCTCTTCTTCTTCTCCTTGTCTTTATCATCGACTGGAATTCCAAAAAGGTCTGCCATCTCAGTGTCATCCAAGGGTGCAATGACCAAATCAGTATGCTCTTTCAGTTCTACTGAATTCCACTCAACAACAGCCAGACTCGTAACAGCCACCCCATTAGCAGCACCATCACGGGCTGGGTCTTGTGCATCATCTGCTAACACTGTCAATTCGGTTACAATGGGAATTATCTGTCTAGTTGCAGCCCACTCATCATCTGCAATCTGCATAGCCAACTTTGATGCCACATATCCTACTCTTGAATCTGATTTCAGATCAACCAGCTTGGCAAGAAGTGTAGCACGTTTCTTGTCAAAGCCCTCTTGTTTATCGATTTCATCAACAACCGCTTCGCCATCCTCCATTCTCACATACTCTCCCTTCCAATCTTCGTACCGTAGCAATGCCACTTCTTGCTCTGGACCCCAAGGAATACTCTCCCCTATTTTCTCCACAATATCTCTCACCGCTTTCTCTTCTTGGTTCACTAGTTGTTGTGGATCGATGTCATAAAATGAAAGCTCCAAACTAACTAATGTGTCGTGATCTATGGTCCTCACGCTACCATCAGCTAGCTTCGCCTGAGATAGCATAAATTTGACAACCAATTCGAAATTTTTTCGGGCATCTCCCTGTTTTGACAACGAGGCGGGAATGTGATGACTTGAGTTGAATTTGGGGCCAATAGCTCATATGCGACATGGAAGTGAACGAGCTCAAATCGAAAGCCGAATGAGCACGAGAGTTATGGATTACCTCGAATTTGACTATGCCGGCTCCGCGGAGCTCGCCATCTACCTCCTTCTTCCGGGCTGCTTGCCCCGCCTCCCGCTGCGAGCAAAAACGGCAGGGAATGTGTCAGATTTGGGGCAGAATTAAGAACGGAAGGCCACGTGGGTTCGATTTGACTCACCCCAGATGTCGGCGACAACGAATTCGACGCCCAGGAGTGGATAGCTCCGCCGCCGGAGAGGGAGCTAGGGCGCGCACTGTTGTGTTTAGATGGCGCGCTACGGCAAGGTCGGTCTGTGCGGTCGCTCGAACCGGTTGAGTTGACCGGGTACAAGTTAGTGGGTCCCACATCCGCTAAACCTAATTCCACACTCCTTAACTAGCACAAGTAAGTGACACGGCCGTTTCATCACAATGGGTGGGTCGTGCCTATTTTGCTGCTCTCACGCGTCGTACCCTAGCTATTACCTCCAACTTTGTCGCATCGCAGCCAATTCCCTGAAAAAACGTAGTACCTGAGCTATTCGCCCAATTTGCTACACACGATGCTACATGCTCACAAAAAAATTGTTGCGCTCGGTTTTTTTTTTTGGTACACTGAAGGAAAAAAATATTGATACATAGAATTTTGCATACACACTGAAAAATGGTACACACGAAAACTTTTTACCATATTAATAGGACGCGGGAGATTTGTTAACTTAAATGGATCGGACGGCTCTGGATACGGCCGAGAATTCGCAGATTATATCCGGCTGATAACATTTTGCCATAACACACCCGCAAACAAAAAAAATGCCTTAGCGCAACTAAAAAAACATGACACGCGCGGCCGCCCTCGGCGTCTTTCCCGGATCGCCATCCCGGAGCAACTTCCGCCGTCAGCCGGGCCGGAGCGACTCGCCGCGCCTCTCCCGCCCCCTCACCTGGGATCGCGCCGCCGCCCCGCCGGCCGCTGCATCGGAACGCGCCGCCGCCCCGGAGCAACTTACGGCCGGCTGTCGTCCCGGAACGCGCCGCCCTCCTCTAGCAACTTCCCGACGGCCGCCGTCCCAGAGCGCCGCGGCCCTCTCCCGCTCCCCCGCCCTGAAGCGTTGCGTCCGCCACGACTTCAGTCACCTCCGACCCGAATTAATCTGCTGAACGAAGCTAATATGTTGGTCAATTGTATCCGCTACCAATTTTACAATGTTACTAGCAAAATGTCCGTGCGCTGCTACGGGCTAATAAAACAATCGAATGATTAATTTTTCATAGGTCAATAAATGATACATACTCATGCATTGTTAGAAAATCACTAACGCATGTATCACAAATTGATAAATACCCGTATGTTGCTACGAAATATCACCAACTCTACTCCCTTCGTTTGGAAAAAATTGTTATAAAATGGATGTATCTAGACATATTTTAGCGCTAGATACATTCATGATCTGCATTTCACTATGATATATATAAGGTGGTGCCCGTGCGTTCATGATAATCCAAGGAAATCGGTGTGTTTTCTCTCCAGGTGGCTTTCACAAATTTATCTCAGGCAGAGACATGGACCGTTCTGGACTTTTGTTTTCAAGATTGGAGAACAGGACAAGAGTAGAAGATTAATCTGATCTCGTTCGTCCGTCGTGGATGCATTGGCATAGTGTTTGTCAGTCTGAAATTTGGAGCGTCATGCGTCTGTACTCTGTCGTGGGTGCATGGGCATAGTGTCTGTCACTCTTAAAATTGGGAGCGTAGACACCTCCTGTAAATTGCACATAATGAAACTGAGATGGCATGGTACCACTACGGACGGAGGTGCGCCCAATTTTTGGTGAACTGAAATCGTTCGGATGCCTGGATTTTGGAAATTCATAGAGCACCTAGCGCCATGGCGTGCATGGCGAGGCTCCAGTGTGCAGCGTCGTGGTCCTCCTCGGTGAGGGACGCGCACCAGTGCTTGAGGTCGACACGCCGCTGAATCCTTTGCCGCTTCCCCTGGCGATGATGCCGACCCGATAGCGCTAGTGCGGGGGCAGCAGGCCGGAGGCCGACGAGATCGCCATCGCAGGAGAGCTCCGCACCCGGTGCACAGGCGGATCGAGAAGGTCGAGCCGTCAGTACTGCCGGCGAATACGCCCACCTGCTGGCACTCTTGCGGTGTCAGCACGAAGCAAACGAGCTCACCATCGGCGCACCTGGCGGCCGACGCGGCCAAGGAACGAGAAGGTCGAGCCCCGGGTGTGGGACTCGCATCCAACTGCCCGGCGTACGAGGAGAGGAGATGATCTCGCGCCGCGGGAGTAGCAGGAGCAGGCGGCGGCGTCTCGCGGGTCGGATAGAATAGCGAATCGTTTCGATCATATCACTTGACGGTGGCTAACAATGCAGAGGTAAATAGGGAAATTAAAAAACGTACCATCACTTGAAGACATATTATTAGTAGAGATTATGTCCGATGCGATTTTCTAAAACTATCCTGGGTTCCTACAGTTGAGAAGCCAGAGAATAATAGCAGTTGATTCTTGAAAGTATTTTGTTTAAATTTTACTTTCGTCTTCCTGTAATCACCCGTTGGGACTTAAGCCTAACAGCTAGACTCAGAACGATGAATCTGATAGCCAAGCTTATGTATATTTGAAAACGGAATCTAAAAGTCCTCTAAACGATGGTTTCAGAACATAATTTATAGTAGTATATGCCTACAATTTACATTTTCGAGTCTTAGTCTGTAATTTGTAGTGGTATCGTTGAGAACAATGTCCTCGCCGTTTGGATCAGAGGATTGTTCCCTGTTTACAGACAAACACGTCTTCAAATGGGAAAGCAACTCCCACATTTAATCACCGGGGTGTTGGAATAGGCACTAGTAGAAAAAGGACTTTTCGTCCGGAGTACTGTTTTCCATTAGCCCCGGTTCAGGTAAAAACCGGGACCAGTGCCTGGCACTGGTCCCGGTTCGAGCTGCCATGGCCCCGTGGGGCATTGGTCCCGGTTCGGTTGGGGGCATTGGTCCCGGTTCATGCCAAGAACCGGGACCAAAGCTCCAGAGCCGGACCACGTGGCATGCCGCGGAGCTTTGGTCCCGGTTCGTGCCAAGAACCGGGACCAATACCCCTCCCCTGCCTATATATTGTTGCCCCCCCCCCTCTCTCCTCTGTTTTTTTTTCCTGGATTGGTGGGAAGTGGAGGTGCTAGTTTTTTTTCTCTTTGCCACGCACAAGATGTGTTCGATGAAATGCCCGACCCGCACCGAGGTTAGCAACTATATCCTTTTCATCTGTAATTGATACAGAAATATTGCAGGCCTGCATAAATTTCTCTATTCCCGACCCGCACCGTGGTTAGCAACTATGCCCGACCCGCACCGTGGTCATTTCACTATTCAAGATGTTATTGTAATGGTATTTGATAAACTTAATTATATATATGATGCAGATGGATGCACGGATGCGATGGATGTACGGCGAACGACGCAGTTCCGAGTTTATTGCAGGCCTGCATAAATTTCTCGATGTGGCTGAGGCAAACAAAGTGAATAATTTTATGCCTTGTCCATGTGAGAAGTGTCGGAACGTCAGGGAGTACCCTGACCCGAGAACCATTCAAGACCACGTGATTCGGAAAGGTTTCATGCCCAGCTATAATTGTTGGACCAAGCACGGAGAAAGAGGGGTTACGATGGAAGACAATGAAGAAGAGGAGGATGATGACAACTATCCTATGTTCCCTGAGGAATGCGGTGATACTGTTATGGAAGACGTTGAAGAAGAAAGAGGTGAACATCGGGCATCAGATGAGCCCGCTGATGGTCTTGGTGGGGTCATTTCTGATGCAAAGCGAGAATGCGATACAGAAAAGGAGAAGCTAAAGTTGGAGGCCATGCTTGAGGATCACAAAAAGTTGCTGTACCCAAACTGCGAAGATGGCAGCACAAAGCTCGGTACCACACTGGAACTGCTGAAATGGAAGGCAGAGACTGGTTGTTCTGACAAGGGATTTGAGAAGTTACTGAAAATAATGAAGCCGAAGCTTCCAAAGGATAACGAATTGCCCGAGACTACATACGAAGCAAAGAAGGCTATCTGCCCTCTAGGATTAGATGTGCAGAAGATACATGCATGCATTAATGACTGCATCCTGTACCGCGGTGAGTACGAGAACATGGATAAATGCCCGGTATGCAATGCACTGCGGTACAAGATAAGACAAGATGACCCTGGTGATGTTGAGGGCGATGACGAGCCCCCCCGGAAGAGGGTTCCTGCTAAGGTGATGTGGTATGCTCCTATAATACCACGGTTGAAACGTCTGTTCAGAAACAAAGAGCATGCCAGGTTGTTGCGATGGCACAAAGAAGAGCGTAAGAAAGACGGGAAGTTGAGACACCCCGCCGATGGGTCCCAGTGGAGAAAAATCGACAGAGAGTTCCCGACATTTTCAGATGACGCAAGGAACTTAAGATTTGGTCTAAGTACAGATGGCTTTAATCCTTTTGGGGAGCAGAGCTCCAGTCATAGCACTTGGCCCGTGACTCTATGTATCTACAACCTTCCTCCTTGGTTGTGCATGAAGCGGAAGTTCATTATGATGCCAGTGCTCATCCAAGGCCCGAAGCAACCCGGCAACGACATTGATGTGTACCTACGGCCATTAGTTGATGAACTTTTGCAGTTGTGGTCCGAACCAGGTGTACGTGTGTGGGATGAGCACAAACAACAGGAATTTGACCTACGAGCGTTGCTGTTCGTAACCATCAATGATTGGCCTGCTCTTAGTAACATTTCAGGACAGTCAAACAAGGGATACAATGCATGCACGCACTGTTTAGATAAGACTGAAAGTATACATTTGGGAAACAAGAATGTGTACCTGGGGCATCGTCGATTTCTTCCGAACGGTCATGCCGTAAGAAAGCCCGGCAAGCATTTCAACGGTGAGGCAGATGGCCGGAAGAAGCCTAACCTCCCTGATGGTGATGTTATATATGACAAGGTCAAGGATTTAGAAGTAATCTTTGGAAAGGGTCCTGGCAGTCTATCTGTTCCGAATGACGCTAACAAGCGCGTACCCTTGTGGAAAAAGTGCTCTATATTCTGGGAGCTACCCTATTGGAAAGTCCTAGAGGTCCGGTCTTCAATCGACGTGATGCACGTGACGAAGAATCTTTGCGTGAACCTGCTAGGCTTCCTGGGCGTGTATGGGAAGACAAAAGATACACCGGAAGCACGGGCAGACCAGCAACGTATGAAAGACCCATACAACAAGCAGACGGATAAAGGGCGTCAATACTTAAGCAGCTACGCTCTTACCAAAGCAGAGAAGGAAATCTTTTTTGAATGCCTGAGCAGTATCAAGGTCCCGGCTGGCTTCTCGTCAAATATAAAGGGAATAATAAATATGGCAAAGAAAAAATTCCAGAACCTGAAGTCTCATGATTGCCACGTGATTATGACGCAGTTGCTTCCGGTTGCATTGAGGGGGCTTCTACCGGAAAATGTTCGAGTACCCATTGTGAAGCTATGTGCATTCCTCAATGCAATATCTCAGAAGGTCATCGATCCAGTAACTCTACCAAGTTTACAGAAGGCTGTGGTCCAATGTCTTGTCAGCTTCGAGTTGGTGTTCCCCCCATCATTCTTCAATATTATGACGCATCTCCTGGTTCACCTACGCGACGAGATTGCCATTCTCGGTCCTGTATTTCTACACAATATGTTCCCCTTCGAGAGGTTCATGGGAGTCTTGAAGAAATATGTTCATAACCGTGCTAGGCCAGAAGGAAGCATCTCAAGGGGCTATGGAACAGAAGAGGTCATTGAGTTCTGTGTTGACTTTATTCCTGACCTTAAGCCGATTGGTGTTCCTGAATCGCGACATGAGGGGAGACTGAGTGGAAAAGGCACGCTAGGAAAGAAAGCACTGATATGTAGGGACGGGCATTCTTTAACTCAAGCACACTACACAGTTCTACAAAGTTCCACCTTCGTGGCTCCGTATATCGAGGAACACAAGAATTATGTACGCTCCAAGAACCCGGGGAAGGATGACTCCTGGATTAAAGAAAAACACATGGAGACCTTCGGCAGTTGGTTGCGATTACAGCTCATGAATGACACCACTGTCGGAGATCAGCTCTACTTGTTGGCCGCGTCACCATCTTCGACTGTATTGAATTTCCAAGGGTACGAGATAAATGGGAATACATTTTACACGATCGCCCAAGATAAAAAGAGCACCAACCAGAACAGTGGTGTCCGCTTTGATGCAACAAACGACGATGGGCAAAAGGACACATACTATGGTCGCATAGAGGAGATATGGGAACTTGACTATGGACCTACTTTTAAGGTCCCTTTGTTTCGGTGCAGTTGGGTCAACATGAATGGAGAAGGGATAAAGGTAGACCAGCTGTACGGGATGACAACAGTGAATCTCAAGAATCTTGGTTGTTACAAGAACGAACCATTCGTCCTAGCCAATGATGTGGCTCAGGTTTTCTATGTGAAGGACATGTCCTCCAGACCGAAAAAAAGAAAAAACAAGCAAACGAATACATCAGACAATGAGCCAAAGCGTCACGTAGTTCTTTCAGGGAAAAGAAACATCGTGGGAGTCGAGGGCAAGACAGACATGTCAGCAGATTATGATAAGTTTGATGAAATTCCGCCCTTCACAGTGAGAACTGACCCAAGCATCCCGTTAAATAATGAAGATGCTCCATGGTTACGGCTGAAGCGATGTAAATCAATGTAATGTATTAAACCTTTATGTGATGTGTAGTAATGTATTAAACCTTTATGTGGTGAAAACCATAATACACGAGTGAGTTTTCTTTTTTGTTTTCTGTTAATTAATTGCATGACGACCGGTGAAACACGCGTGGTAGGTGGTTGTCGGCTCCCACACCTCCCGTGGGAACCTCTCAAACCTCAGCTTCGACCGTCCAAACACAGTTCCCCCTGCATACAGCCCGACGGTGGCTCGTGAGTTTGAGCGCCACTTCGATCCAAGCAGCGGTAAGACGTCTCTGATGATCTACAACCGTCCGGCAAGACGTCTCTGATGATCTGCAACCGTTTGGAACGGTCGCAGGTCATCAGAGACGTCTTGCCACTGGTTGCCCAAAGATGCCTCTCCGAGTGACGCTGGAATGTTTTGTGTTTGAGCGCCACTTCGATCCAAGCAGCGGCAAGACGTCTCTGATGATCTACAACCGTCCGGCAACACATCTCTGATGATCTGCAACCGTTTGGAACGGTCGCAGGTCATCAGAGACGTCTTGCCACTGGTTGCCCAAAGATGCCTCTCCGAGTGACGCTGGAATGTTTTGTGTGAGTGAGTAACTTGTCTGAGGAGGGCGGGTATATATAGGGTACGTGTGCTTCTTTAGTCCCGGTTGGTAACACCAACCGGGTCATGTGGCTCACGAAGTGGTCGTGATACTGCTGATCCAACAGCTCACAATCCCTCAAAAGAAACACACCCCTGATCCAACGTCTCACAAGCGCTTGAAAGAAACACACGATCCGTGTGCTTCTTTAGTCCCGGTTGGTAACACCAACCGGGTCATGTGGCTCACGAAGTGGTCGTGATACTGCTGATCCAACAGCTCACAATCCCTCAAAAGAAACACACCCCTGATCCAACGGCTCACAAGCGATTGAAAGAAACACACGATCTGTGTGCTTCTTTAGTCCCGGTTGGTAACACCAACCGGGACTAAAGACGGGCTTTGCGGTCACGACACGTGTCCTCCCCCAGCGCTTTCCTGGGCACCTGTCCTCCCCCAGCGCTGCCCTGGAGGTCTTTATATATTGTCGCCGACGGGGTAAACCCTAATCCACCATTCCTAGCCACGAACGCATCGTCTCCACGAGATGGATCCGCCACGCCCGCCGCAGCGCCTTCTGGACGAGGTCGAGCGTGCTCGGCAGAGCGCGCTTGGGCGCAACCGCGGGAGTCTATCCCGCCGTATGCCCACGAGCCCGGCGTGGAGAGGAATGCCCAGCTACCGGCCTCCTGCTCCACCAGGTGCCGCCGCACCTCCACCAGGCGCCGCCGCTCCTCCCGCGGAGGAGGAGGAGGACGACGACTTCGACTGGAGCGACGACGGGGAAGAAGGTTGTGGGTTGCAGATACAGGAGGCCATGGAAGCCTCCTTCCAGTCTGTCCGCGACTACCCTGTCCAGCGAGCCAAGACTTCCTACCAGCTCAAGGCGAAGGAGGCTTCCGATCTGGATTGGGCGCTGAAAGACTCATCCTCCATGGATCTTGCCCTCCGCCGCAAACGTGCGCGCGAGAACCGGGCGGCCGCCCACGGGGCTGGCTCCTCCCGCCGTTCCCCTAATCCTACGGCCTTCGAGCCAGCAAGTCCGTTTATGTAGAATAATGTTGGTGATGTTGGATCAGGGGTGTGTTTCTTTCAAGCGCTTGTGAGACGTTGTATCATGTGTAATAATGTATTAAACCTTTTATGTAATGCATTAAGATAAATGAATTAATAATTTTTATCTGCTTTCTTCTGCATTTTACAACACCAAACATTCATCTTACAAATATAGGTTTTCTGAAATTGTTCTGCATTTACTTCTGCTTGCCATGGGATTTTACAACACCAAAAATAGAATTAACTGAATTAATAATTATTATTACTTAATCATAAATCTTACTTAATCATTTTTTATCGATTTATACGTATTATTAGTCGAGTTTCGACTTACGGATTTAAAGATATGAATTTATCCATATTAAATTGAAAATGACAATAATAATGTAAAATTGATTTTGGATTATTTATACAAATTCAAACACTTTTCATGTTGAAAGTTTTGTCAATTCAAAATATGCAATAAAGTTAATGCATTTTTAATTGAAAATGGCAAAATGGTTAATAGTTTGTATAGTTAGAATAATTATTTTAGAAAACAGAAAATGGTTTTGGATTATTTATTCAAATTTAATAACTTTTCATGTTGAAAGTCTTTTCAGATTCAAAACTATTTGAAATTCATATCCAAACACCTAAATAAGAAAAAAAAAGGCGGGAACAAAATTTCAGAACTGAAAAGTTCGAAATAATTTTGAAAAATGACTCTTTGGTCCCGGTTTCTACCAAGAACCGGGACCAATGAGTCCGTGGATCCCGCGCTTGATCTGGCATTAACTGCGCCCTCATTGGTCCCGGTTGGTGGCAAGAACCGGGACCAAAGAGGCATTGGTCCCGGTTCTTGCCAGCAACCGGGACCAATGAGGTCTGCTATAACTGCCCGCGCCTCTTCTTCGTCCTCATTCTCACGCAGAGTTCATCGACGAGGAGCAAAGAAAGCAGAGGAGCCGCGGAGCCGCCACCACGCCGTCAGGCTGCCCCGCCGCCGACCTCCACGACGCGCCGCCCCGCCGCCTCCCGCACGCCGCCCCGACGCGGCCGGCCTCCTCCCCGTACACGTACGGCGCCACGACGCGGCCGGCCTCCTCCCCCGCACGCACGCCACCGCGCCGTCCCCCTCGCAGCGCCACCACGCCGTCCCCCTCGCACGCCACCGCCGCCCCCCTCGCAGCGCCACCGCCGTCCCCGCGCCGAGCTCGCAGCGCCACCGCCGCCCGCGCACACCACCGCTTCTCGATCGGTGAGTTAGAATTTTAGGATTTTTTTTGTATAGGAAATGTTAGTGTTAGGATTTTTTTGTTTTGTATAGGAAAATGTTATAGTGTTAGGAAAATGTTAGTGTTAGGAAAAAATATTTGTTAGGAAAATGTTAGTGTTAGGATTTTTTTTGTATAGGAAATGTTAGTGTTAGGATTTTTTGTTAGTGTTAGGAAAATGTAGTGTTAGGAAAAAAATTTGTTAGTGTTAGGATTTTTTGTTAGTGTATAGGAAAATTTTAGTGTTAGGATTTTTTGTTAGTTTAGGAAAATGTAGTGTTACGAGTTTACGGGTTTACGATACGAGTTTACGGGTTTACGATACGAGTTTACGGGTTTACGATACGAGTTTACGATACGAGTTTACGGGTTTATGATATTGTAGATGTATCTTGACATATGGAACAAGTTACCCAACTAAAGTTTTGTGCATTGTTCTTAATTTGCAGAAACTATGGAACGAGACGAAGATCAGGAAAATATCCTCCAGGATATAATCCGCGGGCCGGAAGATATTGTCGATGTCACCACGGAGTTTTTGAACAACTCCGGTGAGGGAGATGAGTCTCTCAACCGAAGAGACGGCTCCGGTGAGGTAGAACCCGACGGCCGGGGTGAGGGAGAAGTCAGCGAGGGAGAAGCCGACGAGGGAGAAGCCGAAGGCTCCGGTGGAACATTAAACTCCGGCGAGGTGCATATACATATATTAATGAAGCCGAAGATTGTATTAATTAAGTCTCTGATGTCTATATACATATATTAACGCTCTTTCTTCTTTTAGCCCTCCGGATCGAGCAAATCTTCTGTAAGGACAAAACGAGGCCCAGCCAAAAAGTTGGGCGACCAAGAAAGGTACACGATCGAAAGAGTCGCTGAAGACGGCACACCGACTGCTCCCCCTGGTGTTAAAAATAAAATGGTAAAGCAATGCGGAGTTCTTGTTAGGGACTTCATCCCGATCACCGTTCGAGAATGGCATCGGCCAAACGAGAAAGGACAGCTATATGTCAGCGATGAGGGCAAAGAAAGACTTTGGAGAAAGCTCATGGTTAATTTCACCCTGCCGGCGCCAGAGGTGGATTCAGATGAGGAGGATCCAGATGAGGCAGAAAAGATTGCCCGGAAAATCATGGAGCAAAAAGTCAAGGACTGGGCACTTAAGAAGATGGCCGAGCTATTCAAGAACTGGAAGAAAAGATTGAACAAACTGTTTGTCAAGAAAAATAAGACTCCAGACTTCGATAAAGGGTATGAGAAGATAAAGGACTACTGGGAAGAATTTGTGGCGTACAAGAAATCAGAGGAAGCTCTGGAAAAGTCTGCAAAAAATGCGGCAAATGCTGCTCTAAAGATGTACCACCATACTATGGGGCCTGGTGGCTACGCTGGTAGCATGCCTAAGTGGGAGAAACTTGAGGCGGACCTGCTGGCTAATGGGATCACTCCAGAGCCACTCAAGTGGATCGAACGGGCAAGAAATTGGTTTTACGGGCATGGGGGCACGTTGGACGCAGAAGGGAAGTGCATATATAACAGAAGACACAAAGATAATCCCCTACTACCCATCCAAGAAATTAGAAAAGCAGTAAAGGATGTTGAAGAGGGACGGTTCATTCCCGATAGAGAGGATGACGAGCTCACACGCGCCCTTGGGAATAAGGAACACGACGGACGGTTACGAGGCGTACCTGGCTCCAAGCCCAAGACAATTGCGATTCCCGAGCACAGGAAGAAATTTCCTGATAGAAGCCATCAGAGGAGAAAGGAAAGGGAGGCAATGGAAGCACGCGCTGCTGCAGACCGGCTGCTAATATAGAAGAAGAATTAAAGCTGCAGAAGGAACAAATTGCCGTGCTTAGCCAGCAAGGTACTAGCGGCCAATCTCAACGGCACATGGTAGAAGCTGCATGCGATGGTACCGGTGGCCCATCGAATCGGAAAAGCAGCGTGGCTTCCACGGAGCTCCAGGATGGTAATGATGATGCAGTGGCTCCACTTCGTCGCTACCCAGTGGATGATATCACGGAGAGCACACCTTGTGAGATGCATGTGAAAGTTTTTAACTTAACCGTGAAGGTGGCGGTCGGCTATGTCGTACCAATTGGACCTAATCCAACTTACCATTTCTCTCCGGTTCCAAATGGCTACGCTGTTGTCGCGGTGGATGAAGTGATGAAAGATTATGAGGAGCTGAAGCTGCAACACCCTGCAGGTGAAGATGGGGAGGTGCTTGAACTTGGAGAAGCCAAGAAAGCGACCATTCTATGGCCAAAGGAATTCATCGTGCTTCCGAACTGGCAGCCAAGGCCATCGACTCCTCACCAGTCTCCAGCGCAACAGTCCTCTTCACCGCCTCAGCATTCTCCAGCGCAACAGTCCTCTTCACCGCCTCACCAGTCTCCAGCGCAGCCGTCTCCGCCGCCGCGTCAGCCGTTTCCGCCCACCGCTCGTACTATGAGGGGTAAGCGATCACCGAAACGTAAAAGGTCGCCCCTCCCAACAGTACCTCATAAGAATCTTCCCATTAGACCTTATGACAGGACTGTAGCGGAAAACGCCGCGGAGGTGGCTGCCTACAATAAGGCTTTTTTTGCACCAAAAAAGCCCGAGCAGAAGCCGGTATACGATGAAAAATCCAAAAAGTGGAGAAAGTCCTTCCTTGAGCAGCCATCCCAGATATCGATGAATCTGCCATCTGACTATGGTCGTGAACTTACTAAGCTAGCACGTGCCCAGTCTGAGCAGAACAAGGGAAGAAGTGCAAAAAGCGGGAAACAAATTGCCCAGCTCGGACAGCAGAAAAATCAATCGGTCCCCCCGCTCATAGTGTGTTCCGATGTCGACAAGGACTTCAGAGTCGCTATGGATAAGACCTGGAATTATTGGACCCCAGAGCCATAGCTGCTGCTAAAGAACTTGGTGTCACTGTATCTCAGGCCAAGGAACAGGCTACCGCCTTGGGTATGAGCCTTGGTCAACTTTTAGGCTATGAACATGCGCCAATGTTAGAGATGGCACGGAAATATGTCCAAGGGGAGCCTATGGTCAGTAATGAGGAGATGACGGGTCTATCAACACATATGCGAAATCTGCATACCTGGTACCTGGTGCACACATCAAAGAAGGACGCGAAAGAGTGGTTTCCGCTGGACGTTAGAGTGGAGCATTTCTTCAAACGTTACACTATACAGGTTCAACTGACTGAACTGTTCCAGTTATTCCAAAAGCGCGCCCTCGACAAATCTATCCTCTCTTGCTATTGTCTGTAAGTGATTTATTTTCGTAATTAAGTCTCTAGCTCAGCTCGTTCATTGCCTGTATTATATTATCCTGCCTATATATATATCCTTTTGTACGCTATTATGCAGAATGAAGATGCTGGAATGCAAAAGATCTAAAGTTTTTGAGGTTGGGTTCGTTGACCCATATATCGTGAATTCACATACGTTAGTCAATCACCCCAAAGACGTGGAGCATGACCTGACCACCTTTTTAACCATGCAACATTTCTGTACGGAAATACTATTTCCTTACAACTTCAGGTGAGTGTTTCTGTCTTGTACATATTTTTATTTGGCTTTCTCGATGTTAAGTGTAATTGATGAGCTATGCATGTCTGCTTTATGTAAACGTCCGCAGGTTCCACTGGATTCTGCTAAGCATTCAACCTGACAAGTCCACAGTTGAAGTCCACGACTCATTAAGTTGGGACCAAGCGTTGTGGTCCGACATGAAAGAAATGCTCAACAAGTAATTTCAATCATTATCGCATTATATCGCCCTCTTTCGTTCGTTCCCTGATGTCAAGTAATTAATAACTCCTTTGTTCATTTTCTTTGCCAAAGCAGGTGTTGGACAATTTTCAAACAGAAGGTAGAAGGTCCATTCAAAGATGAGCTAACTTATAAAACGGTGAAAGTCCGCAGCAGCCACCGGGGAGTAATTTATGTGGATTCTACGTTT
Organism: Poa pratensis; assembly: GCA_947311845.1. NCBI lineage: Eukaryota > Viridiplantae > Streptophyta > Magnoliopsida > Poales > Poaceae > Poa > Poa pratensis. The sequence continues at coordinate 3,164,441 of CAMZMU010000069.1, read as the reverse complement.
GCGAGTTCATTCGCGAGTTGACCACTGAGCGGAGAACAACTGCTTTCAGCAAAATGCGGGAGAAGATCGACCCAAACTGCGCGTAGGAGCAATTCAAGAGGAATTGGCGGGATTTCTGCTTAGGGAGGTCATCGATGAAAGGGAGAACATTATGCTTCGGACGATGAACTACATATGCCTTGATGGCTTGATCTATCTCCATGTAATTAAATAGTTGTATTCTCGCAAGAGATCGAATATTAATTATATATGCATCAACATGTACTGTGTATATAGTAGAGCGTATAATATGCGTACGGAAACGATGGAGAGCACGTCGGCGATGCGAAGAAGGGGGAGACGACGGAGGCACCGGCGAGAGGGAGAGGGGGCACCGGCGAGAGGGAGAGGAGGCACCGGCGAGAGGGAGGGGCACCGGCGAGAAGGAGAGGGGGCACCGGCGAGAGGGAGAGGGGGCACCGGCGAGAGGGGCACCGGCGAGATCGAATCCTAAACCCTAAATACCAAAAAAAAAAGCACTCATTGGTCCCGGTTCGTATTAAGAACCGGGACCAATGAGTCTCCCCCCACGAGCAGCCAGACCAGGCCACGTGGACAACCATTGGTCCCGGTTCGTGGCCCAACCGGGACCAGCATTGGTCCCGATTGGCCAGTCCCGGTTGGGCAACCGGGACTGAAGGCCCAACCGAACCGGGACCATAGGCCCATTTTCTACTAGTGAGGATTATGTATCCAGTCGACGATCCATCGAGTGAGGTGGAGGACTCGACAACTTAGACGGTCCCGACTTCGGGGTCTGTCCCAAGTCGAGGTAGCGTTCGACTCCGGGGTCTGTCCCGGGTCGAGTCAGTCGCCAGGATCTTCGGGTGCGAGGAATTTTGTCCTGTAGCCTGTGTCCTGAAGTGGTGTGTCAGCACTAGTACAAAGTAGGTAGCTAGGACGTGCTAGACGTCACTTACAGTGGTTCCTAGTCAGTGACGCTGTCAACAGTGGCGGTATGTCATGACATCATAGACCTGTTACATCAAGTCGGATGTGACAGCTTAGTTGACTTTATGCCGGCAACTCGGCACAGCCCCTATTTAAAGGAAGGAATACTAAGTTGAAAAATTGTGGCAAACCATTTCTCTGTAGCACGCACTCCCCTCTTTCTTCTTCACTCTCTCGTTTAGCTTTAGGGACAACACGGGGGCAACAAAATAAAACCAGTGGTCAACACTGGTGTGCCAGCCTCTCTGATGTACCTCGAGAAGCGTTGTACAGCCCGCCAACCAAAAAAAAGGGTTCAACCTCGAATACTCTTAACCGTGACCAAGCAACACCAGCAACGGATTTGTCATCACATTCCACTACCCCTCTTACCAATGTAATCAACACCCACTTAAATGGTAACTGATTCAACCTTTCTATAATGTATTAATGTATATATGTTCATTTGCATCTGGTATTGTTTTACAGTTGATCTTTGTTGCGCCAGATGCAACATGTACACCTGCAAGCTTTGCGATCAATGATCGTCATCAAAATAAAGAAAACATGGTCGGGAGAAATAAACAGTCTGGCTAGGGTTGGTACGCTGGGCTATCCAAGGAGAGGAAAGAAGAACACCTAAAGAAACAACATATGCTCGACTACAGAAGAAAAAGTTGCATCTGGTGGTAGCAATGTCAACTTACCGGAGTTATCGATTTTTTGACACATTGGACCACCTGCGCGAATGAATTGTCAAAAAAGACCACCTGTGAGTCGAAATGTCAAAACTACCGTGGCGGCGTCTGCGCCAGACGACACGTGTCGGAGGCCGCCGTGGGCGACGGCGGCTACCAAGGCCGCCGCCGGCGGTGGCGGCATGTTTGGATTCGCCGTTAGCTATGAGCCGTTGCGGACGACGAGTCAGACATGGACAGTGGCCGCCGTGGGCGGTGGCGGCCTTCGCTCCAACACCATATTATATCCCCGTGAGGAGATGATTATTCTAATGGTCCGTACCGGCTCAGACATCTAACCAGTCGCAGTGCATCATTGCTGGCCGTATGTAGTGCACTGTGCACCTCGTCAGGCAACTTCCGCGCGTGGAGAGCGGTGGCATGAGAGACGCCGCCACGGACCACGGCGGCCTCTGTCCGCGTACACATGCGGCCATGGCGGGTAGACCCAGCGGCCTCTGTCCGTCCATCCATGTCTGACGCCTCGGCGAATCCAAACATGCCGCCACCGCCGGCGGCGGCCTTGGTAGCCGCCGTCATCCACGGCGGCCTCCGACACGTGTCGCCTGGCGCAGACGCCACCACGGTAGTTTTGACATTTCAACTCACAGGTGGTCCTTTTTGACAATTCATTCGCGCATGTGGTCCAATGTGTCAAAAATTCGGAGTTATCTGCCACACAGGATTTACCTTGTAAGATCACTTTCGGATAATACTATGAGCATGGAGCTTCTTAATCATTACTTATGCGATCAGCTTCTCCTATGTTCTAGATGTCGAAAGCAAGTCTTTAATCCCTGCGAGTATTGCTCATCTATCCGATGAATTACCTTGTGAGAACATCGTCGGATCCAACTATGTAAGTTAGACATCTTAATTATTGTCTTTGTGTTGATCTTTTTTGTGTGCCAGATGTGGGGAGCTGGAAGCACTGCTAATGTTGGATGAAAAAAAAGCAGTGAACAAAATTGGTATGCAAGACTATCAGAAAAAAAGAAAAGCAGAATATCTGCATATGTCTTTTTATTTGATCTTCTTACTGCATATGTATTGCTCATCTCCTTATGATACTGCCTTTCATCTTTTTCTGATTTACGTATGTTTGTGTTATGCAGCAGCTTCAACAATTCTGTGACCACATAATGAACTAGGAGTTTTCCCACATATATAGCTTCATGATCTGTATAATTTCTTACAACCTATAGAAATTCTCGGTTTCTTTTTTTTCCCAGAGTCTTATTGTCTTGTTCATGTTATATTATTCCATAATGAATCTACAAGGAGAATACATATTTGAAACATATGTGTATATATTTAGCTCATGGCTTCAATGTTTTTTTCCGACAATTCTGGAATATATGCTTTCTCCTTTACTGATGTAGTTTTTCTTGAAGACCTAAGTTTTCAATCTCTTTGCTAGGAATTTAAGAACTACTAATTTCATTTCTAGGAGTATATTTAGTATGGATGATTGTAAGATAGAGTAGGCATTGTAGGTGAAATCTCCAAGGAAATGGATTTGAGTGCCTTTTGACTATTATTTATGTACAGTCAAATCGAGTTAAATATGTTTAAATGTAAGTAATTAGCTTGTTGAATCATGTCGCACGCTGCTTGCAGCTTCTGTTATTTGGAAGTTTTTTTTTTCTGTCGGGACAGATCTCCCCATACAAGGTCTATCGAAGACGACGTGCATATACCATGGTTTATGTGGACCAGCAGTTATGTCCAGGCTTGTTTAGGCATTGCAGAGCAGAGTATTATCTGAAGGTATCACTCTCGTATGCCGTCGGCGTACACATACGCCGACGCGTATCCACTCTGCCGTCGGCGTACGCCCTCATAGCCGTCGGCGTATGAATGCAATTTTTTGAATTTTTTGAATTTTTTATAAAAAATTTAAACTTTTTTTTCTATTTCGAAATTTCTAACTCAGCTACATACTAAATGTCTAATTACACATTTAATCATAAGTCAAAGTACTTACGCTGGTCAAAGTTCCCGTTCGGTCACCCATCCTCAAAATGTTCCAGCCCAAGCACGCTTAACCTTTGAGTTCCTTCATTGTTAGCTTCCAAATGAGAAATGAGAACTTACTGATACTTATATCATATCAATCATGTTAACCCCTGATTTAGGATGTTACATTTTTTCATTGTTTAAATTTAGAAAATTCATTTGAATAAGTAACAATGATTGTAAAATAGTATATATTTTTAATAAATGAAAAAATGAAATTATTTTTACTTTTATTTCCTTTATACATTTAATATGGAATAATTCATATCTTTAATTCCGTTAATCGAAATTTGAAAAAAAAATGTATATGTCAATTAGAAAAATAAGAGGAATTCAAATATGACATCCATATCATCATTTGCATTGTAAACATGTAGTCCTTTTATGTGTACTAGTTGTTAGGAAAAATGATAAAATTGAGCTTTGACAAATATTTCAAAAAAATGCATCACAAAAAGGTCTATCATCTATAGACATGTATAACTTTCGTGTCAAATGACCAAGTTATGGCCATCCCCATGCCATAGTTTGTGATAATGTGTCCATATTTGAAACATAGGGGTGCCTTGGTATGGCAAACATTGTTACCAAAAACAAATTCCAAATTATTTTTATAAATATCATTTTCCATTTTTTAAGTGTAAAAAATGACTTTTTAATTAAGCAAGTAACAAACATATGTTACAAAATGTTATGTGCACGGTGAAAAAGATTTTATGGATGTCATATTTGGATTCCTCTCATTTTTCTAATCGATTTAGACATTTAATTTGTTAAATTCTGATTTAAGGATTTAAAGATATGAATTATTTCATATTAAATGGAAAATAGAAAAAAGTATATGCCGACGGCATTGCCGTCGGCGTATCAAATGTAAAAAATTGAAAAAGTATACGCCGACGGGTGCCGTCGGCGTATCAAATGTAGAAAATTGAAAAAGTATACGCTGACGGCAAAAATCTACGCCGACGGCCAAAATCTCTAGGCCGGCGCATTGCCGTCGGCGTAGCTAAAAAAAGAAAAAAAGATCTCGGTTGGCCTGGTCGGGGTCTACGCCGACGGCCCCGACATTTGGCCGTCGGCGTATGTCCTGGCCGTCGGCGTTTTGTGGATTTCCCGTAGTGTATGATCAAATTATTACATATATGATTGAAAAATATGATTATTTGTTCCACAAAAGATTGATTGTCTGTGTACCTTATTACTCCGTAATATATATCTTTCATGGGCAACAAATGTTTGTTGAATTTCGATGTAGAATGGCACATAGGTGATTGCGAATTGCTTTTGGCCATGTTTGTGCTGTGTCGTGGCCCAAGTAGTAAACTTTTGCACCTTGTGTATAATATTGACGTTAAGTGCAAAGAATTAACATTTGGAGTTTTTGAACTATAATCATTGACTATTTTTTTTGAATCCATGCATTGTTTCAACATTTAAAGTGGATGGGTGCTTGGTAATCCATTGAGAAATGACAGTGCAGGAGCAATGAAGCGACCTAGGTCCGGAGGGATTCAGTCTATTTCCTCGCTACTGTTCCTGACACCTACGACCTAGGATGGTTGTGGTGCTTCATCAGCAATGGAACTTGAGTCCCTCAACTCCCAGGTGTGGTATTCCTCTACCTTAATCCCCTATGTTCCTATGTTGGTGATACTTTACTGATTGATGAATGCCTACTCTATGTTGTGGCTATATCCTAAGTATATAAAAGTTGGAATATTTCGCGATTTGTGGGAGGCCCTGGCACTGTAGCAGCTACAGTGCGCTGCAGTGTTGACCAGTGCGGAAGGACCTATTTGCAATTTCCTGACACCTTAGGGGTTTCCTTGCAAAAACATCCCACACATCTTGGCCTCTACTCCCCGTGCTCTCCTCCGTCCCAACCCTAGCTCCCTCCTGGTCGTTCTCCCCCGATCCGCCGCCTCTTCTCCCGCTCCAGCTCCCTCCTCCTCCCCCGTGCGCCCCTCCTGGTCTACCCAGCGCCGCCGCGCGAACGTGGTCGTCGGCGGCGAGGATGAGGTCGTCAGCGGCCGAAATCGGAGCATCGGCCACGCGGCGGCTCCCTGGCGGCTGCAGCAAGGAGCACGTCCCGGGCGACGGCCACCCGGCAGGGCAGTGGCGGCCACGCGGCGTCTCCCCGGTGGCTGCAGCAAGGAGCACGTCCCGGGCGACGGCCACCCGGCAGGGCAGCGGCGGCCGGCCGTGCGCGCGCCGTCGCCTTGGTGACTGCGCTGGCCGGGCAGGGTGACGTCGGTGGCCGGGCCAGCCAACAGCAGCGGACGACGGCTCCGGCAGCGGCAGCGGAAGGCGGCGCGACGGTGGTGCCAGCTGGTCATTGGCTCGGCGGAAGGATGGGAGGACTCGGTGGTGGAGGCGGCCGGCAGGCCCGGCCTGCTGCGTTCCAGGTCCCTCGCACCGTTGCTTTGCTTCCACGAGATGGGGATTGAAAGCACGTATTTCACACCTCTCTTTCCCTTCTCTCTTATCATGTACTCGATCTGTTGTCTCCACTCCCTGTCAAGCATGTTCGATTTGCTCCGTCTCCATTGAGTCTTATTTTTCCTATGGTTTGTCCTTCCAGATTTCATATGTAAGTTTTTTTTGCAGGAAGATGGGTAAAAGAGATAATAAACTACAGATTGCATTGAGGTAGACTATTTTAAATTAATGTTCAGCATTGTTTGCAAGGCCACATTGATGTAATTATCGTTTACTAATTTGTTTCTAGCTTTCCATTGTTGCCAGTAATTAGGAAATTGTTCTTTCCATTTCTTGCAGCCAAGGAGTCGTGACCTCTCTCTCCATGCATGTGATGCTTGGCCGTGCTTCCATTTGAGGATTCGCAAGGGCCCTGTAGTGGTGGTATCTCTCTCCTGCCTCTCCTTTGTCCTCCTTAGTTAGGTTGTGCAATGAATGTTGGATTTGAACAGTTATGATTTGTTTGTGCAATCCATGCTTTATAGTCTTAAAAATGATAAGATGGAATTATGGGTTGGGCCAATGATTGTGGTTATTTTTTCTTCTATTAGGCATTAGATTTTATATGGACTATAGCTATGAATCTATACAAAGATTGATGCGAAAATATTCAAGTGATATCATTTTTATAGATGTGTGACTACAGGGATCATTCCTTCTTCTGATGTGTTATTCTCATTCAGTACACAACATTTTAATTCCTGGTCCAGACGTCCTCCTCTTCATCCTTCCCTACATCGGCATGTAGCTCGAGCCCTTCGTCGCAAAAGAGTCTTTCCTCTCCCTTCCTTCATTCCCTTTTCAAGGATTTTGGCTAATTCATATTCATTTGGATGAATTGAAGCATACAATTTCTTTGCTGGATTTAAAGTAAATCCAATGTTAGATGTGTACTCGGATCAGGTTGTTGTTGACCGATGGTGGCCTAGAGGCGCAGATCTGATTTTCTTTATCAGATGCACATGTTTCACGCAATTATTTTGTTATCTTGGTAAGAAAAAAGTATGTGGAAATGCAGACCTTTGGGCTGTTGCATTTTGAAGTTGGATAGATTACACAATAGCAGATATATTTCATGGCAGGTTTGTCAAATTGGTTATAGATGTCGTATTATTGTGAAAAATCATGTTAATGTAACGGCAGGAGTTTTATATTGGTTATAGGGGTGTAATTTCTTGGCTGCATGTTCTTGCTTGACTGAAATATTGCATAACTTAATTGTTGGGTATATGTGAATGCCACTTATAAATAGAACTTCTACATTACATGCAGTCTTTGTGATATAGTGCACTGCACTGATTATGATGTCCAATGCTTTAATTTTGTGAGTTTCTAAATATGATAATTGACATGTGCATGCTCCTTTCAGGTTCCATTTCCTTTTGCTCCCTGGCCCTCTGTTTGGTTGCTCTTTGGCGAGATCTTCAAGAGCCTCTTCTGATCATTAGTTTTCCGAGTGGTATAATATGCTTGTGCAGATTTCTTATCATACTGGTGAGGTCATTTGCAGCGTTCTAAGCGAAGTCTCATGTTTAGGGTTAGTCAGTTGTTTTCTTATTTTACTTGCTGCCAAGCAACATTAGTATGCCTTGGCATGTATGTTTTATAGTAGCAACCCTGCTACATAGGCGCGGCGTGACGCCGCGCTAAATTCAACTAGTTGATTTTCTATGATTCCAGTGAATCAACATTGCTCTTTGCCATGAAATGGTATACAGATTTGATTTCGCTAACAAGTACATCTTGCACTCCAAACAGACCAGACATGTTAATAATGCTTAGCTGACAAAGGTAATTTACTCTTCTGTAATTTATGTTCCTAGGCTGCGGCTGAGCTGTACATAAATGAAGTGCTCGACACAAGTGTCGACCCGTACGCATTCAGCTTCATCCTTTATAAACACATCATCTACTATGTCCTCGCCTCGCTGCCGGCATCCACTACGACCTTGCCTCGCCGCCGGCAGCACGTCTGTTCGCTTGTTTATAAATGAGATAAGATTATACTTTTGACATGATTTATTACACATGCATGCACGTGCATATTTTGTAATACTCCCTCCGGTCCAGAAATACTGTCGTGGCTATGTACACATTTTATACTGCCATAGCACATTTCTCGCGACACTTAAAGTGGACAGGAGGGAGTAGTAAAGTACAGCAAAAACTACATCCTGCAAATATTTTTGCAGCAGGAAACCAAATGATATTATTTCCTGGACTTGAGTGCATGCACCGGCCCTTTAGCCTACATTCTAGATCTTCACAGGATACTGATGGATGGAATCAGCCCACGGAACGCCAACAATGGTGTCGCTGCAGGGCGGCCTGATGCACTCCCACACGGCGCTGTTGCATTTGAACCCAGAGCCGAACCAGACCATCCTCCAGGGCGGTCACCCTTCCGCGTCCGTCCCTTTGCCTCGATGTATGCCAGCTCGTACCACAGGGAACTGCTCGACGTGTTCCCGGCTCAACATTCTCATCCGACAAGCACAGGCTACTCTGCACCGCGTCGATCACCGCCCGGCCACCGGCATGTATGCAGAAGTGCTCGAACGCTGTGTGGAAATCGGGCACGTACAGTTTGATCTTCCTGCCCAGCACCTTCTGCGCAGCGAGCGACAGCGCAAAGAGCAGCTTCTCCGAGGGCGGGAGTACCACGGCCCCTATGGCCACGATGTTGGCCTTGAGCGTCTCCCCCGCGATGGCCACGAGGTCTTTGGATAGGTTTACCCCAGTCTGCCCCTCCTCGTCCTCCTCCTGGTACGCGCACCGGTATGCCCTGTCTTGCGCGGCGGTGAGCGTTCTCACGATGTGCGTGAGCCGGAACCGGGACTCGGACCTGGACGTCGACAGTAGCACCGCGGCCGCACCCATGTGGAACAGAACGCCAGGCAGCAACATCGTGCGGTTCTTTCCGGTGTAGTTGATGAGTGAGATGGTCTCCGTGGACACCACCACGGCTCGCGCGCCTCGTGGCGCCGCCTGCAGGAGGTTGCTCGCGACCTCCAGGGCGATCACACCAGCACTGCAACCCATCCCGGAGACGTGCACGCTCCGGATGCCGTCCCGCATCTTGTACCTGTTTACGATCATGTCGGGCATGCTCGGCGTTGGGTTGAAGGCGGTGCAGTTGGTGACGAGTATGTCAATGGCTCCAGGACTTATGCTCGTCTTAGCGAGCAGGTCGTCCATGCCGGCGAAGATGACCTGCTCCGCCTCGTCGCGGCTTGAGATCAGGCTGCAGCGCGGAGGGATGTTGTGCAGGGATGGGTGAAGGTAGGTCTGGTTGCCGAGGCCAGAGCGCTGGAGCATGAGCGTCAGGAAGCCGTCGTCGAGGTACGGCATGCAGCGAGCGTTCTCGGTGAAGGAGCCCACGGAAACACGGCAGTTGGGTTTTGGCCGGCAGCACGCGTAGTCCACGAGGTACACGCTGCGTGGGCGGCGGATTATGCAGAGGGTGGCCAAGGCGAACGGAAGGAAGACGCCCAGGGAGACGTGAACCTGCCGCAAGCCATGCAGCCAGGAGAGGATCCCGTCGGGGCCAAGCTGCACGGCCTTGCGGAGAACGCCGGCCGCTGTGACTGGCACAACGACAACGAGGAGGAAGTTGTTCACAACCAGCTGGTAGAGTGAATTTAGCCTGCTTGCTGAGATGCGGCGGCGAGCTCACCATGGAGCTGAGGTGCGCGCAGTGCGGGCTACGAGTGTCGTTGTTTTTTTGGCGTTGATTTATGAGCTTACTGATCGAACCTGGGACATCTTAAAGCACACTGCCGTCTGTGCATGCAACTGTTTTGAGTAGTGCTGTTTTGCGCTGGCAGCCGACACTGGCATTACAACGTCATGGAGAAAATATTCCGATCCGAAAGTTCTGTAGTAGCATCTATTACATTTCATGGTCTACTTAGAAATAAATGAAGCACGTGCACCATTCTTTCGAAATATTATGTCTTGTCAGAGTTCCCCCGGATGAAAATTGGATTATTAGTTTCTGACACGTAATATTATTGTTTTCAACCTTGCAGCGAACCTCGTATAATATGTCTTGCACGATACTGTACATAGATCCATGGTGGGGATTAATTCTTAACTCCGAATACAGCTTGTCACCAGTTTTCACCGGTTTTTTGTTGTCGCTGGCCAGTGATGATATGTCTATCTTTTTTTCAAAAAAGGGGTAAACCTGGCGGCCAGGCTACACACAACCATATATTTATAGTAATTGTAAGGTTTATCTCAACAAAAAGTATCTCACAAAGTAAAACAAGATGGGGCTTGTCACCTAACCTGTCCCAATTAATCATCTCGAGCCCTTCCCTCCACTAATAACCCCGTGGACCCGTTGGCTGTAAATGGACGATGGATCAACTACCACTCCTCCTATATTTTTCCCTCAAAAAAAAAAGATCTACTTCTATATTTTACTAAACAAGAACAATATCTTACTACACAAGACAAGTTATATCTTGATCATGTTGCACACTTGCACCTATATTTTCAAGCTATTGTTTTTGTGTCATCAAAATACCATGGATGCTTAGTTTCGCAATCAAAGTACTTTAATTTTGTGTTTCAATTCGTAGCCATGATATTTATGATTAGGTTTTAGTTCGGCCCTTTCGTTGCCTTATGGAAAATTGTGCTACGGTACCTTTGAACTTTTGTTTAAAATATCAAAATGTTATAGTTAGAAATTGTGTCTCTTGAGAGTTCATTCACATGATAGAGAAAGTTGTGGTTTCTCCTAGATGTTTCGGGAGAGGAGGATGACTAAACAGAGGCGTCGAAAGAAGGTGGGTCACGAAAAGTGTGTAGGCAGACAAACATGGCATGCCCGCGACATAGTGGATGGATCTGCCTGCGATGGTAGTCGGGTCGGCAGCGATGATAAACATTGAGTATTTAGCATTTGGATCAGCGGAAAACGCTTTTGGCACTCGGGCAGCAGTGCTCCCGCCAGGTGGAGCGTGCTGCACCGCTCATTTATGTCAGTTTATCGTTTAGGTTTGTTAGGAATAGAATCAGTTAGTATCATGTAAACGATATGATGTTGATAAAGCATATCGTATCCTAGGATTGCGGATCAAGAAGATCTCGCTGCCCCTTGTAATCTCGCTGTAACAACCATGCCATTGGCTATATAACACGTAAACGAAGCCGAGACAAAGGCTATCGCTTCCTGCAGTTTTGATATGGTATCAGAGCGATCTCTTCCCTGACATCGAAAAACAAACACCCATCGCAATCCCTTCAATGGCTGCCTCCACCTCCATCGCACCATCAGGCCTTGGCGCTCCACCAACGGAGAAGCTGACAAGGACCAATCATCTGTTCTGGAAGGCTCAAGCACTGCTGGCCCTGCGGGGTGCACGGCTGCTCGATTTGCTGGAGGGAAAAGAGAAGGCGCCGCCGGAGACCATCACGGTCGACAAGGAGGGCAAGGCGGTGAAGACTCCAAACCCGGCATATGAGATCTGGGTGGAGAAGGACCAGCGAGCTCTGCACTACCTCGTCAACTCGTGGCTATCGAAGGACATCCTCATCTAGACCATTGGTCTGGAACACGCTGCGGAGGTATGGGCATTGATTAATTCGATGTTTGCCTCCAGATCCAAAGCGAGTGTTGCGCATCTACGTGGACTGCTTGCCAACACCAAGAAGGAGAACATGTCTACCGACGCCTACATCGCCAAGATGCGAGGCTTCAGCACCGAGCTCGTCGCCGCCGGTCGCACCATCGATGATGAAGAACTGGTTGCGTTCATTCTGAACTGACTAGAGGAGGACTACAACGACCTGGTGGCCGCAGTGAACGTGATGCCGAGCTGCTCGGTGGGTGAGCTTCATGGCCTGCTTGCTGCACACGACATGAGGCAGAACATGCTCTCCGGTGGTGGTCAGAAGGGGTTCGAGACCTCGGCCAATGCAGCGAGCCGCGGCCGTCGTGACGGCTACAACAGCGGTTACAACAACTACAACAAGAAGAAGAAGAACTTTTACGGCCGTGGCCACGGTCGTGAAGAGGACAGGAACTATGGAGGACGCGGTGATCGCGGTGATCGCCGGTCTTCGTCAGGACACAAGGGCCGGGGCGCGGTGATCGCGTCCCATCCAAGTTCGTCGATGTGATCTGCCAGATCTGCAAGAAACATGGTCACCCGGCCAGTGAGTGCTGGTGGCGCTATGGCGATGATGACCATGATGACGACACCTACGAGAAGGGTGCCAATGCCGCATATGGCGTTGACACGAACTGGTACCCGGACTCCGGGGCCACTGATCACATCACCGGCAATCTAGAGAAGATGATGATCCGTGACAAGTATCGCGGACGTGACAAGGTGCACACACCAAACGGTGAAGGTATGCAAATTAGCCATATTGATCATTCATGTATTAAAACCTCTAATCGTGATATTCATCTCGAAAACATTCTTCATGTCCCTAGTACCACGAAAAATCTACTCTCTGTTCATAAACTTGCTCTTGACAATGATGTATTTCTTGAATTTCATCCATGGCATTTTTTCATCAAGGATCGGGCCAGAAAGAAAACTCTTCTTAAGGGACGGTGCGAAGGTGGCCTCTACCCAATTGTTCCATCATCGTCATCCACGTCTAAGCAAGTTTGTGTCGTCACCAAGCCCTCAGCTAGAAGGTCGCATAGTAGGCTTGGTCATCCCTCAAAAGTCGAGTTGTTCAACAAGTCATAAATAAATTTGATCTTCCATGTTCTGCAAATTCTAGTTTTGAGTCGGTTTGTGACTCATGTCAAAGAGCCAAGAGTCATCAGCTCCCATACCCTGTTTCTACCAGTATTTCAACTATTCCTCTGCAACAAATATTCTCAGATGTTTGGGGTCCTGCACCCACCTCTGTTGGCCGCCATGACTATTATGTGAGCTTTATTGATGACTTTAGTAAGTTTACATGGATCTATCTACTAAAAAAGAAATCTGATGTGTTTGCTATTTTCGAAAATTTCATGCATCTTGTTGAACGAAAATTTCGTACAAAAATTATTACAATGCAAACAGATTGGGGAGGTGAATACGAAAAATTACACCCTTTCTTTCAAAAACTTGGCATCACTCATCATGTCTCATGCCCGCATGCACACCAACAAAATGGTTCTGCTGAACGCAAGCATCGCCACATAGTTGAAGTTGGTCTTGCTCTTCTTGCTAACGCATCCATGCCACTCAAATTCTGGGACGAAGCCTTTCTTACTGCCACATATCTCATAAACATTGTTCCTAGAAAAGTTATTAACAACACCACACCAGCCGAGCGCCTTCTAGGTGTCACACCTGACTACAAATCCCTTCGTGTTTTCGGCTGTGCTTGCTGGCCAAATTTGCGTCCCTATAACTCTCGAAAACTTGCGTTCCGCTCAAAACAATGCGTGTTCCTTGGTTATAGTCCACGCCACAAAGGAGTCAAATGCCTAGACGTTTCTACAGGCCGTGTTTACATCTCACGCGACGTAGTCTTCGATGAAAATGTGTTCACGTTTGCCTCCCTCCATCCCAATGCCAGTGCCCTCCTTCGAAAGGAAATTCTTTTACTCCCACAAAATCTTCTCCCAAATCACGAGGGTATTAATACTGATGATCTTATGCCTAATATTGCTGCACCTATACTTGCCCCTAGTCCTGTGCAGGTCACTGCTGAAAATCCGGAGCAAAATGATGAAAATCTGAGTCAAAACGAGGAAGAAACAGACGATGATTCTATGTCGCAAAACGACGAGCCGACCGGCACCGATCCCGAGACAGATTCTCTGTCCGACGCAGGATCCGGAGCGGATCAGGCTGACAGTAGCGATCCCGAAGAGGATTCGCCCGTGGACGCGTCATTCATGTCCTCTTCCGCTGGCGCTGGCCAATCACAGGCCTCCACACGCGCGTCCAGCCATGCGCCGATAGCACGCGGGCCCGCGACGCGGCCCACTGCCTCCACCCGTCGCACTGCCACTGGCCCAGGTGGAGATTCGCCTACGCGCGGTGCCGTGGACATCCGACGCCCACGTGCACTTGTGACAAGGACGGCGCCAGGATCTTCTGCCCCCCCCCCCCCCCCCCCGAGCTACATCACCTTCTGCGCCAAGAAATCCAAGGACTAGACTTCAGAAGGGTATTGTACAACCAAGAATAATTACCGATGGCACCGTTCGTTATAATTTTTCTGTGTGTGCTACAGGAGAACCGAAAAATCTACTTGATGCTCTTAGCAATCCAGATTGGCGCAAGGCAATGGATGAGGAATATGAGGCTCTCATGAAGAACAAGACATGGCATTTGGTCCCATCCCAACCAAGTAAGAAAAATCTCATTGACTGTAAGTGGGTCTATCGCATCAAGAAAAACCCAGATGGCACCATAGAACGGTACAAAGCCCGTTTGGTCGCAAAAGGTTTCAAGCAACGTTTTGGTATAGATTATGAGGACACTTTCAGTCCTGTAGTCAAAGTTGCAACTATTCGTCTTGTTCTCTCTATTTCAGTCTCCAGGGGCTGGGATCTACGCCAACTCGATGTCAAGAACGCGTTTTTACATGGTGTTCTGGAAGAGGAAGTGTATATGAAGCAACCTCCTGGGTATGAAAATGTCAATGCACCTCATCATGTTTGCAAACTTGACAAGGCGTTATATGGGCTCAAGCAGGCACCAAGAGCATGGTACTCTCGCCTAAGCACCAAATTACCGGACCTGGGATTTAATCCGTCACAAGGAGACACCTCTCTTTTCATCTACAACAATTCATGTATCATGGTGGATGTACTGATTTACGTGGATGACATCATAGTTACAGGTTCATCTCAGCATGCTGTCACCACACTTATGCAAGATTTGAACAAACATTTTGCCATCAAGGATTTAGGAGACTTACATTTTTTCTTGGGCATAGAAGTAAGGAAAATACGAGATGGACTTGTTCTTTCCCAAGCAAAATATGCAGCTGAATTGCTCGAAAAGGTTGGTATGATCAATTGCAAAACCTATCCTACGCCACTGTCTGCAACTGATAAACTCTCTTTGCATGAGGGTGTTGCCTTAGGACCTGCGGACAGCACATCATATAGGAGTATTGTAGGAGCTCTGCGGTATCTCACACTCACAAGGCCTGACATTTCATTCTCAGTTAATAAAGTCTGTCAGTTCTTGCATGCACCTACCTCAGTTCATTGGACTGCTGTCAAGAGGATCCTTCGGTATATCAAGGACACACTCACCATAGGTCTCACCTTCAGGAAATCCAGCTCAACTTTGATAAGTGCTTTTTCTGATGCTGATTGGGCAGGTTGTATAGATGACAGGAGATCCACTGGTGGCTTTGCAATCTTTCTTGGGCCAAACCTTGTGTCTTGGAGTGCCCGCAAACAACCAACCGTCTCAAGATCTAGCACAGAGGCTGAGTATAAATCCTTGGCAAATGCAGCGCTGAACTTATTTGGGTTGAAACCATTCTCAAGGAACTTGGCATCAAAATTCATGTGTCGCCCTGTCTATGGTGTGATAATATGGGCGCCACTTATTTATCTACTAATCCAATTTTTCATGCCAGGACAAAACATATTGAGATAGATTTTCACTTTGTTCGAGAAACTCCTCCAAAGATCAGGTCGCCGATGGGTTCACCAAACCGCTGCCAGCACGGGAATTAGAGGAATTTAAGCGTAATCTAAACTTGTACAAGTTTTGATTAAGGGGGGATGTTAGGAATAGAATCAATTAGTATCATGTAAACGATATGTTGTTGATAAAACATATCGTCCTAGGATTGCGGATCAAGAAGATCTCGCTGCCCCCTATAATCTCGCTGTAACAACCATGCCATTGGCTATATAACACGTAAACGAAGCCGAGACAAAGGCTATCGCTTCCTGCAGTTTTGATAAGGTGTACTCACTCCGTCCTCAAATAAGTGGACATATAGAAATTTCAACACAAATTATGGAATGGATTAAATAATGCATTGGGAATGTGAAAATCACCATCTCTCTTCCTTAATTGCCCCACCTCCAATGAGCTAAGTGCAAGTTGAAAATGAGAATATCATGCATTAGATATTATTGGCCTTGATTCCCGTGTGATGAGAGAGAAGCATTTTTTCCAATTCAAAGTGCATTGGAATCTAGACGTACACTCTTTTGTGGAAAAATTTCAAACCTAAACGTCCACTTATTTGAGCACGGAGGAAGTACTATATTTGCATGGTCCATCTACATCTAACAAATGGTATAGTTCTCTATATTTCTCTATATACACAGTATATCAGGTAGCTTTTCATTTATTGCGGTGCCAGCGCGTGGACATGCAACTATACAGCGCGTGTCTGGGCTAATGTCATGTCAGAGATTGACCGTCTCCCTTGGTCAATACAGCGCGTGTCTGGGCTAATGTCATGTCAGAGATTGACCGTCTCCCTTGGTCAATACGGCACCCAGTGTAGCCGTTGCACAGTGCCACGGTGCACCGTTACTGCGTTGCAGTGCAGTATTTGTCCATATATCCACCAGATGCGCACCATCTTTTTCACTGTTCTAATGTGTCATTCTTGAAAAAAATAATACTTGGGCTAGATTACACCTTCTCTGATGAAAATTGTCAAGAAAACTATTATGTAAACCGAATTTATAATTTTTATTTACGCTCTTCAACATTCTCTAAATAATGTTTTCCTTTTTATTGGACTGCTTCTTTATTTAATCTCATGACTCCAATCAAACATTACCCAAAACATGGTCCATGAATCTGAATCTTACCATTTCCTCGCCGAATCTCTAGGGCCAGCTAACAAAAGAGGTCGATAGGAGAAGCACAAATGTCGGAAATGTCTTTTGGGACGTAGTAGTATATGCTCCTACTATGCAAAATCCGTACTTTAAACCGTAAAAAATATTTAATAAAAACTTCGGGTATATATACAAAAATGACAAATTGTGGATCTAAATATGCCTATTTTCAAATCTTTAAGTTCTACCAGATTTTGTTATTTTTGTATAGCCCATAATATAAAGTATTTCAAACTAAAATTTTACACGTTTATGGGATACACCATTACCTACACCCGTGATTTTTTTCAGAATTTTTTGAAACTCACAAATATAATTTTCAAATTTTTTTAACTGGAGGGAGCACTGGAGCTCGGGAGCAAATAACACTTACCATTAGCGCTTTTTGAACCCTGCCTCCACCAATCGTATGGTGCGACTAGTGTGCATCAAATGATAACATGATTTGTCATACTCCTGCCTGTACGTTTTATTTTCTCCAATCAACCAGGTCTGTTTGTCCGTCCATGTGCACATAATCGACTCTAATGCAACTTATCTCTATAGACTATACCCAAGCACGCTTTGGCAAAAGCAGGACTGTAGATCAACTCCAGATACACATACGTAATGCATGGATAAAAATTACTACTCACTCCGTTCGGAAAAAGATGTCACAAAAATGAACTATAGATAGACCATTTTGTGACATCCTTTTCTGAACGGAGGGAGTATATTTACTGAAAGACAAAAGCCTCTGTTTATATGCTGATCCATATTTGTCCACATACATGATTTAAATTACTATATTTTACTGGAAGGCAAAAGCCCTACAATGTTATTTTTTGCCAGATGTTATTAATTTAGAAATTCTAATATTGTGAAGAAAAACAAAATGTATTATTGTACGGATTGAGCTGCACTTGTACCTGGCTATCTTTTATGGACTCTTTAGCCTACTTTCGGGGTGTTCAGAGGATACTCATGGATGGAATCAGCCCACGGCGCTCCAATAGTGGTGCTGCTGGCCGGCCTGATGCACTCCCACACGGCGCTGTTGCACTTGAATCCAGAGCCGAACCCGACCATCCACACCCGGTCACCCTTCCGCGTCCGTCTCTTGGCCTCGATGTATGCCAGCTCGTACCACAACGAACTGCTCGACGTGTTCCCGAACCGGTGAAGTGTTGAACGTGATGGCTCGACGTTCTCATCTGATAAGCATAAGCTGGTTTGCACCGCGTCGATCACCGCCCGGCCACCGGAATGGATGCAGAAGTGCTCGAAGGCGGTGCGGAAATCAGGTACATATAGCTTGATCTTGCTGCCCATCATCTTCCGTGCAAGAAAGGAGAGCCCGAAGAGCAGCTTCTCGGAGGGAGGGAGGACGATAGACCCTATTGCGGCGATGTTGGCCTTGAGCGTCTCTCCGGCGATGGCAACGAGGTCCTTCGACAGGTTCACCCCCGCCTGCCCCTCATCGTCCTCCTCCTGGCACGCACACCGGTACGCCCTGTCTTGCGCGGCGGTGAGCGTCCGCACGATGTGTGTTAGCCGGAACCGGGACTCTGACTGTGACGTCGAAAGCAGCGCCGCCGCCGCACCCATGCGGAACAGGGCAGCAGGCAGCAACATCGCTAGGTTCTTCCCGGTGTAGCTTATGAACGAAGTGGTCTCCGTAGACACCACCAAGGCACGCGCGCCCCGCGGCGCTGCCTGCAAGAGGTTCCTCGCGACCTCCAGGGCGATCACCCCTGCGCTGCACCCCATCCCGGAGACGTGCACACTCCGGATGTCATCTCGCAGCTTGTACCTGTTAATGATCATGTCGGCCAGGCTTGGTGTCGGGTTAAACCCGCTGCAGTTGGTGATGAGTATGTCGATGGCTTCTGGGCTTATGCGCGTCTTGGCGAGCAGGTCGTCCATTGCGGCGAAGATAACCTGCTCCGCGTCGTCGCGGCTTGAACTTAGGCAGCAACGTGGTGGGACGTAGTGGAGGGACTGGTGGAGGTATGTCTGGTTACCGAGGCCAGAGCGCTGGATCATGCGCGTCAGGAAGCGGACGCTGCCGTCGTCCAAATAAGGCGAGATGCGAGCGCTCTCAATGAAGCCGCCTATGGACATGCGGCAATTGGAATTAGGCCGGCAACAAGCGTAGTCCACGAGGTACACGCTTCGAGGGCGACGCATGAGGTACAGGGAGGTCATGGCAAACGGTAGGAACACGGCTAGGAAGACGTGGACCTGCCGCATGCCATGGAGCCGGGAGAGGAGCTCATCGGGGCCGAGCTGTGCTGCTTTACGGAGAACGAGGATGGCTGTGACCGGTGCGGCGAAGATGACGAGAAAGTTGTTCACGACGAGCTGGTAGAAGGGTTTGAGGTGCTTGTTGAGATTGGATGGTGAGCCGACCATGTTGCCGAACTATACGCGCACACGTCGTCTATGTATCGTTTGTTGCTACGTTGTTGACGATTTGAAGGTGTGCGAACTTAGGAGATTATAAAACGAGCTGTATAGTTCATGCACGCATCCGTCACCATTACAACGCCATGGATAAAACATTCTGATTACAAAGACCTGTAAGGGTATCAATTAAACGTCAGGGTCCACTTAGAAATAAATGAAAGTGTCGTATAGTTCTTCAAGCACTATCCTCACAAAATATTCTATCATTTGATAGTTGTTGGCGTTTCTTGGCTGTCATGTCCTGTGCTCTCCACATCTCCTGGACGCAAAATTATCAGTGTTCCTAATTCTCATGGTTCGAACCAGACGGAACACGTGATAATGTACGACGATCTATCCATTCTGCACGGTTATGCTTGAGCTGTTCATGAGTACAGGAGATTAATTCCCCACCCCTAAGAAAGCACATTTTAGTTCGTTAGTTGTTGGTTGGTTACAATATGCCTGAGAGCGGATGGTCGACCAACATGTTTATCTGATCATTTCGACAACGATCATGGAGGCTGTCCCATACATGCAGTACAAACTATACTTTATAACATATTCCTACGTCGGGAAAAGACCTGTTGTCCGCATAGGTAGCACCTATGCCTAAAAAGAGAGCACTCAAGGGAGCCGGGATGTCACTATTAGAGTGATAGCTTTATTAAAAGTGATTTAAATTTCTTTTAAATCATTCCCATCCGTTACGATTATTTATTTTTAAGTCAATCCACAAAAATGACAACCAAAAATTATTTTTAAACCTTTTTGAAACCAGTTTTGAACACCAAAAATTCATGCTCTACTAGAAAAAACAATTTAAAACGGGTATATACAGTTTGCATCGCCGTATAATGGTGTAGCTACCACCATGACTAACAAATACTCTCTCCTACGTCTCACTTCTTTACATCATTTGGGTTCAAGAGACCCACTTTAGCTTAGTCTAATTAGTTGGATGCGTATAGTCATTTTATTGGAAAATTGTGGTTGTTTACAAAAGGTATGATTAAAAAATGGTGAATGCAAGCTCTGCATCACACGCAACAGAGATTAAATGAAGCATATGTAGCACTAATCCTATTGCTAAACTGTCAATTAAGTCGATTGTGAAAACACCTTGCTATCATCTCCAAACGGAAATGATCAAAACTCTAGCACAGGATTGGTATCCATCGCGTGCTGTTCGCATCAGGACTCTGTATGCGAGGGTCTCGGGATTAAGCCATAGATGTCACATATCTTGGGTCCATGGTGTGTGCTTGTCCAATCTTGGATGGGCGATCAAACATACGAACGACAACGAGCCCTGAAGACATAGGATGCCATCAAGGTCATCAAGCTCAGTCTAGTTTGAAGATAAATATGTCCGAGTCGATTAGAGGTTCGGCTTGCTCCTAAATCCCTTGGGAACCCTTCTGTTGCCCAAGTATGTTTGTAAAAATAAAGTTGTGAAAATGAAGATGACAAAGAGAATGGTGGTCATAAAAATCTCATCGTATTAATGCCGCCGAAACCTAGCCTCGCATGTGTAACCACATTACCACAATATGGGATGTGGCTTAATTGAGTGTCTTGGACATTTTAGTATGAGAACCTCAAGGTTGGAAACCTTTTTCCATCGTCGAGTTTGAAATAGTCCACTCTTAACAACTGGGCCTCCCTCCTATTTAGTCGCCAGGAAATCTGAAGCTAGATTTCATGTTTGACATGTTTTGACAAACTTATTTTTTCGTCAGTAATTGCAAGATTGTTGACTCTTATTTATCATATTTCATAGTACTCTACTTAACTACCAGCACTATAGGAAAACGGATAGTTGCCTATGGCTAAATGTATGCCGACGGCATTTTATCGGGGTCGTCGGCATACATGGTTGTATGCCTACGGCTTTACAAAAGCCGTCGGCATATGTTTGGCTGTCGGCATATATTTTGTATGCCTACGGCTTTTCTAAATAGCCGTCGGCATATGTATAGCTGTCGGCAACTATTTTGTATGCCTACGGCTTTTTTAAAAATGTCGTAGGCATATGTCTGGCCGTCGGCAAACAAGCCTGCAGACGTTACCAAGATGACAGCGCCACACTATATGCCGACGGCTACCTTAGTTAGGCCGTCGGCATACAACTTTTTCTCCAATCCGCATAAAAATATGTGAGTTTGTATGCAGATATGCCTACGGCTTTTGCCGTAGGTATACAAACTCACAGATGATAGACCTTTTTTGAAGTAATTTTTTAGAAAGTTTGTAAAAACTCAAATTTATCATTTTCCATAACAACTAGTACACATAAAACGTCTCTATGCCAAAGGATTTCTTTTTTGACTATTTTTTCTCTTTCTTTGATATTTTCGAAAATATGGTCAAAATGGCAACCATGGATGTTCATTGAAAGAGGTCGATTTTTAAAAAAACTATCTATGATTCTGTGATATAATCACTATTTGTGTACCTTAAAATGATTTTTGAAAAAATAACAGAGCAAACTATCACACGGTTGTAGTTCAAATTTGAATTACCTTCGGAATATCACCATAAAGTCATTTGAATAGGCATAATTAGTTAGAAAGCGAGAAAATTCATGATACTTGGGGATTATCCATAATATATGGACTACTTTGTGTGAATAATTGATGGGTGCCATTTTACACCATATTTTTTGCACTTGCTTCACAAAAAAAGTCATTTTTGTCACTTAGAAAATAGAAAATGATATTTCTATAATTAATTTCAAAATTCAGTTTGGCACCATTGTTTCCCATACCTAGATACACCTATGTGCCAAATATGGGTACTTTAACACAAACTATGCCGCGATAATTGTCATAACTTGGTCATTTGGGTTGAAACATATACATGTTTATAGATGATAGATGTTTTTGTGAAGTAATTTTTTGGAAAGTTTGTAAAAACTCAAGTTTATCATTTTCCATAGCAACTAGTACACATAAAACGACTCCATGCCAAAGGATTTCTTTTTTTGACTATTTTTTTCTCTTTCTTTGATATTTTCGAAAATATGGTCAAAATGCAACCATGGATGTTCATTGAAAGAGGTCGATTTTTTCAAAACTATCGATGGTTCTGTGATATAATCACTACTTGTGTATCTTAAAATGATTTTTGAAAAAATATCAGAGCAAACTATCACACGGTTATAGTTCAAATTTGAATTACCTTCGGAAAATCAGCATAAAGTCATTTGAATAGGCGTAATTAGTTAGAAAGCGAGAAAATTCCTAATACTTGGGGATTATCCATAAAATATGGACTACTTTGTGTGAATAATTGTTGGGTGTCATTTTGCACCATATTTTTTACACTTGCTTCACAAAAAAAAGTCATTTTTAACACTTAGAAAATAGAAAATAATATTTCTATAATTAATTTGAAAACTTAGTTTGGCACCATTGTTTCTCATACCTATATACACCTATGTGCCAAATATGGGTTTAATAAAATAATCATGTACATTTGTTTTGTAAAATCCTATTTCTAAAACTATCTTCTTTTATGAAAATGATTTGTAATTGTAAAATGAAAAGAACAAAAAAATGTTTTGGGGGCAGCCAGCCAGGCCAGCCCAACCGGCCAGCCCAATACCTCCCAGCCCACCTACTCCTTGACCTAATCCCCACACCCAGAGGGCACACCAGCCACACCACACAACGCACGCACCCAAGTCCCAACCCCATCGCTCCCTCCTCTTCTCCTCATCCTCCCGAGCGCCGCCGCTCTCCTCACTCGCTCTCCTTCGATGCGCCTCCCCCCGGCGTTTCTCGTACGCAGCCCCGCCGAGGAACCTTCCCATCTCCCCCGTCTGCCTCGTTCTGCTTCCTCTCCACCCTAACCGCAATTCTTCTCCCCACCCCCCGTCCCTTCGTCTGCTGCGACCAGATCGAGAGGCGGCGCGGCTGAGCATGTTCGCCGACGCGCGCATGCGGGCGCGTAACCATGCTTGGCGCTCAGTGGCGGGCCCAAGATTTCAAGAGTGTGTATTCAAAATCTTAGGGGTACCAAAAAAATTGTTTGATAGTCTAAATCCTAGTTTTTTCATATATAATTGATTATAGCTTCATATATTTCTAACTGTATAATGTATAAAAGATATGACACAATTTGACCATGCATAATATCTCGAGTAATAGAAACACACCATAACTTGAAAGGTTTCAACTCAAATAAGTACCAACTGTTCAACATATGATAGAAGCAACATCTGAAATATATAGAAAGAAAAACTGTCAAAATGATAGGAAAACTTACAAATTGCAGGATAACTCTCCGATTTCTCGAGGCTTGAAAACTTGTGACAAACAAGAAACAAAATTTAGGTCTTATGAATTTCGGACCAATTTCATGTGAGTTTTTTCTGAATCTATAGATCACCTCAAGATTGGAACGGTTCTGAGATGTGAAAAGGATGATTGGACGAGGAGCCACGATCGGCGACTAAAATGTGCAGCCGCGGACGTTCTAATGGTGGAGCAGGAGCCAAGGACGAGGAGAGGTAGCCTGTGCGCACGGGTTGGACGAGGAGGGCGGGCTTCCGCCGTCAGCTGTCGCCGGTCGCCGTCTCCCGTCTGGTTTAGGGCTGGACGCATCGTCTGTTCCGTGGTTCAGTTTGGGGAAGGAAATTTGGAGGAGGTGATCGATTGATTGAACAGACACAGGCGTGCGAGCGATCGATCCCTGGCTGCGCTACTGTGATGCGGTACTATGAGCCAAATAGCTGTCTGGGCCTCATAGAGGAGCAGTCTTGTGGAGGAGGGAAGTGGGCTTGTGGCCTGAATATCTGTGGTTTTCGTATTTACTCATATATACATATATTATAGACTGTATAAACAAGTTTTTTGGTCAAATTTTTTGGGTATTCAACTGAATACCCTTGAATTGAAGAGGGCCCGCCCCTGTTGGCGCTCCGTCGATCTAGCCTGCCCGCGTTGCCGACGACCTTTTCCGTGACCAGCTCGCATCTGTGCGCCGGCGACCTCTCCCACGACGAGATCCAGCACTCGCTCGACGTTGCTCCTGGACCGTCGCGTCCGCGTGCTGGCAATACTCCGGCGGCTCTCTCTCGCCGGCGCCCATCTCGAGACGCGCAAGGTACGACCCGTGCCCGAACCACCGGTCCGTTTCCTCTACTCCCCAGCCTCAAACTTGACCACTTTTTCTTGAGCAGGCCTCCAAGGAGTCGCCAAATCGATGCGCCTGCCCACCCGCTGCTCCAGCACCTCCCACTTGCTATGTGTTCCAATTGCTATGTGTAGCAGGCTGTTCACAAGTTCTCTTTTATGTCTGGTTTGCAACTATGGATTAGTTACACTTACATGTCACTTGTTGCATTGCCTCGATCGCGTGCAGCTGATAAATTTGTCAAGTTCTGGGATTTGGAGACGTTAAGCTGATTGGATCTACTGGACCTCAGGTATATGTATATATTTTGTGTGTTTAGATTGCACCATGTTTAGTTTATCTTTGCCAAGCATTGTATGCCATAGATGATTTTCGTTAAACTCGAGGTCACTGGTTTTAGAACCAACATGGGTAAGTGTTAAAAGCTTCTTTTGTGTGTTTAATTAAAAGGAAAATATAACTGAATAGAAAATAACACAGGAGATGGTGATTCCGGCATCGTTCGACTTTTGTGGTACTCAATGCATTAAATCACATTGTCATATGTCCTGGTAACTTGTTAATGTCTTCATGTCGTTAGCTCTACAAGTAAATACCTGTTGGGATATTCTAGGAATAGTACATATGCCTTAGCGCTACAGAGTCGGGGGTAAGATAACTATAGATAGAATAATGTCTTCCTTAATTCAGTGTTATAATTTTTAGTTACACAATAAGAGTTACTGGCTAATGTTTCTACCTAAATATCAGAGCATAGGTACACGGAACACGATTTAAGACGTTCAATCTTGATTGAAGATCTCTGTTGTGTGGGCTGCACGAGATCTTAAAGGACCGATAGTGCTACAGTTTCCTCATTTGACCACTTAATTAGAGACTTTTCATTCCCCATGTCTTCCAGAGATAAGTTCTCTAAGATTTAACAGGTTTTCTCCTGGGAACCAATAAGAAGCCATGATATCTTTGATAGTATATGTTGATTGTACTAAGCTCTGTGATTGTATTGTAAACTGCTGATGCCTTGATATGTTTGATCGTGTATTGATTGTACCAAATGCTCTGTGATTGTATCTGTAAATTGATAGCCTTTTATTGTTTTTTTTGTTCCTGGTCATCAAGTATGCCGACGGCTTTTGCCCTCGGCATATACGCGGACGGAAATGCACTAGGATGTGCCATGTATCGAGTATATGCCGACGGCCAGACCGTCGGCAAACGTTTCGACGCCGTCAAACGTCCAGGTCCGTTACTTTGTATGCCGACGGCATTGTAAGCCGATGGCCAAAGTAAACCGTCGGCATTGGGCTATATGCCGACGGCTTTTAAATTCCGACGGCTTTTCCTTTGTATGCTGAGGGAGCAAAAGACGACGGCCTTTGCCGTCGGCATATTATATGCCGACGACATTTGCACCTTTGCCGACGGCATCTGGCTGTAGGCAACTATCCGTTTTCCTATAGTGCAGACTATACTAACTTGTTTGTAAGTTCTGAATGTCATCTATACCAATACAAAACTTGCTTGGCGATGAATTTTTGGCATGATACCATCTCTTAGATGATGTAAAAACACTTGACTGCCTGCTCTCTACATATGCAGTTGGTTATTATTGTACGGCCGATTGAGTCGCACTGATGTTAATAGGATACTGATGGATGGAATCAGCCCAGGGAGCGCCAATAGTGGTGTTGCTGGCCGGCCTGATGCACTTCCACACGGCGCTGTTGCACTTGAACCCAGAACCGAAGCTGACCATCCACACCCGGTCGCCCTTCCGCGTCCGTCTCTTGGCCTCCATGTACGCCAGCTCGTACCATAGTGAACTGCTCAACGTGTTTCCGAATCGGTGAAGCGTCGAACGTGATGGCTCCACGTTCTCATCTGATAAGCACAAGCTGGTTTGCACCGTGTCGATCACTGCCCGGCCACCAAAATGGATACAGAAGTGCTCGAAGGCCGTGCGGAAATCAGGGACATATAGCTTGATCTTCCTGCTCAGCACCTTGCGCGCAATGAACGAGAGCGCGAAGAGCAGCTTCTCGGAGGGCGGGAGGACGATGGACCCTATCGCGGCGATGTTGGCCTTGAGTGTTTCGCCGGCGACCCGCACGAGGTCCTTGGACAGGTTCATCCCCATCTTCCCCTCCTCGTCCTCCTCCTGGTACGCGCACCGGTACGCCCTGTCCTCGGCGGCGGTGAGCGTCCGCAGGATGTGCGTGAGGCGGAACCGGGACTCCGAGCTTGACGTCGAAAGCAGCACCGCGGCCGCGCCCATGCGGAACAGGGCGGCAGGCAGCACCATCGACACGTGTTTTTTCCGGTGTAATTGATGAACGAAGTGGTCTCCGTAGACACCACCAGGGCAAGCGCGCCCCGCGGCGCTGCCTGCAGGAAGTTATTCGCGACCTCCAGGGCGACCACCCCTGCGCTGCACCCCATCCCGGAGAGGTGCAGGCTCCGGATGTCCTCTCGTAACTTGTACCTGTTTATGATCATGTCGTCCAGGTTCGGCGTCGGGTTAAACCCGCTGCAGTTGGTGACGAGTATGTCGATGGCTTCTGGGTTTATGCGCGTCTTGGCGAGCAGGTCGTCCATGGCGGCGAAGATGACCTGCTCCAACTCGTCGCGGCTTGAGCTCAGGCAGCTGCGCGGAGGCATGGTGTGCATGCACGGGTGGAGGTAGGTCTGGCTACCGAGGCCAGAGCGTTGGAGCATGCGCGCCATGAACCGGAATGCACCGTCGTCAAGGTTCGGCATGCAACGAAAGTTCTCGGTGATGGAGGAAATGGACACGCGGCAGTTGGGCTTTGGCCGGCAGCAAGCGTAGTCCACGAGGTACACGCTTCGAGGACGACCCGTGAGGTACAAGGTGGTCGTGGCGAACGGTAGGAACACGGCCAGGAAGACGTGCACCTGCCGCTGGCCATGGAGCCAGCAGAGGAGCTCCTCGGGGCCGAGTTGTGCGGCTTTGCGGAGAACGACGATGGCGGTGACCGGTGCAGCGACGAACAGGAGGAAGTTGTTCACAACGAGCTGGTACAAGAGTTTCAGGTGCTTCTGGAGATGGGGCGCCGAGTTGACCATTTCGATTGTGGCGCAGTTCTTGCACTCAAAATGTTTAGGTCGTTCTATTTGCGCATGTAGCAGATACTATTATATAGCTGTAGGAGAATATGTTCTGGTTACGACCGAGGACCTGTAATAATGGGCTAATGGCACCATCCCTTTCAAATTATTCCTGTCTTGTGACAGTTCTTGGCGATTCTTTCCTGTCATGCGTCCGTGCTCTTCAAATTAATCTCCGGCCAGGACACAAACTTAATTAGAGGCTTAGAGCATCATTTTTTTGCTAATACTCATGGTTCGAACCTGATCGTAACACATGATAATGTACTATAGTACACGATTTATCCATGCTACATCGTTTTTCTTGAGCTGTTTATGTGCACAGGAGATTACTTCCTCACTCCTACGAAGCACAATGTAGTTTGTTAGTTGTTGGCCGCTTACAATATGCATGTTTATTTTGTCACTTGGACATGGCAGCATACGAGTCGTTTTCATGTACATCCATCATGGAGGAAGTCTTGCACATGCACAGTGTCCAACCTATATGGTTCGTCAGATAACTACTCCCTCCATTTTTAAATATAAGATGTTTTAGCTTTTCTCAGTTTTTTAGATCTAATATGCATCTAGATGCGTTTTAGTGTGTATATTTACTTATTTTAATCTGTATGTAGTCTACACTGCAATATATAAAACTTGGGGTGTTACGAGTTGGGCCTTTTACTACTCATGGGACTACCTGGAAGGTATCTCGCTGTCAAGGTCGTAGCTGCTAGCTAGTCTGAGAAACCAATAGGGAGCAACTTATGATGTGTGGACGTGTTCTATTAGTAATGGTGGATATACATGTTTCACCTATTACAAGTTCCTTTTCATTAAAAGCAATCGTTAAAAAACGAGGGAAGAGCAAATGTTTGCCTAAGCTTAAGGTATTTGCATGGTTAATGCTTGTTGATTTGCTCAACACTAGAGATATGATGCAATCAGGCCCCTTGTGAAAACAGATGATGCAGTTTTGCCCCCAAGATGTTGGAATCATATTGAGGTTACACACACCCATGGTGCAAGTATTTCGGATCCCTTCTTTTATACTACTATTAAAAGAGAAACGGTCCTTTTCGGTTCCTTTCACGAGCGCCGACAACCTTCCCAAACTCCCTCGCACGCCGCCGCGAGCTACCCAGTACGGCGCCACCAGTTTCTGCGCGCCACTGCCGGTTCCAAAGTCCGGCCTCCACTGCGAGATTAGGCCCAAAGACCCCGGTGTCCCCGCTTCTGCTCCGTCCTGCCTACGAAGGAACTGCCGTTGTGGCTCACTGGCTAGATACCCGTTTCCAGCCCTTCCCCGACGTTCGCCCACATGCCGGCCGGAAGAGGAACAACCGACGTGCTCGTGCGCTGCGGTGCCATGCTTCGCAGCGACCTAGACTGGCGGTGGCTCCACGCCAACGCGCTCCTCATGTCGTCGCACCTCTTCGTCGTCTTCGACAGCCATGGTACACCAAGGTATGCGCGATTGAGACGATTGAAAAGTCTCTCCCGAAGAAACCTAGCCCCCATGATTTGACTATTTGTGTCTTCCGTGCAGGTGTTGAACTACAGCCGGGAGACGCTCCACTCCGTCTTGACCAAGGAGCCGAGGAGGCATGCCCAGCAATTGGAGGAGATGAGCGATGTGGACATGAAAGAGCGCTAGGACGACAGTTGCTTGCCAAAATTAACCACCAGCAGCAGCAGATTGATGAACTTAGAGGAGTAGTGCGCCTGCAAGATCCTGCAGTCGATATTACCGCCGGCCCATCTCAGCGGAAAAGCAGCGTGGGCGACTCGGAGGTCCCGGCTGACGATGCACGGCGGATGACAGATGGCGGTCCCGGCTACCCCGTGGATGGAATCAAGGATTCAATATCTTGTGAGCTCCATCAGAAATTGAAGAACATATCCATGAAGGTGGCGGTCGGATATGCTTTACCTTGTCCACCTGACGCACGCTGGCAAGGCCATGAGATTCCAGCTGGCTATGCTAAAGTCGGGGTGGATGAAATCGTATCGGGGTTTCATGATATGGAGCTTGACATCCCTGGACCTAAAGATGAGAGGACACTCGGAGAAGTTATGGGTGATATCATTCTATGGGACAAGAACTACATCAAGTTTTCAGGCTCGGCGCCAAGGACAACACCGCCTCCGAGTCGTCGCAGGTCACCTACACCTCCATCACCTCCAAGAAGCCCACCCCATGACTACGACCACCACAGCGCGAGTCCATCTCGATCTCCGCCGCCGGACTTGGGTCGGCCGTCTTCGCCGCCGCCTTTGCCCGCTAAGGACAATAAGCGGAAGCGTGCTCCGTCGATGAGTACTAACCGACGCAGCAGCCTGATACGTGCATTTTGTATCATCATTTATACAACTTTTAGTATCATATTAGAATGTTATTTGCATTGTTATATCATTATTTTTACATGTTTTAGATGATTTATGGGACTTTCTTACAAGGTCCCTATTTTTGGTGTGATAATATGGGCGCCACTTATTTATCTACTAATCCAATTTTTCATGCCAGGACAAAACATATTGAGATAGATTTTCACTTTGTTCGAGAAACTCCTCCAAAGATCAGGTCGTCGATGGGTTCAACAAACCGCTGCCAGCACGGGAATTAGAGGAATTTAAGCGTAATCTAAACTTGTACAAGTTTTGATTAAGGGGGATGTTAGGAATAGAATCAATTAGTATCATGTAAACGATATGATGTTGATAAAGCATATCGTATCCTAGGATTGCGGATCAAGAAGATCTCGCTGCCCCCTATAATCTCGCTGTAACAACCATGCCATTGGCTATATAACACGTAAACGAAGTCGAGACAAAGGCTATCGCTTCCTGCAGTTTTGATAAGGTGTACTCACTCTGTTCTCAAATAAGTGGACATATAGAAATTTCAACACAAATTATGGAATGGATTAAATAATGCATTGGGAATGTGCAAATCACCATCTCTCTCTTCCTTAATTGCCACACCTCCAATGAGCTAAGTGCATGTAGAAAATGAGAATATCATGCATTAGATATTATTGGCCTTGATTCCTATGTGATGAGAGAGAGCATTTTTTTTCAATTTAAAGTGCATTGGGAATCTAGACGTACACTCTTTTGTGGAAAAATTTCAAACCTAAACGTTCACTTATTTGAGCACGGAGGAAGTACTATATTTGCATGGTCCCTCTACATCTAACAAATGGTATAGTTCTCTATATTTCTCTGTATACACAGTATATCAGGTAGCTCTTCATTTATTGCGGTGCCAGCGCATGGACATGCAACTATACAGCGCGTGTCTGGGCTAATGTCATGTCAGAGATTGACCGTCTCCCTTGGTCAATACGGCACCCAGTGTAGCCGTTGCACAGTGTGACGGTGCACCGTTACTGCGTTGCAAGTGCAGTATTTGTCCATATATCCACCAGATGCGCACCATCTTTCTCACTGTTCTAATGGTGTCATTCTTGAAAAAAAAAATACTTGGGCTAGATTACACCTTCTCTGATGAAAATTGTCAAGAAAACTATTATGTAAACCGAATTTATAATTTTTATTTACGCTCTTCAACATTCTCTAAATATTTTTTTCCTTTTTATTGGACTGCTTCTTTATTTAATGTCATGACTCCAATCAAACATTACCCAAAATATGGTCCATGAATCTGAATCTTACCATTTCCTCGCCGAATCTCTAGGGCCAGCTAACAAAAGAGGTCGATAGGAGAAGCACAAATGTCGGAAATGTCTTTTGGGACGTAGTAGTATATGCTCCTACTATGCAAAATCCGTACTTTAAACCGTAAAAAATATTTAATAAAAACTTCGGGTATATATACAAAAATGACAAATTGTGGATCTAAATATGCCTATTTTCAAATCTTTAAGTTCTACCAGATTTTGTTATTTTTGTATAGCCCATAATATAAAGTATTTCAAACTGAAATTTTACACGTTTATGGGATACACCATTACCTACACCCGTGATTTTTTTTCAGAATTTTTTGAAACTCACAAATATAATTTTCAAAAAAATTTAACTGGAGGGAGCACTGGAGCTCGGAGCAAATAACACTTACCATCAGCGGTTTTTGAACCCTGCCTCCACCAATCGTATGGTGCGACTAGTGTGCATCAAATGATAACATGATTTGTCATACTCCTGCCTGTACGTTTTATTTTCTCCAATCAACCAGGTCTGTTTGTCCGTCCATGTGCACATAATCGACTCTAATGCAACTTATCTCTATAGACTATACCCAAGCACGCTTTGGCAAAAGCAGGACTGTAGATCAACTCCAGATACACATACGTAATGCATGGATAAAAATTACTATATTTACTGAAAGACAAAAGCCTCTGTTTATATGCTGATCCATATTTGTCCACATACATGATTTAAATTACTATATTTTACTGGAAGGCAAAAGCCCTACAATGTTATTTTTTGCCAGATGTTATTAATTTAGAAATTCTAATATTGTGAAGAAAAACAAAATGTATTATTGTACGGATTGAGCTGCACTTGTACCTGGCTATCTTTTATGGACTCTTTAGCCTACTTTCGGGGTGTTCAGAGGATACTCATGGATGGAATCAGCCCACGGCGCTCCAATAGTGGTGCTGCTGGCCGGCCTGATGCACTCCCACACGGCGCTGTTGCACTTGAATCCAGAGCCGAACCCGACCATCCACACCCGGTCACCCTTCCGCGTCCGTCTCTTGGCCTCGATGTATGCCAGCTCGTACCACAACGAACTGCTCGACGTGTTCCCGAACCGGTGAAGTGTTGAACGTGATGGCTCGACGTTCTCATCTGATAAGCATAAGCTGGTTTGCACCGCGTCGATCACCGCCCGGCCACCGGAATGGATGCAGAAGTGCTCGAAGGCGGTGCGGAAATCAGGTACATATAGCTTGATCTTGCTGCCCATCATCTTCCGTGCAAGAAAGGAGAGCCCGAAGAGCAGCTTCTCGGAGGGAGGGAGGACGATAGACCCTATTGCGGCGATGTTGGCCTTGAGCGTCTCTCCGGCGATGGCAACGAGGTCCTTCGACAGGTTCACCCCCGCCTGCCCCTCATCGTCCTCCTCCTGGCACGCACACCGGTACGCCCTGTCTTGCGCGGCGGTGAGCGTCCGCACGATGTGTGTTAGCCGGAACCGGGACTCTGACTGTGACGTCGAAAGCAGCGCCGCCGCCGCACCCATGCGGAACAGGGCAGCAGGCAGCAACATCGCTAGGTTCTTCCCGGTGTAGCTTATGAACGAAGTGGTCTCCGTAGACACCACCAAGGCACGCGCGCCCCGCGGCGCTGCCTGCAAGAGGTTCCTCGCGACCTCCAGGGCGATCACCCCTGCGCTGCACCCCATCCCGGAGACGTGCACACTCCGGATGTCATCTCGCAGCTTGTACCTGTTAATGATCATGTCGGCCAGGCTTGGTGTCGGGTTAAACCCGCTGCAGTTGGTGATGAGTATGTCGATGGCTTCTGGGCTTATGCGCGTCTTGGCGAGCAGGTCGTCCATTGCGGCGAAGATAACCTGCTCCGCGTCGTCGCGGCTTGAACTTAGGCAGCAACGTGGTGGGACGTAGTGGAGGGACTGGTGGAGGTATGTCTGGTTACCGAGGCCAGAGCGCTGGATCATGCGCGTCAGGAAGCGGACGCTGCCGTCGTCCAAATAAGGCGAGATGCGAGCGCTCTCAATGAAGCCGCCTATGGACATGCGGCAATTGGAATTAGGCCGGCAACAAGCGTAGTCCACGAGGTACACGCTTCGAGGGCGACGCATGAGGTACAGGGAGGTCATGGCAAACGGTAGGAACACGGCTAGGAAGACGTGGACCTGCCGCATGCCATGGAGCCGGGAGAGGAGCTCATCGGGGCCGAGCTGTGCTGCTTTACGGAGAACGAGGATGGCTGTGACCGGTGCGGCGAAGATGACGAGAAAGTTGTTCACGACGAGCTGGTAGAAGGGTTTGAGGTGCTTGTTGAGATTGGATGGTGAGCCGACCATGTTGCCGAGCTATACGCGCACACGTCGTCTATGTATCGTTTGTTGCTACGTTGTTGACGATTTGAAGGTGGGCGAACTTAGGAGATTATAAAACGAGCTGTATAGTTCATGCACGCATCCGTCACCATTACAACGCCATGGATAAAACATTCTGATTACAAAGACCTGTAAGGGTATCAATTAAACGTCAGGGTCCACTTAGAAATAAATGAAAGTGTCGTATAGTTCTTCAAGCACTATCCTCACAAAATATTCTATCATTTGATAGTTGTTGGCGTTTCTTGGCTGTCATGTCCTGTGCTCTCCACATCTCCTGGACGCAAAATTATCAGTGTTCCTAATTCTCATGGTTCGAACCAGACGGAACACGTGATAATGTACGACGATCTATCCATTCTGCACGGTTATGCTTGAGCTGTTCATGAGTACAGGAGATTAATTCCCCACCCCTAAGAAAGCACATTTTAGTTCGTTAGTTGTTGGTTGGTTACAATATGCCTGAGAGCGGATGGTCGACCAACATGTTTATCTGATCATTTCGACAACGATCATGGAGGCTGTCCCATACATGCAGTACAAACTATACTTTATAACATATTCCTACGTCGGGAAAAGACCTGTTGTCCGCATAGGTAGCACCTATGCCTAAAAAGAGAGCACTCAAGGGGCCGGGATGTCACTATTAGAGTGATAGCTTTATTAAAAGTGATTTAAATTTCTTTTAAATCATTCCCATCCGTTACGATTATTTATTTTTAAGTCAATCCACAAAAATGACAACCAAAAATTATTTTTAAACCTTTTTGAAACCAGTTTTGAACACCAAAAATTCATGCTCTACTAGAAAAAACAATTTAAAACGGGTATATACAGTTTGCATCGCCGTATAATGGTGTAGCTACCACCATGACTAACAAATACTCTCTCCTACGTCTCACTTCTTTACATCATTTGGGTTCAAGAGACCCACTTTAGCTTAGTCTAATTAGTTGGATGCGTATAGTCATTTTATTGGAAAATTGTGGTTGTTTACAAAAGGTATGATTAAAAAATGGTGAATGCAAGCTCTGCATCACACGCAACAGAGATTAAATGAAGCATATGTAGCACTAATCCTATTGCTAAACTGTCAATTAAGTCGATTGTGAAAACACCTTGCTATCATCTCCAAACGGAAATGATCAAAACTCTAGCACAGGATTGGTATCCATCGCGTGCTGTTCGCATCAGGACTCTGTATGCGAGGGTCTCGGGATTAAGCCATAGATGTCACATATCTTGGGTCCATGGTGTGTGCTTGTCCAATCTTGGATGGGCGATCAAACATACGAACGACAACGAGCCCTGAAGACATAGGATGCCATCAAGGTCATCAAGCTCAGTCTAGTTTGAAGATAAATATGTCCGAGTCGATTAGAGGTTCGGCTTGCTCCTAAATCCCTTGGGAACCCTTCTGTTGCCCAAGTATGTTTGTAAAAATAAAGTTGTGAAAATGAAGATGACAAAGAGAATGGTGGTCATAAAAATCTCATCGTATTAATGCCGCCGAAACCTAGCCTCGCATGTGTAACCACATTACCACAATATGGGATGTGGCTTAATTGAGTGTCTTGGACATTTTAGTATGAGAACCTCAAGGTTGGAAACCTTTTTCCATCGTCGAGTTTGAAATAGTCCACTCTTAACAACTGGGCCTCCCTCCTATTTAGTCGCCAGGAAATCTGAAGCTAGATTTCATGTTTGACATGTTTTGACAAACTTATTTTTTCGTCAGTAATTGCAAGATTGTTGACTCTTATTTATCATATTTCATAGTACTCTACTTAACTACCAGCACTATAGGAAAACGGATAGTTGCCTATGGCTAAATGTATGCCGACGGCATTTTATCGGGGTCGTCGGCATACATGGTTGTATGCCTACGGCTTTACAAAAGCCGTCGGCATATGTTTGGCTGTCGGCATATATTTTGTATGCCTACGGCTTTTCTAAATAGCCGTCGGCATATGTATAGCTGTCGGCAACTATTTTGTATGCCTACGGCTTTTTTTAAAATGTCGTAGGCATATGTCTGGCCGTCGGCAAACAAGCCTGCAGACGTTACCAAGCTGACAGCGCCACACTATATGCCGACGGCTACCTTAGTTAGGCCGTCGGCATACAACTTTTTCTCCAATCCGCATAAAAATATGTGAGTTTGTATGCAGATATGCCTACGGCTTTTGCCGTAGGTATACAAACTCACAGATGATAGACCTTTTTTGAAGTAATTTTTTAGAAAGTTTGTAAAAACTCAAATTTATCATTTTCCATAACAACTAGTACACATAAAACGTCTCTATGCCAAAGGATTTCTTTTTTGACTATTTTTTCTCTTTCTTTGATATTTTCGAAAATATGGTCAAAATGGCAACCATGGATGTTCATTGAAAGAGGTCGATTTTTAAAAAAACTATCTATGATTCTGTGATATAATCACTATTTGTGTACCTTAAAATGATTTTTGAAAAAATAACAGAGCAAACTATCACACGGTTGTAGTTCAAATTTGAATTACCTTCGGAATATCACCATAAAGTCATTTGAATAGGCATAATTAGTTAGAAAGCGAGAAAATTCATGATACTTGGGGATTATCCATAATATATGGACTACTTTGTGTGAATAATTGATGGGTGCCATTTTACACCATATTTTTTGCACTTGCTTCACAAAAAAAGTCATTTTTGTCACTTAGAAAATAGAAAATGATATTTCTATAATTAATTTCAAAATTCAGTTTGGCACCATTGTTTCCCATACCTAGATACACCTATGTGCCAAATATGGGTACTTTAACACAAACTATGCCGCGATAATTGTCATAACTTGGTCATTTGGGTTGAAACATATACATGTTTATAGATGATAGACGTTTTTGTGAAGTAATTTTTTGGAAAGTTTGTAAAAACTCAAGTTTATCATTTTCCATAGCAACTAGTACACATAAAACGACTCCATGCCAAAGGATTTCTTTTTTGACTATTTTTTTCTCTTTCTTTGATATTTTCGAAAATATGGTCAAAATGCAACCATGGATGTTCATTGAAAGAGGTCGATTTTTTCAAAACTATCGATGGTTCTGTGATATAATCACTACTTGTGTATCTTAAAATGATTTTTGAAAAAATATCAGAGCAAACTATCACACGGTTATAGTTCAAATTTGAATTACCTTCGGAAAATCAGCATAAAGTCATTTGAATAGGCGTAATTAGTTAGAAAGCGAGAAAATTCCTAATACTTGGGGATTATCCATAAAATATGGACTACTTTGTGTGAATAATTGTTGGGTGTCATTTTGCACCATATTTTTTACACTTGCTTCACAAAAAAAAGTCATTTTTAACACTTAGAAAATAGAAAATAATATTTCTATAATTAATTTGAAAACTTAGTTTGGCACCATTGTTTCTCATACCTATATACACCTATGTGCCAAATATGGGTTTAATAAAATAATCATGTACATTTGTTTTGTAAAATCCTATTTCTAAAACTATCTTCTTTTATGAAAATGATTTGTAATTGTAAAATGAAAAGAACAAAAAAATGTTTTGGGGGCAGCCAGCCAGGCCAGCCCAACCGGCCAGCCCAATACCTCCCAGCCCACCTACTCCTTGACCTAATCCCCACACCCAGAGGGCACACCAGCCACACCACACAACGCACGCACCCAAGTCCCAACCCCATCGCTCCCTCCTCTTCTCCTCATCCTCCCGAGCGCCGCCGCTCTCCTCACTCGCTCTCCTTCGATGCGCCTCCCCCCGGCGTTTCTCGTACGCAGCCCCGCCGAGGAACCTTCCCATCTCCCCCGTCTGCCTCGTTCTGCTTCCTCTCCACCCTAACCGCAATTCTTCTCCCCACCCCCCGTCCCTTCGTCTGCTGCGACCAGATCGAGAGGCGGCGCGGCTGAGCATGTTCGCCGACGCGCGCATGCGGGCGTGTAACCATGCTTGGCGCTCAGTGGCGGGCCCAAGATTTCAAGAGTGTGTATTCAAAATCTTAGGGGTACCAAAAAAATTGTTTGATAGTCTAAATCCTAGTTTTTTCATATATAATTGATTATAGCTTCATATATTTCTAACTGTATAATGTATAAAAGATATGACACAATTTGACCATGCATAATATCTCGAGTAATAGAAACACACCATAACTTGAAAGGTTTCAACTCAAATAAGTACCAACTGTTCAACATATGATAGAAGCAACATCTGAAATATATAGAAAGAAAAACTGTCAAAATGATAGGAAAACTTACAAATTGCAGGATAACTCTCCGATTTCTCGAGGCTTGAAAACTTGTGACAAACAAAAACAAAATTTAGGTCTTATGAATTTCGGACCAATTTCATGTGAGTTTTTTCTGAATCTATAGATCACCTCAAGATTGGAACGGTTCTGAGATGTGAAAAGGATGATTGGACGAGGAGCCACGATCGGCGACTAAAATGTGCAGCCGCGGACGTTCTAATGGTGGAGCAGGAGCCAAGGACGAGGAGAGGTAGCCTGTGCGCACGGGTTGGACGAGGAGGGCGGGCTTCCGCCGTCAGCTGTCGCCGGTCGCCGTCTCCCGTCTGGTTTAGGGCTGGACGCATCGTCTGTTCCGTGGTTCAGTTTGGGGAAGGAAATTTGGAGGAGGTGATCGATTGATTGAACAGACACAGGCGTGCGAGCGATCGATCCCTGGCTGCGCTACTGTGATGCGGTACTATGAGCCAAATAGCTGTCTGGGCCTCATAGAGGAGCAGTCTTGTGGAGGAGGGAAGTGGGCTTGTGGCCTGAATATCTGTGGTTTTCGTATTTACTCATATATACATATATTATAGACTGTATAAACAAGTTTTTTGGTCAAATTTTTTGGGTATTCAACTGAATACCCTTGAATTGAAGAGGGCCCGCCCCTGTTGGCGCTCCGTCGATCTAGCCTGCCCGCGTTGCCGACGACCTTTTCCGTGACCAGCTCGCATCTGTGCGCCGGCGACCTCTCCCACGACGAGATCCAGCACTCGCTCGACGTTGCTCCTGGACCGTCGCGTCCGCGTGCTGGCAATACTCCGGCGGCTCTCTCTCGCCGGCGCCCATCTCGAGACGCGCAAGGTACGACCCGTGCCCGAACCACCGGTCCGTTTCCTCTACTCCCCAGCCTCAAACTTGACCACTTTTTCTTGAGCAGGCCTCCAAGGAGTCGCCAAATCGATGCGCCTGCCCACCCGCTGCTCCAGCACCTCCCACTTGCTATGTGTTCCAATTGCTATGTGTAGCAGGCTGTTCACAAGTTCTCTTTTATGTCTGGTTTGCAACTATGGATTAGTTACACTTACATGTCACTTGTTGCATTGCCTCGATCGCGTGCAGCTGATAAATTTGTCAAGTTCTGGGATTTGGAGACGTTAAGCTGATTGGATCTACTGGACCTCAGGTATATGTATATATTTTGTGTGTTTAGATTGCACCATGTTTAGTTTATCTTTGCCAAGCATTGTATGCCATAGATGATTTTCGTTAAACTCGAGGTCACTGGTTTTAGAACCAACATGGGTAAGTGTTAAAAGCTTCTTTTGTGTGTTTAATTAAAAGGAAAATATAACTGAATAGAAAATAACACAGGAGATGGTGATTCCGGCATCGTTCGACTTTTGTGGTACTCAATGCATTAAATCACATTGTCATATGTCCTGGTAACTTGTTAATGTCTTCATGTCGTTAGCTCTACAAGTAAATACCTGTTGGGATATTCTAGGAATAGTACATATGCCTTAGCGCTACAGAGTCGGGGGTAAGATAACTATAGATAGAATAATGTCTTCCTTAATTCAGTGTTATAATTTTTAGTTACACAATAAGAGTTACTGGCTAATGTTTCTACCTAAATATCAGAGCATAGGTACACGGAACACGATTTAAGACGTTCAATCTTGATTGAAGATCTCTGTTGTGTGGGCTGCACGAGATCTTAAAGGACCGATAGTGCTACAGTTTCCTCATTTGACCACTTAATTAGAGACTTTTCATTCCCCATGTCTTCCAGAGATAAGTTCTCTAAGATTTAACAGGTTTTCTCCTGGGAACCAATAAGAAGCCATGATATCTTTGATAGTATATGTTGATTGTACTAAGCTCTGTGATTGTATTGTAAACTGCTGATGCCTTGATATGTTTGATCGTGTATTGATTGTACCAAATGCTCTGTGATTGTATCTGTAAATTGATAGCCTTTTATTGTTTTTTTTGTTCCTGGTCATCAAGTATGCCGACGGCTTTTGCCCTCGGCATATACGCGGACGGAAATGCACTAGGATGTGCCATGTATCGAGTATATGCCGACGGCCAGACCGTCGGCAAACGTTTCGACGCCGTCAAACGTCCAGGTCCGTTACTTTGTATGCCGACGGCATTGTAAGCCGATGGCCAAAGTAAACCGTCGGCATTGGGCTATATGCCGACGGCTTTTAAATTCCGACGGCTTTTCCTTTGTATGCTGAGGGAGCAAAAGACGACGGCCTTTGCCGTCGGCATATTATATGCCGACGACATTTGCACCTTTGCCGACGGCATCTGGCTGTAGGCAACTATCCGTTTTCCTATAGTGCAGACTATACTAACTTGTTTGTAAGTTCTGAATGTCATCTATACCAATACAAAACTTGCTTGGCGATGAATTTTTGGCATGATACCATCTCTTAGATGATGTAAAAACACTTGACTGCCTGCTCTCTACATATGCAGTTGGTTATTATTGTACGGCCGATTGAGTCGCACTGATGTTAATAGGATACTGATGGATGGAATCAGCCCAGGGAGCGCCAATAGTGGTGTTGCTGGCCGGCCTGATGCACTTCCACACGGCGCTGTTGCACTTGAACCCAGAACCGAAGCTGACCATCCACACCCGGTCGCCCTTCCGCGTCCGTCTCTTGGCCTCCATGTACGCCAGCTCGTACCATAGTGAACTGCTCAACGTGTTTCCGAATCGGTGAAGCGTCGAACGTGATGGCTCCACGTTCTCATCTGATAAGCACAAGCTGGTTTGCACCGTGTCGATCACTGCCCGGCCACCAAAATGGATACAGAAGTGCTCGAAGGCCGTGCGGAAATCAGGGACATATAGCTTGATCTTCCTGCTCAGCACCTTGCGCGCAATGAACGAGAGCGCGAAGAGCAGCTTCTCGGAGGGCGGGAGGACGATGGACCCTATCGCGGCGATGTTGGCCTTGAGTGTTTCGCCGGCGACCCGCACGAGGTCCTTGGACAGGTTCATCCCCATCTTCCCCTCCTCGTCCTCC
This sequence comes from Poa pratensis, assembly GCA_947311845.1. Taxonomy (NCBI): domain Eukaryota; kingdom Viridiplantae; phylum Streptophyta; class Magnoliopsida; order Poales; family Poaceae; genus Poa; species Poa pratensis. The sequence goes on along the minus strand of CAMZMU010000069.1, from coordinate 3,123,407 downwards.
TCCTGGTACGCGCACCGGTACGCCCTGTCCTCGGCGGCGGTGAGCGTCCGCAGGATGTGCGTGAGGCGGAACCGGGACTCCGAGCTTGACGTCGAAAGCAGCACCGCGGCCGCGCCCATGCGGAACAGGGCGGCAGGCAGCACCATCGACACGTGTTTTTTCCGGTGTAATTGATGAACGAAGTGGTCTCCGTAGACACCACCAGGGCAAGCGCGCCCCGCGGCGCTGCCTGCAGGAAGTTATTCGCGACCTCCAGGGCGACCACCCCTGCGCTGCACCCCATCCCGGAGAGGTGCAGGCTCCGGATGTCCTCTCGTAACTTGTACCTGTTTATGATCATGTCGTCCAGGTTCGGCGTCGGGTTAAACCCGCTGCAGTTGGTGACGAGTATGTCGATGGCTTCTGGGTTTATGCGCGTCTTGGCGAGCAGGTCGTCCATGGCGGCGAAGATGACCTGCTCCAACTCGTCGCGGCTTGAGCTCAGGCAGCTGCGCGGAGGCATGGTGTGCATGCACGGGTGGAGGTAGGTCTGGCTACCGAGGCCAGAGCGTTGGAGCATGCGCGCCATGAACCGGAATGCACCGTCGTCAAGGTTCGGCATGCAACGAAAGTTCTCGGTGATGGAGGAAATGGACACGCGGCAGTTGGGCTTTGGCCGGCAGCAAGCGTAGTCCACGAGGTACACGCTTCGAGGACGACCCGTGAGGTACAAGGTGGTCGTGGCGAACGGTAGGAACACGGCCAGGAAGACGTGCACCTGCCGCTGGCCATGGAGCCAGCAGAGGAGCTCCTCGGGGCCGAGTTGTGCGGCTTTGCGGAGAACGACGATGGCGGTGACCGGTGCAGCGACGAACAGGAGGAAGTTGTTCACAACGAGCTGGTACAAGAGTTTCAGGTGCTTCTGGAGATGGGGCGCCGAGTTGACCATTTCGATTGTGGCGCAGTTCTTGCACTCAAAATGTTTAGGTCGTTCTATTTGCGCATGTAGCAGATACTATTATATAGCTGTAGGAGAATATGTTCTGGTTACGACCGAGGACCTGTAATAATGGGCTAATGGCACCATCCCTTTCAAATTATTCCTGTCTTGTGACAGTTCTTGGCGATTCTTTCCTGTCATGCGTCCGTGCTCTTCAAATTAATCTCCGGCCAGGACACAAACTTAATTAGAGGCTTAGAGCATCATTTTTTTGCTAATACTCATGGTTCGAACCTGATCGTAACACATGATAATGTACTATAGTACACGATTTATCCATGCTACATCGTTTTTCTTGAGCTGTTTATGTGCACAGGAGATTACTTCCTCACTCCTACGAAGCACAATGTAGTTTGTTAGTTGTTGGCCGCTTACAATATGCATGTTTATTTTGTCACTTGGACATGGCAGCATACGAGTCGTTTTCATGTACATCCATCATGGAGGAAGTCTTGCACATGCACAGTGTCCAACCTATATGGTTCGTCAGATAACTACTCCCTCCATTTTTAAATATAAGATGTTTTAGCTTTTCTCAGTTTTTTAGATCTAATATGCATCTAGATGCGTTTTAGTGTGTATATTTACTTATTTTAATCTGTATGTAGTCTACACTGCAATATATAAAACTTGGGGTGTTACGAGTTGGGCCTTTTACTACTCATGGGACTACCTGGAAGGTATCTCGCTGTCAAGGTCGTAGCTGCTAGCTAGTCTGAGAAACCAATAGGGAGCAACTTATGATGTGTGGACGTGTTCTATTAGTAATGGTGGATATACATGTTTCACCTATTACAAGTTCCTTTTCATTAAAAGCAATCGTTAAAAAACGAGGGAAGAGCAAATGTTTGCCTAAGCTTAAGGTATTTGCATGGTTAATGCTTGTTGATTTGCTCAACACTAGAGATATGATGCAATCAGGCCCCTTGTGAAAACAGATGATGCAGTTTTGCCCCCAAGATGTTGGAATCATATTGAGGTTACACACACCCATGGTGCAAGTATTTCGGATCCCTTCTTTTATACTACTATTAAAAGAGAAACGGTCCTTTTCGGTTCCTTTCACGAGCGCCGACAACCTTCCCAAACTCCCTCGCACGCCGCCGCGAGCTACCCAGTACGGCGCCACCAGTTTCTGCGCGCCACTGCCGGTTCCAAAGTCCGGCCTCCACTGCGAGATTAGGCCCAAAGACCCCGGTGTCCCCGCTTCTGCTCCGTCCTGCCTACGAAGGAACTGCCGTTGTGGCTCACTGGCTAGATACCCGTTTCCAGCCCTTCCCCGACGTTCGCCCACATGCCGGCCGGAAGAGGAACAACCGACGTGCTCGTGCGCTGCGGTGCCATGCTTCGCAGCGACCTAGACTGGCGGTGGCTCCACGCCAATGCGCTCCTCATGTCGTCGCACCTCTTCGTCGTCTTCGACAGCCATGGTACACCAAGGTATGCGCGATTGAGACGATTGAAAAGTCTCTCCCGAAGAAACCTAGCCCCCATGATTTGACTATTTGTGTCTTCCGTGCAGGTGTTGAACTACAGCCGGGAGACGCTCCACTCCGTCTTGACCAAGGAGCCGAGGAGGCATGCCCAGCAATTGGAGGAGATGAGCGATGTGGACATGAAAGAGCGCTAGGACGACAGTTGCTTGCCAGAATTAACCACCAGCAGCAGCAGATTGATGAACTTAGAGGAGTAGTGCGCCTGCAAGATCCTGCAGTCGATATTACCGCCGGCCCATCTCAGCGGAAAAGCAGCGTGGGCGACTCGGAGGTCCCGGCTGACGATGCACGGCGGATGACAGATGGCGGTCCCGGCTACCCCGTGGATGGAATCAAGGATTCAATATCTTGTGAGCTCCATCAGAAATTGAAGAACATATCCATGAAGGTGGCGGTCGGATATGCTTTACCTTGTCCACCTGACGCACGCTGGCAAGGCCATGAGATTCCAGCTGGCTATGCTAAAGTCGGGGTGGATGAAATCGTATCGGGGTTTCATGATATGGAGCTTGACATCCCTGGACCTAAAGATGAGAGGACACTCGGAGAAGTTGTGGGTGATATCATTCTATGGGACAAGAACTACATCAAGTTTTCAGGCTCGGCGCCAAGGACAACACCGCCTCCGAGTCGTCGCAGGTCACCTACACCTCCATCACCTCCAAGAAGCCCACCCCATGACTACGACCACCACAGCGCGAGTCCATCTCGATCTCCGCCGCCGGACTTGGGTCGGCCGTCTTCGCCGCCGCCTTTGCCCGCTAAGGACAATAAGCGGAAGCGTGCTCCGTCGATGAGTACTAACCGACGCAGCAGCCTGATACGTGCATTTTGTATCATCATTTATACAACTTTTAGTATCATATTAGAATGTTATTTGCATTGTTATATCATTATTTTTACATGTTTTAGATGATTTATGGGACTTTCTTACAAGGTCCCTATTTTTGGTATTTAATTTCTGGGAGGCAGAGAACCTCCTTTTTCTTGTTTTTAATGTTTCAGGAGCTATAGGGACCCAAATAATAAAAGGAAAATTACACAGCTGGTTTTTCCTCGAGAGAAAGGCAGAGGAAAGAAGACCGAAGAGAGGAGAGCCACGAGGCCCAAAAGAGGTGGGCCCACGCGGCCAGAATCTTGGGCCGCGTGGGACCCACTAAACGGCGCCTCGGGCACCTCCTCGCCTGGGGCTTTTTATTGACGCCTTCGTCCTCCCCAAAAAGTCACGCCCTAAGCCAGATGACTATCTACGCACACTTCAGAAGGAAGTGGAGAAGAGGAAATCAAGTAAAATTGCAAGCGGGAAAAGAATGGACGTTCCCCAGCTCAGAGAACAGGCCAAACAATCGATCTCACCCCTCAACTTGTTATCCGAAGACGTTCCCCAGGTGCTGCAGCAGGATATGGAAGAAGTTGCGAAGTTGGCGGCCGCTATGGGTGTGAGTGTTGCTGAATTGCTAGGTTCCCAAAACAACAAGTTACCCAAGACTGATGTAGTCCCTACATATGTCCCAGGGAAGCCTTTGGTCAGCAAAGAGAAGTTGAAACAACTGCCAACACAAATGCGGAATTTGCATGAATGGAACTTGAGTGTGGTAGGGGGGGGGCAGAACAATGATCGTGGCGAAAGTCACATATGAGTACTTCTTCCGAGCTGACAAGGTCCATGTTGAGTTTTCAGAACTCTTCCAGTTATACAATTTCGACGCCCTCAACAAATCTCTCATGAGTTGCTATTGTCTGTAAGTTGTTGAATTCATTGTCTACATATAAGTTGTTCAGTTTTTCAGTTGTTCAGTTCATTGCATGTAATTATCCTCATTATATCCTTTTGTACTCTATTATGCAGAATGAAGATCCAGGAATGTAAAAGAAGGATCTATAGTGTTGGGTTCATTGACCCAGAAAAAGTACATATAGATACGCTAACGACGAAACCCGACGAGACGGCGGAAAACCTTCTAAGGTTTCTAACGGAGCAAAATTTATGTGACCACATACTGTTTCCTTACAACTTCCAGTGAGGGTCTTACTCTGTTGTACACATTCACTTTTGCTTACTCGATGTTAAGTGTAATTGATGAGTTGCTGATGTATATATAAACGTGTGCAGGTTCCACTGAATTCTGCTAGACATTCCAGTTGATAAGGAAATAGTTGAAGTCATGGACCCATTAAAGAGACACCTGGAAGAGTTCCGCAGCATGCAGGACATGCTCCAGAGGTAATTTTCGCGCTATATCGGTATCTTTCGTTGATTTCATGAGATATCAGGTAATGAATAACTCATTCATTAATTCATTTTCTTTGTTGGGCAGGGTTTGAAACCTGTTCAAGAGTGTGGTGACGGGTTCCTTTAGTGAGAAGCTGATGTTTACTCCGGTCTATGTAAGTAGTACGAGATATGTCTGCGCATCTCTTTACTTCTAGTTTCAATACAATTATGATGCTAGATTATTATTTTGATTGAATTATATTCTCGTAAAGTGCGCGAGGCAGCCACCGGGGACGAATCTATGTGGATACTACGTTTGCGAGTTCATTCGCACGTTTACCACTGAGCACAATGATTATAGAGTCGACGTAAACAATACATTCACAACATTATTTTATTACCGTCACTTTTTGTTATCATGATTGATGTTCATATTGATCTCCTTTTTTATATAGTTCGAGAGAATGCGAGATCAGCTCCTACCAGAGCAACGCGTACTAGGAATTGCAGAGCAACTGGCGGGATTTTTGTTGAAAGAGATGGTAGACGACGCCGGAGAATTTAGTGTGAATAGGCGCTACTGATGATCCCCGGCCGTGTAATCGAATAGACGGGCTCTAGTCCCGGTAATTGTGATCTCCATGTAACTATCAAAATTGTATATATTTATATGCTCGATCGTAAGTCAAGTTATCTTATATATGCACGAACGTGTACGGTATGTGGGTAGCATAGAAATACGAAAACTATTTTGAAGAAAGAAATAAATAGAAAACAAAATTAATTGCTGCGGCACAGATCATTAGTCGCGGCCCGTTATACGAGCCGGGACTAAAGGGGTGCCCCCAGCGCGCTCCGCGGCGGCCACGTGGAGGGCTTTTGGTCCCAGCTGGTAACAGGGCCGGGACTAAAGGTTGGGCCTTTAGTCCCGCTTGGCCTGTCCCGGTTGGCCAACCGGGACTAAAGCCCCTCACGGGCCGGGACAATAGGCCCTGTCTCCACTAGTGTCTTCACCAGAGTCGATGCCGAGGAAGGAGATGAGCGTTGCGGGCAGTCCTGGTCCTTCCCTCCAACCTGTATGAGCACTGGTACGCATCTCCTTCGGTCAACTATTTGTTTCAATTAGGCATCAGTATAAACTGAAGATTATACAAAGTTCATAGGAGTAGACACAGAACCAAATTGATAAAAAAGATGGATCGATCCTTCCTTGAAATCACATCAGTAAAAGCAGAAGCGTCGTATTTTGACTGCATCATGCATGTACCTTATATCCACAAATTGCACTAAACTGGCATCAACTTCAAATCAGGAATACCTATACTGTATATATGGAGAACATTTTAGGAATGCTGGTTTGATATTTCATATCTTCTTGAGCTATTATAAGGCCTCAATGTGGCGGCCAAAGTGCTATAGTGTATCTTAATAATATAGCCAAACAATAGTAAGTGGTAACCTTTTATTTTATTATTTTATTAGATTCAGCCATTTAAACTGATCTTTTATCTGATCCTTGCATTGTTGAGTTACGAAATATTACGAGGTTACACTTGATGGATCATGGCATACTCGGTCAATCCTTGTAGTTTTACTATATGCTTAATGCATTTGGTGAGTAAGAAGCATTCGTTCCCGGTTAGCCTCAAGCCGCTGAAATATGAGTCTTTTCTCATATGTAGGTGTTGGTGTAGACAGTGCTTAAAACAAATGGGTATACGACCACCCAATTTGACGATACTAAGGAACTGAAAGTGGTGTAGCATGCAGCAATTATTTCTTTGCTCCTTGCATGAATCGATTAAGATTCAAGTTGCTCCTCTCCGCGATGACATCAATCTTTTAATCTTGTTAAATGGTAGCTTGAAAAGTGTGCATGCATCTTTACTCTTTATAATATAATTTATTAGTTTGGTAATCGCTCCTCTTGCACACTATTCATCGTATATATATTTTGCATATCCTTTGAAATCACACAAAAGAGAACTCTTGCTGACCGGGAGCTTCATGATAGTGGTGAGAACAAAATGAATCTTAGTTCCATGTTTATTCTGAAACCATGTGATCGAGCTCAATATTGTTGCAAGAAGGATTCTTATTATGTTCAACAAGTGATGTATTAAAGTGAGACACTGGTAAAATTTGATGATGATGGGTCGAGATATGTTACATTCCCAGGAATGAGATGCTACTATAACTTCCAGTGTTAAAAATGATTGGTTTTCTTTTGAAACTTTCATGTTTTTAATTTTCGCGTGAAGGTTTAGCTAACAAGGAAGCAAAATCAGTTGTCATGCGTACTGAAAGAGTAAACATGCTCTGACATGTTTCTCTTACTACTTGTACATATTGCAAAAGTTTGTAGGTGAGTTCTGCTACTTGAAAGGGAAATAGATTCCAAAATCCGTCTATAGCTCCAGGAAAACCCATATGTATGGTCTTCTATCTATCATCAATGCAGTTTATTTGTTTTTCCTGGAGCATGGATATAATTTATGGAACTACTTTTGGTTACAAAAATTAAATTACATAGTGCTTTAAAAGATAGTAGGCTTACATAAAAAAATATGACACAAAAGTAATTACATAATGAATCTGATACACCAATTTCTCACATATACAAGAAAATCAATTCATGATGTACATTCTACTAAGTCCTTGTTTACTTCTAGTGTATTTGGAGTGTATTTTAGGGGATTAGAGGAGATTATCCCGGATTCCAAAAATTCCCAATAGTCCGTTTACTACTCCGGTTTTGTAACGGATAATCACTAGATATCCCCCACCAACCATGTCATTTTTCCTAGATTGAAAACTCTAGTCCATCTAGTATATTTTTGGGGAAGGGTTTTTGTGGAGATTTGTGAGGATTGGGTGAAAGTAACAGTTTCACCAAATCCCCTATCATCCCCAGTCCCGTTGTGGATAAAAATACATCCCTGGTAAACAAGGCCTAAAGAAGCTAAAATTCTGATGGAAAAGCTTCCCGAGTATCTATTGAACCAGACAATGTTTACTTTTAGGAGTATTTATTTGTAAATAATCATGAAGATTTATAGTTATTTTCTTTGATACTTTTAGTGCTACTAGCTTATAAGTGGAAACAAATATGTATAAATTGAAACCAACACGAATCGACCTAGATAGTTTGTATTATTTCGATGTGACTTGTCTCGCAGACGTACACTTTACATTTGGCCATACGCCATAGCTTGTTCTATGGTGGATGCAACATAACTCCAATATAGGGAACAGTCCGTTGATTTTGTCGGATGGCACAATCACCAGCATGAACAATTCGAAAAGGGCGATGCTACGAGGCGATGCAAACAAATTCATGAGATTATACGTACGTTGCACGTGCATGTTTTACTATTATAGCAAAAAAACAACACTTCGTGGACCATGTTATATTTAAACAGCAAGGTATCGCAGAGATTGGCCTTATGTGCAGCAGACCGGCCCAGCTAACGCCTGTCAAGTGTCACTGCTGAGCGGCCAAACCTTGCTGACCGGGCCGGTCAGCGATGGGCCGATGGCAAAGCTACTAAAAACAACTTTTCCGTTGCTACTATATTAATTTGGCTAATTTTTTTTAAATAATACACTAAAATTAATTAATTCCAGAAATATTACGCGTTTTAAATTTTTTGCAAAAATAGGATTCCGTCGTCTTCGCTGAAGCGGACGTTGCCCTGTCGTCGTTGACGAGGACGACGAGCAGGCTGTCGTCGTTGACGATGACGACTGGCCTGTCGTCCTGAGAGGCCATGCAACGTCGTCTTTGTGGAGGACGACGATCGCCTGTCGTCTTTGCCGACGACGACGTTGCCCTTCCACGGCAGAGCGCGGCAGCAGAGCACGATAGGGCCAAAAAAAAAGAAAAAACCGCTAACTCACGATTTATTTTTTGTGTTTCCCGGTCGTTCCCGCAATTTGTCTCCCGCCCTTTTTCTCCCGCCCATTTCCTCCCGCTCTTTTTCTCCCGCCCATTTCGTCCCGCCATTTTTCTCCCGCTCTTTTTCTCCCGCCCTTTTTCTCCCGCGTGAGCTTATATATACCCCAGCAGACGTTGTGATGGAGGCGTGTGGTGTGTGGTGATTTTCTTAGTCGCATAGGAAGGATGTCTGGTAGTTCGGGTCCTAGTTTGGAACATAGGTCATGGTGTGTTCTGTATGAAGCCGTAAGATGGACTGATGGTAGTATTAGGGAGGGTAGGGCGAAGAGATGTTATAGGGAGCTAGTTAGTGAGTGGGGAAACATTCGTGAGCTGAGAGAAACTATAGCCAAAAAATACAATATCCCGCATATGACCCCTGAAGAAATTTTAGATGAAATTGATGGGTGGCGGTGGAAGTGGCAGAGAGTGAATGAGCTAAAAGATATCGAGGCGGGTCTACGGGACATGCCTATGACACTTAAGTCAAAGATAATCCATTTTTCGCGGGAGGCCTATGCATTTCACGTGGAGATAACTGAGTACAGAAGTTATATTATGTTAGAATATAGTGTTATTTGTCTGAAATTTTTTCCTCTGGTATTGTTCTTGTGCAGCACTGGCCCGCAGACGCACAGTTTTTGAACAAAGAGATCCCTCATTTTGGTTGGATGGAAGCTCTTTTTGGCGCTTGTCCTGATGGGCGCCCACAGAATGCATTGTACGCTGATGACGTGAAGAGGGTTATATCAAAGGCCAAAGATGACAGTGATGATGATTTCATGCCTCCTAAAAGAGGCAAATGCAGACGTAAGTTTAAGAGTGTTGGCGCATCGAAGGTTGTCGCCGATGAAAATAGTGATGATGACTTCATGCCTCCATCACGAACACGTGGTAGAGGGAAGTGAAGTCGTTGATTAGAATTAGTTATCGTTGAGTTCCATGTATTATTTACAAGTATCTTTAAGATCCGGTATGTAGAAGTACTGAAGTTGTAACGTAGAGTTGTAGTTGTATGTTAGATTAATTTATCGATGCAATGTGGAAGGATATGTCTCGTACATAGATAATAATATGTCTTCTACATAGATAATAATATGTCTCACATACAAATCGAAATACATAGATATCACTGGCCCCTGCGTGGCCGAGGATCACGAAGAGGGGGCTCGGTGGGCGTCGACCACCCATACCTGTGTGGTGCCCTGTTTTGACGAGGCACTGTGAAGTCCACGTTATGCTGTGTATCCTGTGTGGGGTATGGTGCAGGAGTCTGCTGAATGTGACCCTGTGACGGCTGCGTTGGGTATCCTGCAGTGTCAAAAATGCTCATCCAGTGGGACATCTCCTGCAGTGTCCCCCCCTCTTGGTCACTCCCCCATGCTGATCCAGATCCGGACGCCTGGTGTCCGGACGTACCCGCATGATGTCCATAGGATTCTACAGATGGAATCGTTAGTACGTAAGAAATACGCGGGCCCAATTGAAATTTGAAAACAATACATGTACCGTAATCATGGTATGACGGGGCGGGACCTCGGTACTGAGGTGGAGACTGTGGCCCATATCCGTAACTGGAAGTGGGACCCTGCCACGTCGAGCCTCCTGGTTGGTCAGGAGGAGGTGGCCTAGAATGTGCTGATATACGTGGACGCGGCTCTTGTCGGTGATGGTCGTCGTGCTGATGCTGCTCCTGATGCTGCTCATCGTACTGATGGTGCTCCTCCTCGTGCTGATGCTGCTCCTCCTCGTGCTGATGCTGCTCCTGATTCATCTGCTGCAGAAAAAGAGGGCACCCGAGCAAGGCTGACTTATCTACCTTCAGCATGCAACCGTTGCACATAGCTCGGTATGTAGCCGCTAACACAGCGGATCCCCAACTCCTCTGTCTGATGTGCTCTCGCCCAGCAGCATCAGCGATCTCCCGTGCGAAAGGGAGGTAGCGCGCGCTAATAGTGTCGACATGGTTCTCTGTAAACATCACCTTACCAAGAAGCCACATGATGTATGCCTCCAAGCTGCGACTCAGTTGTTCCGGTTCCATATTATCTGGATACTCTGGAAACTTGTGTACCTATATTAATGGTAAAAATATAATTAGTATAACGACAAATGAGAAATAAATGATTAGTAAAATCGTGGACCTATATTAATGAACTAACCTGAAAGGCAAGCAACCAATCAAGCTTGGGTCCGTGAGTACCCGCCTCTAAAAGTGGAGCACCGTCAAAAATACCCTCGAAACGGGCTGCCAAATCGTGCTCCCAATTAACCGGTGCCTGCAAAGGGCCTATGGCCTCACCCGCCAAAGGTAAACCTAGCAAGTATGATACATCCTGTAGAGTAGGAGCCATCTCTCCCCAGCGAAAGTGGAACGTGTGGGTCTCGGGCCTCCATCGGTCACCAAGCAGCTGAGTAAAGAACTGTCCATCACGATACGCGCGGATCCCTCTGTGGCCTCTACTAGACGCGCGAAAGGTAAGAGCCCGGCCCATTTCAACCTGCGTATACACAATAAAACAAGAGTACGTGAAACTTGTGGACATAGAAAAAACATGCGTCTGTAAAATAAATACGACCAGTACCTTTGTACCCACGCAGGATGAATCCTCCAATTTTCCTTTGCCGTGCGACAGACTAGGGGCTTAAGTTTCCTTGGATTCCCCTCTAATGCCTTAGCACGATGCCCACTATCAATGTGAGGATTAAGCAACCACATGCCCTCCATCCCTGCAGACACAATTCAAAGTACAAAAATTTCAAACATAGTTCCACAATTATTACAAATTCAAACACAGAAAAAACACTTATTACAAATTCAAACATAGTTCCACACTTATTACAAATTCAAACATAGTTCCACACTTATTAAAATTCAAACATAGTTCCACACTTATTAAAAATTCAAACATAGTTTCACACTTAATACAAATTCAAACATAGTGCCACACTTAATACAAATTCGAACATAGCGACCCCTAGTTTCTTCCTCTCGCTCTTCGTCCTCGCGCACGCCGGTTACCACGTCCACGAACGGGAGGTCTCTCTCAGGAAAAGTGGGACAATCAGGGTCCGTATGGCCAAATTGGTTGCATTGAAGGCATTGCATTGTGCGCCCTCCGGCCTCGGATTCATCCATATCATTCCTGATGCGACGACACTGTCGTCTGCCTACCCCTTCACGCAGTAGCTCAGGAGCTGGTATGTACCGCCTCTCACCTAGGGGTACAGTGTTGAAGTTACCCATTGATCGAAATCCCAGCATCTCACCTGTCCAAGTATTGATAACTGCCTCTTTCATATAATATGAAGACACAAAGGAGATTGCGTTCAACCCTAACTGCCTGCAGGCAGCAAGGACATGGGAGCACGGAAGGTGAAGCAATTTTGGTTTGTTGCAGGTGCACTCGCAAGTTGGCCAAACCTCATTACCAATCTTCACCTCATGCGTCCTCACCACGTTTGCAGATCCGAACTTGTTGTGGGATAGCCGGACCTCGAACCTCCTTTCTTGATTCCCAACGGCAGTTACAGAGTGGGAGCAACATTTAGCCAGCTTCTTATTCATGTACTTCGTAATCTTCTCACAGTAGGGCGAGGTCGGGTTGTCCATCATATGCTTCTCAGCTTTTTCACGTCGTTCTCTGAAATATTTCACCGTGCCATAGAAAATGCCCTCCACGATGGCTGTTAGTGGCAACGCACGGTTTCCTCTGAGGACAAAGTTGTAAGCCAGGTTCGTTGTCATGACACCGTATCTTGCTCCATGTGTGTCGTGCAACAAAGACCACCTCTCCAAAGGTTCATGCTCTATCCATTGCTGAAAAGTTTTAATTGACCTCGCACGTCTTCTCCTAGTTCCAGGCGGGTCAAATCCGGGTAGGTCGCAAAGACCAATAGGCACGTCCTCCTCGGGAACGGGTCCAACAGCTAACTGTGCAGCAACAGCTGCTGCATGGTCAGCAACAGCTCGTGCTCGTGCAGCCCTCCTGTCCCGAACATGTCTCTGTATGCACAACTCAAGTCTATCACGTATCGCCGTGTACTTCCATTCTTGGTTCTGCTTGCATAGTTTCTTGAATAAATTCATCAGGTCCTTATTTCCAAACTGCGAGAAGAAGTTGGCACCTAGATGGCGCATGCACCAACGGCTCTGCATGTCTTGCCATGGAGTCTGTTCTTCAGGCGCAGGATTGGTTAGTGTCTTTATCGCGCTGAGTATGCCTGCATGCCTGTCGTGAAGGATGCACACATTCGGCTTATCCTTCACAACAGCTATCTTCAGTTGCCTGAAGAACCAAGTCCAACTGTCAATGTTCTCGCTCTCCACAAAAGCAAATGCGAGGGGCACAACTTGATTGTTACCGTCTTGACCAATTGCAGTCAGGATCTGTCCCCTATACTTGCCCGTGAGAAATGTGCCATCTACACATATCACCGGACGACAATGTCTGAAAGCCTCGATGCATACGGCGAATGAGAAAAACACTCGATGCAGCACCCTCACATTTGGGAACTCTGGCCTGAACAAATCTTGGATTTCTACATAGGTGCCTGGATTCCGGTACTGCAGAGTATGCAGCAGCCGTATAACAGAGTCATATGAGTCGAAATATGAACCAAATCTGTTCTCAAGCGCCATATGCTTAGCCCTCCAAGCCTTGCCATAAGATATTTCATAATTGAATCTGACAGCCACTTTTGTTTGGAGGGCACTAACTTCCATCGATGCGCATGACACTATCTCGGTGTATAGCGACCGAGCTATAAGCGTGGAAGAAAGATTACGATGCTCTTTAGGGATACTGTCAATTCGACATGTGTGAGGTACAAAGTCACTTATCCTCCAGCTATAACCATTCTTTGGGAGATGTCCATGCACCCTGCCGGGACAATTTATTTCAGCACATTCCATTGTCAAATATTTCTGACTGGACACCACAGTATTCATAACCCTCCAGGTGGACAATGCCCATTTGATGACTGCATCCCTCAAAGCTTGCTTGTCAGTATACATAGCACCCTTGGCAATGTTGTTCTCATGATATTCCCATGCTGAATCATGACCATCATCTACGGTCATGGTCGTAGAGAAGTCCCGATCCCATGCTGCAGGATTTGGTACCTCATCTACGTTCTCTTCTCCGTCTGACTCATCGGAATCATCGCCTTCAGTACTATAGCCATCTATATCTTCAGCTTCCATCTCGTTCTGCATGTGCCCGTTCATTTGCCCGTCTACCTCGTCGCCATCCACCTCCCCACTGTCATTTACCTCATTTTCTCCTTCAACTTGACTGCTCTGGCCTGACTCGTACCCACCTCCACCAAAATCAGACCCATAATTTGACATAGACATCACTTCCCTGGCCAGGATCATAAGCACCCTCACCTTCATGGGCAGAAAACTCGTCCTCAGGGACACTGACCTCGTTGAAGGCGGGAAGAACTAGGGCACAAGGAGAACAATTCCTTTTTGCGCAACCTTTTAACCATCCCGCCCATTTAGAATCAGACTCCAGTGGTTTCAAAACGAAGTAAATATTTGTCCTTGAATTGCTCCACAAGCATGAACACTGACGGTCTGTGTCTGACTATCAAGCCCTAAACTTCCGTCAACCAATTTTTTACCTCACTTATAGACCATGTTTGAGGAGCTGGGAGGTCAACATCTATATAATCAAACTCACTCAGATCAGCTCCCGTTTCACACATTTGGACTCTACCAGGACCATAGAAAAACCTGATCTTCACTAAATCAGACATCTCCGCTGACATAAATAAATATTACCATCGTTAATATACCTACAAATATTTACTACAAATATAGCTACAATATTTACTACCGTCACAAACTATTTCTTAACAACGCATGTTCATACATATAACAAATATAGCACTACAATTATACCGTCACAAATATAGCATATGACCGTCGAATCATACCCTTGAAGCGTGAGAGGCAACGCCGTCCGGCAGTCTCGAATCAACGGCGCACCAACACGAGCAGAACCACCACAATGCAGGCCTCCAGCACCACCACCACCACCACCACCATGCAGCCCTCCACGACCACCATCACCCCCACCCGCCAACCATCACCACAACCTCCACGAGCTATCCCATCAACAGATCGGAGTTCCCCTAGCTTCTCTTAACCTTCTAGCACCGATTTATGGTGGCAAATCTGAAGATTATTGGTATAAAATGGAGATTTAATTCGGTTTGTGTGGGAGCAGTGAGAGGAAACGAAGAACAAAGAACACGCAGGCGAGTGAGGAAGAAGAAAGAAGTGAGAGAGAGGAAATCGCGCGGCCGGGCTGTCGCCTGCATGCATGCAGCCACCTCTCGTCATTGCCGTGGACGACGGGGCCCACCAATGTCGTCATCGGCGTGGACGACAGGCCAGCGAAGACGACAAGCCAGCGAGGCGACTGCGACGACGTGGCTCAGCCAGTAAGCGTTCGACGCGTGGACCTGTGGGCCCTCTCGTCATTGCCAACGACGACAGGTCGACGTCGTCATTGACGAAGACGACGGGATCCTATTTTTGGAAAAAAATTGAAACGCGTGTTATTCCTGTAATTAAATAATTTTAGTGTATTATTTAAAAAAATTAGCATTAATTTGCTGGTTCTTCTTCCTCTAGGTCGCAACCGAGCAACCATATGTCGATTCGTGCGTCTTCCGACTTGCGAGTTCAAACTCCTCATCTCACAGCTTGCCAAAACCCTGCCACTTGTCCAACTCTCTGGCTGAGATCCACATTTGTATGCACCACAGCGACCATGCATGCACTGCTCCCCTCAAGAACGAACAAACAGCGTCTTGCCAGTTCTTCTGCTAGCACTGTTCGAGGCACGTGCCTCCTCTGCTGCGACGCTCTAGGCATAAGCGTGAAACTGAAGTCGATCTTGAAGAGCATTCAAGCTCGTGGTAATGGCGCGGCATGTGCTGGTGTCGTCCATGGCGCTCCACCGCGGCCTGCGTCGTGCCTCGTACACCTACGGGAGCATTGATAACCGGGCTCGTTTTGTCAAGATGCGTCAGTGCCAGTACACAGAAATTGTGAAGAGAGTACAGTCGCGTGTGCTTAAACACCATGCACGTACGAGTAAAATGAAGAAGCAACAAGCAGCATATATCCGTCGCCATGGCTAACCTCCAGCTAAAATTCAAGCCAGAGCTCGCCTGCCTACAATGGCGACTTCACCACTCGCGCTCAGCCTCCTCGAGACAGCGAGCAGCTTCGTCTCCACACGTTGCCTCACCCTCGCCGCCTTCCCCTTCTCGGCCGCAGCCACGCTCCGGCTCTCCTCCACCACCGGCTTCACTCTGCTCGCTGCCACCGTCGCGCTAGTCCTCTACATAGCATCAACCAGGCTGTGCCAGCGCCCGGTGTACCTCGTGGACTACGCGTGCTTCCGGCCGCCGTCCTCTCTCCGCGTGCCGCTCGCCAAGTACGTGGAGCACGCCGGGCTGGCGCCGTGCTTCGACGCCAAGAGCGTCGGCTTCCAGTCCCGCCTCATCGAGCGCTCCGGCTTCGGAGAGGAGACGTGCCTGCCGCCGGCCCTCCACCTCATCCCTCCAGAGAAGACGCTCAATGCCGCCCGCGCCGAGGTCGAGCAGGGGATCTTCTCCGCCGTCGACGCCCTACTCGCCAAGACCGGCGTCCGCGCCGGGGACATCGGGGTGGTCGTGGCCAACTGCACCCTGTTCGCCCCGACGCCGTGCATGGCGGACATGGTGGTGACCAAGTACGGGCTCCGTAACGACATCCGCTGCTTCAACCTGTCCGGGATGGGCTGCAGCGCGGGGATCACCGGCATTGGGCTCGCGCAGAACATTCTCGTCCAGCGCGGACACGACGATGATGGCAGGTGTACGTACGCGCTGGTTGTGTCCACGGAGATCCTCACGTCCGACTACTACTCCGGCAATGAGCGCGCGATGCTGCTGCAGAACTGCCTGTTCCGGATGGGCGCGTCGGCGGCGCTGCTGTCCACGTCCCCCGTGCACGCGCGGTACCGCCTCTCTCGCGTGGTGCGCACGCACGCCGGGAACGACGACCGGGCCTACGGGTGCGTGCTGCAGGAGGACGACGCGGCGGGGGAGCGCGGCATCGCGCTGTCCAAGGACGTCATGCCCGTCGCCGGCGACACGCTGATGGCGCACATGGCCACGCTCGGGCCCCTCGTGCTCCCGGCGTCGGAGCTCCTCGCGTACGCGCTCTCCTATGTCGCGCGGCGGGTGTTCGGCAGGAAGGGCGTCAAGCCGTACGTCCCCGACTTCCGCACGGCGTTCGAGCACTTCTGCATCCACGCCGGCGGCCGCGCTGTGATCGACGAGCTGCAGCGCGGGCTCGGGCTGTCGGACGAGCTGGTGGAGCCGTCGCGCATGGCGCTGCACCGGTTCGGCAACACGTCCAGCAGCTCCCTGTGGTACGAGCTGGCCTACCTGGAGGCCAAGTGCCGCGTGCGCAAGGGAGACCGCGTGTGGATGATCGGGTTTGGGTCAGGGTTCAAGTGCAACAGCGCGGTGTGGGTGTGCCTCCGGCCGCCGGCTCCTTTGGTCACCGGGCCGTGGGACGGCTGCATGCATCGTTACCCGGTGGCCACGCTGCAATGATCAGTGGGTGATTTGTGGTGGTCTCCTGTGCTCTGCTCCTTATTTTTCTGCATGCACGATATGAATATTTTTTTTTTTTTGGCAAACATTGCACGGCAAGATTTGAGTTGGGATTTTGAAATGAACTAGTAGCAAATATAAGGGCATCTCCGGCCGTGCCGAGCCGAAATAGCACCGTTTGGGCCAAATAACGCCGTTTTTCTCCCAGTCGGCCACCCCAGGAGCCTAAATAGCGCCGTTTCGGCCGAAATTAGCGCCAGCGCTCCCAGGCCAGACCCAGCCCATTGGGTTCCGCCTGGGAGGTGAAAACGCGCGTGGGCCAGCATTGTCGGTGAGACAGCGCATTTCCCCACCCCCGCCTCGCCCTTTCCTCTATCCCGGCGTGTCGCCGCCATGTCGCCGCCGGCACCACCCCTCCACCGCACACAAGCAGCTAGGAAGCCCACCCATCTCGCCCAATCCACGCCGCCGGCCGCCCGTCCACCCTCCGCCGTGATCTAGCTGCGAGGAAGGCTCTCGGGAAGGCTCGCGCCCACCTCGCCTGCTAGGTGTTCGGCGTTTTGTCCGCCCAACCATGGACTCCGACGATGAGGAGCTGCTCGCCGAACTGCTTGATGAGGAAGCCGAGGCCGCCATCGACGATGAAGAACACTTGCTCATCCTCACCTGTCTTGCCGGCCTGCTCACAAACGAGGCGAGGCCGCGGCGTGGTGGCTCGGCGCCCGGTCGCCGCAAGAGCAAGCCGAGGCAGCGCTACGAAGGCTACTGCATCCTCTACTCCGACTACTTCGCCGATAATCCCCTAAGGGATGAGAAGGTGTTTCGGCGCCGTTTCAGGATGAAACGGAAGCTCTTCCTCGACATTATGCATGCCATCCGGGAGTTCGACACCTACTTCAAGTTGAAGACAGATTGCACCGGCACGGTAGGCTTCGCCTCAATTCAGAAGTGCACGGTGGCGATGAGATTGCTTGCATATGGTGCTCCCGCTGATTCACAGGATGATTATCTGCGCATGTCCGAGTCCACTGCCATTGATTCCTTAAACAAGTTCTGCAGGGCAGTGGTGGCAGTGTTTGGTCCAACATACTTGCGATCACCCAATGCGGAAGACACTGCCCAGATCCTTGCCACCAATGAAGCAAGAGGCTTCCTTGGGATGCTTGGAAGCATCAACTGCATGCATTGGGCATGAAAGAACTATCCATTTGCTTGGTAGGTGATGTACAAAGGCCACAAAGGAGCTTGCAATGTGATTCTTGAGGCTGTGGCTACACATGATCTATGGATTTGGCATGCCTTCTTTGGCATGCCAGGAACTCACAATGACATCAATGTTCTGCAGTGCTCGGATGTCTTTGCGAAGCTTGTTGAGGGTCATGCTCACCCGGTGAACTATGAGATCAATGGGCACCAGTACACCAAGGGTTACTATCTTGCAGATGGCATCTACCCAAAGTGGTCAACATTTCTGAAGACTATCTCCAACCCTGTGCTAGGAAGCGCGAAAGCTTGGTTTTCCAAGTGCCAGGAGGCTTGCAGGAAGGATGTTGAGCGGGCATTTGGTGCGCTGCAGTCTCGATTCGCTATTGTCCGGTACCCAGCTCTGACTTGTTCCAAGGCCAATATGTCTGAGGTGATGAAATGTTGTGTAATTTTGCACAACATGATCATTGAGAGCGAGCGGAATGATCCGATGGATGATAGTGAGCCATACTACCGTCAGGGTCCTCTTGCAGATGTAGATCACCAGGTGCCGGCAACATGGGCAACCTTCCTCGCTATGCGTTAGGAGATTCGAGACCCGGTGATGCATACACAGCTGCAGAATGATCTGGTGGAGCACTTGTGGAGGCGCAAAGGCAATGGCCATGTCGACGCCTAGTTTTATTTGTTCTATTTGCTTCCATTGTTGTACTATTAGTGTGTGCATTTGTATGTTGAATTATTTGTGTGTGCATTTGTATGTTGAATTATTTGTGTGTGCATTTGTATGCCGAAATGTTTGTGCAATTTTTGTATGTCAAATTTGGGCGAAATCGCCGGCTGGGGGGCGGCCTGGGTTCGGCGACTGGGAAAACGCCGCCCCCAGCAAGCCGAATAGCGTCGTTGCCCCCTCCCCCCCCCCCCCCCCCCCCAGGCGGCCCAAAATAGCGTCGTTTTTTGGCCTGGGGGCAAAACGGCTGGAGATGCCCTAACCGTGCGATGCCAGTAGAGTAGTTTTAGTCAAAACATCCCCACTCACCAGAGCCTACTCTCTCTACAACTAGTCATTGCAAAACAGTTTCTTTGAATGAAAGTATCAGGAACTCATTTGATACAGCAAGCAACATGGAACTCTGGAACATACTAAAGATTACTACTAACACAAATTCTATATTTTACAATATCAAGTTTTTTGCCACAAAATCAGCCAACATGTGTCCATCACCTCCAGGGTTTCAAGCAGCATCAGCCCCGCGATCTGAAGCACCATCGGTGCTCAACATCTTTGTTACTGAAAATTTCAGCAGCCTCCCACAGTAGCGCGCTTGCCCTTTTGCGTTGTTAATCTCGTCGACCTTGAATTTGGAGATTAGCCTAAAAACTTAACCAATGTGTAGTTTGGGAAATAATACTAGTTGGATCATACGGGTTTAAAAAACAAGCAACGACATCCAGTCTTCCACAAAAACCAAATAATAGCACTACGCCTCCTGCTATGACACCTCTCATGTTCACATGGAATTTGTCAATCCAGCTAACTATGTCTGAAACTGGCGAAGAATTCAAGCGAATATCGAACAAACATTATACAACTCCATGCATATTGGGCCTTTGGACATTGCACAAAAAGATGATCTATGCTCTCTACCTTACTGCAAAATAAACACTCAGTATTGCCCTCCCACCATATTTGTTTGAGCACAACTCTTGTCGGAACACTCTTCCCAAACACTAGCCATAAAAAGACTTTAATCTTCAAGAGAATTTTGATGAACCACATTTTTAAAGGACAGCTAACTTGATTAATTTTCAAAGCAGAATATAAGGACCTAACGGATAATTTACCATATTTATCGAATAACCATCTACTTTTCTCCCTAGGACCAAAAAGAGTAATGTCCCTGCACAACAACTGAAGATCTGCCGAGAGAGTTGCAGTCTCCCTTGACAGAGTTCGCCTAGAACTGATACTAGTCTAGCCATATGTACACGTACTAAAAGTCAAACTATACAATCTTCTAAACCTTACCAACAAAGGAACCCCACCCCTTGTACATAAATCCTCCCAGAAATGAGAGTTCAAACCATTGCCTACTTGTTTACTACAAAATACGTTAAAAAAAGTCCTAACATAAAGGATATTATGAAAAAATGAGACAGGCCAGGCTTTTTCTTAACTGCTACCGAAAGTTCAACGGTATTTTCTTAACACCATGTTTTGCCAAATACCATCATAAGTCTCTAGCTCCCACGGTTGTTTGCCAAGCAAACAAATGCTCATATCACTAGTAGGAGAATGCCTTTTAGTGGCGCACCAAAAAAGGATTATGTGGCGCATGGTGGGTGCGCCACAGAATCCTCGCCACAAAAATATTAATTCTGTGGCGCACCCCACCGTGCGCCACAGAAATACCCAGATTTTGTGGCGCATGGTGCTGGGTGCGCCACAGAAATATTTCTGTGGCGCACTCAACACCATGCGCCACAAAATTGTTTTTTGAATTTCAAAAAAAAATGGCGGCCAGATCTAGATCCAAATCTGGATCTAGATCTGGCCGCCGGAATTTCGCCGGAATTTCATCGGAGGCCGTGTTGCCCGTGGCCATGGCCATAGGTGGGTGAGTGGAGGATGGGGGTCACCGGAGATGGTGGAGGAGGAGAAGGATGTCGCCGGAGGTGGAGGTCACCGGAGGAGAGGTCGCTGGAGGAGAGGTCGCCGGGGTGGAGGAGGGGGTCGCCGGAGTAGAGGAGGGTGTCACCTGAGGAGAGGTCGCCGGGGTGGAGGAGGGGGTCGCCGGAGTGGAGGAGGGTGTCGCCGGAGGTGGAGGAGGAGATCGCCGGGTGGAGGTGGAGGAGGAGATCGCCGGGGTGGTGTAGGAGGAGGAGGAGGAGAGAAGAAGTGCATGGAGGAGAGGAGAGGAGAAGGAGGAGGGAGGAGAAGGGGAGAAGAGAAGTGGAGGAGAAGGGGAGAGGAGAAGTGGAGGAGAGGAGAAGGAGAGGAGAGGAGAAGGGAGAGGAGAAGTGGAGAAGTGCAGGAGAGAAGGAGAAAAGAGAGGGAGAAGAAGGAGAAAAGAGAGAGAGAAGGGCTTGGGCGGGATTCAAATTTCGAATCCCGCCCAACAATTCTGTGGGCGCACCCGCCACCACCGTGAGCCACAAAAAACAATTTTCAATTTTTTTGATTTTTTTCGATTTTGTAGAAAAAATCTTCTTTTCGAAATAACTTTTTACTCTTTTGGAATTTCCCGAATCTAAGAAAAATTTCTTTTTTTCTCACGATTTTTTTGGTATATTAAACGCATATTTTCGACATCGTATGCAAAAGTTATGGCCATTCAAACTTTTTTTTTCTGTTTTTTGCAAAAAAAGGGTCAAAATTCATATTTCCAAATTTCTGTACCAAGTAGACACTAAAACCTAACTATATCTCAAAGGATTTTATTTATTGAAGATTTTATCATTTTCTTTTCTTGTTTGCAAAACTGAAAAGGCGATCCACAAGGGAGGGTGTGATCTGGAAAAAGAAATGTGGCGCACATGGCCACCCAGCACTATGCGCCACAGAAAGTCACATTTCTGTGGCGCACCTGGCCATGTGCGCCACAGAAAGTCACATTTTTTTGTGGCGCATGGCTACTTGGTACGTCACAAAAAGTGATCCATAGAAAGGCAGTTTCCTAGTAGTGCCAGCTGCAAGCATGTACAGTGAACAGTAATGCACTTATAATGTAAAGTAAACAAACATGCCATCCAATGTGTGCACAGTAAGCTCGTGACTGTTTTGATGTCCAGGAGACACAAACAATTTATGATGTCGTGTCATTTAAGTTAGCAATTCATTCCTAAAAGAACATAAAGCAATTTAAATGAGGTCACTTGCCTTTATAAAGCAAATTGAGATAAATAGCCCATATGCATGTGAGGTTGTATTAAGTAAATTCTACACAGGCATAGGTGTAATTTTGTTAATGATGCATGCACATGACATATTTAGATTCCTTGCATTTTTCTGGTATTTTTAGAGATATCATATGCATGGTTTGGATTTATTAAATAGGAGTTATGAATTATCAAGTTTTAGTTACTTTAAACAAGCATTTAATTATTTGAGCAAGTTTTATTTGATTAAGACCAAAACAGTTGACACATTTGATTTTCTGAAGTTTTCCAGATTCCAAAACATATGTTACTTGTAAAAAAAGAATTTTGATTAACAGGTTTTAGTCAAAACACAAACATGTAACTAGATTGCAATTTTCTGAAACAAAAACAGGAGACACAAAAACTCTACGGCATCCAAGGGGATTCGGACCAGGGACGGCTGAGAAGGGAACAGAGCTGCTAGCCAGCTAAGCTACCATAGTTTGACGATAGGATAAAGGCGCGCCCCGACTTGAAGTGTCCATAGCCGTGAACCTGGCTGCCAACACGCATACAGAATCCGGCGACGGCGACCCAAAACCGGAAGACGCGCGCGGCAGTGCCCATGTAAACACGATGCGTCGCGGACGTACGCGTTCTGGTGAGGTGCAGGAGTGCTCGTGCAGAACGCGTGCGTGCGCAGGTGAGCAGCTTTGTGTGCGTGCAGGGCGTGGGTGTGTACAAGCACAAGCAGCAGCGAGCATCAGGAGGTGCGCGTCCATGGCATAGGCGTGCAGAACACGGACGTAGAAGAACGTGCTCGTGCGCATGCGATGTGGGCGCGTGCGTGCGGTGGTGCAGCGTGCATGGGCCGGCAGGGAACGTGCGGTCGAGGACGAGCTCGACCATGGCGACGGCCATGGCGGGCGTGCGCGCGGACGTGGCGAGCAGGCGCGCGCTCGGACATGAGCGGAACAATGGCTGAGAGGGGCAGGAGAGATGGGGAAAGGGCAGAGCAGCTCACCGTGGTTCAGCTGGGTGCAAGGAGACGACGACGACGCCGGAGACGTAGAAGAGGCGCACTCGACGGCCGCCGCGGAAGTCGTCGATGGTCCTGGCGTTTCTGGACCTTCTCCTCCTCGCTTCCTGTGGCCGGAGGGAATGCTTGAAGTGGCGAGGTGTGGAGGAGAAGCTAGGTGCCTTAATTTTTGTAGGATAGTAGATTTTTGTAAGATGGTAGGTATTATTTGGTAGATGACTCGTACAGTCAAATTGGTGATGGTCTGGCCGATGATGGTTCATGGTATATTAAACACATTTTTCGACATCGTATGTAAAAGTTATGGCCGTTCAAACTTTTTTTTCTGTTTTTTGCAAAAAATGTCAAAATTCATATTTCAAAATTTCTATACCAAGTAGACACTAAAACCTAACTATATCTCAAAGGATTTTATTTATTGAAGATTTTATCATTTTCTTTTCTTGTTTGCAAAACTGAAAAGGCGATCCACGGGGGGTGTGATCTGGAAAAAAAATCTGTGGCGTACCTGGTCATGTGCGCCACAGAAATGTGACTTTCTGTGGCGCATGGTGGTGCGCCACAGAATTTTTTTTGTGGCGCATGGCTATTTGGTGCGCCACAAAAAATGATCAGTAGAAAGGCAGTTTCCTAGTAGTGTATATAGTGCGTAAATCTACTATACCAAGCCCCATTGATCAACTGGGTTACAAACACTCTCCCACTTTAAATGATACTAGCTTTTTACGCAAATTTACCAAATGATATTTATTATCATTCCAACGCATATGTTTTCTTGGTAAATCTAATTTCCTCTCAACTTTTTCAGGAAATGCAAATAAACACATCATGTAGAAGGGAACAATACTAAGACTCCCTTTAATTAAGCTACCTTTTCAACATATGAAATAAATCGACCTTGCCAAGCTCCTATTTTTTTATCCATCTTCTCCTCCGAATTTTTCCAATCTGAATTTCCAAGCCTACTACTATGAGCAGCAATCCCTAAATATTTCATAGGCCAAACCCCTCAGAACAAGTAAAGATATCTCTAGACCTATCATCATTTTCCTTAGCATTACTAAAACAAACAATACAGTTTTATGAAAATTAATTTTTAGACCAGAGAGATTTTCAAAATAGAAAAGTAAATATTTCATATTTCTAGCATCATGTTCTTTAGCTTCAAGAAGAACACCGTGTCGTCAGCATATTGTAACATGGTCAACCCTCCATCTCCATCTACCAGGTGAGGAACTACCCATGTCACAAAACTAGCCTCCTGAGCCCTTTTCACTAAAAGCCACACCACTTTTACTGCTACATTGAACTAAACGGACAACAAAGGATCACCCTTCCCGAGAACTTTCTTGGACGTAACATAAGGCTCTAATTGTCCATTAACCATGACACCAAATATTTCCACCAATAACAAATTCTTTAACCCATTGAATAAACCTTCCAATACATCATGACATCAATATGTCCAAATAAACTTTTGGGCCAAAAACTGTTTTCCCAAACCGGAGAATTTTGGTGCTCATCTAATCTGAAATGTTTATTTGATGGCATATCGTAGTTTTATTGATTTAACGACATGTGTAGCTGTTTCACGTTGTTACTATTTTTAGCGAATATCAGAAAACCACAACCATCGTTGTTGGGGCTTCATAACCGGAGAACTTTTATAATAAAATGACAGCTTTTAGAGTAAGTTGTATCAACCTCACGACTTAGTCAGTTGTCACCGTTTCTAACAACTCAGGCCCACCAGCGCCGTGTCACGTGGCAAAGGTTGTGGTTTTCCACACTATTTTCCTGTAGACCGATCTTGAACTGAATTGAACCATTTAAAAAAAAACAGTTTTTTTTAACGGACAAATCTTATTCAGTTTGTTTTGATAAAAACTAATTGAAAAAACTACAATATTTTGGTTTGTCAGAATGGTGTCAGCCTGTCGGACCAATTAAATCATGAGATTTTCGTTCTTTAAAACAACTTAATAAAAAATAGTTTTCTTTTTTTGAGGGAAAATAGTTTTCTTATTAAATCTATTTCAATTGTGGTTTCACGAAATCCTACCCCGAGCTTGAGAACCAAGGCCGGTTCGACAAGTAGATGTCCCAAATATAAATGTGCCGAACCCAGTTCAATGAGCGTAGCGCCCAACTGAATAGGCTCTACATTCCTAATAGGCTGGGACAGGCCCAACAGCGTAATGGCCTATGCTGCCGACTCTGTACTCCTCTCGGCTGCCCACTCACTCGTCGACACGCGCCCCTCCATGCGTTTTGGAGCGACCCCTTCGATATGCAATCCCATTTCTCGCTCTGAAAGCGAAACGTATCGTGTGCCAAGACAAGAACAGGAATATGCAAAAGGCCAAATAGGTGCACATCGAAAAGGACGTGAATCAAGTGGATAAACACGTACGAAGACCCAACAGATATATATGCCAGAGAGGAACCTTTGTGTTTTGTTGCTCAGGTTACGGTCATTTCAAGTTACTGCGCAACCATTCTACACAGAGATTTACGTGGGGTTTTTTTTCTGAAAAGGAAGACATATATGTATTAATAGTCATCAAAGCAAACAGCATTACAAAGAAGTTTCAAAAGTAATAAAAATTACAAATATGTACTCTGACCACCTAGTGACGACTATAATCCCTCGAGCGAGCCGAAGGTGGGCCACCGTCCTCGCCCCTCCAAATATGTACACTTTGTTATAGAAGATTCAAAACTACAACCACACCAATGAATACGAAAACCGATCGAATCCCGGAAGATTCGCTAGACAAACAACTCCACGCGTCCTCCGACGGTGTTAGGCGCACCGACAAAGCGAGGATAGGGCAGGGAGAATCTTATTCTGATTTTAGCATGTCGCCGCCGCCTCACCATCCCCAAAAAAGACACTAAAACTTCTGAAAAAAACATGGAAACCCTCCCAACGGCGAGGTACTATGTTTACCAACACTAGCAAATCTGAGAATGGAATTTAACCGTCACTATGTACTGTACTAGTTTAAGTCAAATTTCTACGTTTTATAGTTCGAAGGCGGTCGATTTCTCAACCATGCAATACGTTCGTGATTCATGTTGATCGAGCTGAGAAACGACACCGACGACGTGTCAATTCATCAAGTCGAAGTCGTCTGAGCTCGAGACTGACCTCGCTTGGTAAATCTAAAAAAGGACATGCATGTTAGTGACGCGCATGTAAGTTGGTCACACGAGACAAAGATCTGGATGTGCAATTGGCACTTGACATGGCTTGGATCATGAAGGACGCCCCATCTTTCTCCGGCTGGACCGCAAGGATGGGCATGACGTTGATGCCCAGGCTAATAAGTTCACTCCCCTCCAAATCTCACCTGGCTGTCCCATTTTGGAGGAGGATCCAGCACCTTCATCTGTTTCACAGGAGAATATGACTTTTTTAGTGAAACTCAGTTGAGCTTTCACAAACAAAAGTGTCTTGGTAAAACTGCGTCTAGCTATACATAGACATCTAGCACTTCATGCAAACTCTAACTGCGTGTGGGCATGCATGGTATCCTATAACTGTATTTTAGGTCCAAATGTAGTAATAACCAAAGTACTGCAGTGTGCATCTTCTTATGAGTTTGGTTAGGTGTATCTCATGGTAAATATTCCACGGGAGTTTTGTCTTCCGTTACTCAAAAAACTTGCTAGTATAGAAAATGTATATGAGTTTACGTGGACATCGACAATCATGATTTTCCACTTTCATCAAATTAAACAATGAAAAACACGGCGAATAACTTAGCTGTCAATATTGCTGTCATAGTATATTGCCATTTGTAACTTTGTAAGCCTGCAAATCGGCATATACTTGGTCTCCAATCATCTGGGTTTGGAGTGACGTGGAGGTTCGATTGCCTATGCTCTTTTCCTGGGTCAGGGGCGTAACAAAAGCGACCCGTTGGAGGTGCCGCCAAGTGCTGATAGCGGACGTCAGTACAGTACGATCGACGTGACTGCAATCCGAACCTTTGCCACGTAGACCCTGACATGGCATGGTTATCTGAGAGAAGATACCACGCTGTTGACTGCTCGTGTACTGTCTGCCAAGGACCAACGGTTTACTTTCCTTTCAGCATTTTAATTACTGTCCCATAGACGAGAGAGGCGTTTTGGCTCCTGGGTGCATATGCTCCTGATATATGTTTCAAAATTAAAAAATATGAAAACATTTCAAACACATCTGAAACAAATTGGGCACAAAGATATAAAGTGTTGCACATTCGTGCCAAATTTTGGAAGGAAATAACATTTTTATGCGGTCTGTGCAAAAAAGACAAAATATGTGCTTTGAAAAATGTATTTTTAAATCTCATTTCGGCCACAGATTATGTCTTTTTTGCACAGACCACATAAAGTGTCATTTCCTTCCGAAATTTTTCACGGATGTTGAAATCTTCCATATGTTTGTGCCCAAATTTTTCAGATTTGTTCGAAGTGTTTTCATATTTTTTTAGTTTTAAAAATATAACAGGAGCATATGAACCCAGGTGCCAAAGTGAATTTCTGCCCATAGACAGTACATGTTCATATACTAGAATCAACTGTTTCATTAATTGATGATTTGCTATGGTATGTCGTGTATCTGATCCACCTTTGCTGCGATTTTCTGCATATT
Source organism: Poa pratensis (assembly GCA_947311845.1). Taxonomy (NCBI): domain Eukaryota; kingdom Viridiplantae; phylum Streptophyta; class Magnoliopsida; order Poales; family Poaceae; genus Poa; species Poa pratensis. The sequence goes on along the minus strand of CAMZMU010000069.1, from coordinate 3,095,401 downwards.
GTCTCCTACAATAATGCCCAAAATAATTGCCAAATGTTTCCTTTTTTCTGATGCAATGATGGACACGTCCGTATGCATAGTTGCTGCATAAGGTCCAAATACGCATGTACGGAGTACCTTATAAAATGATGTTTGTTTTGGTATTTCTGGATCTTGGACACTAGCCGAACGATAGTTTCTGAACAAAGCAAAGCCCACGTGCACCTAGCATCTACACAATCTGCATGCATCTCTGGCAACTTAGATATTCATATATACTCCGAATAAAACAATAAGTACCATACATACATTTAGGCGTGGATGTTTCTTCTTTGCTTGCATGTTTAGGCACAGCTAAGATATATACATCCTTCTTTCTACTAGGACCACATAATATGACGCGGCGCAAGCTATGCGCGTTTTGTTTCACTTGCTCTTTGGGTGGACTCTTGATTTCAGATTGATAATTTTGGGCAAGGCAAGGTAAAAATGTACCACTTCCCTAAAAAGAGTACCCAGTCATGCTTTGGAATTTCGTCCAAACAATTATAAACCATGATGGAGTATATACGAAATATATTTTTCCTGACCTATGCATCCATAGGATTCACATAGCCCAGATTTGGTACCATGAAACTTCTATGTGCTCTTTTATACAAAATATAAAACACATCATACATGAACTTTTGATTACATGCTCCGTAGATCAATTCTGGTGAAGTAATAAAATAAATACTTTCTCCCCTGGGTAGAATAGAAGGAAAAACTAGTAATGACTTCCTCAGTTTCAGAAAAAACATACTCCCTCTGATTGTGAAAAAGTGTCGTGGCTTGTATGTATAAGTTGTACGCAAACTGGCCGTTCATTAATTCCGGATCGGAGGGAGTATTATCTTCTATCAAATGCATCTAGAGGATTCACACATCCCAAATTGGCATGAAACTCCCAATTTGCCCTCTATTAAACTAGCAAAAATGCCCGTGCGTTGCAACGGTTTGTTTTTTAAGTAGTACTCTCTTTGTCCCTGAATTTTGTGAAAATTTCAGAATATAAGGTGCATTGGCGATCCATCTCTTGGCTACGATTAACAGGAAGCAATCAGATGTAGATTGTATTTGTTTTTGAGATTTTATTTGGAACGTACGGTGTATTATGATTTCACCCTGGGTGGGACAAATTTACATCTTGGTTGACTCATTGCATGCAATGGCCAATAAAATCTCCTCACCGTCCTCGCCATGAACACCAGCCATGACGCGGTTGACAATGGACCCCCACCCGATGCCCAAGCCCATGGATGACCATTGAGGAAAGCGCCGTTGAGTTCTTCGTGCTAATCGAGGACATGGCCGTGTCCATGACATTCTTGTCCCGCGTCACCGTCCCCTTCTATAACTTAACATGGTAGATTTATCTGAGCCATGCACCATAATTTTTATGCCATCATTTGTAATTTCTCGATGAACCAAACCTCAACTTTATAAATATGTAACGGCAGAGACATCTCATCTTCCTCCTGCTACTGGACTGAACCTAGCCAAGCCCCAAGCTGCCAAGTTGCTGCTAGAGACATAGGGTCGTGTGTAGTTAGCAACATTAAAAAAAAGACAATAGCGTAGTGGTTAGTAAGTTGACCGCATGTAACTGCTTTGCCTCTGCTTGAGCCGTGAATGGTGATCGACGCGGGCTTGCTGCCCTTTGGCGCCTGTCTTTCAGAGCGCGGTAGAGAAGTCGCTGAAGTTTGTCTTGGTCGGCGCACAAGCCACGTCGTGGGCACGCTTCCTGCCGGCCAGGCTGGCGCGGAGATGTAGGTCCTTCGATCCCTCTGCTTGCCGAAAGTCTGCTCCTTCCTGTGCATCTTGTCGGCGGCGGCGGTATCCTTTGCAACCTTGCGCACGTCGGTGCCGTGCATGAGGAAGAACAGGTCGGGAAAGTCCTTGGCACCGGCGACGTTGCAGGCGAGCGTCGTCCTGGCCCGGTTCGTTCCGTGGCGGCGAGGAAGGACGCAGCTGCGCCGTCGCACTTCTGGATCCGTTTTGACATCATCGCGTGGCTCTTCTGTTCCAAACTGAAAATAACATGGATTGGATGGGCTGGGCTGGCATTAACTGATGCCTAACATATCGATCTGAGACACCCGAGTAGGAAACAAAACCCAACGATCAGGACGTAGGAAACGAAATCACGACGTACCACCGCCAGCCAAGACGGACGAAAAAACGGTAGGAAGAAACATTACTCATATTATATACTCCCTCCATCCAAAAATAAGTGTCTCAAGTTTGCTAAAAAATAAATGTATCTATACATGAAATATGTCTAGATACATTCACTTTTGGATAAACTTGAGACACTTATTTTGAGACGGAGGGAGTAGTAGAGATCGTATTACTAAACCCTTGGTTTGTAAGAAGGGCCGGAGCCGGACGGAAACGGCCCCACAAAAAATCCAGCAGCAGCCAATCACAGGCTTTCTCCTTGGACGAATATTGCCCAGCGGCCAATCACATCGCAGATAAGGCCTGCGGGTGTGTGCCCAACGGACGCACCAAAAGGGCAAAGTACGTCCGGGCCCCGCAGAAAAAAGTGTACGTCCGGGCCCACCTCCTTCCCTACCACGCCCTGCTATAAACCCTACGCCCGCGATATTTTCGCCGCAATTATATTTTTGTCTGCACAGTTCTGCACAATCGAGCGAGCTAGTGCACAGAGTTACAGAACGACAGGTATACGACGGTGAAGCGATGCACGTAGCTGCTTTGATGAGCAGCTCGGCGACGACGGCGAAGGCGGCGGACGGCGCGATGGGGAGCAAGGCGGCGCGGGCATGCGACGGATGCCTGAGGCGGCGGGCGAGGTGGTACTGCGCCGCTGACGACGCGTTCCTGTGCCAGGGGTGCGACGCGTCCGTGCACTCCGCGAACCCGCTGGCCCGGCGGCACGAGCGGGTGCGCCTGCCACCCACGGCGCCGCTTGTCCCGCAGCAGGCGGCGTCCCCGCCGCGGGAGAAGCGCCGCGGTGAGGACGTCGTGCCGGCGTGGATCAAGCGCAAGGCACGGACCCCGCGCTCGCAGGCCAAGAGCGTCGGGAGCTTCCTGTCGCGGCGGCTCGTCGTGCCGGAGGCGTCCGGCTCCGGCGGGGAGTCGCCCGAGGAGCACAAGTGTGACGGGGAGACCGAGGAGGAGCTGCTGTACCATTGCGTGCCCGTGTTCGACCACGCCCTCGCGGACCTCTGCTCATCTCCGTCTCTCAAAGAACAAAAGACACCCGTCCCGACGTCGTGTTGCGGTGAGGAGGAGGATGGCGCCATCGTCGAGAACCCGGCGACGAAGCCTGTCGCGACGCCGCGGTCTGCTGCGCCGGTCGAGTTCATGCCCGTCGACGGCCTCGTCAACTTCGGCCCGACGGACGCCGAGCTAATGGAGTTCGCCGCCGACATGGAGGCCCTGCTCGGCCGGCCGGGCATGGACGACGGCGGCGAGGACGAGCCGTTCTGCATGGAGGCGTTGGGGCTCATGGACCCGATGGACGTGAGCGTCAAGCTGGAGGCCGGCGTGATGCGAGCGTGCGGCGGCCTCGAGCAGTTGCCGGACGACATGTTCGACATCGACTTCGACTACGGCTCGCCTCAGGCGGCGACACCGGACGAGAATGCGGCGAGCAGCGACGGCGGCCTGCTGTTTCCGAGGAGCCTCGCGCTGAACCTGAACTACGAGGCGATCATCGACAAGTGGGAGAGCTCGCCATTCGCCGACGGCGAGAGGCCGGACGGCGTCAAGCTCGAGGACTGCTGGCCACAGGACTACTACTACTCGTCGTCACAGCCGGGCGGTTGGACGATGGAAGGAGGGGTGCTTGGCCACTGCGCCGGGGAGCCGAGGCTGAGGACGGGCGACGGCGGCAGGGAGGCGCGGGTGTCGCGGTACAGGGAGAAGCGCCGGACGCGGCTCTTCTCCAAGAAGATCCGCTACGAGGTGCGCAAGCTCAACGCCGAGAAGCGGCCGCGGATGAAGGGCCGCTTCGTCAAGCGGCTCGCAAACGGCGCCGCCGTCGCCGTAGCTTAGCTAGCTGTGCCGGTCGTGTGTGCAATGCTGTCGGTGTGCATTGCATGCATGTAGAGGCTCCGCTGGCTCCGTGTGGGCTCGTACGTCATGAGATGACAAACACACAAAACAACTCGTCGAAACTGCGTAATTTAGTTACTTTTCTCTTTCAATACCGGTGAATTGCCAGAGATATATACAGTTGCTATCTTGCTGATAATCCAACGCGCTCCCGAGATTGGAACAATGAATAATACTGATTTTTTGGTAGATAATGATGAATAGTAGTAAGAGAATTGTAAAGTACAGTTACTTGGACAATGTTAGAATATATACTTTGAACACAGTGCCGGACCCCGAGGATTTTTTACCAGGATGACCAGCAATTAAAGGCCTAAAAATACGAATTCTCCAAACTTTTTATATATTGCTTTTCTACAGGTACAATCCTATATAATTACTAGCAACACGTGAGACCACTTGGTAAAATTTCTATATATATGTTTATGACAACCATTACTCAATCTCTCTAGAAAATTACATGTGTTTTTATTATGTAGCATTCCAAGTGTTATGGCATTCTATTTCTGCAACATTCCTATTCTATGTTTTTTAAATCATATGAACCAAAAAGGCCCGGCCCTAACTTTTCATGTGACTTTAAGTATATACCTTGGGCTGCTGGGAAATCTCAGAGTGGCTAGTGGCCCACACTTTTACCCCTAGATTCGCCAATATTTGACTAGCTGTGGGTCTTCAAACATTTATAGGGCCATCATTCTTCATAGAGGACAATTTTATTAGATTGAATATTGCATCAAGCCAATACAATCATAAAAAATTCACACTCGGCCTTCGCGTGCGCACACGACATATCGGGCCGAATCTTGCTCGTCTCAGCTAGCCTATTGGACCATGAAGCCCAGTCGCATTTAACAAACATACGACCACACGACAGCCCAAAAGGTTATATGTCTTCACTCGTAAGGCCCACATACACACACACCCAACTGCTCATTATGATTACGGATGACTTGAAATAATACCTAATGTCCCAAGGATTTATTTTTTGACTTGTTAAGTGCAATTTTTGGCTTCTAAAAAAGGAATTCTTAAAATATTCTAAACATAGTGTTAAAGATAAATAATATCATTTAGACATTATTTAATTTTTCAGTTGTTTGTTATTCTAGAAACAAACTCTCGCTTCGTAAGCATAGTTTTTTTTTACGGTTTTGGCTAAATAGGGTTTAAATAGGTTTTGGTCAAAATAATTTCCCATTTGTAGGTTTGAGTTTGTTTAGAAGAGACATAAATTCAAGAAATAATTTAAAAATCCAATAAACAACGCAATGGAACAAATATTTTTGTTGGCCCGAAAATTTCGGGTTTATCTCTATTAAGCTCTTGTTTTCAAAACACATGGTGTGAAATACTTTTCCCCATTAAAAAGAATCTCATCCCTGGGATTAGTTGGCTAGAAACTGAAGAGATGAGAAATTCTGCTATATGACAATCTTCACGCTCCCAAGTTACATCCTCTTAAGTCTTGTTACTCTATTGATCCTTGAAGTACTGGATATTGCTCTTTTGGTTATGGCGGGTAGCGTCATCAAGGATTCTGATGGACTCTTCTTCATAGTTGAGATCTTGGCTAAGGTCGATGGATTAGTGGTCATGTCATGGTAGAGGCTAGGCTTGCTTGGGACTTGGTGGAACTTGCGGAATTGGGACAAGCGGAATTCGTTGTGTACTTCTGACTGTTCTAGGGGCATTTCTTGCCGGTAAGTGACTTCTTCTCATCTTGTGACGATTTTGAACGTGTCGATATATCTTGGCGCGATATTACATTGAGATGAAAACACTGAAGTACTTTAAGAGGAGTCACACGAAGGTAGAGATGTTCTCCGACGTTAAAGGATAAGTCTCTCCATTTGGGGTTTGCATAAATTTTCTTTCTCGACTGACATGCTTTGAGACGGCCGTGAACCAGCTACACTTGCTCTTTGTATTTTCACAATATTTTTAGGTTCTCCGATTCTAACCAACCGAGGTTTATATGGCAATTTCGTCCACATAAGGCCTCAAATGGTGCCATTTGTGGACTTGAGTGGTAGCTACTGTTAGAAGATAATTTAGCATCTGCGACAATTCACCGTCCTTGGGATATCTACCGGGCGAAGCTTCATGAACTTCTCTGAAGTCACCAGATTCTGACGTTACCCATGCGTGCCCACCTCCACGATGGCGAGATCTGAGCAGAACGACGACACCAACCACATCCCGAACTTATTAATTTAGGGTTGATGGTGTGCGAGGTAAAGGGTTTAAAAATTTAAAGCCGAGAGCAGCTTTGGTGATGTCATCGTTTGCACATATAAGAGTGATGGCTGCGCAAAGAGGACGATGATATCATCCTTGTCTTTCAAAATCATGATTGCACACATCCTACAAAACACATTTATAAAAGGAAAATGCTTCGGTACCTTTGAAGGACGCTTATTCCGGGTTAGCTCTATTGGCACAATGTTAATCGTGCAATGACACAACACACATGTCACGCATAACAACGAGCGCCGCCAGTGTATCCCCCCATGCTTCCCATCGCCAGTACATGCCGCGCACACCTCCACCGTCCTGAGCACAACAGCAAGCCCCAGCTCTCTTCCCACCTTCCACTCCTCCCTTCCCTCTTCTCACGGGCAGCAGCTTGTAGGACATTGATGCACCACAAAGGAGGTCGGATTTGAGGTGATCTCCACCTCTGAAAATATGGGATATGAGTGGACTAGGGCTTCGGCCAGATTCATGGCTGGAGTATTTAAATCGACGAAATTGGAGCCTCCAAGACGTCGATATTAGGAGTACTTTTGTGATCTTTCGATAATGCATACGTTATTTCGAGTTGCTGAAGGTATAACATTTTGTTACGAACACACGAGCGAGATGATGCGACGATTCTGGGCTTTCCACTACAAATTCTTTTCAACGCCGCCAATGTTTATGCGAGAAGCTGCAAATGGTTTCGAGAGAAGTTACACATGCATTGATTTTTTTTAATTCTCTTGCGAGAGAGATGTTAAGTTGGTACGAATACACATATTCTTTTCCTGCATACTCATAAATTTTTTTGCAGTTGTGTTTTTCAAAATGATCCGTATTTTTTTACAATTTCGACCCAGCGCGAAAGAAAATGGTACAACGATGCTACCATAGCCCAATTTGTTTGCGAATGTGAGATGCGAATTGGTACTATACCGAATGAAGGAGATTTGATATTTTAATAAGATCGGACAGTGGAGGAGGCAAGGGATCTCGGCGTACCCGTTACTCAAATGTGTACTGACTCTGATTGAACGAAATAAAATCCCTATACGTGTAATTAATCCTGATAAAAAAGATTGGAACTACAATCTTTATATTAAAGAAAAAAGAAAGTATATCCACTTTCTTTCTTGTTCTCCAACCCAACAAACACACCTACCTTTTCCCGGATCCCGTACGCCCAACCAACACACCCACGTCTGACCCATCACCCACTGTCAGTGGGTCCAGTCCGTCCCGGCCCCACGCGTCAGCGACGTCGGCTAGCCAACCGGCTCTTCTCCCGGATACATCTTCTCCGTCACGGCTCCCTGATTTTCTCTTTTTTTTCCTATTTTTTCTGCCCTATAAACTGAGGACTCCACCCACCCGTGCGGCCAGTCCCCAAGTCGTCAAGCCCAAAACAAACCCTCGACGCGAAGTCATCCATCGGATACGAAGAAGAAGACGGCGGCGAGCGCGAGATGAAGCTCAACGTGAAGACCCTCAAGGGCACCAGCTTCGAGATCGAGGCCACCCCCGACGCCTCGGTACGATCCCCCCTCTCCTCCCCAATCGCGCGCGATTCCGGCGCGATTACGGTCCAGTTTGTTCGATTCGCGCGATTTGGGCGTCTCCGTCGATTGGTGCTCGTGCGGTGGCGTAGCGCTTCCGAGAATCTGAATCTAGGGTTTAGTAGTGGGCGGTAGTTGAGCTCTGCTGTGCTGGTGCGTGGGGTGGATCGGTCCGTCCCGACCTGGGGACCACCGTGCTACGGGGGCGCTGATGGCGTGCGATTTCGCGTCGGCGTATCTCGATTTGTTACTGCTGGGTAGTGGTTGGTCGACATGTGCGGGGGGTTCGTTTTTGTGGGAATTTTGTAGTCAATGTGGTCGATGCCGCAATGCTGATGGAACGATACGATTCCTGCTGAATTGTACCCAGTACGACCCTCCCTCTGAATTGAACATGCTGAGTACTGGTTGTAGCCTGACATCTGTGTGATTTTTGTGTGTGTGTGTGAAGTCTGTCGTAGTCAATGTGATTCATTGGTGCAGCAACGCTTGTGTTTTTCTTTGGCACCACTACCAGTACCCTGCTTAGACTTGCTCTGTTGTGCAGGTGGGCGAGGTCAAGAGGATCATCGAGAGTGCTCAGGGGCAGAACGTGTACCCTGCGGACCAGCAGATGCTCATATACCAGGGGAAGATTCTCAAGGATGACACCACCCTGGAAGCCAACAATGTCGCGGAGAACAGCTTCCTTGTTATAATGCTGTCTAAGGTACTTGATGCTCTGTTATTCGGTGGTTTGAACGCAAATTTGTTCCCTCTTTGTATTACAGTCACAAACTTGACTATGTAGCCTAGTCATGGTGTCATTTACACATATGGCATTGACGAGTATAATTTGTCAACTTATCTGTATAGCTGAGCAATGGATGAGCGTATATTGGACCTTATTAGACACCCTTTTGTGTAACCAAATTATTCCAGTCGTCTGATAAGCACAGGAATGCGAGGGTGTGCTTGTTAATTAAGCAAGGGTATTCCAAACTGTTTTAGATTTCTAGCCCAGTAACCAGAAGTATGCAATAAATATTGAACTTCGTGGTTTAGTTGATGTGGATACACATTTAGATGTTCTTCACTTATAATGTTCTTTTGCTAAGCACTTTGCAACATCAGTATAAGTATAAGTTGGTGCCAGAAGTGTATTTCGAACATTCTGTTTGCTGTAATTTTTACCTGAATACTAGTAACTTATCTGGTATGCATAATTTTTTTAGGCTAAGGCTTCGTCTAGTGGTGCTTCAACTCCTTCAAAGGCACCTGTTAGTCAGGTAATTTTTGGTATATCAGATTTACTTATTGTATTTTAGGCAACGTTTTGTTCTGAGTTATTACGATTACTGTCTTAAAGCTAGGTATGAGATAGTTCGCCTCTATGCTTGGTAATTTCTTTTGCTCCGTTGCACTATTTGGTACAAAATATATTCTCTGCCTTGCAGGGCACCTTCTCCTTCTATTAATAGCTCATCATTTCTTGTGTAGTTTCCACCCTGGTTTTCCATTTTGTTGTCTGTGTTGCATATCCATTTCAATTTACAACCTTATATCATCTATCAACATACAGGCAGATGGTGTGCTTGCCACATCAACAGTATTCTGCCATGTCATATCCCTCTTTGTTGTTTGGGTTATTTGTAGGCATTTCAAATTGAAGAAAGTTAGATTAGTGAACCTGAATGATCACTGTGTTACTATATATAGCCAGAAGGTGGGTGATCTGTGATCATAACCTTCTCAATTTCTGTGAAGGTGGTTCACTTTAGCTGCTATAAGAACAAAGTAGTAGAATTTTTCATTATATAATGTCGCTGGGTAAGGTCACTCTGCATGTTTCTTGGGTAACCCTTACTTTTATTGACATCTTGCTGAAAATGTTCAATTTGTCACATTGTGCTAGTCTCAACCCGCCACTCCTGTTGCTGCTTCTACCCCATCTGTCCCTGTTGCCTCAGCTGCAAGATCATCACCTTCACAAGCACCTGTTGCTTCATCTGAACCGTGAGTTATTGTTCTTCCAAATTTTCTATTGGGACCTTCTATTTATCTGAATATTTTCTTTTTATTTGTAGGGCGCCTCCCAGTGCACAACCTTCAGCTGCTCCAGCTGCTGCTGTAACTGCATCGTGAGCCCATTTCAGAGCCTTCATTTCATTTGTTAGATGCTATATATTTTTTGCTTAATGTATTTAGTCAGTGTGTTTATCATATTTATAGAGCTTTGTCCTTGTGTTTCTAGCTACGAATTCTTTGCTAGCTTTATGCATATGGTCTCTTGTCATATGTGGGTTCTGTATGTAAATTCTTATCTATTTTGCACAGACATGTTTTTCATTTGTGTTTCTGTTATACAGAACACACAATTATATCATTGATTGATGAGCCTTTTCTGTATTTTTCTTGAATGTGTGAGAAGAAATGATTTCCTATAAAGATTGATAAACAAAGTAGTCATAGTAGCAGTAAGTTGTGTAACATGTTTCCTGAAATATTTTGGCATACACTTAATATTTTTATTAAGTACTTCGGCAAGTTATACTGCTTAAGTGACGGAATATATACTGTAGATTTTTTTGTAGAAAGAGTAGTGAAACCTGGGAAATGCATAAGCTCAGATACTTCAAACGTTCATGCTCCGTACATTATTGACCTGTTTTGATACGTTAGAATTCTGTGTGTTCCAATGTTGTCGTATATTGTCTGAATGTGTAGACTTAAAATACTACTCCGTAGCAGCTCATTCTATGTGTTTGGCAACAGTACATGTCTGTGTAACTGCTGCAAATATGTTATGTAATCTGATTACTGAATTGTTTCTCTTGGAACTGAAGCCAGAAAGCATCTTCCTCATTCTCTTTTATTGTGCATAATTCGTTTCTACTATAAATTAATGTTGCTATATTCTCCTTGTGCTGTATAGAGGTGAAGCTGATGTATACAGTCAGGCTGCATCAAACCTCGTCTCTGGCGGTGGTCTAGAACAGACAGTCCAACAAATTCTTGACATGGGTGGTGGCACCTGGGATCGTGATATGGTTGTCCGTGCTTTACGTGCTGCATATAACAATCCTGAAAGGGCTATTGACTATCTGTATTCTGTGAGTTCCATGCTTGTTAATTTTCTATTTCCATGTCCTGCCTTCAGGTGCTCAATTATTTATGTACAAAATCCGGAGGGCCCTAAAAAGATAGTTTAATACTGTAAAGCACAAGATTTTGCGAGTAAATGGAATATATTTTTATGATCAAGAAAAAACACGTGATATACTTTTACAATGGAAAATTTGCATAGAAAATAACAGGTTAAGTTTAATTTTGGTTTGACTGCCAGGGAATACCTGAGACTGTAGAGGCCCCACCGGTTGCTCGAGGACCTGCTCCTGGTCAACAGGCACCAAGCCTGCAGGCTCCATCTCAGGGTCAGGCTGCACCTGTACCACCAATTCAGCCAGCTGGTGGTGCCTCTGCAGGGCCTAATGCAAATCCTCTAAACCTTTTCCCCCAGGTATGTGCTCTAAATATAACTTTTAACCTTTTTATTTTCGGATAATTTTGCATGGAAACGTATAGGTCAAGCTTCACAATTTTCAGTAGAGTTGTGGAGCCACCCAATTAAACTAGTTCACACCTTGTTAGACATTCAGACATGTTCACACATAATTGTTTTACATGTTGAGTTGAAATGCTATAGGGCATCATGGTTGTTCATAAGCACATTAGCACTGGTAATGTTCTTTTAGGAACTTTACAGCAGGAGTTTATTACTGCTTTAAGTAAAAAAAACGTACATGAATCATTTACAAGTTTGCACGATTAAGGCCAACACGACCTGCCCCCAAAGAAGAAGCTAGAACTTGGTCCCTTCCATACAATTTGGATTAGATATGCTTGTCAACTGTCTATTCCAGATTCTCCTGGCGTGGAGATAACAATACAAGCAGTATGTGCTTGTGTCTCTTCTTGACAAAGCATTATGCAACGTTCTTGTGTACTGTATCTACTGATACCTCCCTGTTGGGCATGTTTATTCTGAAAACAACCTTTTTGTGGTGATGATGAGTCATTTAGCTAATTTTCAATAAAATACCTTAATAGGGTGTTCCAAGTGGTGGGTCCAATCCTGGTGCTGCTGCCGGTGCTGGTGCTCTTGATGCGTTGCGACAGCTGCCGCAGGTACTAGCACTGCAATTATAAGCAGGTTGTTCAATAATGTGTTGTATTGTCCTAACTTTTATGTTCTTTTTCCTCTCAGTTCCAAGCACTGCTCACACTGGTCCAGTCTAATCCTCAAATCTTGCAGGTAAAAAGTAACCTATTTATTTAGTAATTTATAATTTAGCCTCTTCATACTTGAAAATTCATTTGGTGCTTTATCATGTTATTCACAGCCAATGCTTCAAGAGCTGGGGAAACAAAACCCTCAGATCCTGCGGTTGATTCAGGAAAACCAGGCTGAGTTTCTCCGCCTGGTTAACGAAACACCTGAGGGTGGTTCTGGCGCGTAAGAATTAAGAAACATTGCACAACCATGCTCAGTTGTTATGGCAGGCATACAAGCAACACTTACATTATATTTTCTCCATTATGTCCAGGAATATTCTAGGCCAGCTAGCAGCTCAAGTACCACAGCAGGTTGCAGTTACTCCAGAAGAACGAGATGCCATCCAGCGGGTACATTACATTTTGATTATTTGTCTTCTTTGTAGAACCTTTTTATCTCTAAATCTATATATTTGTGCTCTTGAGCTAGTTTCAATAGCCATTATGAATGGATACTATCATTTTCGTTGTTGCATTACTATTTAATTAAAAAGCTAGGCATTGTGTATGTGAAGAAAATGCAAACTGTTCTTGTTTGTAGGATTGTAAGTTTTTGCCTAGGTTTTTGCTATTTGAAGTGCTTATAGTAAAACCCTTGGATCATAAAGTATCGAAATAGCAACATGCCCTGAATAATATATTCAATGGGAGACCTCTACAGCTGCGCGGTGCAGTTCGTTTTGTTTCAGCAGTCGCAGCTGTGACGTGTATCATTGTATGTACATCCAAGGCACCCTGGGCACCAGCTCAAGTTGTACTTCAGTTTTTTAAAAATTGTTTTTTTTAATTAATGGAACTGCAAAACAGCACTTTGTTTCTAAAAATGTGTGTTTGATATTAATAGAAGTGCAAAAGATCTGTTTTTATTCCATAGCTACAAAATGCACATTTGTTAACCAAAATTTGCACGCACACATAGTGTTGCCACATAATACTTCATCTGCATCACAGTTCATCATAAGGCATGCTCAGTTCTGTGCTTGCTAAATTAGGAAGGTTGCTTGTGTGGTCGATGGCCCTGTTTGAGAAGCAGAACACATTACATGTCCCAGAGCTTCACATGGCTTTCGCCCTTCTTCTTTATATATGGCTGTCACATTTCACTCGTTATGAGTTAATTTTGTCCATTACAACTTGACAAGCATGTCAGGTACCAGCTTTAATATTTATTTACATTTCTATATATTTGACAGCTCGAGGCGATGGGGTTCAACCGTGAGCTTGTGTTGGAGGTCTTCTTTGCATGCAACAGGGATGAAGAGCTGGCTGCAAACTATCTTTTGGATCATGGCCACGAGTTTGAGGATCAACAATAGAATGTTAGATTGGCGTTACCATGGAAAGACAGAGACAGAAGCGGTACAGTTCAGTGTCGATCTTATTATATCTTTGCTGCTGAGTACCACCACCGCTACGTGCTGTTAGTGCAATGCTGCTGACTATCTCAGTTTCTTGTATCCTGGAGATGCTTTTTTAAGTACATATACCAGTATCATATATTCAAACCTTTTACAGCTTTTACTACGTGTGCTGGTTGTCTCTTTTTAAACAGGCAATGTGTTCGTGATCTCATATCATGTCTTGCACTCGTACTTGCTCCTTGAACTGGTGCAGTAGTTTTGGAAGAAATGGGTCCCTAGATTTTTATTTATCCTAATGCTTAACGATGCTCAAACACGCCTCATGATATTTTCAAATATAATCTACAGTACTAATTATGACGGCTTTCTTTCGCATTCTGTCTAGTGCACAAATCGTCAGGCGTGTTATTTGAAGTTGGCTGAGCAGGCTTACATTAGTTGATGAATGCACTCGAGCGATATTTCCTTTTCGTGTTTGTTTATTTGTGCTAGATTTGCTTACATAGTCTTCATCTCGTGCTCATCGATTAGTATATGAGACGCTGAGTTCCCATCAGGATTTTCTTTGCCACCCAGACGGGACACCCGGTTGGATACAACAAAAACAATTGCTATCCAGGTCATAATTTGCTACGACTTGCTTAGTGAGGTACATGACTCATGTTTTGTCCGGCAAACTCTCCTAACACTTCCCTCCTGGCGCATGCTGAATTATATACACGACTGTACTGCTCAAACACTGAACAGTGTATCCAATCCCGCGCCACTATCTCTTACCATACAAACAAGTTTATTTTGCCGTTCCTAGCAAAAAAAAAAAAAAACTTAAGATTTATGTAGTATTTGCAGGTTTAATTCTCCATTTTGGCATCTTTTTAGAACTATGCTCGACAAGATGTCACACTACATGAGTGCATGTCCCTAGCGACGCGCAAATCAGGACAGCTATCGATTGATCTTGATGACGTGATGAAAGAAACGAAGAGAAAAAGATATATATACTCCCTACGGTTTCGGTTTTAGTCTACATTCCAGGTCTAAAATTTGTTCGGAATTAGTCTACATCCTAAATTGGTCCCCACCTCGGTAATTAATTAAGAGGAAGAGAGTCTACACACCATGCATGCAATGTTTTGCTTTTTCCCATGCATGGATTGCATTAATTAATCTTGGATTAACCAATGGGTGCTTTGTTGTGTGAGCATAATTGTGATAAATGGTGAGGTGTGCAAAAGTAGTACTAATAAATGATAGCCTAATTTGTCTGAATTCTTCCGAAACGTAGACTAAATTAGATCGGAGGGAGTACGAGTGGCAAAGCCCACTTGATGGCTCAGATGGACTTTTGCCACTCGATGGCTCAGATGGACGTATGGAAACCCTAATCCCCACCGCTGCCACGTAGGCGAACAGTCTCACGGTGTCGACGATGGAGGGGATCTCATCGCGTGGTTCCTTGCTCAGCGTCTTGGAGGTCACATGCTGCCTGGGTGCCGGATCGCGGTGTCTTGGAGGTCACCTGCTGCGTGGGTGCCCGATTGTCGTCACCGTGGCGCTGCTCGATGATACTCCCGTCCGTCGTGAATTTGTGAGTGCAGCATGGTGGCCGGTTTTGTCATGGACATCGGTAGTGGTGACGTGATACAGGCTTTGTGATCTCGGACTTGCGGCGTTGGTGGATCTTGTTAGTTCTCATCGCTCGGTGGTGGCGACGGCGATGTGTCTTACCCCGTTTGGGGCGCCGTTAGGGTTTCCCTTTCCCCTATTATTTTTATGTACGCTTAGTTTGACAATGTAATAGGCCTCCAGACATTTCGAACAAGCTATTGCACGCAAGCGTGTAGTTTATTAAAGTTCACTGAGCATGTGTGCTTTCCATTATTTTATATAGGGATTCAAGCGAGAGGTCGTATCCCTTTGCTATTATTGGTGTTAGATTTTCTTACAGAAATTCTTCAGCTCGTGCTCATCGATTACTACTAGCTATATGTGACGCGTGTTCCAATCTGAAATTCTTTGGCACTCAGACCGGACAGGACACCCGGCTGGATACAACGACAAATGCTATCCAGGTCATACTCTTGTCCTGTATGTTAGGTTCAAGACTCTTGTTTCGTCCTACAAGTTTATTTTCTCCTGCCCATGCTGAATTAGGTCCAGGACTCATGCTTCAAAGGATGTGAGCATCTCTAGTTGGTGTAGAGATGCGAAAGTGAATCCCATCCCCCACCCACCCCTAATTTTAATTCTTGAGAACCCGAGTTTTCTGACACACCACATGCATTTAAAAATTGATTTTGAAAAAGCATAAACGCAAGAAGAGTTGCCACCGGAGTAGGAGTCAAGATCATCGCACCCTCCGTGCCTTGTTTCACTCAAGAGATGACCACACAATCCACTTTGACGCCATATGGGTGAAGAGAGTGTGATGCCTAACAGCACGAAGACGAGTAGCTCGACGGACGAGGATGTAGGCAGAGAGTGGCTCAACGCGTGGGTGTGGAAGATAAAGTTGGGACGACTGAAGTAAGGCACTCAGCTGCCTCGCTCCGCTTCTTTTCCATTCTCCAAAAGCAAGAGGACATGCATCCTCTCCCTTGTATGGACTCAAAGCATGCACGTCCATGATGTATCGATGACCAGTCGTCACCGCCTCGATCTGCCAGTCGATCTCGAGCTTGCTCTTGTCTCTCGCACGCCTACGATGGCAACATGTATAAAGCTGCAATAATGCAAACTAACGCTAGACAGTGCAGGGCCGCCAAGCTAACTAGGTTAACTGATTAGCTCGCTTGGTCCCTCCCAGCACTACCTAGCTAGGTCTCCAGCTATTGGCATGAAAAGATGTAGTACCTGAGCTATTGTCGGCTAAGCATATGCATGCGTTCTGCTGATGAGAAGGCGAGTGATTGGAAACGGAGAAAGGAGGAGGTCGTCCAGGAGAGCACGGGTGGTTGGTCCAAGCACGCATGCATGCATGCATCAACTGATTGGATCGCTAATGCACTCGTATGTCGATTGCTATCTTCCTTCTCAATGATAGTATAATTTGTGTCCGACAACACAAAAGCTAGACATATCTCAGCTCGTATCTATGCGGACTGCAGGCATCATCCACAGGCCACGCCGATTGACTGACCGGTTTCCACAGGCCAACAGTGTTCAGATTGCAACATTTTGGGGGCGCCACTTCCTTCCAGCTCACAACCTTTTGGGGGCGAAAAAAGGATAAAATGGAGTACACAATACTAAAATAAATTCTTGAGCACACACGTATATGTTGCTCGGACTCCAAGCAAACCAACCGGGCGATATGGTCCAGCCATCGCTTGCTTCTTCGTCAATGGCCAACCGCCCCCGATGGAAGATCTAGCTACCTCTTTTATGGAAGCACATACATTGAGAAAAATATATACATGTGCAATCTATTCTCTACATGATTGGGCTTATATGTTCAAAAAAAAAAGATTGGGCTTAAAAAACACTCGGTAAACCTCAAAAAACTTGGCATAACTCGCTAAACACGGAAAACACTCAGTATAAAAGAGAAGACACTCGGTCAACAAGAGGACATGTATCCATTCGAACCTTGTTGGACGGAAATCGGACCGTCAAACTTATTGTACCGAGTTATTTTGCTATTACGCTATGGGACAATTGAACACTCGAAAAAAAAAAAAACCAGTAGGCTGCATACATAACGTAGGATTAATCGAAGCAAACTTTTAACTTTCATATTTACTTCTTTTTATAGGAACCAAAAATTAATATAAGTACTTAATTAAATACAACATTTATAGCCCCCTTTTAGATACATGTATTTAAAAACGGAAATATATCCAATAAATAACTAGAAATTCCTTTAATTCCTACATAATAGCAAATCATTTTAGAAAAAAAACTAAAATTTGACATTAGCAATATAATTGGATTTATCCAAGCAAAATTTAAATAAAAAACCAGCATGGTGCATTTTAAATTGAATTTATCCGAGCAAAAAAAATTGACTTTCCATTTTTTCTGATAAAATATAAAACGTTATTGGAGTACTTAAATATATAGTTTTAGTGAACTTAAATTTATCTTTATACATGGATTTAAAAATTGAATTATATCCGGTAATCATCTAAAATTCATTAATTCCTAAATAATACAAATGGTTTCAGAAAAATTGCAATTTTTTTACATTAACGATTAATGTAGTATGTTGCATATGGAAAAAAATTGAGCATGTTAGACAACTATTTCTGTGAGGCGGTTCACAAGGTATCATAGGTGGTATTTCAAAATTCAAATAATAGAACATACATATAGTCCACAATGGATGCAAAATTAATGTATATTTTTGCATGCTAGTCTGAAAGGAAATTGAAATTCAAATAAGATGAACACATATTTCGTGTAGTATAAACTTCATGGTTTAGCATGATTGGTATGATATTTCCTAGCGGTGTTGCACTAGTTACAAGGCAAGGAACATCAAGTGCTTCATAATTGTTTATAATGGCAGAAAAGAGATTCGCAACGGCAGGACGGAAGTACCCGTACGTTTATTCTCGTGGAGCAAATTATCACGTAAATAATGCAATCAACCTCGAACTTGTGTACATGGCGCTGGCAGTGGCAACCAGCTTAGCTATAAATATGTGAAAGCTAGACGATATTATGACATGTAGGCCTGCGGGCCAGCTAGAGGATACGCGTGGGTCGAGTGAGTACTTAAGGCAAGCCTTGTAATCGTGATCAGCATCACTTGAATGATGAAAGAGAAATCCAAATCTCTCCTCTACTTCTCTCCCTAACTATCTTCTTCTCTACCAATCATAGTAGCAAGGGGACAGTACAGGCTACCACGCGCATCATCGCAATCAATCCATCGCCACCATCACGAGCACAAAAGAATGGAGGCTGAGGCGGCGGCGCCGGCGGCCATCGACGAGAGTAAGACCAAGAAGAAGGGCGGCCTAAGAACAATGCCCTTCATCTTTGGTAAGCAAATTATGCAGTCTGCTGCAACTTAGCTAGTTTGAATGTAAAGCTTAACTGTGTGTGTTCGTTCGGTCGCTGCGCGGCAGCCAACGAGGTGGCGGAGAAGCTGGCCGTGGTGGGCTTCTCGACGAACATGCTCATCTACCTCACCCAGCAGATGCACATGCCGCTCACCAAGGCGGCCACCACACTCACCAACTTCGGCGGCACCTCCGCCATGACCCCGCTCATCAGCGCCTACCTCGCCGACGCCGTTATCGGCCGCTTCTGGACCATCGCCGGCGCCTCCCTCATCTACCAAGTCGTACGTACACACAAACACACTTCTCTGCACGACGCATATATACGAAAGAGAGAGCTGAAGTAACTGTGTCGGGCGTGGCAGGGGATGGCGCTCCTGACGGTGACGGCCGCGCTGCCGCAGTTCCGTCCGGCGCCGTGCGACACCGCCATCGCCGGCGGCAGCACGTGCGAGCAGGCGCTGCCGTGGCAGCTGGCGGTGCTGTACGTCTCTCTGCTCCTTAACGCGGTGGGCGCCGGCGGGTACCGGCCATGCATCGTGGCGTTCGGCGCCGACCAGTTCGACGGGTCGTCGAGTCGTCGGCGGAGTTCGCCAAGATGTGGGGCTTCTTCAACTGGTACTACTTCTGCAACGGCGCGTCGATGCTGGTGGCGGTGACGGCGGTGGTGTACGTGCAGGACAACGTGGGCTGGGGCTGGGGCCTCGGCGTGCCGGCGGCGTGCATGGGCGTCTCCCTCGCCACCTTCGTCGCCGGGTACCCCATGTACCGGCGGCTGCGGCCCGTGGGGTCGCCGTTCATAAGGCTGGCGCAGGTGGTCGTCGCCGCCGTGAGGAAGCGGCAGGTGGACAGGGAGACGGGCAGGCTGTATGAGAATGATGAGATGGATAGGCCGATCTCGATGTCCGGCAAGCTCGTGCACACCAAGCAGCTCAGGTGAATTTCTTTTCTTTTCTTTTCTTTTCTTGTTTGTTGCTTTTCAGTGAGTTATCAGAATCCCCAAAATTTTGAGGGGACTAGGTCATTTATGAACAAGAGGACGTAGGAGATCGGACAGCGATGTCAGCAAATGCCGCCGGAAATACTGAGCTGACAGCCGCACGGAAGCCAATTTGAGTTCAGTTTCTATACTTCCATCTCAAACGAAACAAGCCGTGTTCGGCATTGTTTGTCTACGTTTGTACCGAAAACCACTATACTCTGAGTCAGCATCGCAGCCTAAACATGCATCTGATTTTACCATTTCTGGCGTCCTTTCAAGTTACCAAGATGAGCTGATAAACTAATGACTCAGTTCTCCACCCTCCACACCAGCTTCCTCGCTGCCATTATCGTAGTTTCCTTGTTCCGGAAACAACCAAACTCTGTAGGTTAACCAGAGCAATACACTTCTCCTTTATAGAACTGCGTAATGAACTACTGATCTTAGCGAACTTCACATCCGGGCTCCCATAACCAGTGCACACTGCAGGAGTGCAGGGTGCTTCGATCTTCAAGACCATAGATAACCACCTGTAGGTGGATTGGGATATGAAACGATGTGCAACAAGACAATCAGTTAACATCATCAAAGCACAGTAGGAGCAGAACATCCCAGTTTACAGAGATACTCAAAATCCAATTTGGATTGAGACACGTTCAGTTGGGATATAACGGAAACTATCTTTTCTTTATATCGAAACATGTGAATACATCTAAATCAGTTACCAGACTTCCTACTTGCAAGTTGAAAAACTTTGAAACTACTTCAGACGGAACTTTGGAACCTCCAGACTGGGAAAAATTCGAGTTAAATTCAGCTACGATTTCGAGCTTCCAGCCTGTTTGGGTTTCAAGTGAAACTTGTATCACCACAAGTGTGCGCTGATTCCCAATAAAACCTTTCCATACAACAGTTCATTTTCTCCTCCTAGCAGCCATTGGTCAGTAGCAGCGTCTCTCACCTTCGACCGCCATTGATCAGAGAGCAGCAACGGCTGGTACACGGGAGGCAACCATGGCAGCATTCCTGTAACTATTTCTCTTTTGGTTTTTACTCTAGTGAAATGTGGCTGCTTGGTCACCATGAAATTATTGAAACTAATCAATCTGTTTCCTGATTCCTTCGGCCAGCTTCTTCGACCGCGCTGCCATCGTCACCGACGGTGACCTGCTCATGACGGACGCCTCTTCTGGCAAGCAACCACCGTCCTCCGTCCCCAACCTGTGGCGGCTGAGCACGGTGCACCGAGTGGAGGAGCTCAAGTCGGTCGTCCGCATGGGCCCGATCTGGGCGGCAGGCATCCTTGTGATCACGGGGTCATCGCAGCAGGGCACCTTCTCCCTGCAGCAGGCGAGCACCATGGACCGCCGCGTCGTGCCGCACCTGTCGTCCTTCCAGATTCCCGCGGGCTCCATGACCGTCTTCAGCCTGCTTCCCATGGTCATCACCCTCTTCGTCTACGACCGCGCGCTCGTCCCACTGGCCTGCCGCTACACTGGGCTGGACCGCGGCATCTCCTTCCTCCACCGAATGGGCATCGGGTTCACCATCGCCGTGACAGCTTCCCTCGTCGCTGGCTTCGTCGAGCGCCACCGCAGGGAGGCCGCGGCGGCTGGTGGAACCACCGACGCAGGGACGGCCCCGCTGTCCGCGTACTGGCTGGTGCCACAGTACGCCCTGCATGGGATAGCGGAGGCGTTCACGTCGGTGGGGCACCTCGAGTTCATGTACGACCAGGCGCCGGAGAGAATGCGGAGCACGGCGATGGCGCTCTTCTGGCTGTCCATCTCGCTGGGGAGCTACGTGAGCACGCTGCTCATCACAGTGGTACACCGGTGGAGCGCCGGCCCCGACGGGTCCAACTGGCTGCCGGACAACATCAACCACGGCAAGCTGGACTACTTCTACTGGGTCGTGACGCTGCTGCAGGTAATGAACCTGGTGTATTACCTGATATGCGCCAAGCGATACACGTTCAAGCCCGTGCAGCACCACAAGGCAGAGGAAGGGGAGGGCAAGTCCATAGTGGAGCTGCAAGAGAATGTTTGAGTGAGTAACACTATGCAATCTTGTACCCCCTATGATGCATATGAAGGTACAGGAAGGTAGATAGATGTGTGGAAATTGAGGTGGATGTATATGTAATTAAGGATTTGTATGGAGATCAGGAATGGAGGAATGTTGCTGATTCACTAGCTAGTTGAGCTAATGTTAGGCTTCTAAAAATCTGTAATTATGCTCGCTATATTTATAAGCTGATCAATCATGATGAGGATTGCTCAAGCTATTTACAAGTGTTTGTTGGCAAATTTATGTGACCAATTTGTCAATGTCAGAAACTAACTGATCTTGGCAGTGTAGTTCTTAAATCACAACTAAGCAGTGCAGTAATAATTTTGCTTGAAAACAAAAGAAGCATAACATTTCTTGTTTCTACTGATCCTCTCGAATAAAACTTCTAGCTTCGTATTTGATATGTGCAGACATGCACTGCACTGTAGGGGGTTTAATTCAGGTGAATGAAAACAAATGTTGTAACTCACAGCCTTAGAACGTGGGACTAATGGCGCATTGAATATTCAAAACTGAATTGTACAATATATTATTGTCTTAGGTTTCAGTTGGCCGGCTAGACCCAGGGAGTAAGGATTGTTTCTTTGGGCTTTGGGTTCTGAAGAACGGGTAATGAGGGTGGACTAAGGGTCTGTTTGGTTCACGTCCTCAGCTACCGTACCAATCGTTGGCTTGCCAATTATTTGGCTGAGGATTCCTCTGCCCTGGGTTGGCCAAAAAATTGGCTGCACTTTGTGAAGGCACCAACCAGAGGTTCATAGGCATCCAAAAAATTGGTAACAAACAAAGCAAGAGTAAGGACGCCGAGCTCAACTAGGGAGTATTTAGTACAACATAAGATTCTATTTCTCCAATTTTAGGCTCAACGAAGTCTAACTGGTAATTTCAGGGACGAATGCAAATGTAGAAAACAATTAAGAAGAAAATCTGTATGAACGCCTAATTTCAGTTTGATCTCACAAGGTTTTATGATATAACACTGCTAAACCTGCGGCTAGTATATTTTCTTATCAGACACAACATGCCATCACACTGAAAGACCTCAAACCAGAGGGCATAGTGGCTCACTACACCCCAACTCGTGGTCCCTATAAATTCCAATTCTAATAGTTCGATTCAATACACTGGCATCTCAACTGGGTGGTTACTATTTACAACTTAAGCTCCTTACACATTTTCTGTAATTTGTAGGCTCCATGAACTATGAAGTGAAACTGGTATTTCTCAGATAGCAAGTGCGTACAAAATGATTAGGAAAAAACCTGTACTAACACCAAATTTTGGTTGGATCACACAAGGTTTTCTGGCACAACTCTTCTAAATGACAGTAAAATTATCCAACTCCAATAGTATTATTCAATACCACTGAACACGCTGACATCTCGCTCAATAACATGCTAAAAATTAAGAAAAGGCGAAACATTTGGAGGTAATAATTTTACCACATCGATTCACAGACAGGAAGAAGCTGCCGTCGTCATCAGGTGGTGGGCATGCGCTGGAACCCGTGAGAGGGGTCGAGCGGGTTGACAGGGGAGGGGAGCACGGCGGTGACGGCGGCGGCGGGCGGCCCGACGGGGAGGCGGCGGGAGGCCATCTCGTCGACCCTGGCGGGGTCACCGGAGAGGAGGGCCTCGACGGTGCCGTCGCGTCGGTTGCGGACCCAGCCGGCGAGGCCGAGCGAGCGCGCGGTCTCCACCGTCCAGTCGCGGAAGAAGACGCCCTGCACGCGGCCCTTCACCACCACCCGCACCGCCTTGGGGGCTGATGGCTGCTGCGGGGAAGGCGGGGTCGCGGAGGAGGCGGCCATAGCGCGGCGATATGCGGCGGCGGTGGCGGGGGGAAATCCACGATAAGCCCCAGTTCCCGCGCCTTTAATCATTCACTGACATGTGGGCGCGTGAACTTGGGAGTTATCACCAATTGCCTCGCGGTGGGGAGGAGGAAGACGCGGGAGGCCGTGGCAGAGGTGGAAGGGAACATTCTGGAGGAGGGAGGGGAAGAATTACAAGAGTGACCGGATCAACAGAGAAGGACGCAAATAATTTAAAAAAAACTAAACGATTTTGTAAACTATAATAACGATTTTGTAAATAATAATGTATTGGTTTCAGTTTTATAATACCTTCATTCCATAAAACGAGGCATACATTTTTAGCCAAAAGTCAACTTCAATATAATTTTGACCAATCTTATATACAAAAATATGAACATTACAAGATTCAATAGGCATAATACGAAAATATATATTCTATGTTGGATCTATTGATATTGATTTGGTACTCTAATTGTTCATATTTTTGTGAAACTTATAGTACATTGACTTTTAGCTAAGTTTATATTGAGTTAGTAGCTAGCATCTAGTAATCAATTCCACAGAAAAATAAATATAGTATGCCCTAAAAGACAAACGAGGCCTTATAAAGAAACTAAGTTTTTCACCCCATCTTTAATGCCGTAGAATTTTCATTAATTTGTAAGAAAACAACCTAAGTGCCATGGAGTAGCTTGTTTCTCTGTCTTTCTCACCTTGAAATTGTCCACAATTGTATTAATTCACAATTGTTCCCACGATATTCATCTAATGAATTTCAATATTTTGTTCCTTTCTTCCCCTTTATCTCTGTCTCCTCTTCCACCGATGCAACGACAACAGCTATCGTGTTGTCGCCCAAAGAAAACTCGACTTTGTTCTTGTATCATTCTTCGTCACTCTCCCTTACTTCTCCATCTATAATTGTTGTGTTATGGTCGGAATTTCCTCGCATCTCCACCCATCACATTATCGTCGCCTCCTCCTCCATCGGCTCAACGACTAGCTATCCATAGACATTGCTCATGAGCCATCAGATAGATAACTAAACTTGTGATATATGCCCTATTATTACAATTATGTGTAAGTTTTTCTTTTAAAAAGCCATGATTTGTGTTCTCGCTCGATTCGCGAACCCAATCATTTCTTCTTTGTAAAATCTCATTTCATCCAAGCTACACAAGAGGAAAATGGAATTTTTTTCCATGAATGCTAGTTTTACTGGTCCATCTTTATTACTTTTAAAGTAAAAAACAACCCATAAATTTGAGTTCCAACTTATCAGGATGACTTTAAATTTTTACCAATGGATTAATATTACAGATAGTTTTGCTTTCTCATGGACTAGAAAAATATGTTATGAGTATATTTAATTATTCATATTAGAAAGGTTCACTGTCAAGAGATGAAGTGCAAATATTTTCCTTCGAGACACTTGTCTAAAATCTATGCAAAATATGTACAATGTTAGTTCGTACATCAGAAAAAACTAAAAGAATGAGTTGTGCGTTCGCCCCACCAAACAATGAGATAAAAAAATAATTATATTGTTAGAAGTAATTTGTTGCTATAGTTAAAATAATAATTCATTCAGCTCAACCCAACTCCTACGTACATGCATTCTCGATTAATAAACAATGACACGTTGAAGAACGAACCTTGTCGCTTGAAACAAAAAATATGGAGTAACATGCTATCCGAATCGATAGTCAACATCCGAAGCCATGACAATTATGTTTGTTTTAATTAATTAAAATTAAGCATTTTATTCTACCACCACATCAACAAATTAATTGGTAAAAATTATGATGGGTCATTGTTAAAAGTAGTTTGACTTAAGTAGTTACATTAGTAGAATGTTTGATTTCTTAATTTAATTCAATGAGAATTTTGATTTAGTTTTCAAAGATAATCTAAGACAACTCATTAGCTTCAATTTTTCAATGTTATGTGATTCATAGATAGACTTCAAGGTAAATGTCAATATAATTTTATTAGTAACATCAATAGGTATTAAGATAATTGAGTGGAAATAGCTTAGTCAATTTGTAGAAATATTGGTTTCTCGGTCTATATTGATACCAGTCAACGAATATTTTTCTGTCATTTTATACTGGCAAGTACCTAGTAGATGTTTAGATCGGATGTTTCTTAGCATTGAATTTTTAAGTCCCTTATCCTCCCCGACATAGTATACTTTTTTTAGTAGTCTTGTAAAGTTTTTTTTAGATAAAGGGCTTTATTACTCAATAGTTTAAGTATTACACCCGGCCTCTGCATTAACAATGCACACAGCCACAATCCAACTGGGAAATTAAAAGTAGTGCAACAATAGACGAATTACAATCAGCATGATAATGTAAAACGCCTATGTCATAGGCTAGCTCGACGGCCTATGGAGGGCCAATCCGGCGATCAAGCGGCCATCCATGATGTGAAAGTCAAATGAATCACGTTTTCCACATGAACACATTTACATATCAACAAATACAAGGCATACAAAAACAATGCGTTTTAACTATTGTCACCGCACGCAATACCATAGTTTTCCTTGCATACAGATATATAGGTAACATACAAGGGCAGTGGGTAGTACTCTAAGCAAGTAGGGTTTTTTCCATTACATCGATACCCGAAAGAACCATCCAAAAACATTCCAGAAAACTCAATAAGATTATTATTCTGTTGTTCCAGCGATCTTTTTCTTCAAGGACTCGATGTCGGTGGCCAGCTCTTTCCTGCTCTCCTGTAAAATCAATAAGAAAAACAATAGCGTTCATGCAAATTATGAATACCCAGATTTGACAGTTCAAGCGCTGAAGGTACAAACAAATACAGATTGGTTGCTAGCATTGTTACCTTGAAGAGGAGGTAGCGGTAGACGAACCAGCCGGTGTAGCCGAGCCCGACGAGCTCCAGGAGCTTGGGGAGCTGCACACAACACACAACACACAACACACAACACAGTTCAGGGCAGGATTAATTAGTTAGTTGCGCAGAATAGCAAGAGGTGGTTAGTTTCGTCGGCGGGCATGCATGGGCAACGTACCAGCGGCACGGAGTTGATGGCGCCCACGACGACGGTGGTGAGCCAGAGAGCGACGACGGCGCCGCCGCTGTAGAGGAGGAAGGTGGGCTTGTCCTCAATCGCCTCCCACTGTCATCGTCATGCAGGAGAAGAGAACGGGTGACGGCACGCACATTGCACTACACTGACTGATATATATGCTCATAGTTTAACGCTGACAGGTAGGTAGTGCTTACGAACCTTCCCCTTGAGGTCCTCGATGATCTCGTCGCCGCTGGCGGACGTGTCATCGGAGGCGGCCTTTACACGGAGCAGCGACGGCCTCGGCGCATCTGCAAGAAATCCGGTGAGCTAGTCAGAGGCTACAAACGCTGGTCGAACAAGCAGCTCAGATGACAGTACCATGTTCACTCACCTTGGAGACGGAGCTGGTGGAGGTTTCGCCGGGGCAGAAAGGCGGAGGAGCTGGTGGAGCGTGGAGCGGCGCCGGCGGGGAGACGTGCTCCGCCGAGGAGCGCCACGGAGTACGCCGTGGCAGCCATTGCCTTATCGCAAGCTAGAGCTCTATCTAATCCCTTCTCGGCCTCTCGCTCTGCTTTCCACTGCTGCGCTACGTGACCAAACAAAAAAGCTGGAGCGGTTGATGTGTAGGAGCGTCTCTAGTGCTCGCGTGTTTTGGTACCGCTGAACGGGGTGACGTGGCCGGATGCTGGGCTCTGATTGGCTCCCTCCCTATCTTTCTATCCATGGATGGCCTCCAATACCAGGCATGTCTTTGGTTGGTGCTGGGGAATTGCGATCGGAGAATGCAAGGTCGATCTGTCATATGTGCTCTATTACTCAGCTTCTGTAAATTTTGCTGTTGCAGCACTCCTAGTACTATGCTACAGGATATGCTTCTGTAAATTTTTGCTATTGCATCATTCCTGGTTTGTTCTATGGACTAGGATATATACTTCCTGGCAGGTCATAGTGATCACACTTCTCTAGCACGTCTCCTAGCAGTTCAAGAGCAGCTCCTCAAGCAATCGTGTCAAATAAATTGAGAGAACAAAGACTGTAGTATAGAGCGGACGAGTGTAATACAGTCAGCACGTACTGGCTGTATGGTAAAAGTAACATGACAATACTTTGTCAACTTGTATTCTGGTTGACACGAGATTGCGAATAAATGAAAATTTCACTGAATGCTAGCAATTCCTAAATGTTGTTTTTCATTTCGTGTCCTTGATCTGCGTGTTTGTATACTGCCCAATACTTGGCATCTGCGACCATCAGCTTCACAGCTGACGCTAGTCCGTATCAGCAGCATGCTTAGACTCACGGCACTCCCTTGCAGGAAATACAATGCCGCCAGTTTCGGCACATTGAAGGATATGACTTCCGCCGTCAAATGGCTGCATACTTTCTGCTTCTGGATCAGTACTGGTATGGCCATTGTTGGTGCAGCTTCTGATGGACTGCACACCATGTTCTCAGTCATTTATCTTAAATCTTTCTACCAACTCAATAACTAACTCGCAACCTAACCGTCACTATCTGAGAAATATATGTGTTTTGATGTGCTGTCTTTTTGTGCAGACTCATCATCTTGCTCAGATTCATCTTCTTCCTCTGATTCATCTTCTTGCTCAGATGCATCTTGGGTTCGTTCCGTGAAGACAAATTCAGCAACAATCGGCAGATGGTCACTACCCATTTCCTGTTAAATTTTCAGCATAACATTGTTGTTGTTATCAGTTAAGTATGAACAGTATGTATAAGCAGGGGAATTTATATCCGAAACTCGAACTCATGAAATCACCAGATATTAAACCTCATTTCACATACAAAATAGCCTAATTAGTATTGATGCATATCTAGTGAGGAAGTACCCTGGTTGGAAGACCCCTCGTTCTCCTCAAAGCACTAGTTGGTGGCGTGTCCAAAACTCTGGAGCATTCAAGCCCAGGAGTATACCTTCAACAAAGAAACTCAGTCAAATGGTATATGTATACAAAACAGATACAGATTCAGAGTGAGAAGCATACCACAAATAATCAACAGTGCCAAAAAACTTCTTGTGGTACGAGGTTGCCAGAGGTTCATCGTTATGACCCCTATTGCTTGAATTTCCCTAAAATATTCACCATTTTCCTTCAGCTATATGTCGAATAGTCAAAGAGTGCTTCCATTTTCAATACAAAATAATACCTTTAACATAGCATAGGAACTAGAGAGCTTCAATGGGTGTCTAGCGACCATGACATTTGAGTATCCAGTCGCATTTCTCACTTCTTCGGCACTCCAATGGTACCTCATTAAACTACAAAGAAAGTAGTTACAAGTCTTTAAACAAAGAAATGTGCTAGGTCATTAAGATCTGACAAGAAAGACTTCTAACCTATAAAGCTCGTATAAATGAAATTCAGAGCTATCAAGTAGTCCAGATAACTGCCTTTTATCATGCAAAGAAATGTTCAGCTGGTCACACAAAAAAGAACAGATTGTAGTCAATTCTATAATAACCAGAGTTCACTAGAACTTTGGAGATATCTAAGAAATATCTAATACATTCTTTCACCTTCATTGTCGACAAGAACTTGTAGATGGCACTCTGGTCCAAGGGAAAACAATAAAAGGTAGAACCAATGTAAAAAAATGTCAGCACTAAATCGTGGGATACCAAATTTCTTGAAAAGATAAAATATACTTATTAACAACTTAATATGGCATGTACGATACTACATCCGAAGCCAATCTAAAGGAATATCACTAATGAGCAGTAATGTGGACATCTGAGTTCCAGGGAAAACACTTGCTGGAAGTAATTATCTTTATGTGAGAATTTTAAGGCGAAATATGCATGGGAGAAATTAGAACATACATCAGGTGTGCTGTTGAAATCACCAGCAAGCACAACTGGAATTCCGTCCCATTTTTCAGCAAGAGCATTTGCCTTCTCCAGTAGCATTCGGATCTGGAGGAATGAGAATTTTGAGCGAACTATTTTTTGGGAAATGTTGGAGGGAGGAAAAAAACAGCTGCCAAGTTTGAAGTAGTCAACAGTCATGTCAAACTACACTCTATTCATATCACCTAATGAGGATTATGCAGAACATCTTGTGAGGTGTGACACGACTAGAGAACTATAAAAATATACTAGACATACACGAAACAAATGATGTTGACTTTAACTAAACTGATATACCTGTCCCAGTTTAACATCTCCACGCTTCGGACTAAACACAACATGGATATTCCCGACCACAAATTTTTGGGTTCCATTAAGCTGAAAAGGAAACATGTAGGAAAAACAAAAATTAATAGAGCCATTCTATAAACGAGAAACGTTGACTACTTTACTGTAAATCAAGAGACTTGAATAAGAACAAATACAAAGGATGGTAACTGGTAAATCTGTTTAAAAAATACACAATTTACTGCATCATGTGGTTCGGCACCTACTTATATTTAAAGAAAACCATGAGTAGATAGTAAATTATACATATAAATGGCACATGTTGCTAAATAGATTTATTTCAACTCGCAAAAAAAAAAACTAGAACTATTGCTACTCTCGAAGAAAATATGGAGTCATTGAATATAGGAAAGTTGTACCCAGGGGTGGGCAGAAAATAGTCAAATAAAGAAAAAGGTGTAGAGTCGCCTCTCCTTCTCTACTTCCTGCTAGTTCTACCCATCCTTCGGGACCCACGCCAATATCAACTAGGGAAAGCATTACTACCTGAAGACCACTAGTGATTATCTGTTGAGCCTTACCAGGATGGACATGAAATAGCTCTTTACTTTAGTTTTGCTATGACCTCAGGAACCAGGGTGACCTGGGAGGAGATTAGAACGGGAATTAGGGTTGGAGCGGACAGGGTAACATGGTTCTCCCTCGGTTGCATGGTGGGGCTTGACCCCTGCTGTGTCAACAAGGCTCTAAACAGCTCGTGGTAATTTTATGGTTTCGATGCCTCCTAATACAGTCTACCTCTCTTTCTAGGTTAGAGAGACCAGAATAACTTGTAAAGAAAACTGACTCCTACTAAGCTTGGAATTAAATATACTTCCTAAAAGAGATATTATTCCTAAGAATAGCTTGGGCCTTCCTGGACATCTGATGCAGCTACTCGTGTGCTTACGGATGGTGATTTAGCTTTGGATCTACCGCTGTAGTGCTGCCCCCCAATATGCATTCGTAACAGTGCAATGATTGAATTGATGTAAATCCAATACCTCAAAAACTAATATTTGAGCAACATTATTCCAAAGATTGAATTCACTAAAGTCAATACTATCTTCCTCAAGCAGACGTAACCTACATTTAAAAACAAGGAAATAATGAAAATGCTGCTTTGTTAAAATGAATGGAGATAACAAGGGGGGAGAATGGGCGGCATTAGACATACCGTTCTGACTTCCAAAAAGTGGCACATCCATCTTCAGCACCCCGAGCGCGCCCCTAAGGATAGCACCAGACTCGCCTAAGGATTCGAAAGGTTTCTTTTTTACAGAGAAGTGTTGTATGTTATACCTTAAAGCAACATTCATAACCTCTGCTCTTCATTTCTGCAGCGATGTCCCGGAATCTATCCACCTCCTATTGGCCAAATCACAAAAGTGTTATATATAGAGTAGAGTGAAAGGATGGCATCACCAATGTGCAGGTTGAGCTCTTGCCTGTAGACACACTAAATCAGAGTCCCAGTGCCTAATTTCACGGAGAATAAGCCTTCTCCTGGAATCCCACCTCAGTGCATCCCAAGGGACGTCCCAGTAAAGGTCAGGATGGTGCCGCGCATAGGTATCCGCCAAGATGTTGTATGACATGATTGTGCACGCATCTGCCAAAAGAAAGCATAAGTACATAAACAAACCATGCAAGAATACCACCCATCTCAGCAACACAATTGCACACAATCTCGGACAACTTTGTAACGAGCAATATAATTCCCAAATCAACACACTAAACTATACTACAACTTTGTAACGGAAGGACACAAATATCACATCTTTGTGGAAAAAATTCAATAGTTTGGTGTAGAAGTTGTTTACTTTCACTAACTTCTATTTCTGCAAACTAGTTCTCCTATTTTATTTTTACTTGGGTTCCCCTAACAATTGATTGACCTAGTTAATTACTTTCCAGACTAACAGCACTAACAAGAACTAATGCAAGTTAACTCGGACCTATAAACGACCACAGCAATGCAGGTAGCACTAGCAGGATACCTCCGCCCGATGTCGAGGTCGAGGTCCAGGCCTCGTCCGCGTGGACCCACTGCCGGGAGGGCACCGGGGTGTGCGGCGCGCGGTACCCCTGCCAGACGCGGCGAGGCGCGCCGGCGGGGTTCTGCCAGCGGCGGTGGTCGAAGGGAGCGACGTATTCGGAGGACGCGCGCCACACCGCCGCACCGGAGGCCTGGGGAGAGCGCCCGCGCTTCCGGGGGCGGTGTGCCGTGGCGGGATCCGGCGGCGAGAGGCGCGCGCGCGAGGTGTTGTAGGCCATTGCGGCGAGGCTGTGGTGGTCGGCCGGCGGCGTGGGGTGGGGAACGGAATTACTGGTTCTTCGGGTTCCAAACTTGTGATGATATATCACGAGGGTCTCACGATCTGGATCCGACGGTTCAGATGTACTTCCAATGTAGGTTAATTAATTTCCTAACCACCAGTCCACCATTTTTTTAAACACAAATATATATATGGAAAAACCTAGAAAACAATCTTGAAGCTTGTAGGGTGGGTACCTCATTTTTTTCACGACACCCACTATGGCTGGCTTTATAAAAAAGAGAATTATTGCCTCTTATTATGTTTCGCTCTGATTTATTTGTGCACCAAGTGGACTTGATTGTCATGTGTTTTGCCCTTTATTTTTTTAGCAAATGTGCCTTGCTTTCGACAAATCATATTTGGAGCACAGAAGTGTGAATTAACTGGTTTCTAAGAAACATGTGATACCGCACTTGAGTAAATATACTTTCTGCTTAGGAGAGTTTGTCATACCCCATCTTCGGTAAGAAGTTTGAACAGCCATTTACCGAGAAGGCATTTATTCTTGACCTCAAGGTCATGAATCTCCAGACATCCTTGATCTTTGGGACGGCACAATACATTCCATTTAGCTAGTTCATGTTTCTTTTTCTCACTGCCCCTTGCCAAAAGAATCTTGATACAAACTAATATAACCGATGCAATGCTCCTTTAGGTAATTGGAAAAAGAAAATCATATACAGTAACATGTTACTTAGTACTGAATTTATGAGAAGCAATCTACCACCCAAAGATAGTAATTTTCCTTTTCAACTAGACAACCATTTTTTAAGCCTTTCTCAACATGTTTTCATTGA
This sequence comes from Poa pratensis, assembly GCA_947311845.1. Taxonomy (NCBI): domain Eukaryota; kingdom Viridiplantae; phylum Streptophyta; class Magnoliopsida; order Poales; family Poaceae; genus Poa; species Poa pratensis. The sequence goes on along the minus strand of CAMZMU010000069.1, from coordinate 3,062,582 downwards.
GCGATCGTTAGCCTCCTGAAATGAATCAGAATGCCTAGATAAATGATTTGAAACCAAAGGCGAAGCTAGAGCAGGAATTCATTGGGTTCAGCTTTATTAGTTATAGTATATTTTCCACAAATAAGCAACTTTAAAAGGCTAATTCTTTGAGGAACGGAGGAATTTCGTTGAAACTGACCTAGATACCAGCTCCGCCACTGTTTGAAACTGACCTTGCCCACAGCTGAATAACTCAACATATAGGGTAGCATCGTTCTGGGCCTCGCCGAAACAGAACAATTCACTTTTATGAAAGTTAATCTTTATACCTGAAAGCTGCTCGAACGCTGATAAAATTAATTTCAAGTTTTGTGTTTTTTTCATGTCATGTTCCATAAAAAGGGTTGTATCATTGGCATATGGAAGAATAGATAACCCTTGATCCACTAGATGTGGGACTACGCCTTCAATTTGGCCATCCAATTTTGCACGCTCTACGATTATGACTAATATATCAGCAACTTTATTAAATAGTATTGGTGATAATGGATCGCCTTGTCGTAATCCTTTTTTCGTTTGGAAGTACCTGTCAATGTCATCATTGACTTTGATGGCTACACTTCCTCCTGAAAAAATTATAAATCATAGCACGTCACTCATCAGAAAAACCTTTCATTTGAGTGTTTGCTGGAGGAAAGACCACTTGATTTTATCATAAGCCTTCTCAAAATCTATTTTAGTATTACACCATTCAGCTTTTTCTGATGCAACTCATGAATTGTTTCATGTAAAATCACAAATCCATCAAGGATATTGCGACCTTGCATAAAAGCCGTCTGAATCGGGCACACAACATGATCGGCCACCGAATTAAGCCTAATAGCAGCAGTTTTAGTGAAAATTTTGAATCTACCGTTTAGAAGATAGATAGGACTATATTGTTGGATCCTTTCCGCTATGTTACTCTATTTTTCTCTCAATATTAATTAGGTGTTACATTATGAGAGGGCATTTTGGCACCCGGGAGCATATGCTCCCGGTATTTTCGAAAAAATAGAAAATTTTGAAAAGTACTCAAAAAATTCCGAAAAAAATAATGCACGTACCTGAGTATGGTACGCACGATCGTGACAAATTTCACAACGAAATAACATCGTGGCCGCCCTGTGCAAAAATGACAAATTTCTGACAGAAAATGAGATCCAAAATTTTGAATTTTCTGTCAGAAATTTGTCATTTTTGCACAGGGCACCCACGATGTCATATCGTTGCGAAATTTCACACGATCGTGCGTGCCATACTCAGGTACGTGCATGATTTTTTTGGAATTTTTTGAAAAGTTTTTCAAAAAAATTTATGCTCCCGAAAATATCGGGAGCATATGAGCCCAGGTGCCAATCTCAATTTCCGTTACATTATATATTGTTTTTTAGATGGCAATCATGTTACTACCTACTCCCTCCGTTTTAAAATAGTCTACATTCTGCCTCCCTATTAAGTTTCAAAATAGTCTACATCTTGGCTGGGTCCCACGTATTACTAATTAAGGTGAGAGAGAAAATTGGGTAATCAAGTATGTATGGAGTAAGTCAATTGGGCAATTGCATGGCTAACATTAATTAAGCTATGGGTAATTGGTACACATGCTTTGTTTTCTGTGATCAATTAATGCATTGCATGTTTGGTGAGTGGCTAAGTAGCACTAATAAATGTTTCGCTAATTTGTCTGAATTTTTATAGGATGTAGACTATTTTGAAATGGAGGGAGTATGTTACTGCTACCATGGATAGAGTAATGGAGTGTCCACAAACAAAGAAAAATTTGTCCTTTCAGTTAAGTAGAGATGAATGTCAGTGATTCATATGGAGTTGTTGTGTTCTCTACACGATGACATGTTTAATCAGGGCTGACGGCCGATCATTATTAAGAGTGGCAGTTCGTTTTGTTGGCATCTAGACATTGTTCCTAACAATTCCTGTTGTTCACGCCAACCTGTGTAGCTAGCTTTATAAAAAAAGTGAATTATTGCCTCATAAGGTTCGCTGTGATTTTTTGTGCACCAAGTGGCATTGATGTCACGCGCTTTGCCTTTTAGTTTTTAGCAAATGTGCCTTGCTTCTATCTATTTTATCTCGTTATAACACTGATAAAGGTACACTATATTCTACTAGTAGCCGTGCACGTGCACGCACGTTCTCATAATGTATAGCAACACTATATATTTGAACTGTATTTCTCTTTTAGTGAGATTTATTATCGAGCCATTTTAAATGTGTCACATGCCCGCCAATACGAGCCCACATGTAACACACGATCTACACATCTTTTCACAAGAAATTAACGATCACATAAATATATTATACTCCCTCCGTCTATGTTGTTTTACAAAATACTTAAATCTATGTTGTTTTCATCAGCTTCCAAATATCGATTTCTTATACTCCATCCGTCTCAAAATATAAGGCGCCCTTTAATTTCGCTGGTCAATGCCATGTAAATTTGACAATAATTTGTACTTATAATATGTACCCAAAATTATTATAAAGATATATGAAATTAAAAAAATTTGCAAGACGAATCCAACGGTACCATATATACATTTTCATTCGTTATATTTTCTTATACATTTTTAATGTGGTCTTTGACGTTGTATTTTCACAGAAGATAATACATTAAAAATAACGCGCCTTGTATTTTGACACGGAGGGAGTATCATCATCATTCAATTCCGTGTTCATTAAAATGACAGCTAATTTTGTTTAAAACTCTATCATATGAGCCTATACAGTAGTAATTAGAGTTAATTTTCAAATAATATTATCTTCTGTGAAGTACTCCATAAAGTTTAACATTCACATAGCACAAAATGCCATGTATGATTAAAAAAAGGGCAGCCCCGGTGCAGTAGCTCCCGCTTGCGCAGGGTCCGGGGAAGGGTCCGGCTACTTTGGGTCTTTAGTACGCAGTTTTTCCCTACATTTCTGGAAGAGACTGTTTCCAGGACTTGAACCCGTGACCTCATGGTCACAAGGCAGCAGCTGTTACCGCTGCGCCAAGGCTCCCTTGCCATGTATGATTACAAGATTAAATATATTCAATAAAATAATTATCAATATTACAAATAATTTTATAAAAACTTTCGAAACATCACATGATCATGACTTCACTTTTCTTTGTGAATCTTTTGTACTTCCTCCGATCCGAAAAAAGTGACGCAAAAACTGTGCTATGTACGTACAAGTTTCTTTACTAATCACGAACCTTAAATATGATCGGAGGGAGTAGCAAACTCGATGGTAAATATAGTAATATTCTGTTCCTAAATGTGTTTGGTTGCCAAAATGTTCAAAACATCACCCACACTGCCACGCAGCTGAATCGGACACGCCCGAGCACACTCACTCGGTTAGCTGAATCGGAGAAGCTCCCCCACCTACCTCTCCACCGCCCCGTCGTTCCCCATTGTCGTGGTTGCCAGCTCCCTCTCTCCACGACTCCACCTCGTCAGGCCGCCCCTCCCTTTCTTCCCCACCGCCGGCGCGAGGATCGCACGCCCTGCTCTTCCCTGCCCCATATCGCGTAATCCAGCCGTTGAAGTGCCCGAGGAGGCGCTCGAGCTCGGTATGGTCGCGGTCCGACCCAGTGATAAGAGCAGACGGATGCGGACGCGGACGCGGAGGCGCGGCCCACCGCGTCGGCGGCCGTGGAATATCGTGTCCGAATGCTCCACAGCGCCGGCGTCCTTCTCCTGCGGGACACACAGGTGAATCGGAGCAAGCGCGACGGATACCGGCGAGGACGCCCTGCTCCGGAGGGTTGACCGTGTCCCGAGCATCTTGGAGTGGATGGTCGAATTCCTCGGAGGGCACGGCGGCTGCAGTCGCTTCTTCCTCGGATTTCAAGTACCGCTGGCATCTGCTGGAATCCTGGGCGTTGTGCGGTGAAAGTTCCCAAATGATGGTGGTTCTTCAAGGGTAAACGGCAGCACTGTGATGCCGAGATTAATGTGTTTGTAGAGCTGCTGGTGTGTCCTTCAATCTGATGTAACTGACAAGAATCAGGCTGGCTCGGTGATTGGGGACATGGCGAAGAACGACATACTGCTGGTGGGTTCGACTACGACAAGAGGCAAGGGCTCCGGCGTCGGCCGGTGAAGGCTGCTGCTGGGGAGAAGTAATCTTTTGGCGCGTGGAGTGTCGGTGGACCCCAGTTTCAAAGTTAGCAGGTAGATTTTAGCATGAAGAACCAAGGCTGCACTTCCTGGAAGAGAGGAATGACCGAATGAGGAAATGTTGTCCAAAAGGTTGATGAAACTCAGCCAATTCGACAAGGTCAGGAGTGCAATAAGCTGTTTAATTTAGTGTGGGTGTCTGAAGCAGCACAAGGCTGTGGAGGAACAGCTCCACCTTGCTGCTACAACGTGGACAGCACAAATGTTGAAGGAACCACTTCAACGTGCTGCGCTAGATATCGCTCTAGAGGCGTGGGCTGCCAAGAGTTCAATCCAAACTCTTTAACACACAAGATCTAATCCAAGATCTTTAGGACAGAACACAAGTTCTTATTATTGATAGGTAGAGTGTACATAGGCTGGTTACATAGGTAGAGGTGAGGACCTCTATTTATAGGCTCCATGAGCTTTCACTACTTAGCTCTACTTAAAGCTAGAAGGTTCTAGAGTACACTACTTAAAGCTAGGAAAGCAAATACAAACAACCTAGTTACTACTCATGGCTGGAACACTCTAGAAACCACTACACAACGTATGGCTATAGTGCCAAATTATGTAGAATATAGTAGAAGTGTGTAGAAGCCATAATGAATTTGACTCCAACTTTATTTTTATTTTAGTTTCTCTACTGTCCCTCATCATCCTCCCCTGGTTGTTTAGAACTCGACCTCGAGTTATCCTCATAAAGTGCTTGTTCTGGATGATAAAGAGTCAGGTCTGCCACATTGAATGTGTTGGAGATTCCCATGTCATTTGGAAGATCTATCACATAGGCATTGTCATTTATCTTCCTCAGAATTGAGAAGGGTCCATATTTCCGCTGCCTAAGCTTCCCTTTGATGCCTAAAGGCAGTCTTTCTTTACGAAGGTATACCATTACCTTGTCACCAACTTGGAATGTCTTCAACCTCCGTTTGCAATCAGCTAGCTGTTTGTACTTCTGATTTTGCGCCTCCAACACATGGCGAATTTCTTCAAATAGTTCGGTGTAGTTATCAGCAAAGGACAATGCTGCTTTTGAGTTTCCCTTTGATGGTAGCTTCACTAGATCCACCACATGTGTTGGAACTTTAGTGTAGACAATAGAGAAAGGACTCCTGCCTGTTGATCTATGCTTGGAGTTGTTGTAGGAGAATTCAGCAAGGGATAAAGCTAAATCCCATTGTCCCTTTCTATCTCCACAAATGCAACGGATCAGATTACCCAAAAACTTGTTCACAACTTCCGTTTGCCCATCTGTTTGTGGGTGCGCAGTACTAGAAAATTTTAATTCAGTGTTGAACTGCTTCCACAAAGTGAGCCAAAATGCAGCTAGAAACTTGCTATCACGGTCCGAGACGATGGACCTTGGGACCCCATGAAGTCTGACCACTTCTCGAAAGAACAAATTTGCCACATGATGCGCATCTGTTGTCTTGCGGCATGGAATGAAATGAGCCATTTTAGAAAATCTGTCCACCACGACAAACACTGCATCATTCCCGCGCCTTGTTCTTGGCAAACCCAAGACAAAGTCCATAGAGAGATCCTCCCATGGAGCTTCAGGAACAGGCAAAGGCATGTACAACCCTGTGTTCGTGACTTGGCCTTTGCAGGTTTGACATACGGGGCATCGCTGAACAAACTTTCCAGCATCTCTCTTTAGTTGTGGCCAAAAGTAACGATCCTCAGGTTAGCGATAGTCTTGTCGCGTCCAACATGGCCACTAAGATCACTAGAATGGAGCTCTCTAATTAACTTGTCACGTAGAGAACTTCTTGGGATGCACAAGCGATCATTCTTGAAGAGATAGCCATCTTGCACCAAATAGTCGTCACCTAATGGGGCCTCTCATGTGCTTTACCCAAACATGGCCAAAGTCTTCGTCCTCCTCATACAACTCCTTTAGTTGATCCATGCCGGGAAGTTCAGCCTCAAAAGAAGTCAAGAGGCATGCACGTCGACTCAAAGCATCGGCTACTTTGTTGGTGGCTCCAGATTTGTGCACAATGAGATAATTAAACCTCTCCAAATATGCTGCCCATCTTGCTAACATGCGATCCACATGCTTTTGATTCCTAAAATGCTTCAAGGATTGATGGTCAGTGTAGACAATAAACTCCTTAGGCAACAGATAGACTTCCCAAGTCTTTAAAGCCCTAAAAACAGCATATAATTCTTGCTGATAGGTGCTCCACTTTTGTCTTGCTTCGCTTAGCTTCTCACTGAAGAAAGCAATGGGTTTTCGTTCTTGAGATAGAACAGCCCCAATGCCTACTCCACTAGCGTCGCACTCCAGCTCAAAAGTCTTACTGAAATCAGGTAGCGCCAAGACTGGTGCTTGTGACAATTTTTCCTTTATTTCCTTGAAACTAGCTTCAGCTAATTCGTTCCATTGAAATTTCCCTTTCTTTAGACATTCAGTGATTGGTGCCATGATCGTACTGAAATTCTTCACAAACCGCCTATAGAACGTTGCAAGACCATGGAAGCTTCTCACCTCTGAGATAGTCTTTGGAGTTGGCCATTCTCTGATTGCTTCAACTTTAGAGTCATCAACATGAATGCCTCACTTGTTATGACAAACCCCAAGAAAAGAAGTTGTGTTTGAAGGAAAACACATTTCTTCAAGTTAGATAAAGTTCGTTTTCCTTTAGTACCCATAACACCTTACGGATGTGATCCAAGTGTTCATCTTCATCTTGCTATATATCAAGATATCATCAAAATAAACCACAACAAAGTGGGATAAGAAGGGTCGAAGTACCTGGTTCATCAAGTGCATGAAGGTACTTGGTGCATTTGAGAGTCCAAATGGCATGACCATCCATTCAAACAACCCTTCCTTTGTCTTGAACGCTGTTTTCCATTCATCCCCGGGTCTAATGCGAATTTGATGATATCCGCTCTTCAAATCGAGCTTTGTGAACACTCTTGCGCCACTAAGCTGATCTAACATGTCATCCAAACGGGGAATAGGGAATCTATACCTTACGGTGATCTTGTTGATGGCTCTACTATCCGTACACATGCGCCAAGACCCATCCTTCTTTGGCGTGATCAAAGCTGGTACGGCGCATGGACTGATACTTTCTCGAATGTGCCCCTTTTGCAGCAATTCCTCCACCTTTTCCTTCAGTATAGCATGCTCTTTTGGGCTCATCCGGTAGTGTGGAAGATTAGGAAGACTTGCTCCCGGAATTAGGTCAATTCGATGTTGAATTCCTCTCATCGGCGGTAGGCCTTGTGGCTCTCCAAGTATGCTCTGGAATTCAGCTAGTAGGCCATGTACCTTTGCTGGAATTTCAACCACCGGTTGCTCTTCACCTTTCACAATAAGTGCAGCACACACATTTGCCTCCTTTAAGTCTTCCATAAACTCGCTAGAGGTGTGAGAAATAGTTAACATGTTCTTCTCCTCCTCCTTAGAGGTTTTGGCATCTGATTGGTTTGGTACTATAATGATCTTTCGCTTATTCCAAGTGAAAGAGTAAGAATTTTCCTTCCCTTTGTGTGTAGAATCCACATCAAACTGCCAAGGTCTTCCAAGAAGAACATGGCTGGCATCCATATCAACAACATCACACAACACATTGGAGCGATAGTACTTACCCAACGAGAGTGGCAGGTTGCATTGTTTGGTGATCCTCATATTCACCCCTTTCTTGATCCATCCAATATTGTAGGGATTTGGGTGATCATGAGTCTCAAGCTTTAAATGGTTCACCAAATTCTGAGAGATAAGATTCTCACAGCTGCAACTGTCAATCACTAATTTGCATACCTTGCCATTCACGGTACATTTGCTCTCAAATATTTTCTTCCGTTGTGTGTTGTCGGGTTGTGGTGTCGAGCACAAGAGACGTTGAATCACACACACCACCTCTTCACCTCTTCTTCACAAACATCTTGTCCTTCTACATCCTCAGATTCATACTCTTCGTCATCTCCATCATCATGGATAGTTGTGTTGGCGAATTTCCTCAATGGGCAATTGCTAGACACATGTCCCTCTTCACCACATTTATAGCATTTTACCACCGGCTTTGTCCTACTCTTGCCAGCTTGCCTTGGGGCAGGTTGTTTTGCCTTGGGTTGAGCGGACTTCTCTTCCACTGTATGGGAGTGACTCCTAGATGAACCTTCAGTATGAGGAAATGGAGCCTTACTTGCCTTTCTTGTCCTTGCCAACCTTTCAGCCTTTAATGCAAGAGCTTGTGCTTGGTCAATGGACCAAATTTGTTGCATCATCAAACGATCCTGAATAGTATCATTGAGACCATTGATGTACCTTGCAACTTGTTGATCTTCAGTTTCAGCAAGGTTGCACCTCACTTGTAGCCTTAGAAACTCTTCTGTATTCTGAAACAGTCCTCTTTCCTTGAGCACAGTTTTGAAACTGAATAAATAGGATCTGATCATAATCTGCAGGCAAGAATCTCCCTTTTAAAAGACTCTTCATCTGCCGCCAAGATCTCACACGAGGTTCTCCTCTTAGTCTGCGGTCTTCTTGAAGGCGATGCCACCATGCACCAGCTCCTCCTTTCAACTTGTATGCGACCAAAGAAACTCTACGGTCTTCTGGAATATTCATGACCTCAAAGAAAGTCTCCACTTCATATAACCAATCAAGGCACCCTTCAATATCAACATTTCCATTAAAAGTTGGGATCTCAGCTTTCACCTTGTATGTATCCCTTGCATATGTAGGGTTGGGTACTCTTGGATATGCATAGAGATCAGGTTCTTCAAGGGTCTCATCATATTCCTCATCTCCAGAAGCTTCAGCATAAGTTGGCCTTCTTGAGGTACCATGAACAACATGTCGTTGAGGTGTTTTTACTTCAAGATGACCTCCCTTCCTTCGCTGCCGAATATCTTCTTCCTCCTTTGATGAATCACCTTCATTGGCAGTAGGAGGAACACCCTTTCTTATCATCTCAACCAGCTGATCGAATCTCCGGTTAAGATCTTCACGTAGCGCTTGGATTTGTTGTTCTGCAGCATCTATTCTCTTTCCCAATTCCTCCATTGCTTGCTGCAGCTTACTTTCAAAGAGTACACCAAGAGCTGGAACGGATCAGCAAGGCTCTGATACCACCTGAAGCAGCACAAGGCTGTGGAGGAACAGCTCCACCTTGCTGCTACAACGTGGACAGCACAAATGTTGAAGGAACCACTTCAACGTGCTGCGCTAGATATCGCTCTAGAGGCGTGGGCTGCCAAGAGTTCAATCCAAACTCTTTAACACACAAGATCTAATCCAAGATCTTTAGGACAGAACACAAGTTCTTATTATTGATAGGTAGAGTGTACATAGGCTGGTTACATAGTAGAGGTGAGGACCTCTATTTATAGGCTCCATGAGCTTTCACTACTTAGCTCTACTTAAAGCTAGAAGGTTCTAGAGTACACTACTTAAAGCTAGGAAAGCAAATACAAACAACCTAGTTACTACTCATGGCTGGAACACTCTAGAAACCACTACACAACGTATGGCTATAGTGCCAAATTATGTAGAATATAGTAGAAGTGTGTAGAAGCCATAATGAATTTGACTCCAACTTTATTTTTATTTTAGTTTCTCTACTGTCCCTCATCAGTGTCTGACCTGCAGCCGAGCGCGCATGCCTGTAACTCCCTTTTGGGCAGTTTTGTGCGCAAAGGTTACTATCTAGATTATGAACGTGTTTGAGTTCAACCGATGATGCTCAGAGTTGATACTCAAGGCTGTTGCAAATACTACTGAAGGCTACATTTCTTCCTTGCCAATGTTCAGTGAGATTGAATAGAGCAAAAAATCAAGGGAAGTCCTTGATGTGATTGTTTAAAACAATATGATATCTGCCTGATCAGTATATGCGGAGTGCATTAATGATTTCTGCTTTGTGTTCCTGCTGCAGCTATGGTGTGATACTGTAGAATTTGCAGCTAGGATCCTTCAAAAGTGCAGAAGATTAAGGGATTGACAACCGATTCAACGCTTGTTATTGTCCTCGATCCTCAGGTAAAAACTGTAGCTAAGCTCAGGTCAACGGAAGTAGGTTGTGTATAGCATATTTGGCTTTGGAATAATTTTGCACACCGGAACCTGGTTTAACTTTCTGCAATTTTACTAATCCATAAATTAGGAAAATTGTGATTGAGTCTTAGACAACTTGGAGTTTTAAGAAGGTCAATATCAGATGTTCTTGGGTTGCCAAATGGGTGCAAAATATTGTGAATGTCATGCTGACAATCAGAAGAGCAAAAAAAAGTAATAAGTCTATTAATGTTTGATTAATTTTTCATACTGCGATGGACTATATGCTTTTGCAACAAGAAGAGCACTTTCTCCAGCTCTTGTATTAGCTCTAGAACTGTTCTCCACTGAAACCTATCAAATCTGTAATGCAGTTTCTATCTAGTTGTTGAATTCTGTAGGACATATATACTAATTTTACCTTGTTTGGCGAACATCCTAGATTCTTCATCAGGATCAATGTCTTCAGTTTCTGGAAGGTTCCCCGCTCCCAAACAGTCTTGTCTACTAACCAAGATATTAAATCATCTATAAGGCCTTGTAAATTCCATTCAGAACCAGTCAACCAGCTATGCATTAATGCTACATGGGAAACTTTGGATGACATTATGCATACCATAAAAAATGTACTGTGTTCTTGTCGAGCCCCCGTATCCCATATGCATTTTCACCGTGGTCGTTGCCTGATATTCTTTTTTTTTAAACAGAGTAAGTAGCAGGGATGAATGAAAGGTATGAACCAAGTTGTTGTCAATAAATACCAGTATATGTCTCCACGGGAATATTTCCATTTGGTGTAGCTGTACTGGGTATGTTGACAGGTTATATTCGCCCTCCAACTTCTTGCATCTGGAGACTATCGCCATTATGCTATAACTATTTTAATACCAGCTGCGCGACCTTTTGTTAAAAACATAAAATAAAGATTTGGAAGATAGAGATAATCATGAACAACGACATCAATTTGAAGGTGAAAATTTTCTTCAAAATTGGTTAGAACAATCAGTGTGGGTAAAATTAGTTTACGGAGTTTTCTTTTTTAGGGAAAAAGCTACATGATTTGTCTACGCTATTACATTGCATTTAGTTCTGTACAGGGTTAGCCGATGTGAAAACGAAGATGAAAAGGGGAAAAAAGCGAAAGAGCAGGTGCATGTTGTTCCCCAGTACATGATCTGATCATGCTTGGCTGATTTCTTTGCCCAAAGCCTTCCTCTGCAATGAGCTTCACGATCTGTCCTCTGTTTGTGTGTTCATTTTCGAAAATCCTCTTATTTCTGGATATGTCCTCTTCAAGTGTTATTCACACAACATATATGCGCAGGGAAGGTGCATACGGCCATTGTTTTCTCATGGCTTTTACCATGATGTCCAGGTGATCTTTCTAATTAATATTTTTTTATTCTTCAAATTCACATAGTTGTACATGCATTATCACTCATCAATCATTGGTGGAGTTGCATTCTGTTTTTCTAGATCACAGTAAATGTTCTTTCCTCAGACTGGAAGCAGGATTCGGATGTTATGCCTGGAAATGCATCTTCACCTACACTTATGCTATCTGATATACCTTGGAATGGACCAATTGGAGTAATACGCGTTGGCAGAATTGTTGGGAATTTTGTGTTGAACACTACCGTGGATGAGGTATATCCAACGGGGCGACATCGAGTCCGCGTGCATCCGTTCCTGTCCGCGAGGGCCAAAAACACGGCCCAACGGGGCGACGCAAACGGACCGAGGTCCGTTTTTTGGTCTGCCGCGACGCATTCCTGGCCCAAATTTGGGCCACCGATGCGTCGGCCCCGGACGCGCGGCGGACCGTTCCTGTGTCCTGCCCTAGTCCGCCCCGTGACCTCCCTGGCCCACGTGTCATCGACCCCGACGGCTAGAGCGGCCACCTACCCCGCAATAACTGTGGGCGGTGGAGCTCTTTAAATGGAGCCGGCCGGGGAAACACTAGAGCACACCAAAACTCTAGATCCTCCTCCTCCCACCACGGCGGCCACCACCTCCAACATCAGATCTGCTCGCCGGAATGTCGGGAGCGCGCGTGCCACCGAGGGAGCAGGCGCGGCAGAGGAGGCTCCTGCGCCCCATGTCGCCCGACGAGGCCAGGGTGGTGGACGCGGCGTACCGCGACTGCCTCGCCAACGACGAGGAAGAGGCGACGTACCGCACTGCACTCATGGCGCTGGTGGTGTGGTGCGCGCCGGAGCCCGAGCCTCCCATTGGCGTGGGCGGCACCGTATGCAAGACCGCGGAGGAGGCCATGGAGGAAGCCCACATGCAGCTCAACGCCCAGAGGGCGGCTGCGTTCATGTCCGCAGCGCGCGCCTGCGCCGACGCGGCGGTGGAGGCCAAGTCTGCGAACGCGCGCAGAGCTGTCGAGACCACAAGGAGGGCGGCGCGCCGCAAACGTGCCCGCGAGGCCGCGGCGGAGGCGGCCTCGGCCGCCGACGAGGGATCAGTTATCGACTGATCTCGCCTGGTTCGCCGGTGCGGTACCCCCGCCGGCGTGGCAGCCTATGTGCTGCCCATTTTCCTCTAATGCCCTGCGACGCTACGAGTGTTTCGTAGCTACGAAATGATCAAAGAAGAGGAGCTAGCCAGTCCCGGGCTGGCCTCGGGCGTGATGAAGGAAGAGCCAGCAAGTCCGTTGCAGAACGGGCATGCTGCGTGAAGTTCCTCTAGGCCGGGACCAACTTCCTCAAGGACGGAGCTCCTCTTTAATCTTCCCACTTACCGGCCGGTGGTCGGTTATTAACTTTTTAAGTTTTAGTTTAGTGTTTATTTCAATATTAGGAGAAAGCCCTAGATTTACTACGCTTTTTATGTAATTTTAGGCCCTAAAAATGTACCTATAAATGTAATCCTACTATGTAAACATGCCGTTTGTGGCCCACCTCCCCTATCTATCAATGAAAAATGCCTATATAGGGTCTGCTTAGTTGAAAAAAAAATACAAGGCGGACTCGATGCATCGCCCCGTTGGGGGCAGTGGCCGGAAAGGGGCGGACGTGGACCGGACAAGGGTCTTTTGGCGACGCAAACGGACCAAACACGGATCAAACGCGCGTCCGTTTGCATCGCCCGTTGGAGTCATCCTAACCAATGAAATAATTGTGATCTATCCTCCACTGTGCATGAACACGGAACCGTAGTGGTGTATATTTCACTGTTCGTAGATATCATATATTCATATATCCCATGAGTATTTCGTGTGTGTAATTATAGAGCTGTTTTATAGTTAAAATTTCTTTCGCATTTTTGCATAAAATAGCTAGAAAGTAACTTAAATCTAATCTTATATTTGTGGAAGATCATCAGTAAGAGGAAGAGGAGGAGTAACTGGAGCTGACGGCCGCGCACCTGACGGCGCAGTGTAGGGCCGCAAGGGCGACATCCAGGAAACCTCGCGCTGCTTGCTGGCGAGGGCGCCGTCCAATGTGGAGACAGGAAACCTCGTGCTAGCGAGGGCGCGGTCCAGGACGGAGATCTTGCGCTGAGGGGCGGCGAGCGTGCCGTCGACGAAGGTGCTGCGTGGTGGCGCTGTCCAGCACGGAGACAGGAATCCGCATGCTGCTTGCTGGCGAGGGCGCCGTCCAGGACGGAGATATCCATTCTACCGGGCGGCGAGAGCGCTGTCGATGAAGGTGCTGGTGGTGGCGCCGTCCAGGATGGAGACCTCGTGCTGCTGGGCGGCGAGCGCGCCGTCGAAGAAGGTGCGTTGTCATGTCCCAGTGGAGTAAGGTGACGGTGGTGTCAGGCTGCGTGGTGGCGCCGTCCAGGACGGAGAACTCGTGCAGCGAGGGAGCCTGTTGGCGATTGTGAGCAGTTTCTATTTTTTTTTGTGGCTTCCGTGATTGCAGGGGTTGAGAACGCACGTCGTGGAGATTCAAAATTTCCTTTTCGGTGGAGGTGAAGTAGGATTCAGTCATTGTAAATTGCTAAGTTCACACGGCGACCTGGTTGGTGGGGCCAAGCCAACGATTGTTACCGCGTTTGGTGGGGTAAGGCAACGCTGGTATTAGTTTTGTGTTGCATTGTTGGGGTACATTTAGCGGAAGTCAAGTTTGATTGTTTAATAGTCGTGGAGATACCGTGTTGTAATTACGACATGTGAACGATTAAAATTGCGTGGGTACTCTTGAAAGCCATTAGCGACCGTTCAAAAATGTCACCTCGTTATGCACGGAAGCAGGAACATCCGCGAAGCATCAAATCTGAGTACATCACCGAACGCTCGTATTTTTTGCCAAATATGGCCTTTTGACGAAACTAATTTCAAATCTGATTTCTCTCCAAAACTATTTTCAAATCTGGCTCCTAAGGTCGGCTCCAACGAGGATGGCGCCGACCTTGTACATGTCGGGTCTATCCTCATTGACACCTACCCCCTGTTTTAAAAATTCTAAATCTTTAAAAAAATTATGTGACTTTTTGGATGGCGTCGAACTGAACAAGTTTGGCTCCATCCTCATTGACGTCGATCTCAAGAGACCAGATTTAAAAATAGTTTTGAGTAGAGATCATATGTGTATTTAGTTGCTCAAAAGGACCAAATTTATCAAAAAAAATACCCGAACATCCCGCCATCGAGGTGACCACATTGAGTGACACGACGATCAACATGAGCTCCGCCAACGGAGCTTCACCAGATCCACCCGCCACGCTTATTGAACGTAACTCATCAGCATTCATATTTGAACACGTACTACTACTCCATAAGAAAATAGCCGCATACAAACGAAAGTCACTGTAAGTCTGTAAAGTAAAAATAGAGTAAGATGAAAAGCATCGAGATGGATCGGAAACTCCGAAGTCAGCTCGAGCTGTGGTGATCCGCTTATCCTTTCACCATCGAGTCATTCGTCTCCTTCGCTGACGTCATATCCCATTCTGTATAAACCTGACAAAAGATATTTACCAATACAACCTGCTCAAACGCCAACAACCCCGATCGCAAGAATCAGTGATCCTGCAGGCCGCTGGGCTAACATGGCATCGAGATGCTCCTACATTTGCTGATATAGGTGGACCCATAAATCTTCAATGCACTCACGATCCATTAATTATTCTTGTCTTGAGAAAACAACTTCCTCCTCCACGATGTACTTACCTGATTTTCCGAGTGTAGGCTGTCAGCTAGCTCGTCTTGCCCAGGCGCTCTAAACACTGAATCAAAAAATTCGGAAAAACTTATAGATGTATACCATGTACGCACAAAGTTTGTGAAAATTATACTTTCAGCATAGCCTAAACAAAAAATAAAATGTGAAGACAAAAAAGAATTTTAAAATGCCTGCTTAGTGCCATATTTTTTAGATTCTTTTACTCCAAAAGATCAAAATCTTTATTTTAATTCACTTTTTTAAAACAAAGTATACAACTACATATAGATGTATACCATGCATGCACAAAGTTTAATATAATTATGCTGCATGTACAAAAAGGATAAATGTGAAGACAAAAAGTAAATTTCAAGTGCCTACTTATCGCCACACTTTTTGTTTTTTAGCCAAAAATACTAGTATTTTTCAACAAAATTGAACTTCATCGAAATCATCTTCATGTATCCGCACAAAAAAATCATATCTTTTTTAAACTTTGAAATAGAATTTTCAATTTTTGGAAAAAATGAGCTCCATATTACTCACTTTGACTCAAAAACTTAAAGGAGAGCCTAGGCTACATGGAGCCCATTTTCCAAAATTCAAAATCTTCGTTTTATTTACTTCAAAAAATTATGATTTTTTTTACAATATCTTGGTGTTCCTCAAGCAATAAGCTAGGTGCGCAAAAGAACTGGACATTTATCTTTTTTTTCTTCCAAGTATGTTTAGTCTTGTTTTTTGATAAAGATTACTCCATCACGGTTTAGGCCCTATGCCAATGCAAGTCTCTTAGCACGGTTTATATGCATTTTGCTTATGTGCCATGTTAGTTAATGAAGAGAGAGATGAGGTTGTAGCTTATCTAACATACAACCTTTGCATGTGGCCATAGGCAAAAAATTGTGCTAGTCCAATCATATGCATGCATGAGCCCAAAATCATTAAATTAGATACAACATATAAAAAACAATGCATTGAACTAATTGTTTCTTAATTATTTATTACACCTATGATGACGTGCTAAGATACAATGCATTGGCACTCGGCGCGCATGCACAATCTCTGGGACCAAGGCAATCTCTAATTGGTGTAGAAATCGTTTGCAAGCCACGCATTGCATGCAATGAATCTCGGTAATTATGTGCTAGTTACTCCCCCGGGCCAATAATCAATCGCTTTCCTTGCATTCATAGGTGGAGACCAGCAAAAAATTAGGAGGGAGAGAAGTATGCGGGCTACTTTGCCGTTTCTCACCCCTAAATTATGCGAGCACTTAATGCATTGCGCCTTAATCCTTCTCCAATCTGGAAATGCATGATTTTAGAGTAGTATGTTAGGCTTGTTAGCACAGATTATCGTTTAAATTTGGAGGTAAATTTTTCTTCACTACTAAGTTTGTTGGAGCATCTCGATCGTTTCCCTAGGTCAAGGTCAACTCTCTTCCCATGGAAACCAAAGAGGGAGAGGGATATGGAGACTCGTAGCTTTTTTAGATAAAGAGATTTTATTACTTAAGAGTTTTAAGCATTACACCCGGCCTCTGCATAGTTAAGATGCACACAGACATCAGTTCACCAGTAACCAATTCAGAACAAAAAGTAAAAAGACGAATTACATATCATAATGAGAAATTGTAGATCCGCCTAAGATGCTGGTAGGTCTATCCGGAGTCTATGTTGCCATCCATGCCGGGAGAATAACTCCCTGGCCGCAGCCTCCAGCGTCGACGCCACCTCCAAGAATAAGTCTCGGTGCTCCACACGCTGCAGGGCCGACCATGCTCGTAGCGTAGCTGTACACCGATAGATAACTTGCATAACAGAAATATTTTTATCGTTAAAAATCTTGTCATTTCTACATAGCCACAACGACCAAATAATGGCAATCGCGCCCATCCTACAGAAGAGTTTAAACCTAGGATCCACACCATTTAACCAGTTGCCAAAAATGTTTGCAACAGTACGCGGTGGATGTAAGGTAGAACCTATCTGGATGGCTGACCATATAGATCTGGCGAATTCGCACTGGAAGAATAAGTGTGTAATGGTCTCGTCATGTTGACAGAAAACACACTTTTTACTTTCGTGTCAATTACGCTTGGCAAGGTTGTCTTTTGTAAGAATTACACCCTGACGAAGATACCACGCAAACACTTTAGTTTTAAGTGGGATCTTCATCTTCCAAATTTTGTTATTATCCTTAATATCGACTGGCACTTCGGGTAGAATTAGTGCTCTATACATAGAATCAGCCGAGAATTTGCCATTCTTCGTAAGATTCCATTGAAATTTATCTGGACCTTCCGATAATTGGACTGAATCCAATCGGATGAGCAAGGCATTCGAGGATGCTTGTCTCGTTCCAAGTAAACTTCTTCTGAACGAAACATCTGGTGGGGAGGTACCCAACACCTTCGCGATCGTGTCGCTTTTGTTTCGTACAATAGTGTACAGAGCCGGATATTGTTCTCTAAGGGTAAAATGGCCTAGCCATTTATCCTCCCAGAAACGAATTTCCGATCCATCCCTAATTGAGAAAGATCCATGTTGGAAAAAAAACTTCTTTGTAGCCATGAGGCCAGCCCAGAAGTGTGAATCGCCAGGTTTCCAAAAAACCTGAGAAACAGCTTGATTTCCCACATACTTTCTCCTAAGGAGGGTTTGCCAAACTCCATCTTCCAATAGAAGTTTGAAGAGCCATTTACCTAGCAAGGTTCTATTCTTGACCTCAAGGTCATGAATTCCGAGCCCTCGGTATTTAGGGCAACAAACCACACTCCATTTAGTCAGACGATATTTTTTCTTCTCACAATCCCCTTGCCAAAAGAATCTAGACTAGAAATAATCCAATCTTTTTAAGACTCCTTTGGGCAATTGGAAGAATGAAATCATGTACAGTACCATGTTTGTTAGTACCGAGTTTATGAGAACCAATCTTCCACCCAGGGATAAGAGTTTGCCTTTCCAGCTATTTAAGCGTAATTGAAGTCTTTCCTCCACCTTTTTCCATTCAGCATTTGTAAGTTTCCGATAATGAATCGGAATACCCAAATAGTTGATAGGAAATTGACCTTGCTCACAGCTAAAAAGTTCAGCATACAAGGCAAAACAGTTCACTTTTATGGAAATTTATCTTAAGACCCGAAAGTTGCTCGAATGCTGACAAGATCAGCTTAAGGTTACGAGTTTTTTCGATGTCATGTTCCATAAAGAGAATTGTATCGTCAGCATATTGAAGAATCAATAAACTACCATCTACAAGATGTGGAATCACTCCTTCAATTTGACCCTCAGATTTAGCACGTTCGATCAAGATAGCCAACATATCAGCCACTATATTAAATATTATTGGCGATAACGGGTCACCCTGTCTGAGGCCTTTTTTCGTTTGAAAGTATTTGCCAGTGTCATCATTGACCTTAATGGCTACACTTCCTCTCGAAACAAAGCAATTTATTAACGCGCACCACTCAGTAGAAAAAACTTTCATTCTGAGGGTCTGCTGAAGGAAAGACCATTTGACTTTATCATAAGCTTTCTCAAAGTCAATTTTAAGAATTACCCCATTCAGCTTTTTCCTATGTGACGAAATAGGCCGTAGCCCCGCTATATAAATATAGCAACCACCCGATACAACCGACAGTTTCCACATGCTGGGGCGGCAGCAAACATACACCCAAAGCAAGAAGAAGAGAAAAACAAGAAAAACAAAAGGAGACATAGGCGGATTGACTAAACGACGGAGACCCGTAACCGCTGCGCCCTCTCCACGAAGTACCACCACACTCCTAGCAGCGAACCATCGAGTCCCAAGCAGCACCTTCAAGAAGGAGAGTAACCCTGCTGCCCGGACCAGCGCGCTGGTCCTAGGGTTTCCCCCGGCACTCGAGGGGAGTGGATACGAAGCCACGACGCCCTCCAGGAAGGTATGATGTCGCCCGAGGGCGGCACCGCGTCGGTGTTGAACAAGCCGACAAGGATTTCTCCCGAACATATCCTGTCCACAACCCCAGACGATCCCTAGCACAGGAGCCCCACAAGGAAAACCTCGCCATCCAAGCCTCGCCGACCACCACCTTGCGCCACGCCGGTTACGAAGCCGCCATCGCCGTCTCACCGAAGCAACCGTCACGAGGTCTGCAAACCGGAGGTGAAGAGTAGCTCGACTAGGGGTCAGCAAAATCGCGGCCACGCGGGAGGGAACTACCTCCACCGCCGAAGGCGGTAGTCGATCGGATGCGACAGCAAGGCACACCAGTCCAGGTTAGGTCCGGCCAGGCTCAGTGTGGCGCCCCGACCCGACTACTATACAGTGATGTTGTGTGTCACCGGTTAAGCGATACCACCGGAGGTTACGGGTTTACCAATCCCCGGCCAAAACCTTTGGCAGGCGTTGTTGGGCACACCTCTCCCAACAACACAACACCCCGATCGATGCCTTAACACGGGCACAACTATCAAAGCATAATAATAAGATCAAGACTTGTGGAACAACTGGCACATCACAGACTCTACGACACAAAAATATATAATTCAACTCTTATAGTAGAGAAAGATAGCAAATGACAACCAGAGGTCACAGACCCAACATTACAACAAGCGGAAGCAAAATAGGTTGTTCTAAACAACAAGAACCAACATATGGCCTAAGAGGCCTACAGATAAACATCACAGCGCCAGCTATTCCAGGATGTCCCAAGCTGCCACCTGGGAACCCCAGACTACTCGTCGACGTCCACAAAGAACCCACCTTCGAGATCGGTGAAGTCCTCCTCTGAAACAAAAGCAAAGACGTTGAGTTCGACGAACTCGCAAGATTAAAGAGCTATTATATGCTCGATGAGGCTTTCAAAGTTTTATGGCTCTTTTGCATAAAGCTGATTTTATTTAATAAAACATGACTCCATGGCAACGACTAATCAGAATATTTTCAAAGAGGGGTAAGAAGTAACTCTTTTCTTTGAGATCACCTTTCTCAATCATCACCAACATCACCATTGTACCTGTTCATCAAAGGCACCTCCCCGAATCACCCTCGAGGAAGTCAACCTTACATTCGTGGAATTGGTACCTCTAGTACCCAAGTTTTAATCATTCCGTTTAAGTTATTCTATGATCATCGTCCATTCCCAAGTCGTCCGTAACCGTGGACACGGCTTTTCGAAAAGATTTATCCCTGCAGGGGTGTACAAAGTTGAAGTCCCCGGAGTCCCGAAGGGCCCCAGCTCCTTCGCCACGCGTACCGCCCGGCCCATTACCTGATCATTAGCTCTCTTCCTTGGAAAGCCGGCTGGTGGGAACGGTGTCGACTTCTCCCTCGTTAAAGACTTTCCAGGATCATCAGTGGCGGTAGGACTGCCAGGATCACAACACCCCGCCCCACGGCCACTTATTTTCCTAACACCACAATCCTCATCCCAGTTCATCCCACCATCATCACGCACGCGCAAATGGAAGCCCGAACTAGAGGACCCTGGCTAGCCCCGCTCGAGTTATTTAGTCTATGAGGGTTCCTGCAATTGCATAGGCCTCACGCATGGTTGCACGCTCAGTCTTGGTTCAGGAGGTACAGAACTCGCACCTAGGCGGCGAGAACGAGACAAAACACCATATCCACAATGGCCTCTCATCCCCGCCTCTTAAGCATTTTATTATCCATCTCCACAATTCTCCACCATCAACATCACTGTCACAAGTTAACACCTGTTTCCAGCATTCACCATCCCTAGTACAACTAGGCATTTCACTAAGCATGGCTAAGCACTTGCATAACATAGTAAGTATTCCATGGCCAACAATACAAACTTATGGTAATAGGAAGGTAAAACAGGTATTGGCAACAGGATTCTAATGCAACTAGTAGGATACTCTAATCCAGGCAAAAGACATTTAGAACCGCATGCAATATTATAGTGGAGAAAATAATTGCGGAAAATAGGATAAGATATGCTCAGAGGGGGGATTACGCTTGCCTTGTTCAGAGTGCTGGTAGTACTGCTCGGCGGGGTATTGAGGTGGAACCCCGTCTGCTTAATCTAACGAAGCACACACGGAAAAATAAATCAATCACCACACATGTGTACCATGCAATGCACAATCACATGATGACATGACAAGTTTATGCAAGCTAGCATCATTTAGTTTATCTAGCAAAATTAAATGGAGAGCCAATAATTAGGCAATTATTTGGAAGCAACCCCATATTTAACTTAATGATTTTACTACTACTAGAGGTGCATCAATTTAATTGTGGGCATGTATGCATGATGATGATGATTTTAGGTAGTTCACATTTTTCCGAGCATTTTGGTATGAAGAACACATTTTTCGGATGTCCGGATTAGAAGTTATTAATTTTATAAATTCTCCTTTTAATTATTTACCTTTAATTATTCTAAAGAATTTCAACAACAATAAATAAGTTTTAGTTACTCGTGTTCAAGAGGGAGAGATGAAATAGTAGGAATCATCGAGGATCGGTGTCCTAACAGCGCGAGGGGGTAGCGGGGAGTGTGTGCTAACAAGGGGGAAAAGAAAAACAAAGCAGCAGAAAAAACAGTCCAACCGGCCTGTGGCCCGGTCTGGGCCGGATTTGGGCCGGCTGGGTGGCAGACACGTCCGGCCGTCAGGCCGGTCTGTGCCGGGCTCAAGGCCGGGCATCGTCCAGAGAGGGACGGCCTCGAGGCCGATTTTGCCGGGCGCACGGCCGGGCGTGCGAGGGGAACGTCTACGGCGAACTGCGGCGTACGGCTCGCGCGAGGGATAGCAGGGGTACAGGGAGGGGCGCTGGCTCACCCTGAAGTCGTGGATGCTCGCGGTGGAGGCGGAGGTGGCCGGAAGCGGCGGTGAACGAGCTCGAGGTCCGGCGGACGGAGGCGGGGAAGACGTGGACAGCGGCGTCGATCCTCGGCGTCCCGGTTCGATTCCTCTGGCTGGGACGGAGAGGATGGCGAGGCGAAGCTGCGGGTGGTCTTCATTCGGCTTGGGGAAGCTTCAAACGGCGGCGATGTGGCGGCTACGACGAGCTCGAGCGCGGCCATGTGGGGGAGAGAGAAGGAGGGCACGGGAGAGGAGAAGAATCGAGGAAGCAGGGAGTGGAGCAGGTGGGCGTCGTGTGCTTGTGCTCCTGGCTGGATAGGGAGCAGAGGAGGTGGCCCCGGCGACGTGCGGCGCGGCATGGCGAGCTAGTCCGGCGCGTCGGGCTCCTCTCGGTCGCTACAGAGAAGGAAGAAGTGGATTTTGCAAAGAGGCCCCTGTACAGTTATTTATATCACAGATTGATCCTTTTCAGCACCGGATCAAAATACCCAGCACTGTTTTTGAAATATTTGGGGCATTTCGACACTTCCAAGAATTATGCAAAAAAATTGGGTAGCCTCTTTATAGTGATATGAAGCTCCCCTAAGTTTTCCAGAATAATTGTAACTCATTTGTTAGGAAGATAAAATAGGAATTGCTCACAGGCAAATTGAGTTTCTCTCCGTTTATTTTATTTTCCAAAACAACATAGTTTTGTCAAAATTAAATTTGGAACTTTTGGAACTTCCTTGACAAATATAAAACTCCAACAAATTTTATTTGTCACCAAAACTTGTCAAACTCATTCCGGTTAAGTTTTGGCATTTCAAGCCATGTGTTTTTAAAATGGTGCCCAAAACCATTTGTGTGTTGTTTAGCAAGTTGAATTTGGATGCCATGAAGCAATGCAACACAAAAGCGAAAATTTTACTCGGGTTTTTTTTTAGGTTTTCGAACTTTGGGCTGTTACACTCAGCGAGCCCGTAAAGCCCAGCGGGGGCACACCAGTCCTAATAGGGTCCAGCCGGGCCCAGATTGGGCCCGTAAAGCCCGTCGTCACACTGCAACCGGAGCGGCCGCCATCATCGCTGCTCTCCTACACGAACACATCCACCTCCAACTGCAGATCGGGGCACACAAATGGCAGGCCAGCCCGTCCAGATCTGGGCGGAGCAGCCCGGGCGGAGCCGCCCCTGTGCATCCCGCCGTCCAGCCATGGGAGCCGCTCCTCCGCACCACATGGACACCGCCGCGTCGCCACCACTCGGCCTAGACCGAACCACCGCCGTTGTCATGGGGTTGTCACGGCAGATGTTACCATAGGGTAACTTGAGTTGTTGGGCCAGGCAAAACTAGTGTCTGGGAGATTGTTTAGCTCTGCAAGGACAAAGGATTTACCTAGGTTCGACCTCTCCATTGGAGATAACGACCTACTTTCTGCTATGCTCTTATTGATCTCGATCTCGATAACCTGGCTACAACAACAGAGCTGGATCTCGATTTAGGTTACAAGGTTCGCTTGGTAGTGGTGATAACTATGGTCTCTCTCTCGTGTAACTTCTGTCAAGCTTGTCTCGTAGGAACTTGTCTAACTATGACCTAGGAGCCCCCTTATATAGACGGCCGGGTCTCCTGGTTCTATACATGGTAAGCCCGGGTTCTACCCAGACTCGGAGTCCTACTCTAGATCTTCTGGCCTTCGTGTCCTCCAAGTCCGGCACCACCTATGGATCTTCTAGAAACTTTCCTTTACTAGCTGGGTCACCGACAAGCATGCTGGCCCAACGACGTAACCCGGCCCATGCTGATGGTTAGATGTCCTGGCCGGGCCTTCTGCCTGGCGGGTCATGCTTCCCTCTTCATGGGCCTACCGGGTTATTATCCCCCCATCAGTAGCCCCCAGGTTAACCGGGTCTCAAGGTTGGCATGCTCTTCTTTTAATCTTGAGCCTTGTGCTCTTGTTTAGAGCTGTCATCCTGGCTGGCCGGGTTAACCCCCTGAAACATAAGAATAACATATAACAAGTTAAATACCGGGTTACATTGCTTTTTTCCTTAGCTAGGCCAGCTCTCCTTGGCGGTCCATATCGTAACCCGGCTTTCTCATACCGGGTTCATACGCCTCCGGGTTTCATACTCAACACTTAGTGAAAATTCTAACTAAACTGTGAGTCAATCTTTTAATCAATCTCAATCGTGATCTCATCTGATAATTTCCCGTGATTGTCTCATTCTGTTTTGTCGTTGACTTTTGGTCAAATATCCTTATCTCTTCGCCTTTTACCACAACACCCCTAGGGCTTTTTACTGCGCCTATAAGTATAGGGTTAGGTAAAACAGTGCGATCACTTTCCCCATTTTCCTCCTTGGCCTGTTCGTCTTCTTCCTCATGCAGCCGCCGCAACGCATCTCGAATCGAGCTCCCAAATCTCGATAAAAAACTCCGCAATCACCATCAGTTCATCCAGCCGTGCTGCGCCCTCGATTCCAGGCTCAATCGCACCCGCAAACACTCCACATCTTCCTCTCCTCGCACCCACCTCCATTGCTAGGGTTAGGCTAACTCCACTTTAGAGATTGGGCACCACCACAGCTCCGCATCAATGGGGAAGGAGAAGCTGAAGTCCGGAGGTCCCAAGGCCGAGAAGAAGAGCGCAAAGAAGGGAGCCAGCTCCAGCGCCGCTCTAGTGAACTGGACCAGATCCAGCGCCACGGACGCGACGTTGCAGACGTACGTGAACCGGGGCGAGCTTCCGCCCAAGAACAAGATCCACTGGCACGCTCCTGGAGAAGAAATGCGGCCCAATCCCAAGGAAGGTGAGATCGTGGTCTTGCTCGATCATGTTTCCCATGGTCTCCGCCCTCCGGGCTCTCTGTTTTTTCGCAAAGTCTTTAAGTACTATGGGCTCACCACCCTAGATGTTGCTCCCAACTCCATCCTTAACATTAGCAACTTCGTAGTTTTCTGTGAGGACTATCTCCAGATGGCTCCTAGCCTTGAACTCAACAGGCCGGCTCTTCCTCGACCTGATTAACAGCGAAGTCACCACTAAGGACACCTCAACTGATAACCCGACATTTATTGTTCCAAGCCCCACTGACCCGGCTACTGATGAATTGCCGGGTCCTCAGACTGCTAGACCTCCTCTCAAGAGGACTCAGGCTGCCATTGCAAAGGTGTCGTACTCTCGTCTTTCAAATTATACAATGAACACCTCTCAATCCCAAGCGCACATACAGGCCCAGGAACTTGAGAAGGAAGCTGAAGCCAGCAAGAAACCACGAACCCGGTCTGCTGCAAACCCGGGCTCTCTGAACACAGGTATACCTCCATGTTCTTTAGCCAGTTGGGCCAAATCCATCCAGAAGACGCATCCTTTAGCTGGCAAAATCCAGGCCGCTAAATCATATTCTTTGACAGCTTCATCCTCAGACAGTGTTAGCACACCCGAGGACTTCCAAATCAATACCGAGTTAGAAATGCTCTCATATCTTTCCAATACCTCACTATTTTACTATTCTTTTGACTAAACCACATTGTTTTGCTTTGTATCAGTGCCAAGGCCTTTGCGGATGAAGACCCGGACTCTCCTCCAGCTGCATCTCCTCCTCCAGCTACAACAGAGCCATCTCCTATGGAGGCACATATTGAAGAGCCGGCGGACAGAGATGAGCCCATGGAGAATCTGACCCCCGTTGCTTCTCCAAAAAGTCCAACTGCTCCTGCACCAGAGCCATCTTCAGCTGCTCAGTCGCCCGGGCTAGGATCCGGTACAAAGGAAGATGAAGTGCAGGTCACTGGAGCCTGGCACGTCCCTGTACAAGATGCCCCAGAAGTTCTGGCCAAAGTGACTACTCCAGTAGCTAGCCGGTCTCTTCTGCCAAAGGCAAAGACCCGGTTCCTGCATCTGATTTACTGGCTCTGGATTCTATGTCCACGCCGGCCCTTTGCGATGAGTATCTCTCTCGCCTTGCTCAACACAAGAACATGGAGTCTGAGCTGGTCATCCTGATTCAGAAGCGATACCAGGAATATTTTGTTTTGTCTATACTTCTTCTTGCATAAATATACCCTAAGTAGCCCCCAAGCTCTAAGATTATCACTTGTTGACGAGCTTGGTGCTTAAAATAGAAATGCCTTAGATAAAACTTCAATCATGTAGGCCCCAAGTGCCGGGTTGTCTGTTCACAGCAACCTGGGACTAAAAAATTCGTGTTTTAGAACTTGTCAGCCTTCATAACAAACTTTAAACACTATAGCCCCCAAGTGCCGGGTTGCCTGCCTGCAGCAGCCTGGGACTAAAATATAGAAAACTTCAAAATTTGCACGAGTAGCCCCCAAGTACCGGGTTGCACGCCTGCAGCAACCTGGGGCTGCACTTTATTCCATCCTGGTAAAATTTGAACACTGTAGCCCCCAAGTTCCGGGTTACCTTTCCTACAGTAAACTGGGACTAGCTTTAACTTTGTCTCTCCGCATTATAACAGGAACATGTTGCCAAAGCCGAGGAAGAAATTACCCGGCTCAGAGGCATTATAAAATCTGAATCTGAAGCCCGGCTCACAAGTTCTGAACAACTTGAGGCCTTGGAGAAGAAGGTCACTGAGCTGACTCAAGAAAATTCTGATCTGAATAAAGAACTGGACAACCATGAAGAGCACTGGAAAGAACAGAATTCCAACCTCCAGAAGCAGTTGGATGCAGCGACCAAGGAACTGACCCGGTTGAAGAAGATGATCACCTCCATGGTCGCCTCCTTAGTGGGTAAGTACCATTCCTCTTAATCACGAAATCGTTTGAACAAGCAGACCCGGATATTAGTTCTCACCACTGTATATACTTGTTTCAGGTCCTCGCGATGGAAACCTTCGCAAAACTGCCGTGGAGAAGGTCAAATGCATGTATACTCTGGTACGCCAGTTATACTTTGGCAATTGCGAAGTCATCAAAGCAGCAAGGAACTGGGAGAACCCGCCAAGCACTTATACTGAGGTGCTTGGCCATCTATCAACGATGCCTCAGTGGATCCACCTTTTGAAGAAGTCTGCATGCAGAGCCGGGGTGATGCGTGGCCTTGCCTTGGCAAAGGCTATCATCCCAACCTTAACTCGGCTCCTCTGAAGGACGGCTTTCCACAGTACAACACTGATGGCACATAATTAGACAAGAAGAGCTACTCCCGGGTCATGAAGCAAACCCAGCACGTTGCCACTGTCATTGCAAGCAAGATGACACCACGCTGCAATATGGATATACCGAAGCAGACGAAGAGATCATGGACGACGAGACACAACGTATTGACCTCCTCCAAAGCTACAAGGACTCCATTGACCTAGAGAAAGGTGCTCCCAGTACCTCCACTGCTCCAACTTCAACTACACCAAGCGTTCCTCCTCCATCACGAGCTGCCGTTGAAGACGATGATGAGGGATATTTCCAATCTCTTCAACAAGTCACCAGGCGTGGAGATGGAGCCCCCAAGACCCGGGCCAAGGAGACAAGGACCACAGGAGCTGAGCCGGCAACTGCCAAGGTAGACAACCCGGCAGATGCTACAGAAGACACCCCTGCCGCTGCTCCGTCCGATAACCCGGCTCCTGAGGCTGGCGCTTGAAACACTCATGCAGATGCTTTATCTCTGCAAAAAACAATCTCATTCGGCCCTTTGGGCAGTTTATTGTAATAACTTAGCACTTTTATCCCTTGCTTGCAATGGTGTGTCTATACACCGATGAAACCTCGTTTGAATCATGTGAAACTTTTGCCTTAAGATATATGTCTGTCTTTGGTTTCGATGACCCTTTTGATTTCTTTAACTGTGAGTTGGCTTTCGCATGGATTTCTGTCGCAACTTCTCTGATAAAAACAGGGTCAAACCAAGTCCCATTGGGCATCATGGTTGATTGAATTTCCAGGTGAGCAATCAGGCCATATAATTGCGAGTCACATCAAACTCAACAGCAAGATAACCAAGAATAAAACTGGTGGCATAAAAGCCGGGTCTTGGGATTGCAGCTACAAACTATTCAAGTGAGAGCCCCCAAGACCTGGATCAATGTTTATAAAGTAATGGCTTAACTATGCAACATTACCCCATTGATCCTCATACTGATGAGACGCGCTCTTTGGGCATCTTCTATGATAAAAAATTGCAACACATCTATATTTACTTGTTCTACAACAGAAAACATAAGGAACTAAACTACAAACTAAACATGCATACAATGAACAAAAACAATACAATAACCCCAAACTCTCTTTGCCGGGTCTCAAAGAACTTTGGGACCCGGATAACCATAAAGCCGGGTCTTGGATAAAAAACTGTGCCACCTTAATGACCAGCCCCCAAGACCTGGCTTATCATCAAACTGTGCTACGGTACATCTCAATCTTTTAGAGAATAACCGGCTTTCAAACACAAACTGAAATGTAAACTGAGACAACACAAATTTCTGTTCAACCTTCACTTTATTGATAGAAAAGGTTAGGTCAGCAAGCCCCTCATTAAAAACCTTCCAGTCCCCTTAGGTACCCTGGTAAGGAAAAGAGCGCGTCTGAAACCTGCTGCCTGTTACATCGTGTATTACATCTGATATCTTGCTCTCATGCTAAGTATAATATGGGCGCAGCTGGGCAATGTTCCATGGCCGCTCGCGCTCCTCCAATGAAGAAGTGGAATGTGTTGTGTCGTTCACGTACTCAGATTTCTCTCTAGCATCCACCAGATAATACGAACCATTGTGCAGATTCTTGCTTATGATGAACGGTCCCTCCCATGGAGGAGATAACTTGTGCATCCCTTCTTTGGATTGCGTCCACCGCAGCACTAAGTCACCCTCCTGGAAAGTGCGAGTTCTAACCCGGCGACTGTGATACCGCCTCAAATCTTGCTGATAATTGCAGATCTTTCCAATGCTTGTTCTCTATTTCCTCGAGCAAGTCCAAAGAATCTTGCCGGGTTGCTCATTCTCAGCTTCAACATAAGCCGCCACTCTAGGCGAGTCATGTATAATATCACTTGGAGTACTGCCTCTGCCCCATACACCATGAAGAAGGGCGTCATCTTTGTGGATCTATTTGGCGTTGTATTGATTCCCCAAACACGGATGGTAACTCCTCAACCCACGCCGGCGGCTCTGATGCACGGACCCGGAGACGTGGTTTTAAGCCTCGTAATAACTCTTGATTTGCTCTTTCTACTTGCCCATTGGCCTGTGGATGAGCAACTGAAGCCACATCCAAACGTATACCATTGTTTCCACAAAACTTTGCCATCTCTCCAAGTGACATGTTAGTTCCATTATCTGTGATGATGCTATGAGGATATCCAAACCGATGTATGATCTTTTTCACAAACTTAACTGCTGTAGCTGCTTCACAATTTGTAACTGGCATCACCTCAACCCACTTTGTAAATTTATCAATGGCAACTAAGAGGTGGGTTTTCTTGCAAGGGGACATATGAAAGGGACCCACCATATCAAGCCCCCAGACTGCAAAAGGCCAGGTCAAAGGTATTGTTCGCAATTCCTGAGCCGGCACATGAACTTGCCTTGCATATCTTTGACACCCATCACATCTGCTCACCAAGCGCTCTGCATCTGCCTGGGCCGTGAGCCAAAAGAAACCGTGTCTGAATGCTTTTGCTACTAAAGATCTTGTTGATGCATGATGACCACAATCTCCCTCATGGATCTCTTTCAAAATTTGCCGGCCTTCCTTTCCAGAACACATCGCTGAAATACTCCTGACACGCTCCTTTTGTACAATTCACCATCAATAACCACGTAAGCCTTAGCCCGGCGTACTATTTGCCGGGACACAACTTCCTGTGTGGCAACTCCCCTCGCAGAAGATACGCAAGTAAGGTTCTGTCCACTCTGGAATTTCATGGTTGCTGCTACCAACTGTGAATCCGGGTCATCTTGATATGCAAGTTCTTCCTCATCTTGAAGCTTGACTGACGGAGTCCACAATTCATCCAAGAAAACATTAGGTGGAACCGGCTCTCGCGTGAGCCGAGTCTTGATAAAGCGTCTGCAGCATCATTTTTCCTGCGATCAATGTGATCCACCTGATAGCCTGAGAAGAACCCGGCTACCCTATCCACTTCTCTTCTGTAAGCCGCCATTGTTGCATCCTTCCTATCCCATGTTCCTGAAACTTGCTGTGCCACAAGATCTGAATCTCCATAGCACTTGATACGCTTGATGTTCATCTCCTTTGCCATGCGCAAACCATGCAGCAAGGCCTCATATTCTGCCACATTATTGGAACAATCAAAGTGAATTTGTAACACATAACTCAACTTGTCACCTTTTGGAGAAGTTAACACAACTCCGGCTCCTGAACCTTGCTCTTGCTTAGACCCGTCAAAATGCATGACCCAAGATTTGATACTTGGTGTAAGGGTGGTGCACTTAACTGTGTCCAATCATTAAGAAAATCACCAATGCTTGAGACTTGAGCTGTACGAGGCTCATAGTTGATATGATGGCCCCATCTCTATTGCCCACTTGGCAATTCTTCCTGTAGCTTCTGAGTTTCTGATAATATCTGCTAATGGAATTGAACTGACCACTGTGATTGGATGTTCCTGAAAATAAGGCTTCAACTTTCTACTCGCCATGAAAACACCAAACACTAATTTCTGCCAATGTGGATAGCGCTGCTTTGCCTCTGATAATACCTCACTGACGTAATAGACCGGCCTCTGGACCGGGTTTCTTTGCCTACTCCTTACGCTCGACCACCACCACAGCGCTAACAGCCTGAGGCCCGGCGGCGACGTATAATAGCATGGGCCTTGGGACCCGGCGCTGCAAGAATTGGCGCCTCTGATAACTGCTTCTTGAGAGCTTCAAATGCCTCATCTGCCTCTTGATTCCACACGAAGTTGTCCGTTTTCTTCATAATTGTATAAAGGGATGGCCTTCTCTCCAAGCCGGGATATAAACCGGCTTAGCGCAGCTACACACCCGTTAACTTCTGAACATCTGCCAATTCCTCAGGTTTCTTCAAACTTTGAATAGCCTTGATCTTTTCCGGGTTTGCCTCAATTCCTCTTCTGATACGATGAAACCAAGGAGCTTCCCAGCTGGAACACCAAATACACACTTTGTAGGATTGAGCTTCATCTTGTACTTTCGCAAGTTAACAAACGTCTCTCTTAGGTCATTAATGAATGACCCGGCTTTCTCTGTCTTGATCACCACATCATCCACATAGCATGCACATTGCGCCCAATCTGATCATGAAAACACTTCTGAATACACCTTTGATACGTGGCACCTGCGTTTTTCAACCCAAACGTCATGGTCTTGTAACAAAAAGCACCAAACGGGGTTATGAACGCTGTCTTTTCCCAATCTTGCCGATTAAGCTTGATCTGATGATATCCTGAGTACGCATCCAAAAAACACAAGAGCTCGCTGCCCGCAACTGCGTCAATGATTTGATCAATGCGCGGCAGTGCAAACGGGTCCTTGGGACAATGCTTATTCAGACTTGTAAAATCAATGCACATCCTCCACTCATTATTTTTCTTCAGAACTAGAACCGGGTTAGCCAACCACTCTGGGTGAAAAACTTCCATGATAAAGCCAGCTGCTAGGAGCCGGGCTATCTCCTCTCCTATAGCCTTTCTTCTCTCTGCATTCATTTTCCTCAAACCTTGTTTTACCGGCCTTGCTTGGGATCAACATGTAAGCGGTGCTCAGCGAGTTCAGTCGGAATGCCAGGCATGTCACTAGGTGTCCATGCAAAAACATCCCGATTCTCACGGATGAACTCGATGAGCGCGCTTTCCTATTTATCAGTAAGATTGGACCCTATGGCGAACTGCTTGGAGGAATCTCCAGGCACGAAATCCACCATCTTTGTATCTTGGGCGGCCTTGAACTTTGCCCTGTCATCTTCTGTTGTTGGTTTTTTAATGCTGTGTTATCCTCCGGGTCAAGATTAGACCTATAAGCTTTCAACTCCTCTTTCGCACAAGCACGTTCTGCCAAGGCCGCATCTCCTTCATCACACTGCTGCTATCTCTTTGTTGCCATGAACTGTGATGATCCCCTTAGGACCCGGTATTTTCAACTGTAAGTACACATAACACGGCCTCGCCATGAACTTGGCATAAGCCGGCCTTCCAAACAGTGCATGATAAGGACTCTGAAACTTCACCACTTCAAACGAGCCACTCTGATCTAAAGTTGTCAATGGACTCGCCAAAAGCAACCTCTAACGAAATTTTTCCCTCTGGTGGCTGACTTTCCTGGAACTATGCCATGAAAAACTGGATGTCTTCTGTAACTGTGATTCTTTGAGACCCATACGCAAAAACGTCTCCCAATATAAGATGTTGATACTACTTCCACCATCCATCAGAACTTTCTTCAACTCAAAGCCATCCACTTGGGGGCCACAACCAAAGCTAACAGACCGGGTGCTCAACAACATCCGGGTGATCCGCCCTGCTCCACGTGATCGTATGCTCTGACCACCTTAATATCTTGGGACTCCTGCAGCAACTGCATTAACCGCCCTTTTGACTACTTTTCGCTCTCTCTTGGTTGTGCCACTGGTGTATATATGATATTGGCCAAGTTGCTTTGGCTGCTGTGAAAACCGCCCTGATTGCCTGTTTTGACCGGCTCCTGAATTATTGGTGGGTACTGCATTTGCTCCAGTTAAAGGTCCGCAGCCGGGTTACCACCGGGCCGGGTCCTCCACTTCTGCCTGCTCCTTGCAGTGCTCTATGTATCTCATTGTTTTTCACCTGTTTAGATCTACACACTGGGCCAACGAGTGGTTGGCGGGTCTACCGTTCCTGCTATGGCGAGGACACGGCATCCTGAAAGCCTCTTCAGTGCTGGTTGGGCGTGACATTTGATAATTGTTTCCACCATTATAGTTTCCATTATTTCCTTGATACCCTCTATTGTCCTGAAAATTTCCTTCCATCCTTTGCCTCTGAAACCCGGCATTTGTGTTTGCCACCAACTCTGAACTTCCCTCATTGTGCCCACGCTTGTGTTGATTCTGATTGTTGTTGTTATTGTTTCCATTGCCATTGTTGTTCTTTCCTCCATTATTCACTGGACCTTTCCTTTCTCTTCCTCATTATCATCCTGGGTCTTGTCCGTGGCTGCGTGCCTGTTGCAAGCATCCATCAACTCAGCCATGGTGACTGGCTTGACCCGGTGGCCCTCCTTCATACGGCCCAGCTTCTGGACCAGGGGAACAAACTTGCATGTTTTTCCATCGATGAAATCGCATCCTTGGGCTCAATACCAGATGAGGAGTGAAGGATCTCCGTGACCCGTCTCATCCAATGCCGCGCTGACTCACCCTTCCTCTGTACACAGCGATCAAGGTCTTCAATAGAAAATAAACGCTTGCATGTACCTTGAAAGTGCTTGATGAAAACTGCCTTTACTCGTCCCATGACTTGATGGATTTCTCTGGTAAGTTCTTGAACCATAATTTTGCCGCTCCATCACTCATCATCAATACATATACTTTGCACAAACATTCTCCGTGGCGTTGCGAATACACATTGCCATCTCATAACTGCTCAACCAACTTGCCGGGTCATGCTAGGCTCGTAATTGGATATCTTGTTGGGCTCCTTGAACTTCTCAGGGAAAGGCTCTACTCTAATGTCATCTGAAAGACACTTTGGCCCGACTAAGTTAGAAGAACTTGCTACAAAATTATTGTTACTGGTGAACTTATGGACGCAGCTGCTGGTGCAGCGCCAGGTCCTCCTTGCGGCACTGCTACGACAGGTACCGCCGGGTTCGCGCTGGCCGCCCATCTCGCTCGCGATCCATTGACTATCTGCTGAGCCACCAAAACTGCAGGGCGGGCTGATATTGCTGGTTGTTCTGGTTCTGTTGAGGCAGATTCTGCTGCTACGCCACGGCAGGCCTGGCCAATGGCGGGGTCTCGCCATGGCGGCTCTTGGTATGCTTACTATGATAAGTTGTGGAATGCAGCGCACTTTTCTCCTTTGAATACTAGACTTGCTAAACTACTGCGGTACGTAACATGTCAATGGCACGCCGGGCTTCAATTTCCGCTGGCGAATCTCCAAGGGGAATACGGTCGAGCGCTAAAGTTGCGGCGTACATGTTATCCGCTGGATTGGAATAATGACCCGCTGGCGTGTGGAACCTCGGCGCTCGTGGTGGCAGACCCGGATTTCCCCCGGCTCCCCGGCGAGTAAACCCGGTGATCCGCCAATCGCGACACCGGCTCCTCCAGTCCCTCCGTTGGGCTCTACACTTGTTCCGATAATTGGATTTGCTTGAGTCACACCAATGGGTTGATCCACCGGCGTTCTGAATAATACTACTGGGTTTATGGTATTCTCTCCCGGAGCCAACCGACTCTAGTGTCTTCTCTGGTGGACCCTTGTCATATCATTAAGCCGATTCTCTTGCTCTTCAATTTGCTTCTGTCTAGCTTCCATCTGCTGTTTTTCTGCCATTGTGTCTCTACGCATCTGTTCCAAAGCCCGACGCGCTGTATCCAACTCTATAGCTGTTGCTGCTGCATTTTCTGGAGTAACCAATCTTGTAAGTGCTGTTGGGTCTAGGGTCAAGCCATTGCTGAACAAGGTAGGAGCACTAGCTGTATTATTTCTTTCTTCGCCCTGAGCCCGGTTGTTGAGGAAACCAAAGCTATTTCTGTAACGAGCCGTGTCTTCACTTTCATCCGTCACCGAAGCGGGGTCTCCATCCATCCTCTGACCCGCCAGCTCCAGAATTTGCGGTAACAGTTGCTGTTGCTGATCCGGGTTTGAAGCTAGTGGAACAACAGTCGATGGTGACGCCCCAGCGTTGATCGAAGGTGTTGTGTAAACTGCCACCCTCCTAACTGGGCTTGCGATGTATTCTTGCTCCTTCTCGTCCTCTTCTTCTGCCTTGTACCCGTACCGACCTTCAACCAGGGGCAAGATTGATTCTGTATCTTCTTCCGGCTCCATCGCATCACCCGGGATCCATGCTGGCTCTCCCGACCGTTCCTCGTGCAT
This sequence comes from Poa pratensis, assembly GCA_947311845.1. NCBI lineage: Eukaryota > Viridiplantae > Streptophyta > Magnoliopsida > Poales > Poaceae > Poa > Poa pratensis. The sequence goes on along the minus strand of CAMZMU010000069.1, from coordinate 3,027,420 downwards.
GACCGAAGGTAGCCCGGCTTCTGACGTGCCTACTGACTCCTCCCCGTCAGATTGGACGAGCGTGGCGGCTCCTGACACAGATTCATACTCCTCATCACTAGCAGATCTAATTGCATGTACCATACCAACAAAAACATTAATCTTGCCAATTGGAATAACATCACCTGATTCCAGCAGATCCGATTCCGGCCCCCAGCCAGAATCGTCGACGACGGATTCTCCTTGCGAGTTGATGGTAACCTCGCCGAAAACAAAGTTCTTGATTCCTTGCATAGCTTCTCCCATGATGATGACACCTTTGAACGCAGGCCCCATGGTAGGCGCCAACTGTCGTGGGGTTGTCACGGCAGATGTTACCATAGGGTAACTTGAGTTGTTGGGCCAGGCGAAACTAGTGTCTGGGAGATTGTTTAGCTCTGCAAGGACAAAGGATTTACCCAGGTTCGGCCTCTCCATTGGAGATAATGACCTACTTCCTGCTATGCTCTTATTGATCTCGATCTCGATAACCCGGCTACAACAACAGAGCCGGATCTCGATTTAGGTTACAAGATTCGCTTGGTAGCGGTGATAACTATGGTCTCTCTCTCGTGTAACTTCTGTCAAGCTTGTCTCATAGGAACTTGTCTAACTATGACCTAGGAGCCCCTTATATAGACGGCCGAGTCTCCTGGTTCTATACATGGTAAGCCCGGGTTCTACCCAGACTCGGAGTCCTACTCTAGGTCTTCTGGCATTCGTGTCCTCCAAGTCCGGCACCGCCTCTGGATCTTCTAGAAACTTTCCTTTACTAGCCGGGTCACCGACAAGCATGCTGGCCCATCGACGTAACCCGGCCCGTGCTGATGGTTAGCTGTCCTGGCCGGGCCTTCTGCCTGGCGGGTCACGCTTCCCTCTTCATGGGCCTACCGGGTTATTATCCCCCCATCAGCCATCCCTAGCCACACCGCCGCCGGAGGAGGGCCGCCCCGCGAGGCCTCCAACGCGCACGGGTAGTGGACAGCCACCGCCGCCGGCCTCTCCCGAGCAGCGCTCGGCAGCGCACGCCGACGGCGGCGGGGGGAGAAGGCAGCGAGGGGGGGACGGGAGCAAGGAGAAGGGGAGCCACGCCGGCCGCCGCGGGGGCGGCGCGGACACGGGGAGAGAAGAGGAGGGGGAGGGGAGGGCCGGCGCGGCCGTCCGGCGGCGGCGCGGGCGCGGTTAGGGTTGGGGAGAGTCGCCTCGAGAGGGGGGCGGGGAGAGGCTCGAGAGGGGCGCGGCTAGCTTTTTCCTATGTAGCTCGTGAACTGTTTCATGTAGGATCGCAACTCCATCAAGGATGTTGTGGCCTTGCATAAAAGCCGTCTGAGATGGACGAACCACATGATCTGCCATATTGTTCAGTCGAATCGTAGCCACTTTGGTGAATATTTTAAAACTAATGTTAAGAAGGCATATAGGTCTAAATTGTTGAATCCTTTCTGCCTCGTTAACCTTAGGTAATAAAATTATCTCACCAAAATTGTGACAAAACAACTCTAGATGTCCATTGTGAAGACATGCGAACATTTGAAGTAAATCAGACTTGATAACATCCCAAAAGTTCTGGTAGAACTCAGCCGGGAAACCATCAGGTCCAGGTGTTGTATTATGTTTCATTTGGAAAACCGCCATCCTCACTTCCTCCTCTGAGTAGAGTTTAGTAAGTAGACTATTTTCTGCATCTGAAGCCTGGGGGGTATCCTCTGTTCGAGACTCATCCATAGTGAAATTTCCTTCCTCTGGAGCACCGAACATGCCTTTATAGTAATTTGTAATGTACGACTTTAGTTGTTCATGGCCCTCAATCGTTCCCTCATCCTGGACTAGAGAATGAATGCGCTTTTTCCTGTGTCTGCCATTGGCAATACTATGGAAATAGCGAGTATTCGAATCCCCTTCTAGAATGAATTGGGCTTTAGAACGTTGATACCATTTTAACTCCTCCTCTCGCAGTAGCTTCGCTATCTGTGCATTGGATTGGCTCTTTGGCTCAATCTTTTGCGCGGATAGTAATCGAACTTCTGCTAATGCTTCTAGAGCATCAATTATCGAGGAAAGTCGTTCCTTCCCTTTTTAAGTAAACCAGAAGTATGACGAGCCTAGCCAACGATGTGTGTGCGTAAAGCACGTATCTTGTTGTTCCACCACTGGATAGGCGTATCACCCACAACTGGTCTTTCCCAAATTCTTTTAACCATCTCATGGAAACCCTCGCGGTGCAGCCACCCAAGCTCAAACTTGAACCGTGGCTTACACTGTGGGTCAGGTATTCCAGTGGTCAAAAGAATGGGAGCATGGTCTGACAATCCCTCAATACGTTCTAGAGCCCGTACCGACACCAGTGGGAACCTAGATTTCCAATCAGTATCCATCAGTACACGGTCTAGTTTCTCATATGCGGGTTCAGGGAGAGAATTAGCCCAAGTGAACTGTCTCCCCACCATTGTTATCTCTCTTAAGTTCAAGTTGTCGATGACTGCATTGAACAAAAGAGGCCAACGGTTGTCAAACCGACCTTTACTTTTCTCAAATGGAAAACGTGGCATATTGAAATCCCCACCGATGATAACAGGGTGTGGGTTATCTTTTGCCAAGTTTACCATTTCACAGAGAAAAGAAGTCTTAGCCGCTTCCTGAGCCGGCCCATACACGGCAACAAGACTCCAAATGAAATTATCGGATTTATTACGGATGTGCATTTTAATATGAAAATCACCATCCGTAACATCCAACACTTCCATGGTATCAGTCCTGATGCCAAGTAGAATGCCGCCGGAACGGCCATGAGGGGGACGTGAGTACCAATCAAACTCTATACCGCCCGAAAGTCGGTTCAATAGAGATTGCAAAAACTCACGTCTACCCGTCTCAGAAATACCTAAGAAATCCAAATTATGGTCCCGAACACAACCAGCAAAGTGCAAATATTTAGCCAAGTCACCAAGACCTCTGCTATTTGCAAACATGCCATTCATTGGGAAACCGTGGGGGATTTGGATAACTTGGCCCGTTTCCGAGACTTGTTGGTGGTAGATTTAGATTTCCAACCGGATGCTTTTAACTCATACAATGAGCTCAAACCGTCGTCATCCAAACCACCCTCGAACACTTCACCAATTAGATGAGAAAGAAGCTGACCATCTGATGTGGCATTCGCTTCTTCTTCATCCAAATAGGTGGCTGTCAACTTAGTCAAAACTTTAGGAATAACCGTTAGACGGTCAAATTCCATATGCCTCAAGACATTAGTTGAAAACTCTACTTGTTTCTTACTACTACCAAGATTAAAACCTACACTATTAAGCTTGGACTGAATCGAAATAGGAGAAAACGAAAGAAAAGACTTTGATTTCATTTCCGTACCTAGAGAGTCCAAGTTGTGCGCCGCTTTACGACGCATAGCCTTCTTCAACGAGTCCTCGTCCGTCATGGAAGACCTATCCGCCGCCACCCCAAACCTCTCACTACGACGGATCGGAATGACTCCATCGGTAAAGACCGTCGTAGTGGGTGGCGGTGTACGCGGCGAGACAGAACCCGTCTCCGTAGGCGTGCTCGCAGAAGAAGCAGAAGCATGGGTCGGCAAGGTTGGAGTAGCAGCCGCCCCCGCCACTACAGCAGCCTCCAACGAAGCAGTACTCGTCGGGTGGGTCGGAGTCAGAGTCAAGACCCCACCCGACCTAGCTGTGTCAGAGTCGAGACGTACCCGGGGGGGTTGAGCTGACGAAGAAACCCCCTCCAGGTCCAGCCCAGCAGGAGAGCCGGCACCATGGGCCAGCCCGCCAGCTGCTCCCAGCCCAGCAGAAGCGCCAGCAGCGAGCGCAGCCTGGTCAGGGGCCGAACTGGGCCGGCCCGGCTGCAGCCTAGCCTGCGCCTCCAGCGTCGCCTCCAGCGCCGAGAACTGCAGCTGCCCAGTTGGGCCGTAACCTGTCGCCGCCGCGCGTGGAGGCTCCGTTTGCCGCTCCTCAGGCCCAGCAGGGGTCCCCAAAGACAACGCCAAGCCAGGCGACCCCTCCTGCTGGACCGAAGCAGCGAGAACACCTGGCGCTGCACCCTCATCCCTCAACAGACCCGGTGAGACACGTCTTATCCTCGATACAATCTCAATCCCGCGAGGTGTTTGCGGATGAGGATTATATGGGGTAAAAACCATGGTAGTCCTCTGAGTAGTTGGCTGCGAAGAGGTCCCAGATTTTCCAAGATTGGATACACCCGAGGTTTGGTTCTCATCCACATCCATGCCCATAGTCTGTGACAAACTCATATCAGCGGTATCCATGGAACCGTCCTCAAGACCCCCATTCTCATCATCGGCATCATCACCTTTGCGACGCCAAAAATATGGAACAAACTCTGGATCAGGAACAAAGTCCGCCGCCTCGCGCCGGAAAATGAAAGCATATTCCTTCAACTTGACCACACAAGCCGTGCCAAGATACGGACCAGTCGGATGCAGTTGCTTATAAAGAGGCTTGGAACATGGCATCCCAACCAGAATACGAACAATGCCGCGGCTCCTGTACGTAGCCAAATCGACATCCAGTGTCGTCCCAATAAGCGAACCAACAACCCAGAAACCAAAGAAAATGTCTGACTGGGTATGGAACCCCCTGAACATGGACCCACACCTGCTCCAGCACCCTCATAGGGAGAACATCTTGTTTCTTCCAGATTAAAATAGTGGATGTGCCTGCAAAGGAAGGAACACCCATCTGCATCCCTTCAACCCGCTGAAGATCCCCGACAAAGGGGAACCCAATAAGAAAAGCATCAACACCATGAGGTAAAGCCTCCCATGTCCACGACGAACTCGTAGGGCACATCCTCGATATCAAACTCTGAATGGCTGTCGCAGGCACAGAAACTCCCACAATTTTCACCAACGCAATGGGTGAGCTCGAAGGAAGCAAGTGAGGCTTGTAAACACTATCAGGTATAAAAATTGTATCCTCTGTACCATAACCTGCAGAAAACGCTGAGGGCTTTGGAAGCCGAAAAGTTGGGCACCGAAGAGTTAGATGTTCCTCGTTGATACAAACAAGACAGTAATGCTGCAGAGGACACCCCTTAGCTGTGTGTGTCCACCGCACACTTCCAACGCTCAGTAGATTTCTTCGCTTTACCACCGCCCGGATTCTTTGTCTCCACCTGACCACCGGTCACACAGCTAGCACACTAGCAGCTAGATGCTCTGTTTCATTGCACATGTATACTAGATCCAGTTCTGTCGAGATAAGTAGGCAATGTCACACTAGGCGTACGGTCCCTCGCCGTGAACTAACTCGTCGTCCAAGCTAGCACATGGCGCAAGAGGCCGTGGCAGCGAACGGCCGGGGGAAGCCGCACGCCGTGGTGTCCAAGCAGATGGCGCAAGAGGCCTTGGCAGCGAACGGCACCGGCGGCCGGACGAAGAAGCCGCACGCCGTGGTGATCCCGTACCCGATGCAGGGCCATGTGATCCCGGCGGCGCACCTCGCTCTGCGTCTGGCGGCGCGGGGCTTCGCCGTGACGTTCGTGAACACGGAGTCGGTGCACGAGCGGACGGCCCGCGCCCTGGGCGTGGAGCGGCACGGCTGCGACATCTTCGCCGGCGTCGCGGGAGCCGAGGACGTGCGGTACGAGCTGGTGAGCGACGGGTTCCCGCTGGTGTTCGACCGGTCGCTGAACCACGACCAGTTCATGGAGGGCGTGCTGCACGTGCTCCCGGCGCACGTGGAGGAGCTCCTCCGCCGTGTGGTCGTGGACCCGGCCTCCACGTGCCTCGTCGCCGACACCTTCTTCGTGTGGCCGGCGACGCTGGCGAGGAAGCTCGGCGTGCCGTACGTCTCCTTCTGGACGGAGCCGGCGCTCATCTTCTCCCTCTACTACCACATGGACCTGCTCACCGAGCACGGGCACTTCAAATGCCGAGAGCCTCGGAAGGACACGATCACGTACATCCCGGGCGTGCCGGCGGTGGAGCCGCACGAGCTCATGTCGTACCTCCAGGAGACGGACACCACCAGCGTGGTGCACCGCATCATCTTCAAAGCTTTCGAGGAGGCGCGCGCCGCCGACTACGTCCTCTGCAACACCGTGGAGGAGCTGGAGCCGTCAACCATCGCCGCGCTCCGCGCCGAGAAGCCCTTCTACGCCGTTGGTCCCATCTTCCCCGCCGGATTCGCGCGCAGCGCCGTCGCTACGGCCATGTGGGCCGAGTCCGACTGCTCCACCTGGCTGGACGCGCAGCCGGCGGGTCCGTGCTCTACATCTCCTTCGGCAGCTACGCGCACGTCACCAAGCAGGAGCTGCATGAGATCGCGGGGGCGTCCTGGCGAGCGGCGCCAGGTTCCTGTGGGTGATGCGGCCGGACATAGTGAGCTCCGAAGAGCCGGACCCGCTGCCGGAGGGGTTCGCGGCGGCGTCCGCCGGGCGCGGGCTGGTGGTGCCGTGGTGCTGCCAGGTGGAGGTGCTCGCCCACCCGGCGGTGGGCGGCTTCCTATCGCACTGTGGCTGGAACTCAGTGCTGGAGAGCGTGTGGGCGAGCGTGCCCATGCTGTGCTTCCCGCTGCTCACCGACCAGGTCACCAACCGCCGGCTCGTCGCGCGGGAGTGGCGCGTCGGCGTGCCCATCGGAGACCGTGGCGCCGTGTTCACGGAAGAAGTTAGGGCGAGGATCGAGGGTGTGATGTCCGGGGAGGAGGGGGAGGAGCTCCGGCAGGCCGTGAAGAAGGTCAGGGCGACGCTCGAGGCCGCCGCGGCGCCAGGCGGGTCGTCCCAACGGAGCTTCGACCAGTTCGTCGACGAGCTGACTCGCCGGTGCGGCGGACGCTGAGTTCCCGTTGTGTCCCTAGGTGTGGACCTAGTTTGGTTTATTCGCATTTTGCGTGGTCAGTCCACGTCAGTGTGTCGGGCTAGCTGTTTGCCCACGTTTTGCAAGTTCCTATCAACAATGATTGACAATTTGAAAGTGTTCAATAAAACTGGGACAATTGTTTTGGACTGTTTTCCTGACATCTACTCAGTCTATTTTTTAATATAAGATGTTTTAAGGGTTACACATGTTGTTTATATGCATATTAAAATGAGTGAACATATAAAGTAAAGTGTGTCTACATACATTTGTGTGCATGTAAATGTGAACATATGCTAAAACGTCTTATATATTAAAAAACGGAGGGAGTAATTGTTTTGGATTCCGGACATATATATATATATATATATTTCACCCAGTCAAAATGCGTGGTAAGTTTGAGTCAGTCATTTTCCTAGAAAGACTAGCCATAGTGCTATCATGTAAATCGGTCCCACAAAAACGCTGATGTAGCAGCTAATTAGGGAAAAGAGAGATGAAGAGTAGCACAAGGACCAAGTTGTGAAGCAGGCAATAGAGCTGAGTACTGTTTCAAAAAGGAAATAAAGACAGAATAAATTAGAATACTTCCAACATAAGAGAATACTCGGGCACCGAAGAAAACATTAAGAAAGCTTGAAGAAAGTGAAACACAAATAAACACAGAAAATGACAAATTGCTAACTAAAGCCTAAAGAAAGATAAAGACAAATGGACACAAGACTGAAGACGGAAATACTAAGAGCATCTCTAGTGGCTCCTGGAAACGGACATGCAAAGGAAATATAGACGACCACGAGCGAAAAATAGCCTCCAGCGGATGGTGTATACGGTCATGCATCCTTCCCACGTCCACCCACGATGGTACTCGGCGTGAAAATAAACACGAGCGAGCCACGCTCGTGAGCTGGTGAAAAGAAGGCCGCTGCTTTGTCCCGCGTAGGTCCGGAGAGTACGTCCTTTTTTACTTTTTTACTTGCTCTTTGATCTACACAAATACAATTTGATTTGAAAAGTTGTGTACACGAAATACGTGCGTACTGATGAGTTGGTTCCATTCCCATACTCGGTTTCAAGTTTCATCGATCATAACTTGCCAATTTCGAACCGATGTTCAGAACTTTTTTGGTCGAATTTTGTCAAATTCGTCACACTCGGTTGAAGTTTTGAAAAATCCTTTGGCGAGCATGTTCAACTTGATGTTTCTCACAACTTTTGTGTTGAAACTTTTCCATTTCGGTAGACGTATACGAATACATCTTGTACTGAACTTTGTTATAAGAACTATGTGAAGCAAAAATATTTTATTGATAGCACTGAAAATAGCCGTTGAAATATACACGTCCGGATTTACACGTCCTGATACACGTTCCACTGAAAAACTGGGAGGTGTAAAATTTAGCAACGTGTATATGGAGATATACACGTCCAGATATACACGTTCCACTAGAGATGCTCTAACAATGCAAAGGGCAATAATGCAAGGGAATGAACTTTACCAGAAAGTAATGAAATAATAAGAGACGACCGACAAAACAACCTCATGGACGACCCAGAGGCCACCCCAGACGGAAGCATCGAAGCTACAGATCTCACAACACCCATAACGCAAACACCTAAACCGAAAGTATCAGAGTGTCGCTATGGACATGTAACAAAAATCAATACCATCTCGCTTAAGCCTGTGATGCCCAAAAAAGGGACGGACAACCGCCATGTAGAAACGAAGAAAGTCAGACACACATCGCCCACCAAATTCAAGAGAATGAAATTTACTAAAGGTAACGAAATAAGAAGAGAAGACAACAAACTGAACGAAACATGACAAAACTGACAAAAAGTAGACCAATGAAAGACTGAAGAGTAAAAAATTCAACACACCAAAATTCATACCTGAAGAAAAGGCATGATAATGACAATTAAACCACTGAAATATGAGCAACGATGAACAATGCAAAAGACAAATGAATTATTTAAACAACGAAATCATATCCAAGGGACTGAAGACTGAGAAAGAGAAAGAGAAAGAGGAAAATTCATGGGGACTGAAGACTAATAAAGAAAAAGAGTGAGACATACATAATTTGAACTAAGGAAAGAGAATGACAAGAGAACAATTCATCGATAATGAATACTGAGGAAGAGAAAGAAGAAGACATAAGAGAGAATGAAAACCGTAACTGAAAGAAATATGACTAAAGAAAGACTAAGAAAGGAGAAAAAGGCACAAAAGAATGAGACAAATGACTCAAGAGAAGATAACAACATTTAAAGAAATGAAGATTGAAAGACTTAAGACTAACTAGACTGAAGAAAATGGCTTAGAAGTTAGAACATTCAGAAGTACCAAACAAATGAGAATAACTGAAGCAGAGGTACTAGCTACAAGGCACTCAAGAAAGAGAAGTTGGTGACTAAAGACGAAGATAATGGCATAGACTTACCAAAGAAAAAATGACGAAAATAGAATAATCATAATGAAAAAAGAAGACAAGAACAAAAAAAAGAGAATGAAGAAAATGACAAGGACTCGACAATGAGAATTAAAAAAAAAGATGACCAAATAAAGATTATAAGAAACAGACTCGAAACTGATGAAGAATGAAGAAAAATAAAAAACCGAAGAAAGAGTGTGATAAGTGAAAATAGAGATAATTAAAAAAGATAAACTTAGGAAAGACAATGAGTGTTATTCTCAGTTTTAAGTGAAATTGAAATTAGAGGGAGGGAGTTTGCGGCCAAAATGAAAAGGTACAAATACCAAAAATTGACCTTAGTTTGAGATTGATAAAAGAGAATGACTACACCATCTAATAGCTGAACCAGATGTTTTTGAGAAATCTAAAGCTCATAAGATGCATGCTGCTTAGATTGGTTTACATAGAGAAGGTACTATCTAAAAGAAAATGAAAAGTACAAAGAGAAGGTGTATCTACAGAAGTTATCTTTTTCCTAGGATATGCAAAACCTTATTTTCTTAGAAAAGCGAGTTGAACACTCAACTAAGGTATAAATTCAAAGGGCCCCACTAAAAAGTTAAAATAAATTCATTAAGAAAATGAAACATTTGATCTTGAAAACTGATAAGCAACTATACCTTCACTACATAAAAAAAGCTCATTTGGAGATTTCTTCTTATTGAATAATTCACCAATCTGTTGCAAGGTCTCCTTTTTGGTACGGTGAGTGGCACAAATAGGTTGAATAGTTTGTGAAGAGAATGATCTCCAATATAAATGAAAAGTTTGCCGTTCATATATATGAATTCCACCGAGAAGAGGAACAATGAAAACAAGAACCTCGACATACAAGATCAGGACAATGGCAACTGAACTCAGAAACTATAACATGTATATATAATATGTGAAATCTAAAAATTAAACTGAAGCAGATCCTAAGATACGAAAATATGTCAAGTATTATAAACCTCTCTCATCCATATGAATAAACTGAAGCTCACTAAATCTTGGTGTAGAATTATGAGATTGGCGGAATTGATGGATATATTATTGAGCCTCATGGGCGAGTATATATAGGAGTACATGGATCATCTTGGAGTACAAGTCAAGTCAGGACCGTATGGATACGTATCCTATCTCTATCCTATACTACCATAACAACACGTATACATATACTCTAACATCCCCCCGCAGTCGTAGCGGGAGCGCCGTGAACAACTGGAACGTCGCGGACGGTCAGACTGGAGAGAAACCGAAGTAGATCCAGTGGGCTGACATCCCCCGCAGTCCGAGCGGGAGTGTCGTGGACGGTGTCGTGGCACGAAGCTTGGACTGTAGAGGACGCTGATGATGCTCAAGCGACGTGGTAGCCCTTGTGTCGATGTCGAGGGAGCCGAGAGCGTTGGGCGGTGCCGTGGTTGGGGTAGCCGCGCGAGGGGTCGTCAGTGTCGAGGAAGCCGCACATGAAGCCGTATGCGCATAGTGCGCGAGGAGGATGACGGAGACGCGTCAAGGCAGTCGTCGAAGATGGGGCCGACGCCGTAGCCGATGCAGTCCGAGCCGTCGAGGACGAGGTGCGGCCATAGTTTTGCCAGAACTAGGCGCACGTCGGGAACGAAGGCATACTCCGTTTTTGCCAGAACTGAGTACGCAAAGAAGAACTCGTCGGTGACGCGGTCGAGGCGGTCGTAGAGGGGTCGATGCCGTAGAAGACGTTGTCGAAGCCGATGAAGACGAGGCGCCGATCCGAGTTTGCCAGACTCGGGAACGCGTCGGGGACGAAGGCACTCCCGGTGTTGCCAGTACCAGGCGTCCGAGGGGCAGGGACCGTCATAAACTTGTCGCCATGTCAGAGAAAGACTAGCAAAGGAGGACTCCACGACGGTTGCGACGCGCAGAGCGGCGAGGGAGAGATGCCGATGTTGTCCGCGATTGTCGGAGTAGAGTAGCAGGTGGTGTAGTCGGGGACGAGGCGATGACGATGGCGACGAAGTTGTAGTGGACGTAGACGTAGAAGGCGGTGGAACCAGCGGTGACCTGGGGTGGTCATGCGGGACGCCTAGATCGATGATGGGGTAGTTGGTGGGACCTGCGACAACGAGAAGTCGCCCTGCAAGTTACCTTGTGAAGCGCGGCGGCGGTGCTCGAGGGAGGTGAGGAAGAACCCGGCGGCGTGACGAAGACCATGCGCGGACGGTGGCGTTCCCACGCCGAGGGAGTCGGCGAGGCGCATACCACGTAGAAGTCGACGCACAGGGACGGCGAAGAGGACCGCGTGCCTCGGCACTACAGTCCGGAGGGACGACGCAGCATCAGTGTGCGGGTCAGGGCGACGGTGGGTGTCGCCAGCGACATACACGCCTGGGAAGGCGCGTTGGCTGCCGGCAACATGGACCAATGGCGGCGGCGCGGCGGCCCGAAGGGGCGACGCGGCGGCAGCCTGTAGCTCGATCGGTGGTAGGCGCGTGCTCGGGGACGTGCTTGGCGGTGCAGGCGCGCGATCGGTTGATCAGACCGACGCAGCGCTGAACGCGCCATGGCGGCGACGACGACGCGCAGATCGGAGTCAGTGGCGAAGTTGTTGATGAAGTCCCGGTCGATGACGGCAAAGATGAACCGGCGATGGAGACCTTGCAAGCGAGAGAAGCCGGCGGCGACACGTCGAGACGTACCGTGGACGGCGCGTCCGGCCTTGCTGCGTGGTCGGTGTAGACGAGCCGGTCGGTGCGGAGTCGGCGTCGGCGTGTCGTCCGCGATAGCCGGCTTGGAGGAGCCGAACGGTGCGAGGTCGGCGCCGGCGAGTCGACCGCGATAGCCGGTTGTCGAGGAGGGGGCCGGTGCAGGTCGATGCCATTGTCGGAGTAGAGGCGCGAGAAGAAGACGGGCGGTGGGTGATGCAATCCGATCTATGATCGGCAAACCAAAAAAGAAAACGCCAGTCGAGCGACCGACGGAGAAAAAAAACCGATCTAAAGATCGAAAAAAAAAGACTCTAGGGCAGCCGATCAACCGACCGGCGGACGAGCCCTAGGTACGGGCGGCGCGGCCCCCGACGGAAATCATGGAGATCGACCTCCCCGGGGGCGGCGCGGTGCGGAAGCGACGGCGGCGGCTAGGTCAAGGATTGTGCCGCTCTGATACCATGTAGAATTATGAGATTGGCGGAATTGATGGATGTATTATTGAGCCTCATGGGCGAATATATATAGGAGTACAGGGATCATCTTGGAGTACAAGTCAAGTCAGGACCGTATGGATACGTATCCTATCTCTATCCTATACTACCATAACAACACGTACACATATATTCTAACACTTGGCAAGGAAAGCATGGCAGAGGGGAATTTTGTTCAGTAATCAATAAAAATATCAGGAGTCATGACAATGAAGGGGCTTCATGGAGCAACACAACACAAGCAGTACTAGTTACGAGGTCTACCAAACAATAAACCCCCTCAGCCAGATCCATCAAATGAGACCTACGCTTTACTGAATGGAGGAAGAAAAGCAAATCTCTACAACATACAATCAAGTTAGGATTAGTGAGCTCTCCTTAACCGTGACATCACTATCAGTTATGTACGATTCCTGATTTGTTGAATAAATAACGGATCCATCTCAACCATCTGTTTTGTCGGTTCAGCATAGTCGGTTTCCCACGCGTCACCGTCCAAGCACCCATGGCGTCACCGTCCGGCGCGTCCCGGCGCCCGCGCGTAGAAGGAGCCAACGATGGAGGTCGTCCGCGCAAGACGAAGGTCGACGACGGCCGGGCACGGCGCTCGGGGCTGCAGCCAGGGCTCGTGGAGGAGCTCGTCGGGGAGGCGGCGTCGCCGGCCGGTCCTGAGGTTCGTCTTCCTCCAATCCTCTCGCTCGCCGCCAGCAGCAAATCCAACAACGCCGCATAGTCCCCTTCGCTACCGTATGCCTCACCGACCAACTCTCCCACCATTGAACCCCCGGATCCGTTGGGGTCGAAGCACCCATTGCGCTAGGGTTTCTAGACCCTAGCGGGCGGCGGCGACCGTTCTTCGGGTGACACCACCGGGTGGCCACGACGAATTCAATTGCTCCACCTTCTATCCCCAGCCCATGTTCTTCCTACACGACAGCCGGTAGAGCTCTGGTCCGAGTCCGATTCACCCCTATCCCTTTTGGTCGCGCACGGCAGCAAAGGAGGGACGCCATGGAACGAGTGCTTCGGTGAGTCCCCAATCCCCTCTCTCTCTCTCTCTCTCTCTCTCTCTCTCTCTCTCTCTCTCTCTCTCTCTCGGGAGTAGACCTCGCAAGAGGCAGCGCTTCCCCGCCCTCCCCTCGCACTCCCCTCTTCATCAGACTCAGGCGCAGCAGGAGGAGGAGCAGCAGCAGCGGCGACAATGAATGTTCCCTTTTGCAGAAAATTGATTTGTTTATGTGGAAGATGCCACTTCTTGCTCTGATTTGTGTTTGCCGTTCACCATGCCAGAGCGGCCGCGTCAGGGGGTGCGAGATGAACAGCGGCGCTTGGGAGAGCTTCCTGTCATGACGGGAGCACAGAGCACTGAGAGCAGTACTACTGAAAGCATGAGCTATGACAAGCAGTTCCTCGTGGTGGCTTCGGATGATTTCAAGCGCATGGTGAGAGTTACTGTGTAATTGGCTTTTCTTTTCTCGCATTGTGTGATTTAGGTTCTTTGAACCGTAGTATGTTCTTCAGTGTTGCTTCTAGATAAAAAAAATTATTAGGGTATTGGAGTTCAATATTTCAGTGACGAAAAAAGACAGAGGTGCTACCTTAGAATCAGATGCCACGGCACCACTATTTTCAGCCAGCCCTTGTTGATTAGATTACAGGATGTTCTTAGTAAGATTGCAATGTCAGTTTCATTCTTAGCTATGTAGCGCCATACAATATTTATATTTGCGAAAATGATAGTTAGCAAGTCGATAATATATTTGCTTCCTTTTTCGTAGAAAGAAATGATTCAGAGTATTGTTCCTCTGTTTTTCAAGTTCTTCAACCCCAATCCTTCGAAGTAGCTGTTTAGCTGATACAGTATTAACCTCACTACTAAGTCATAACACTGCCTTTATGTGAGATTTTTAGAATGCAAAAATGGTCTCTTGCCCAATAAAACTTAGCGATTCATATTAACAGACCTACATTCATGATGATATGCATTGTGTATCACAACTTCTTTTTTACAGCATGGCTATACAAGTATTTTTCATATCAGCTCTCTGATGATCTCTTGATAGCGGAGTGTCTTCTATTACTTGTGTCATCAGTCCCTTCTTTTCTTATATGTGGGCTACAAATCCTGTTCTCTGTTTTGACTCTTTACCTTTGGCGTGATGTAAAAAGCCATGTGTCAAATTTTGACTCCTTCTCAATCATTTTACAGCTTGCTTTGGAAGAATATGGAGATAGTGATGATGACGATGGAGATGTTAGAGCTGGGGAACGTGAATAGCCGACGGAGGTTATAGACGAATTGAAATTGTTGGACAAACAGAGGTCAAGAGAGGAGAGTGGAGCGTGAAGAGAAACGCAGAGGATTCGAAGAAGAATCCGGCGGCCGGGAACGAGAAGACGAAGAAACCAACGACGGTGGTTCTGAGGAGATCAGCTGCTTCATTCTCTCATCGCCACTACAAGGTACCTGAAGTTATTCTTAAACTTGATGTGTTCCCAGGTTCAGTTTACATGACATGAATTTGTGCACTTATGGTTTAATTATTCAGATACAGAGCATCTGAATCTAGCTCTCAGATAAATCCATAAAGGTAGTATGTGTGTTTCATGTCAGTCAACTCGTGTTCTTTATATAGTCTTCCATCGCTGGGTTCTCCAGGTCTCAGTTGAAAGGACAAGATGTCGCCTAGAGGGGGGGGGGTGAATAGGTGATTAAAACTTTTCGGTTTAGTCTTGATAATTGCGGAATAAAACTAGGTGTTTGAATTAACAAGCCAATAACCTAAATAAACTAGGCTCACCTATGTGCACCAACAACTTATGCTAAGCAAGACAAGCAACAAGCTGATAGCAAGATAGAATACTTCAAGCACGAAGGATATCACAATGTAAAGTGCATAAGTAAAGAGCTCGGGTATAGAAATAACCGAGGCACGCGGAGACGAGGATGTATTCCCGAGTTCCTCCCTTTTAGGAGAGTACGTCTCGTTGGAGAGGTGTGAACCAACACAATGGTTCAACAACCACAAAGGTTTCACCTTCTTCTCTGATGAACCGCACCACAAAGGTTTCGTCCTCTTTCCACTATCGGAATCCTTCGAGGCAGAAATCCGGAGCCTTTCAACAACGATCCGGGGCACAACCCACAACGGGATTGGGGGCTCCCGAACAGCTACAAGTGACCACCAAGGGTCTCAACCACCACGCGGGCGTCTAGGGTCAAAAGACCCAAGAGTAACAAGTTCACAAGCTTTCAACTTCCACGAATCCTCGTGGAGAGTACAAACCGATGTAACGAAGCAATGTCAAGAGTACAAGGCTCAAATCCTTCACTCTCGAATCCCACCACAAGCAACTAACGCTTATTGGGGGAGAAGAGAGGAAGAACAACGAAGAACACAACAAATGGAACTTCAAGAACTAGATCAAAAGGGTTCCCCTCACTTAGATAAGAGATTGATTGGTGAAAATGTAGATCTAGATCTCCTCTCTCAAATCCCTCACAGATATGCAAGAATCATGGGAGGAATTGGGAGAGAGGCAAGCTTTCCAAGGTCAACAATGGAGGGGAGAGAGGGGGAAAAACGTGCTTGGAAGGGCTGGTTGGCTGGAGGTAGGATACCCCTCCTAGAAAAATAGCCGTTGCAGCCAATTTAGACCGGAGTTTCCGGTCCAGGAGGGCCGGAGACTCCGGCCCGGGCGGAAACTCCGGACCCCCAGAGGGCGGAAACTCCGGCCTGGGTCCGGAAACTCCGGGGTCAGTCCGGCCTCAAAACAGCGACTGCCGCCGCATTGCTCTCTTCTCAGCAAATCCAGATGGGCCGGAAACTCCGGCCATTGAGGGCGGAAACTCCGGCCGGTCCGGAAACTCCGGGGAAACTCTGGACCTACTCCGGCCTCGATGCAGCGACTGCCGCCGTGAGGCTTCAAAGCTCGGTGGGCCGGAGACTCCGGCCCCTAAGCACCCTCAGGCCAGAAACTCCGACCTAGGCAAAACATCATAACTGCAAAACCTGAAATGCAATAACTTTTGCAAGGAAGCTCCAAACGAGATTAAACCAACGAGGTAGGAAAGGTAGCGACAAGAGCTTTCCTACAAAATATAGAGGAGATATCACACATGGGAGGTGTGGACCTTATCTCGAGGAGGACCGGTAATATTTCCAACACCGAGAACGCAACAAGTTTTCCATTCGGACTCCGTTTTCAATGATCTTGGGCTTGCTCCGAAGATAATCACAAGCACTACAAGATTATGCATATACACATCATAGTCCATCATGTGAGGAGGATAACACAAGAGGAGAGTTTGACCTCTCTACAAGAGACGAACCGGTAAAACCTCCAACATCAAAAACACCACAAGATATCCAAATGAAATCCGTTTTTGATGAACTAGAGCTTGGTATGGAGATGAACACAAGATCTAAATTCTCACATGGATAAAAGCCAAATAAGAACCAAGAAAGATGATATTCTAAATATGCAAAGGTTTGAGCTCTCCATAAAGATGCGATCAAGTTACTCACTTGAGAGCCCCTCTTGATAGTACACCGTCTATCCTATAACCCAGTCTCCCACTAACACCATGAGACCGGTAAAATAGAAACCCTATCAAGATCATACCTTTGCCTTGCGCATTCCACTTGAGCTAGATGATGACGATCTTGACTCCCTCAAGTTGGAACACCTTTCTTGATTGTGCTTGCTAGTACATGCTTGATGAAGACTTCTCCAAATAATCCCCCATACACCATGATGGGTGAGCCTTCTAATCTCCGTCTTCATGAATCCACTTATACTTCATCTTCTTATCTTGATATATATAATGGCTTGGAGATAACATGAAGTTCACTCAATCTTCTTTTCCAAGCCATGCTTGCAATAAGCTCAACTCTCCACATGACCATTCTTCATATAAACCCTTGAATAGAGCATTGATCATCATGTAATCTTCTAGAGTCCAACACATGAACTCCAATCTTTCCCTATGGACCAGATCTACAAGTCTATCTCAATGCAAACATTAGTCCATAAGGATTGTCATTAATTACCAAAACCACGCATGGGGCAACACATGCAATTTCATCAGTCCGAGAGAGAAATTTGTGTTCTTGGGGTCATGTACAGTCCCAGTACCATAGATATGTATGATTAGTAAAGTTTGGATTTGATGAAGGGTATGTGCATATTACTCCGTAGATCATATCTAAAATATTGCACCACATCTCCCCCAAAGAAAAATCTTGACATGAATTATGTAGGATGTTGACTCTAGCGGGACAAAGCGTTGTAGGATATTGCATGTAAGAATCCCGTGCCTTTACCAAGCGTATGCTTTCCCCTTTTACACTGTATAATCTAGGTTGATTGCAAGAACAGAAAATTTCTAGGAAAAATTATTTGTCATTGATTGTCACGGCCTAAAATTTGATATTTTTCTTGTCAGGTACATGTTGAGGTGTCTGACAATTCAGCCGTCACTTATAAGTGAGATTGGTAGTGGTGTAAACTGACAAACATTACATATGCTTAATAAATTTAGATCAAAAATGGTATTTTGAGTTCTCTGAGTGGACTTGGTAAACATATCTGCGCCATGAGTGTATCATTTGTTTTTGTGATTTTGGGATTGAATTGATCTTTTTTCTACACAAGGATCTTAATTCTATAGCACAAATAAATCCCACCTGCAAAGCTCTACTATGGTGGTTTTTTTCTGAAGCATGTCATTTAATTTCTCATTGCTTTCTAAATAGAAAGAGTGGGATTGGTATAATAAAATGGTCAAATTTGCTGCAACCATGCCACACTAACTAACATTGGAGGGCCAATTTCCTCAGAATTATATTTCCAATCTCAAATAAGCCTCCACATCCATGTTTCCCCATATTCCTTTACCTATTAGACCATACCTTCACGTAATATGATGCTACTTATTTCTTTGACCGTGCTGGCACCCTTTGTTTTTGTCTCTTGGTACTGCTCTAAGAGTAGATATTCAGTTGTGTTATTACTTCTCCTTTCATGTTCTTATTAAGAGTCATCGCATTATTGGCTTTGGCATGGTACATATGTTACAATTTTTTAAAGACTTAATTCCTACTCATCACACTAAAGCTTCCATTTTGGGTGTATTCACTTCGTTGGTAAGTCGATGTATACATTAATCCACATTGGCTTAATTTTTTCTTTTTAATGGAAAATTTAAAGGCCATTTGATTAATGTTGGCTCGTGAGCATTCCATCAAATGATTCTAGTGTGTTATTTAGATTACTCTCCTATATTTTGTTGTGTACTTGGCTCTGGTTTAATGTTATCAGGTGTTAAGGTAATTAGAGATCTAATGTTGTATATTTCTATCCGTTGGGTAAAAAGAATGTGAGTTTGTAACGCTAGCATTTAGGTGGGAATCATTATCTTTGTCTCTTCATTAGATTTTTGTATTCATGTCTCCTGAAAGTTTTCTCTGATATGTGTGCAAAATTTAACACTGTTTATACTTGGCCACATGGGCGACTCTGTGCCTGATCGCTCCAAATGATCTCCCTGTGTTGATTTTGTCGCACCATTCAATCGTTAGTACCGCAAAGATAACAATTCAAGCAATTTCCTACTGGTGTTTTCTACCATGATGTCACTGCAATTCATCCAAAGGTTATGTCGTTCCTTGTTTGTTTCTCTAATTCATAAATTATGCTATCATTTTAGTTATTTTTGCATTGTACTTTTTTTTACGATGATCTTGAGTGTACAAAATCATTTTAAGACGTCTGCATAATGTATATACACATTTCTGGTTTAGTTTACGTATATCAAACTGATGACTGTTATATCTTTTGACTTCGTTCCTTCAGATAATGATGGCTAATTGCATTGTACCCATACCTTACATATGCACTACAATGATCCTTTAATTGACATATGGTTTGCAAGTATCTCTTCCTTTCATCCTTTGTCAATTTTCAGTATGGATTCACTTGTATGTATTCGCCTTTTAGCGGGACATGTTGTATCCGTGACAATTAAGTTATGGGGCATCAATTGGGTAAAGTCTTTCTCAAACAACTAGCAAGTGAAATTTGCCAGGCAGCCACGTCTCTGCTATGGAGAGGTGGGGATGGTTTGTTGGGATTGTGATATTTGCAATCCTTGTGCCTTTTATATACTTTGTTTTTTTGGAATCAAGCTTCGTTTAGGGTTTTTTTCGTTTTTGGAAGTTGTGCTGGAGGAATTTCTCGGTCGTCCACCAGTTTGCAACACTTTTATAGATTGGGGCAACTTAATTTGTTTGTGCTAACGTACTGCTGGGAAGTACGGAATCAAAGCGTCATACTCTGCAAATCCTCCATCAGCTCCCAATTGTCTTAACAATTTCTCTTAACCTTGAACAGATATAGAAATGCTAAAGCGTTGTTTGTAGGAAAACAATGAGAATTCTACGGACGTGGAAATACTGAAAGTTTCTACCGAAGTCCATATAATTTTGTTCCACAAGCATTTATTTTCTGTTATTTATTTTCCACGAGCATTTATTTTCTGCTGAAATACCTTGCGCTGATCACAGAAAACAAAGGCAAGGAGGTGCTTGCATAGGCTTTTGCCTAGACCAATATTTTCTTTCATGTAATTTTCTTAATTTTTTCGCAAAATGGTAATCTTATCATTTTGTTGAATTTATCGGTTCTAGAATAAAGTTGCAGAATGGAGAACCGATTCAAAAAGGAATGTGGGTTAATGTATCAAATTTCTTACTCATCTTAAGCCTAGGACCAGACAACTTATGGAGCGACTGAATGTGGTTGTGGTAGAGGTGTGTTGTTTTAGATTTCACTGTTCCTATTGATAATCTTGAGCAGTAAGCTTTCATGTGGGCATTGGACAAATGCTAATGATTTACATGCACTCATATAAGTTGTGTTTTATTTGTACAAAAATGTTGAGTTGTTCGTTTGTTATTCCTATATTTGGCTATTTCGCACTTTACTTAGCTGCTATGTATGTACACAAGAAACAAACTGAGAAATATATGTTGCGGTATGCATCAGGAAAGTATACATAATATTTCTTGATTTCTTGCACATTTGTAGAAATAATCATTTTCTAAATTTTGGATCTTTTGCTATCAACCCGGTTCAAAGTAGACATACAATATTCTGATTGCCCTCCCTTGTTTCATTGTTGTGACGGAAGATTCTTTCGTGTCACATGAAAATTTGTTTTCACGTGCTAGAAATTAAGGTACATGTAGAACTAGAATAATAGATATATAATAAAACAAGGCAATCAAGGGGTAACAATAACAAACTAATTGATCAAAGAATGTTCCGCAAAGATAAAAAAAACGGGTGCAGCAATGCGCGCCATTTCCTTCTAGTCAGAGACTAATCGGTCAGGAAGCTCGCGTTGAGTATTAGGAATGGGGCACTGTTGCAGTCTTGGTTGTAGGTACTGTCACGTGGAGCTCTCCTTTCTCTCTGTGTGTGTGTGTGTTTGGGGGGACTGAGATCCAGTAACTTCACCACCTAAAGTCACCGTGCAACTTTAGTCCCCTTAGATCCGTTGGATTGACATTTGGCGGTCCAAATTTGTAGCTAAAATTTCAAACTTCTCAGAAAAATTCGAAAAATTCCAATAAGTTCTATATGTTTTATTATGTATGCTGAGAAAGTTTCGTTTAATTTGGATAAATGGTTTATGATTTATTAGCTTTTTAATATTAAAATATGAAAAATCTATTTAATGATAAACCATTTATCCAAATGAAGTCAAACTTTCTCAGCATGCATAATTAAACATATAGAACTAACTGGAATTTTTTGAAAATTTTCTGAATAGTTTGAAATTTTAGCTATAAATTTGGACCGTGGGATGTCAATCCAACGGATCTGAGGGGGCTAAACTTGCACGGTGACTTCACATGGTGAAGTCACTGGATCTCCTGTTGTCGGCCACCGACAGCGTCGCCTAGCCGGAGCGGCCTCAGGAATGACTACAACGACGGAGAATGTAGCGACTGATGACGACTAATGGCCCATTTCATCGAGCCCATGTTGCTTTGCTCGTCTTCGTGGATGAGAGGACTCGTCGATGGACGGTGATGAACACGCCGAGGAAAATAAAAGGACTGAAACAAAAGAACAAAGCGGGGCGAATATAGGATGGCTCGCACGAATCGTAGAAAAGAAGCAACCACCAGAAAAGTTACTGTTCATGAATTATAAAACAGCTAGCTGTAAATCTCCATCTCCACTAATATACAAAGACCCCGAGGGTGGCTGATTCAAATAACATCAGCCGTAAGATTGACATCATCCAATAATACAGGTTTAACCAATGATGTATTGTCATTAGCGTACCCCTTCTCATAACCGTCCATTCGCTGAATCTAACAGACACGATTCGCCTAATGATGAGCTACTTCACCCACTTAATAAGCTACAGTGGAGTTGAGAATAGCAACTCTGCACAACCTCTGCGTGGAGATAGCATATGAGAGTAACACCTTTGATCTTCCATATTCAGGTTTTCTAGCATCAATGACATCACACTAACAACCGAGGACAACAATCTAAGTTTGTACCAACACAATCTAACATTGTAATATCAGGAATTTTTGATAAAGCGGACCACTTAGACGAATGAATTGTAAAAAATGACCACCTGTGAAATTTTTTGTCAAAAAGGACCACCTCCTTGGTGGCGGCAGGCGTGTCAGGCGACACGTGGCGCCAGCCGCCACAGACAGCGGCGGCAGGGAAGGCCGCCATAGTCGGTGGCGGCAAGTTCTTCTGAATGGAATCGGCACGCGTGAAACGGAATTTCTACGACGTGTGGTCCTAGCCGGCTTTACCTGTGGCGGCATGTGGAGGTGGCCGGCCGGCCGCCTGTGGCCGTGGCGGCCTCGGCCCTGCCACCCGACAGGCACGCATGCAGGCGCGGAAAAACGTTTGATCGATCGATCTCGTCTCGCCAGATGCATGATAAGCTAGCTCTTATCCGTTTGACTTCATTTAGGCATGCATGCATGGTTGCTGTTGGTGGTCAGGTGTTATTTACTTAATTGGTTGTGCTTAATTTGGTTGGAAAGTGTTGTAGTAAGAGTCTCGAGAATGACACTGTGTTTGGATGTAGGAAAGTTGGCCTGAAATTGGAGGATCTGAAATTGGGCTCAAATTCCGACGGTTGGACTGGCAAGGGAATTTTGGCGTGGAAACGTGGACCAAATCCACGGGCAGCCCGCCGTAGGTGTCCGCTCGGGCCAAAACATTCCGAGGGTCGAGCCTGGGAAACGCACGGAAACTCCTTGCTGCTCGCTCCCCTCGCTGACTCGCTCGTTCACCTCGCTCACTCGGTCGATGAAACGATCGCCCGCCCGTCGCCCGACGGAGTCCACTGGAGCTCGCCCATCACACAGCGGCGCCGGCGGCCAGGTACAGTCCTCCTCCGCCCCTCCCTTTCCGCCTCTGTCCCTCCCTCTTCTCCGCTCCTCCTCTGCCCCTCCCTCTCCTCTGAGCGTAGATACCTAACCCTAGATGGGCACGACGGCAGGATGAACGCACGGCGGCACGGCGGCGGGGATGGGCGCACTGCGGAGGGATGTCTGCCCAGTTCGTCATCTGAGCCGCGCCCTCCTCTCTCCCTCTCTCCCTGCCTGCCTTCTCTCCCTCCGACCGAGCTCCTTTCTCACATTTTCTAATTTCTTCTCTGTTCGAAAATTGCAGATTGATGCCAAGAGATTGTACTAGCAGCTGATTGAAGCTGGTGGTGCCAGTGCTCCGGGTGCCGCCGTCGCGCCGACCATGCCAGAGGTGCCGAAACCTGCCGGCTCGGAACCAGCAGGAGAACGGTGTCTCGTCGCTCCATGGCCGCTGCGTTCTACACCGTGTCCTCCGTGTGAGCGTATCGGTCAGTGGACTGAATCCTTCGCTGGTTGATGATTCAGATTTCAGAAAACTCAGTTGCTCGATAACACTACATATACAGAAATGGCAAGAGGAGAGAGAGTAGAAGAATACATGCACGACGAAAGAGCAGAAAACAGAGTACATGCACAAGTTCACCAGCGCTAGCTTTCTTTTATTTAGCCCGATTCACCGGAGGATACAAGAGAAAGATTACATGATATATGTCAATATGTGTGCAAAAGATTATTTTGTGACTTGATTTTGAATTTTTGTAATGTTATTATGTGTGCAAAATAATATATCAATATTTAAATATACACATACAATTTTTATATATTTAATAACAAGTTTTATAGTGTCCAAACTCAGCAATTCCAAGGTTTATACATCCAAATAGGAATTGGAATCGTGTGCTAACCTTTAATTCCAGCCATAAATTTCATTCACAACTAAACAGAGGAATTGAATTGGAGCCCATTTCCTTTCCATCTTAGAAATGGAATTGCTAGTCCAATTCAATTCCCAGCAAACTTTTCTACATTCAAACACAGTGTGAGCGATTTTTTTGGGGTATGATATCCAGGCAATTATTGTCGCGTGTATGAAATGTTCGCTTATTTTCAATGTCTTCTCAAATGAGAGAAGTCCCACCACGCACGGCAGGAGCCTCTCTTATTTGAAGAAGGAGGTGGAGCGAACAAACAGACACACAGGCAGACATACAGATAGAGTCGTCCGTCTTTAGTGTGTATTATTATTCGTTTGAATACAGTGTCATCTACCTGTGCTAGCTTGCCTACCGGCCCGGCCGGCAGTCATGGCGCAAGGCGGCGAGGTGCCGCTGTACAAGGACGCGTCGGCGCCGGTGGAGGCGCGTGTGCGCGACCTGCTGGGCCGCATGACGCTGCGGGAGAAGGTGGGCCAGATGGCGCAGATCGAGCGCGCCGTGGTGTCGCCCCGCGCTCTGACGGAGCTCGGCGCCGGCAGCGTCCTCAACGGCGGTGACAACGCGTCCGGCCACCGCGCCTCCCCGTCCGACTGGGTCCGCATGGTCGACGACGCGCAGCGCCTGGCCCTCTCGTCCCGCCTCGGCGTCCCCATCCTCTATGGCACCGACGCCGTCCACGGGCACAACAACGTCTTTGGCGCCACCGTGTTCCCCCACAACGTCGGCCTCGGAGCCGCGAGGGACGCGGGGCTCGTGCGGAAGATCGGTGAGGCGACGGCACTCGAGGTTCGCGCCACAGGCATCCACTGGGCCTTCGCCCCATGCCTCGCCGTCAGTCAACTTCGAAAACCTTCCTCTCCCGTTGATCAGCAACTAATATATGTGTCGCAAAGAGGAATGAAGAAAAACTGATGTGTGTGTGTACTGGATTCAGGTTTGTAGGGACCCGAGGTGGGGGAGATGCTACGAGAGCTACGGCGAGGATCCAGAGATCGTGTGCTCCATGAACACCCTTGTCACCGGACTGCAGGGTCAGCCACCGGCAGGCCACTCTCATGGTTACCCCTTCCTACATTCGGTTAGGTACTTATTTCATTGCTGGGATCAGGGTTGAAACTTCGGTGACAGAGAAAGTGTTTTCATTATGGATACCGAATTTTGACATAATATAAATCTCATTTAATTTAGCACGAAAATATGAGAGTACAAACAATCCAAACGAAATATCGGAATTTCGTCATTTTTTGTCGTTGAAATTTTGAACTCTGCCTAGGATTTTGAGTAAACCTGGGCATGTGCACCCCAGCCCAACTAAGCAAAAGCCTCACGATTGGGACGTGCTAGGCTCTAGTTGTCTACGAGAAAACTGGCCCAAAAGCCCAAACAACCTGAATCATTTAATTTTAGTAAAAAAAGGGTGAGATAATGTATGCTTATTTTCAAATAAATGTTATAAATTCCACTACGGGATCAGGCTTGACATTTTTTTTGGGCTAGGTCGTACTTCATATATTCTTCTCAGCCCAAGGTTTGTTGAAATAGGATTTGAGTGTGACTTATGTATGTGCCCCCCACAAATTCGTTTGTACAAATTGCTTTGTGTGATTTGCAGGGAGAATGTTATTGCTTGTGCGAAACATTTCGTAGGTGACGGAGGTACTCACAAGGGGATCAATGAGGGGAACACCATTTGCTCGCAAGAAGATCTAGAAAGGATCCACATGAAGCCTTACCCTGATTGTATAACTCAAGGGGTGGCAACGGTCATGGCATCATACTCTCATTGGAATGGGGAACCATTACATAAAAGTCGATATTTACTTACATATGTTTTAAAGGGCAAGTTGGGCTTCCAGGTAGTGGAGACTATGTTGTTTGATTAATTGGCGGAATTGTAAATGCTTTGGTTTGTGTATAGAGAAAATGAGAACATGTGTAAGCTCTTGTTTCACAGGGTTTTGTGGTGTCAGACTGGAAGGGTATTGACAGGCTCAGCGAGCCTCGAGGGTCTGATTATCGCTACTGCATTGCACAATCAGTGAATGCTGGAATGGATATGGTATTATTCATTATTTTTTTCATATCAAATATATTCTACAACTACCTTTTTTTTTCATCCGCTGAGAATTCTACAGATTATGATACCTTTCAGATTTGAGAAATTCTTGGAAGATCTTGTTTTCTTGGTGGAGTCAGGGGAGATACCAGTATCACGGATTGATGACGTCGTTGAGCGGATTCTAAGGGTTAAGTTCATATCTGGGGTGTTTGAGCATCCATTTTCTGATCCGACTCTACTCGAAGTAGTTGGTTGTAAGGTAAATGCATGTTTGGGTATCTATGATTATGTTGTTTTTGTAAATTCTTCTCATTGTTATTCTGTTTGAACTATCTATTACATTGGGTACCACTCATAATATATGATATGCTAAATTGTTAATTTTCTAGGAGCATCGGCAGCTGGCACGTGAGGCTGTTCGAAAGTCTTTGGTTCTTCTGAAAAATGGAAAGAATAAGAAGGAACCATTCCTTCCACTGGCCAAAAATGCAAAAAGAATACTTGTTACTGGGTCACATGCTGACAATATTGGATATCAGTGCGGTGGATGGACAGTATCTTGGTATGGAAAAAGTGGAAGGATAACTTCTGGTAAGCAAAATAGTTCAACTCCGTGAGAATAAATTATGCACAACCTTAATTTTTTGTTTATGGAAACACTTATTATGACTTTTGCACCAAATAATTAGTATCTCGTCGGAAGTTCTAGGACAGCTCCTAGTGGATAAGCAACTATGGATAATTTTCCCCCAGTTTAAGTGTCATGATGCATGAAAATGTGAAACTTTTGTTTTAATATTGAACTCTATGATCTTTGGATCGGACTGTTGTTACATGTTTTAGGCTCAAGGTGTTGCATGTACCGGTGTACGTTTCTAGATCCAAACAACTTGCGGACAACAAGCCACAAAAAATGCTACGCACCATGAACCATTGGATAGCCAGGAAATACTGAACTAAACAAATATTGGTCATTTTATATTTAATGATAACTTTATCCTAGGTGGAAATTATGCTAAACCACATTGATTTCTTGATGTGTATATATCGGTTTTTCCTTTTTTTCAAGTAATTAGCATCACCATTTTTAGTTACTAGATCTATTCATTAAAATATCTCCTAGTTAATTGTGCAATTTCCATCGTACTATGATTTTTAATACCAGCTATTTAATTATGCTATCGAAACAAACATGCACAACCATATTAGAGGCTATACAAGAATCCACGGGAGTGGAAACTCAAGTTGTGTATGAGAAATCGCCTACAGAAACTACCATTGAAACTGGGGAATTTTCCTATGCAATTGTTGTAGTTGGCGAGGTTCCCTATGCTGAAGGGTCAGGGGATAGAATTGATCTTTGTATTCCATTCAACGGTTCTGATCTGATAACTTGTGTTTCTAGTATAGTCCCTACCCTGGTGATCGTTATATCTGGAAGACCTTTGGTAATCGAGCCACATGTTCTTGAGAAAGTACATGCTCTAGTTGCTGCGTGGCTACCTGGAAGTGAGGGTATGGGGATTACCGATTGCCTCTTTGGAGATCATGATTTTGTGGGCACATTACCCGTCACATGGTTTAGGTCTGTCGATCAACTGCCTATAAATGTTGGGGGTGATAACTATGATCCATTATTCCATGTTGGATATGGGATGAAAATGTTCATAAGTCATGGAGATTTAGCATAAACTCGTTAATGATTTGGCCATACATTTAATCATTACAATAAAGTTAAATGTGTATGTTGTACACCTGAGTGTTGGGTTGTGTTAAAGAGAAATAATGCCTCACTGAAGAATACATGGTATAAGATGTTTAATACATGATTTTTCATCTTCTTTTTGAGTTATACCTTCAATTACCAATAATAATATATACTTGAGTTTATACTCCTTCAGACATCCAGTATTGCTTCACACAAGTCACTATGAATGCTAATGGAAGACCAATGTACAATATATAGTAAAAAGAAGGACTAAACATTGCAACACTTGGTTTGGGTGCTTCAAGGTAAGAGGTTTACACTCTAAGTATCACTTGAGACTTGCTATACCGATCAATTTACCTTATGAATTTTATAGAAACTCAAGCGATGGCCCTATCGTCCCCCGTTCCTCAACTTGGGTGTTTTGGCAAAAAAAAATCACTCTAACCCCTTACCCTCTCCACCTAATAATGTTGGGGCACCCCTATCCGTCCATATTTTCCCCAAAAATTAAGGAGATAATAGGGCCTCCCCCTTCCTCCACAAAACTCCACCCACCACCAACCGCCATGAAAGTTTGAGGCTATGGATGGAATTGATCTACAAAGGAGCAACAAGTTGTCTCCCCCGCAAGAAAATTAGTATGTTTTCTCGTAGCCATTACAAAAACTAGTAGCAACGAGATGAATTTTAGGATAGATGGTGCGGATAAAAGCTTAAAACGAGTATCTCTGCAGCCTCGCATATTGATCAAATTCCGATCATGGACTTAAACTAGTAAGGGCATCCATAATGTATGCCAAATACCAATTTGGCTGTTGGCACCTCTCGAAAATGTTGTGCGACCAATGACAAAACCAAATCATTAGGAACCAGAGAAAGTACTTGCGATGGTTATATGGTTTCCTAAGATCCACATTTGGCAGTTCGTTTGGAAAGATTGTATGGTTCCTTATACATTAAACTCATAAGTCGAAAGGAAAGTTATGATTTAAGGTGGTACTAGAAGAAAATATGCGCCTTGCAGCATCGTTATGTTCTTTGTTATTTTACATTAGGTTTTTTACGTTAGATTTCTCACACTGTGTTATAACAGATTCAGTAACACAATAACATGAAAGTGCAACATGGTAAACAAATAAATCCATTAACTAACTAAAAATATGTCCAAAAAATGGTGTCATACATTAATTTTATCACTTGGTAATTTTGTTGAATATGGTAATGCACATGCGACAACTAGGATAAGCTAAAAAATAAAAGCTTTGATAAAAATGGATACACCCAATATGTCGAAACTACCACTCTGGAAGAGCTCGGATTCTTACCTTGTGTCAATGTGTTTGTTGAATTCACATGAACGTTTGAAGTCTTATGATCCTATAGATTAATCAAAGCTAAGTCAAATTCTAAGAATGGTGGAAATGTATCTACATAAATCCACACACGTGCACACACAAAGAGAGAGAGAGAAAGAGAGTAACAAACTAGAGGAAGTAGTTATAGAAGACGGCTAATGTTGCAGCGAGACATTTATTCTTTTTTTTGCGGGAAGCGGGACTTTTATTATTGAACGAGGTGCAACAATTTCACATCAGCACTGTGGAGAGCCAGAGCGTGGGTTGGCGGCACCGCTGGCAGGAGGGGATCCAGTGGTGGTGCCATGGGTGCCGTGGCACCCCCTCCAAAATACAAACAAGTTCGTACCTAGTAGTATTTTGACTAATCCTACGTGTATAGAGGTGCATAAATGCTAAAATGGTAAATCTTTGTTGTCAAAATTCTGAACTAGTGAAGCAATGGGAGATGTGCATGAACAAGATCCAGAAAAGAGGAAGCAATGCTAGGCGGCGGAGCCGGCAGCAAGTAAAAGCGACGCAGGGAGGCACCTGTTGGCGATGGGAGGAGACATGGCATGGGTCGAGGAGTGCCGCAGCGAGTCCTCATGCATTGGTGGTGGGGGGACGGGAGGAGGTCAAGGAGAGAGATGAGGGAAGACATCGCGGGACCGTGGAGGCGTCGAGCGGACAAACAAGGGGAATGCATCATTGTGCGAACCACCTTACTGTAGAAAGCAGAAACAGTCAACGCGTAGAGCTAGCTCATCGTGTTTTCGCTGCTACATCATACACGGTACTCGCGATACAAATATCACGAGGTTGAGAAAGCATAAACAATCACCATTTTGAATTTCTCCCGATGTTGCTTTCTCGTGGAACAAAATCTAAACATACAAACGCACAAACAGTCCGGGTTTATTTACTTGTGTCTCGCTCTCTATACATACCTAATTCACATAGTACATCACACACATATATTGTTCTAAAATCATAAATAACGAAACTACATGTCATTCTTACGCTGACCCGGCAGGTTCCTGACTATGAGAGGGAGACCATACCTAGGCGCCAGTGACAGGAAGTTCGTAGGCATGTGAACATACTTCGAAGAGAGTGAGAAGGAGAATTTTCTAAGGATGGTCACCATCACGGTCTTCACTTCAACCATGGCATAACTCTTCCTTGCGCATACATGTGGGCCATGTGAGAAGGATAGTAGATCATGTGGGTGCTTTGCAGCCCTCAAGACGCTTTTCTCAAACCTCATGGGGTTAAACTCATCGGCGTCAAGGCCCCAAAGCTCCTTGTCCCGGTGAAGCATGGAAACCGGAAACATTAACATCGTTCGTTTAGGCACTCTGATGTTTGCAAGCATGGTGTCAGAAGCGGTCTTCCTCAGCAAGAATGGCACAGGGCTATAGAGCCTTAGTGTTTCAAGGATGAACATGTGTGAAGCTGCATGGATACACATACAGAGGTGAGAATAAATTGAATATATATTTAGACGAAGTTAAATTTTTTTAGGTTGGTTTTTTATTATCGATGTCAATTTATCCTTGAATTTGGATCAACATTCAAAGTCATCACCTTCCGCTACCTATCTATACTTCTTATAAAGCAAAACCCCACTAATGCATTTATTATTTTTCTATCTCAACATGCAAGCTATCCACATCATCCACTTTCTTAGCAAATCAAATTGTCCATGTCATCTCCATTAATATTTATTAATCTTTACATGCAAACTCCACATTATCCATTTCTTTAACCATCTAATTATCCACATTAATAATTTATAATACACACTCATTTCATGTTGATTAAATTTACTATCTCCACTATGACAAGTTGAATTTTGCATATTCTCTTAGCAGACATATTGTACCATACATATTGTGCCTTTTTCTTTCCAAAATATAATTTCTAAATGGATTCCCGCTGCAACGCGCGGGGTATCTTTCTAGTTATATAAACTATCCCACCCCAAATACCATAATATCACTACACCATTCATTGCATCCCCACCCCCGCACCTGAGGCAGCTCCATCGTTTTCGACAGTGAGAACATCTTCACATTTTCCCAACACTGTTGACGGCGGTGCCCGTGACATGCACCAGAACCTCCTACACTCTTTATCCACACCCCTCCACGTTATCCCCCTACCTCCCTATTCTAGGGCACCTCCCTTATCATCATCATATCACCTCCTTCTTCATGCAGCCAAGGTGACATCAACATCGCTTATTATCATCCAATGATGAGCTACCACTTTCCTATGCCCTCCACTGTCTAGATTCCTTACTAGTACTTGACTTTAAGAATGCGCTGCCTAAAGTTTTTGTTTCCCTCGTGGCCAAGAGGGCATGAGAGCAGCATTACCGCTATCCCTCCATATATGTGGTATCACTTGTCGTCTCCTACCCTTTTGTATGACTTTGTGATAAACTTGGACCTTATGCATATGTAAACAGAGTGAACTGCAACCCAAAATCTCCGGAAGTTGTGCCACCTAAAAGGACGACGTGAAGATCGTGGAAGGACAAACCTCCATGTGTCCATCCAGAGATGAGGAAAGCATATATATACGTCTCGAAGTTTTAGAAACTAACAGTATATCTTCAATATGTAGCTGTTACTTTGTGTATGTGGATGTGTGTGTATGTGGATCATTCCCGATCTTAATATATTTTTAATACTAGTAGGCAATGTTAGAGAATTCAAACCTCACATTTTAGAAAATCACATATTACGAACAGAGATAAACATCACATGAATTTACTTATGAATCTCCATGTGTCCATCCAGAGATGTGAAAAGTATATATAGAGGCTCAAGAGTTCTAGAAACTAATGAAATCTCTTCAATATATATCTGTTACTTTGTGTGTGTGGTATATCTGTTACTTTGTGTGTGTGGTATATGTGGAACGTTGTCGGTCTTAATATATTTTTAATACTAATAGTCAATGTTAGAAAATTCAAACCTCGTGTTTTAGAAAAATATGTACGAACAGAGATAAACATCATATGACGGAAAGGGCTCTGTCGAGAAAGTCATTCACATACTAGCTTCATCTTGCCAAGAATTTCGATGTTGGGGAATTCTTCGTCATCTGACCATTCCCTTAGGACCTCCTCCCTAACCTTCTCTTGCCATTGTGGGTAGATGCTGAGCAGG
This sequence comes from Poa pratensis, assembly GCA_947311845.1. Taxonomy (NCBI): domain Eukaryota; kingdom Viridiplantae; phylum Streptophyta; class Magnoliopsida; order Poales; family Poaceae; genus Poa; species Poa pratensis. The sequence goes on along the minus strand of CAMZMU010000069.1, from coordinate 2,995,291 downwards.
AATATCCCCCAGGTCAGTGGCGGAGCCAGGATTCAAACTCTGTGATGTCAACTTTACTTATGTAACAAAATTTTCTTTTGAGAGCACAACGAATGTAGACAAATTAAACAGGAGCACAGAAAATTGAACTTTATTGCAACATAATCATGGTAGGATTCCTTTGCGATCATGCTTACTTTGATAGGTATACATAATAGCATCGGTACTAATAGAAAATTGAACTTTATTGCAACATAATCATGGTAAGAAGCAACCTTGCAATATCTATTGATGCAATTAGCCGGGTTTGGTACTCTATCTTAGATTTCTTGGTTTGCTTGCGTACAACAGCTCCAATGGATTGGTTCTGGTTCATTAGATCGTCGCATCTCTTCATGTTTTGATTATGAGAACTTGAAGGACCACCAACATGAGTATCTAGTCTCTTCAGATTATTCCAACTTCTCCATCCCTTGGTTGAAAATACATCTCCACCACCACGGCCAATACTTTCATTCTGAAATAAGTAGCAACAAAGGCAAAATGCTGCATCTTCCTTTATACTATACTCCAGGCAAGGCTTGTATGTCTTGAACCAATCTTCATGAAAATGGCGCTCAACTCCACTGAAATCTCTCTTAGGAAAATCATGTCCTACAGGTTGAAATGGCCCTTTCTGCAGGTAACTTCTCCGTACATCATCGCGAATTTGGGCTGTCTTATATTGGCAAATAGGCTTTCGTTTTGCAGGATCAGCTGGGAGTTTAGATAGATCAACAACTTCATTTTCTATGGTTGAGCGTGGCCTTGCATTGCTATTAACCAGCACCCTTTCCAAAGCAGCTCTAGGATCAACAGGAGTCTGTACCTCATTTTCAGCTGCTCTCCGTGAAGAATTTTCAACATTTGGCTCTGACTGCCATCGTTTTACAAACTTGTCCATTTACCAAACTTCAGTCCTGACATACAAAAGCTATTGCCATAAGAAAAAACACTAATACAGTATACTGCACACATTAAATAATGAGAATGTTTTCATTCGTATTTCTCATACAAAAATAGATCAAACAGATCAATATTTCTGAATCTCTAAACTGAACTAATATGCTGAAAATTTGAAGAAAAAGGAAACCACAACTTACAATAAAAGGGAAGGCCTCGTCCAGCTGTTGTGAAGATGGACGGACGAACTGATGACGGCGCGTCGAGATAGCCGAATCCAGAATGCGGTGGTGCCTGGCCGGTGATCGCCGAGGTGGCCGTGCGACTGATCGCTGCCTCGCGTGAGAACCAGAGTGGCAGAGTAGGTCCTGTCCGACGAGCGAATTCCGGACAGCAGGCGACCTTAGCTCTCGGTGCTACTGGTCGGCGTATTCCTCCGCAGTCCCCATGGCGTCGCTCCCAATCTGGCTAACAGATCGATTTTTTGATTTGGGGATTTACAGGAGAAGTTGAAGCGGAAGAGAAGTCGAGGGCGGTGCGCATCGTGGACTGATCATGGGTGGTTCGGTTGTTTTGCTACATGGGCCTATAGTCAGGGCCCAGCCAACTGAGCCTGTGAGGTCTATTTCTATATATTTTTCCGTCCAGCAGTGATACATGTATACGTGGGGTTGATCGATTTGCAAAAATCCTGTGTAGTCGCATGACTACACAGCCATAACGGGGCAAATCGCTCCTATGCGACGTTTTTCATAGTCAATTGATGGGCAGCGACGTCGTTGGCAGGAATAGCTCTGCTGCGACATCGCTGTTTGCACAAATTGCTCTGCTGCGACTTGGCCCTTAAGCGCAGTCTGTTAGTTAGGATCAGGATTATGGAGAGCCGGCGGATGGGACCCACAACTTATCCACGTCAGCTTGATGGGACCCACACATCAACGACGACCGTTGTATCCTCCTGCTCCTCCCCTGCGCGCGCATCCTCCCTTGCCATTTCTTCTTCTTCTCCGGCGACGAAGCGCGGCAACGCCGGCGAGAGATGCGAGCTCCGTCTCAGTCAAACAAAATAAACTGAACTGAATTACAGGCTAACAGAAAAGCAGATGAACTGAACTGAATTACACATAATAAACTGAACTTAATTAGACATACTAGACTGAATTACAGGTAGTTCGTCAATGGCTCGTCTGATCAAAAGCCACACGAGTAGTTCATCAAACTAATTACATTTGGGGATCGAACCGCTGCTCCTACGCCTAAACGCAGATCCAAAATTGGGCTCACACACGGAGCCCCGGGGGTGCGGCGGCGACGAGGCGGCGGCGCCGCTCAGTCGGACCAGTCGAACTCGGAGTCGGAGTCCGAGCTGACCTCGATGATGGGGTTGAGGGAAGCGTCGATAGCGCTTCGGAGGCGGAGTTTGTAGAGCTCCTCCTGTTCCTGACGGCGCACCTCGACGTCCTGCTCCTGCTGCTTGCTGCGCTGGATCACCTCCTCGGTGATCCAGTCCAGGTCCTCGTCGGCGGCGAAGTCCCCGGGCAGCAGGCCGCGGCGCGGTGGGCGGTCCTGCTGCTCCTGCTCCTCCTCCCTCTTCGGCGGTGGCAGCTGTGGCGCCCGTGCCGCCATGCGGGAGCTCCCCGCGCCGGAGGAGCTCCCGTGCTCGTAGCGGTGGCCGCGCGCCGCCACGCTGCGGTCATACTCCTCCACCTCACGACGGGCGAACGCTGGCGGCGGCGTTAGGCCCCTGTGGAGCCACTTGTACGCGCCGCGCTTCCGACCGACGTCGGAATGAACCCGCCTCGCGCGTTCGGGGTCAGCCGGCCGCTTCCGCGCCTTCCGGTCCTCGTCGGAGCGATTTCCGGAGCCGGAATGGCCACCGCGGGAGCTGGAACCCCCACGCCTCATCATCTTCGTGGGCTGGAGCTGGATCTGTATGTGGCGGCAGCGGTTTCCCGTGGATTTGGTCGCCGGCGGCGAGGGAGTGTGGGGGGCGGCGCAGATCTGAATAGCTAGGGTACGACACATCTGAGTGGATAAGAAGGGGAACGGGAGGCGGTCGGGAAAAAAAACGGTGGGCCGTGGCATGGGAAAGTGAACGGGAGGGCCGTGGCCCGTTATTTGGTTGGGCCATGCCGTCCGGCCGTGGCGAGGCGGTGAGAATAGAAAAAAAACACTAAAAAAACTTGTGCACTAACCAGCGGGCCAAATCCTGCTGCTGGGCCCAAATTTAGTTTTTTTTCCTACGAATGGCGCGGAACTGGGAGTGGCCAATCAGAGCGCAGAACTGGGAGTGGCGCGGATCGGGGGGTTTCCTTCTGATCCAACCGTTCACTAACCAGCGATCAACGGCTCTGAAGCAGGGGGGTTTCGGACGGGGTTTAGGGTTTCCGGGGTTTAGGGTTTTCAGTGAGCTAGGGTTGAGCATAAATAATTTAGAAAAAATCAAATAAATATGAAACTTTCGCTCACTGTTTACTTATGCAACTACGTTGCTAAAAAAAATTAAAACTTGTTATATCCACAGTTAAATGAAAAACATTCACACAATTCAAGCTATCGATGGAATGAGCTAGGGTTGAGCACAACTAATTCAAAAAAAATCAAAACAACATACAACCAGCGCACATGGTCTACTTATGCAACTAAGTTGCTATTAAAAATATAAAACTTGTTATATCCACATTTCAATTCCAACATTCACACGTTCACGATATCGATGGAATGAGCTAGGGTTGAGCATAAGTAATTCAAAAAAAATCAAATAAATATAAAACCAGCGCACATGGTCTACTTACATGACATAGTTATCAAAAAAAATATAAACTTTGATTTTTAGTCGGTCAACGATTTTGTGCAAAGTTTGACCAAACATTCAAATCAGCACAAATAATTCAAAAAAATTAAAATAACATAAAACCAGCGCACATTGTCTACTTACATGACATAGTTATGAAAAAAAATATAAACTTGGTATATGAGTATTTTCATGAGAAATCCTTCACACAAATGACTTACCACGAACGAAGTTGCAGAGAGTTCAAGGAAGTGAGAGAGGGTTTGATGTTTTGAAAATTTAAAAAAATTGAAAAAATCACCAAAGCTTCCTTTTGGTGTGACTAAGAATGACACAGGCTTAGTTTTTCATTTTGGTATTTTAAACTTGTTTAAATGTTGGTCAAACTTGGGTTTGACCGAATTCAAAATAATCATAAAATATTCAAAAAACATCAAAAAAATGGAAAACCAGTGCACATGTTCTTAGTTTGTCATATACTAACAACTCCAATTGATAAACAAGGTCTAGACACATATTAAACAAGAAATGCTTCAATATGGTGTGAAATCACACATCTCAAACTATGAACTCTATAGTTTGAGTTGTGAGATTTCATACCATACTGAAGCATTTCTTGTTTAATATGTATGTAGACCTTGTTTATCAGTTGGAGCTGTTAGTACATGATAAACTAAGACCATGTGCACTGGATTTGCATTTTTTTGATTTTTTTGAATATTTCAAAAATTGGTCAACTAAAATCAAACCAACTTTTAAACAAGTTTTGAGTTAAAAATTGTTCTAGGACACTATATTAGTGCAATATATGTTAACCCTAGAGTTTGAGATCATTTGGAGAAGGTCGAAAAAATGACAGGATTAGAAATGGTGCTGTTTGGGCTACCTTTGGGGCTCATTTGTAGCTCATTTTGGAAAACCGATGTGAAAAATGACAGGATTAGAAATGGGGATGACCAAGTTAGATCAACCTACTACATAATAACATGTACAAATAACATGTACATCAAAGTTGAATTCAAATATTCAAAGTTGAATCAAAATATAAAAAATATTCAAAAATTCAAAAGAATTTGTCCAAGTGCAATATTTTAATGGATGGGACAACTCACCCGACCCACAAAGCTACTGGACTAGGACATATAATGTGCAACACCTAAATTGCGAGCAAGGGGACTCGAACTTAGGTGGGCAAAGGGAGCATCAACCCTTTGCCACTAGGCTATGCCTCTGTTTGCGAAAAATCTACCACCATTTGGAGGTAATAGTTACAAATGTTTACATTTTGGTAACACTAGCAACACTAGCAATATTTAAATTTTGGAAACCCCTAAGCATTCTACACTAAAAGGCAAAAGTGGCTCAAATAAAAAAATAAAAAAAGCAAAAGTGGCTGAAATGGCTCCTACACTTACTGGGCCTAATTGGATGGAGTTGGCCCATTCATCTAGCCCACAGTGAAACTTTTTCATTTTTCTCGAAAAAAAAAGATCTGCGCACGGCTGCGTCCTCTACAGCAATATTCCGAAGAAGTAAATCATTCTGGTAAGTCTAAATAAAGAAGTAAGACATTGTTTCTACAGATGACACGATAATTTACATTTTTTACAAGGTTTAACCCAACGGAACGTGCGAATGACAACATCGGGATGTCCAGAGCACGCCCCCAGGGTGTTCGACAGAACGCAGTCGACATGCCCAGTTCACAAAATTACTCCCCCACACGCTCCCCTACCAAAATTCACTACACTTTCTATCTACATAATGCAGCTCAAGCTTCCAGCTCCATCTAGCAGCTCTGTAGCTGATTCTTCATCTCGCATAGGATCAAAGCTACTTCGATGTCCAGGCTCGATGAACTAGCTGAACTCCTGCTCGATGTGGTACCCCTGCTCGATGAACTCCTGCTCGATGTGGTACCCCTGCTCGATGAGCTCCAGCCCGTACTGCTCTGGTCGCCCGCATCAAGTTTTCGCATCGATGCATACCTCTGTCTCGTCATCGGCGGCGATTGACCGCCGAGCGAAAAACCCTTACCGTCGATGCCGTAGCGCTTCCACGCCCGCTTCAAGACCTGATTCACCGAAATCCGGTAGGGCCGCCGGTCGCCTCCGCTGCACGAGTCACAAATAGGGCCGCCGGTCGCCTCCGCGACCGGCGACCCGCACCACCCCAACCTCCATCCACCCTCGACGCCCTTACCTTGCATTGCGACCGCAAGCCCTGCGTCGCCGCCCGCCGCTTCTTTTCTTGCGCCGCCGCTCGAATCGATTGCCGCTTCTCTTCTCGCGCCACCGCTCGAATCGGCCGCTCCATCTAGCCCGGAGAAGCCGAGACGGCAGGACAGGAGTGAGCTCAGAGGGACGCCGGCGCGTGGCAGAGTTTTTTCCCCCACGATGAACAGATGCAGCTGTCGCATCGGAGCTATTATCACGGCTTCAGAGCACGCACGCGTGAGGTCCCACTTGTCATAAACTTATCCATTGAACGGTCAAACGGGGTTTACCGCGTGGGATAATAAATTAACGGCCATATCCTGTCTGAGCTATTCCCACGCAAACAAACGTCGCACCAGGGCTATTTCAGCCAACATCGTCGCATGCCGGACAATTGCCCTCAACGACGTCGCACAGGAGCTATTCGCCCGCCATAACGTGGCTCCGCCACTGCCCCAGGTTAGGGTGTTGGAGGTTGTGTCCAGCCGTGCAGCAAAGAAGGTCACACACTCACATATGATCTCCTCAATGCTCATAATTCTGGCATCCTTCCTGTAGGCCTGCAACATTAGCCCGAGTAGGTCATCTCCAGAGATGTCGTTGTCAAGACGTGCCTTTATGATATGCATGATCTTGCTATTCATCAACTTCTCTAGTTTCCACGACCGGCGGTTACGACGAGTTGGTAGGTATCTACATACACAATATCAGATAGTTTTAATCAGTGTATTTCTGGTCCATTTCTTATCATATTTGATTGCTTCAAACTTAGACCAAATTGACATACCTAAATCCAGGTACCGGTGGATCAGTCCATGCATACACTGCAAGCTTCTGGAGCTCCTTGCCGGCGACAAACGCCTCTCGGGCTTCCTTGTACTTCTTACCAAAGATGACTCGTTCAATGACTCCCATAGTCAACTCCTCGGAGTCACGCTTCATATCAATCTCGGCTTGGTGGCCCTCACCCTTTTCTATTTGGACGCACCACCGTCGGATCATCTCATGTGCGCCTTCCGACGTCATAACTGACATAGACTATAATGCATATATAGGATAAACCCCCAAAAGTTTTATTAGAAGAATAGTAAACAATTGCACCAAAATTGCAATAATCCAACCAATGTTCCGAAGAAAAAGCGTAGTCCAGCAAGAATAAGAAAATTAACCTTGAGGTTGTCGTGATGGAAGACCGGGTACACGACTCTGCGATGCCGCTTCCAGTTATCCCCGTTCGCGAATATAACTCCTTTGCCGAAGATGCCCTCCAAGCTCGGGTTCAGGTAGTCCTTTTGGAACAAGTCTGACCTGTCTCCAAGCACTTGCTGGACTATCTCCATGTCCGTGGAACATATCGCCGGTATTGGTCCCAACCAGTATAAAAACGTTTTTCCTAGAGTAAGTACAAATATGAGCTTAAGCTGTGAATAACTAACCGCTCATCCAGGGTGGTCAAACATGCATGCACGCAGAGACAATATTCGATTTTACCGTAATCAGAGACCCATTTGCGAAAGAAAGGATTCACAAGGGAGGTGTAGTCATGGCAGCCGGTATCTAGAGGCGCCTTTGTTCTCTCGGCTCTGAGCATCCGCCTAATCTCCAACAGCGACCCAACGACGAATCGATATGGTGACCCTTGTATCCCTTGCCGTGCAAACCAACGGGTGACGATGTACGGCCTCCACACCAGATGCCATAGGACCCTCGAGATCAGCACAAGTGTGAGGAGAGCGGCAAGGCAGTGCACTATGTTCGCCTCCATGAGTGTAAGTCGTAGTCGATGGTTGTACTGTTCGATCGTGCGTACGGATTTTTTTTATTGGATGGACGTATGTCACTGTCTTGGCGGTTTTTTGTTCGGAAGTTGTGGTTGAAGGTCGATTAATACAACCTTGCATTGACAAAAAAAAGGCTATAATAAGTCCACGAAGTTTGTTGTTGTGATGAGATGACAATTCGAGCGTTTAGAGCGATACTCGCTAATTGAGGTATTTCGGGCGATGCTTTAAATAAACTAGTAGTATCTTGTTTTGTGCAGTGATGATTCCCCATTGGTTTTAACTTTTAAGATTGCTAATCAAGCATGGAGCCATGGACACATCAGAAACATGAACCCGTGCTGTAGCATCTAGCATGGGTCTCCGTCTCCATCGAATGCACGTTCCATGACATGTGTGAGATGCAATAAACCGGTTCTGAAAATAAGACCACATGTTCCACTAAACTCTTATCTATAAGTTAACATTCTACATGTGGCACATAAATCAGCTACGTAAAAAGGATCACGTGGAACATAAAGCGCTACCGAAAACGGCATCGTTGCCGAGTGCCGAACGGTATGTGGTGGTGATGAGAGAGAGCTTGTGTAAGAGCATCTCCAGCAGATCGCTTAAAAGGGCAAAGCCTATAGATTATGGCTGATAAGAAGTTTTTGGTCGTTTTTTTTACCCCGAATAAATACTGCATATCGGCTCGGCCTTATAAACTTATAAGGAGGCTCATAAATCATGTTACACGCAATAGGAAATCAACGATGAAGTTAAGCAAGATCAAACCAACGGGGACACGAGATTTTAACGTGGAAAAACCCCTCCGACAATGGAGAGGAAAAAACCACGGGCGCCAGCCAGCAATACTTCACTATTTCGGGTGAGGTTACAACGCCGGGGATTTACAATATGTGGCTTATCCCAAACCGGCGACTTACATGATGTATTTATAGGAGCCCTGACCTAACCTAGGTCGGTAACGTGATCTCCAAGTCGAGTACAACTCGAACCGTACATAACTCGTATACAACTCGTACCGTACCGCGGGGGCTGCCGCCCCCGCACCCCCTCCATGCGGCCGCCACGGATTGGACCATGGTCATAAAGCCAACTTCTGACTCCGGGGCACTCCGCTCTCCTTCGTCACAAACTGGCCTTTATCAGTATATACGAATTTTGATCATCACAAAATAACACTCCACCTTGAGACAAATTCCATCTTGTAGCATGACACGGACCTTTAACCTGTAACAACAAAGAAACATACTTTCGGCGCCAACTAGCCTCTTGGGCTAAACAGTTATACCAACTAAGCTCGAGCAAAGCTCAAACTTAGCAACAGGAACCGGTTTTGTCATCATATCAGCAGGATTATCATGAGTACTAATCTTGCATACCTTTAATTTACCTTGAGCAACAACCTCTCGGATGTAATGGTATTTGATGTCAATGTGCTTTGTTTTCTCATGGAACATCTGATCCTTAGTAAGGTATATGGCACTTTGACTGTCACTGAAAAGATCAATGCAAGAATTATCTCCACAAAGCTCAGCGTACAAACCTTTCAACCAAACAGATTCTTTGCAAGCTTCTGCAATAGCCATGTATTCTGCTTCAGTGGTTGATTGAGCAACAACAGCCTGCAATGTTGCCTTCCAGCTCACGGCACAGCTACCAACTGTAAAAACATAACCTGTAAGGGACCGTCTCTTATCCAAATCGGCAGCAAAATCTGAATCCACATAGCCAACAAGTCCCTTCTCAGTCTTGCCAAACTTCAAACATGCATCACTACTTCCACGTAGGTACCTGAAAACCCACTGAACAGCTTTCCAATGCTCCTTACCAGGATTAGCCATATATCTACTAACCAGACTCATAGCATATGATAAATCTGGACGAGAACAAACCATGGCATACATTAAAGAACCAACAGCACTAGAGTATGGAACTTTGGACATGTACTCAACATCTTCATCTGAACTAGGACATTGCGAAGATGACAACTTAAAATGCGGAGCAATTGGAGTACTAACTGATTTAGAATCATGCATGTTGAAACGATGAAGAACCTTCTTAATGTAATTTTGCTGACTAAGAAATAACACACCAGATTTTCTGTCTCTAGTAATTTCCATACCGAGAATCTTCTTAGCAGCTCCAAGATCCTTCATCTCAAATTCACTACTCAATTGTTTCTTCAAGGTAGTGATTTCCTTCATGCTCTTGGCAGCAATCAACATATCATCAACATATAATAACAAGTATATAGGCGATTCATCAACAAATTTAATGTACACGCAGCTGTCATATTCAGACCTCTTAAAACCACGTGACATCATAAAAGAATCAAACCTTTTATACCATTGTCGAGGGGACTGTTTCAAACCGTAAAGGGACTTCTTTAGCTTGCACACGAAATCCTCCTTACTAGGCACTATGAACCCTTCTGGCTGGTCCATGTATATCTCCTCCTCAAGTTCTCCATGCAAAAACGCAGTCTTTACATCTAACTGCTCAAGCTCAAGATTACGCATAGCAACAATACTAAAGAATGTGCGAATGGAACTATGCTTAACAACTGGGGAGAACACATCATTATAGTCAATTCCAGGTATCTGACTAAATCCTTTCGCAACTAACCTTGCCTTGAATCTTGCGGGTTCAGTAGGCGTGAGACCTTCCTTTTTCTTGAAGATCCACTTGCAACGCACGGCCTTTTTCTGCTTGGGCAGACGCACAACTTCCCATGTGCCATTTTTCTCAAGTGACTGCATCTCTTCTTGCATTGCGGATATCCACTTCACGCGGTCACTGGAGCCAATTGCCTCCGTATAAGTGGAAGGCTCATGTTCGTTCTCCACCTGTTCTGCACAACTCAGAGCATAATTAACAATGTTACACTCTTCAATTAAACGGGTAGGTCGAACAATATTTCTCCTTGGCCGATCAACAGCAATGGATGGTTGCTGTATAACAGGAGGTGAGGGTGGCACAATTTCCTCCTCATCAATTTCAGGTTCCTCCTCATTAATTTCAGTTTGCTCCTTATTCAGGTGCTCCACCTGCACACGAACCTGTGGTTCTTCCTCAACAGCAAAATCTGGCACAATATCAGTAGACAAGCTATCCCAATACATGACAGATTCATTAAAAACAACACTCCTGCTCATGAATGCCTTCTTAGTTTCAGGGTTCCACAACTTATATCCTTTTACTCCAGAACCATAACCAAGAAATAAACACTTAATAGCTCTAGGCTCTAACTTTCCATTATCAACATGAGCATAGGCAGTGCAACCGAAAACTTTCAGTTGTGAATAATCAGCTGTCTCACCAGACCATACCTCAATAGGAGTCTTCTTGTCAAGAGGGATGGATGGTGACCTGTTTATCAAGTAGCAGGCGGTGTTGGCAGCCTCAGCCCAAAAACGCTTGTTCATGCGAGCGTTGGACAACATGCAGCGAGCCTTGGAGATGATCGTCCTGTTCATCCGCTCAGCTACACCATTTTGCTGAGGCGTGTACGGGATGGTGTGATGCCTGACAATGCCTTCCTGCGCACAATAATCATCAAAGTCATGCGAACAAAATTCGCCACCATTGTCAGTACGAAGCAATTTCACCTTCCTCTCAGTTTGCCTTTCAATCATAACTTTCCACTCTTTAAAAGCAGCAAAAGTAGCATCTTTAGTTTTCAGGAAATAAGGCCAAACCTTTCTAGAGTAATCATCAATGATAGTAAGCATATACCGAGCACCACCATAAGAGGGCTTACGTGACGGCCCCCATAAATCAGCATGTACATAATCAAGTGTACCTTTCGTGGTATGAACGGAAGCATTGAATTTAACTCGTTTGTGCTTACCAAAAACGCAGTGCTCACAGAACGGCAACTTACTCATATTGCAGTCCTTCAGAAGTTCTCTCTTGACCAATTCTGCCATCCCCAGTTCACTCATATGTCCAAGTCTCATGTGCCAAAGGTTAGTTTTACTTGGATCATCTTTAGTAACAGCAGCAGCAAAAGTACTAGGCAGAGTGCTACCTCTAAGAACATATAACTTGGCAGAATTCATATCACCTATCATGACAATAAGTGAACCTTTAGATACCTTTAGGCGTTTATCCCCTCCGGTATACTTGTACCCGTCACAGTCAAGGGTACTGAGAGAAACCAAGTTTCTCGCCATGGTTGGTATGTGTTTTACTCCATCCAACGTGCGTGTCATGCCATCATGCGTCTTGATCTGTACAGAACCGACGCCAGCAATGTAACATTTGTTATCGTTGCCCACACGCACGAAATCTCCTGCCTGCACAGACTCATAAGAACTGAACCAGTCTTTGTTACAGCAAATATGAAAGGAACATGCAGTATCTAGGATCCATTCATCAGCACGAGTAACACACGCAGAAAACACAGCTAGACAATCACCATCAGAACTTTCACCAGCAACCACATCAGCCTCAGCAGCAACAACATCAGCCTTACCATTACCGTCAGTTTTCTTCGGTTGGTAGGTACCGTTCCTTCTCTCCTTGTTCTGCACTTTCCAACAATCCTCAATAGTATGATTAGTTTTCTTACAGTACCTGCAGAACTTATCTCGTCCCTTGGACTTTGAACGGCCTCTGTTGTCCTTGCTCTTGTCTCTGTTGTAGTTGTTGTAGTTGTTGTCTCGCTGTTCAGTCCTGCCTCGAACCTGCAATGCATCGCGCCTTTGGAGGACGATGTGTCAGACTGCACCATACTCTTCATCTTTTCCCTTGTTTGCAGGGCCTCATAAACTTCCGCCAGGGTTAGTGTATCACGGCTTAAGAGTATAGTATCTCGCAGATTTGTAAAGGAACTAGGCAGCGAACATAGCAATAGAAGAGCTAAATCTTCATCTTCATATTTTACCTCCATCGACGCTAGGTCGGCCACGATCTCCTTGAAGATCGACAAGTGATTCATCACCGAACCACCTTCTTGCATCTTGTGCGTAAACAACTTCATCTTCACGTGCATCTTGCTGGTTAGATCCTTTGACATGCAGATCGATTCCAGCTTGAGCCACAAAGCTGCGGCGGATTTCTCCTGCAGCACCTCTTGCAAGATATCATTAGATAGATGAAGCTGAATTAATGACCAAGCCTTACGATCCTTGCGTTTCTCATCCGGAGTCCAGTCTCTTTCGGCCTTCTCTCCGAACGCATCTAGCGCCTCATCAAGATCCGATGCTTGTGAGAGGATCGCTCGCATCTTCACTTGCCACAACGAAAATCTCGTTTTGTAGTCCAGCAACGGCAGATCAAACTTCATCGATCCCATCGCAAAACCCTAAGCTGCAAAACCTGGGCTCTGATACCACTTGTTACACGCAATAGGAAATCAACGATGAAGTTAAGCAAGATCAAACCAACGGGGACACGAGATTTTAACGTGGAAAAACCCCTCCGACAATGGAGAGGAAAAAACCACGGGCGCCAGCCAGCAATACTTCACTATTTCGGGTGAGGTTACAACGCCGGGGATTTACAATATGTGGCTTATCCCAAACCGGCGACTTACATGATGTATTTATAGGAGCCCTGACCTAACCTAGGTCGGTAACGTGATCTCCAAGTCGAGTACAACTCAAACCGTACATAACTCGTATACAACTCATACCGTACCGTGGGGGCTGCCGCCCCCGCACCCCCTCCATGCGGCCGCCACGGATTGGACCACGGTCATAAGCCAACTTCTGACTCCGGGGCGCTCCGCTCTCCTTCGTCACAAACTGGCCTTTATCAGTATATACGAATTTGGATCATCACAAAATAACAAATCAGCCTCTCCACGTGATATATCTAGGGGATTTAGGGCAAAATACGGGATGAACCCCGCACATTTCTGTCTCTCCGCCGCACATTTCCACCCGTCGCCGCGCGATTCGGCTGATTTCGGCGACCTCCGTAGCCGCCACCAAATCCACTACCATAGAACATAGGATGTGGCTGGTGAACAACACCCTCGGCGCGTCACGGACCCGCCTAGCCGCGTGACGCGGCCATGCAGCCGGGGAGCTGTGTCCATGGCCAGTGCCGGAGCTAGCTCTCTCGGCGACCGGGCTCAGCCGTGGAGGCTCCACGGGAATTTGACTAAAACATGAAGATTACATGAGGAGAATTATGCGCACACACTAAGCTAACTCAGTGCCTTGTTTCCCAGTCCAGGCTCTATGATCTTCCTAGCTCCTCCACTGTCCACGGCGGAGGAGGACGAGCGGCGACATGCGATGCGGTCGAGGCAGCGGCGGAACCGCGTGCGCCTCTCGCGAGCACCCGTGGGGTTGGCGTGGGCTCGTCCCCCCGCTGCAACACCACGATACTGAGTTGTCGAGGACAGCCACGCTTGCCCCACCGGTGCGCTTCCGCCTCCCCCTTCCAACAGCGACGACAATGAGAAGAAGAAAAAAGACGACAACGACAAAAACAACGATGATAAGGAGGACCTCGTCAAGATTGGGAGAACAAGCGGCTCTTCCAACGCTACATCGAGGTTCCCTCCTCCAACTCCAAGTGAGCTCGGCGGCGCCGCCGCGTCAACAGGCCCGGTGAAGTTCTTGGTCGCTCCTTTTGGTTAGGGTTAGGATTAGGGTTATGATTTTAATAATCTAGGCCAAAAATTGTATTTCTAATTATTTAAATTATGTTGTTCGCAATTAATCTAGATTATGAACTAGTTTTATCAACCTCGGTTTTCAGTGCGAAGTTGTTTTTAAAATTTTGCAGTGCAACTTTTAAGTTTCTGGTCTCCCACATGACGTTGAATACCTCAAATTTGGGTTTAGGGGTATCTTATGCTGGTTTTAAGGTTTGCCATTTAAATCAATTCGAAGTTGTATAATTGGAGATACGAAAGGATTTAAACATAGATCGGTTTGAAAAGAAACGGAAACGGCACATTTCCTCTCTTTTTTTAGATTATAACGGCACATTTCCTGGAACACATCGATCAAACGATAGATCTCTCGTGCGCGTGCGTGCTGGGCTGGGCCACGCGGAAGAGAGAGGATAGGAAGGAGAGAAATGAGAGAAGAAATGAGAGATGGGCCAAGTGATTCGGCCCCAGAAGAAAAGATGAAAAGAAAGAAAAGGAGATAATGATGATGGGCTTCGAAGATTTAGCCCATTGCGGCTAGAGTTTAAAGAAAATGTTTTTTCCTTTTAGACAAAAAACATGAGATTGACTATTTGGAATGGATTTTGAATATTTTAAGCCGAGACTTCATCCCTAAAATCCAAAATCCAAATATTTAATTCAAGTTTGATTTAATCCAAATCGAATCCAAATTATGAAAATATCATATTAAGCTTATTTAATTCGTGTAACATAGCAACTTTCTAGGAAAAGTTTTTATTCCTCGTCCTCAATCTTCTGGAACGGGAAGACCTGGGAAATACAAAAAATTAAGATGGTGTACCAAGACCAAGCAAGTAATGAAGAAATCATGAAGGGAACTTATTCAGATAGCTGGATGCTTGACACTGTCAGATTGCCTCGAGTCTAGCCATTGGGAGAGTAGTCGACGTTACAGGCTTCACCCAATCAGATATAGATTCTTGAAGCCAAGTCGCCGTGGCGTGACTCGTGTAGTGTCAAACTTCCGACTCCAGTGACACAGCTTGTGTGCACGAGTTTGAAGCGGCTAACTCGGCGAGTCAACCAGACCATAATCAGGCCGAGTCCGTTCAAGCCCTCCGTCTTCACCATGTGAATCTCATCCTTCAGACGCTTCAAGGTCGCCGAGTCACGATCAGAGAAGGTGTCGTGCCAATGCTCCACCGCTGCGGTCGGCGCATCCTTAAACTCCACAACGCCGGGGGAGCTGTCGTCATGAGGCACATCTTCACAATTGAAGAAAATCCTTTGCCATGTCCTATCGGGTTTGGGAAGGGGAAGATCAATGTACTACTCCCCTTCTTCTTGAGGCCGAACTCCAAGAGCGGGTCCCGGTTGTGCTGGGCTCGGCCTATTAGGTGGAAGAGGGCTCCCCACGAGCTCTATCAAGGATGGATCGCCATATAGCCCTCGTAAAGGGCGATGAAGCAACATATTTGCAGTATCAAGTTCGAGGTAAGGTGGTGGAGTTGAGCTAATCATGTTGAGGAGAGTCATGAGGAAGTCGCACACCGGGAATGACATTCCTCTCTCGAGAACGCCGACGGGAAACTGGGGCACCTGGCACTAGCACTTCACGTGTACGAGCGCAATGCCTTTCAGGGCATGTAAGATGACGCGTGGAGGCACTCGCGATACAATGCCAGCGGGCGGAATTTTTTATGAGGACAGCGCATTGAGGCCACCCGCGAGCATGCCGAAACAGGGAGCACCATCCACTGTTAACACTAGTGCAGCTTGGGGGCGGCTGCGCTACCAGCGCCTGCCGTCGGGGAGGCGGAGGTGGCATCTTCATCTGCGACGTCCAGCCGGATGATCAACGTGCGACACCGCTGCGACGGTGGTTTAAATTTCATTCAAAATCTTGTAAATCATCAACAACATTTGAATGAAAATTAAACTTTTGATTAAATTTGTTGTCAAAATTCTTTTGGGTTTTGGTTGGGTGCACCGTTGGGGGCCGCACCACCCATTGTGACGAACATGTGTCCAAGCCTAAAATGGACACATGTTAAAGCATCTCCACTTGCGGCGCCCAAAACCGGTCCGACAGCAGCGGCGGACGGATGCTATTGGGACCGTGGGATGCGTTGCGGGCTATTGGGGGCGCCGCTCTCCACTCGCGCCGCCAATAGCTTTTTTTAACAAGATTCAAACATGAAATTTGATTGATTTCATTCAAACTTCCTTCAAACTAAACATAATTCATTTGAACTAATTAAACTTCGTTCAAACTAAACTAAAACTAATATGTAGGGCAGCACGTCGGGCACCTGCAGTGCGGGCAAGAGCCCACACGTGCTGGTGTAGGTGCCCGGCGACAGGCGACACATCTACACTCAATGGCGACGGACGGCGGTGCAGGTGCTAGTGCACGGGCTGGTGGAGCCAACGATGCCTCTATTGCGAACTGCATCCCCTCCCACTCTGGTTCGGGCCACTCCTCGTCATCATCATCATCATCATCATCATCATCGATCGCATGCGGAGATTGAGGTGTCGGCGATGCCATTGGTGCCACGGGCGACGACTGCTCTCCCCTTGCGGGCCGAGCCTCCTCTCCCTCAAACGCCAGTCTCTCCCTGTCCATGTCAGCCGCGAAGTTCTCATCGGAAGTGTTGGTGAGGAGGTTGTCATTGGAGTAGAACCACTCCGGAGGCGGCGACCCACTCGACAAGGTGAGGAAGAAGCAATGGAGCGGCCCCTCGTACTCTAGCTCGATCTGCACGTCCCAGTACGGTGATGATGGGGCGTGCCGGTAGTCGTCCATCAGCTCCGACGGCATGTTGCGAATGGAGAGGTCAATGTAGTCGCGGCGTGCCTGGCCGGCGAGGAAAGTCGCCACCGGGACGTGGACGATGTTCGTCTTCCACCCCTCGGGAGGCGATAGTGCTACTGCTGGCCTCATGCCAGCGCGCGCCGTCGTCGGCCATGAATGATCACGATGCATCGTCACCAGCACCATGCATAATTGTAGAGGTCATCTACGAGTTATTCGATGAGCAAATTGATTCAGGCGAGAATGGGAATTAGCTTAGGTGCCTTGAGGAGGTTTGGGCAACTCCAACGGGCTGACCCAAACGGACATGCTTTTTGTCCTTTTTGTCCGTCTGGGTCGCCAAACGGATAGCGTCCGGCCCATGTCTGGCCTTTTCTGGCCAGTGCACCCAACGAGGCGACCCATTTGGTCTGTCCTGTCCCTTTTTTCTGATACAACCAAATTTGACACATTAAGCAAATAAGCTAGGATGTCATGCAAAATAAACTTGCCATGCCGGCATACAAATATTGTAGCAATAATGTCATGCCATGCTATGCCATGCCGGCATACAAATAATATACCCAATAAATTACACGAGGCCACTCCCATGCCCCGGCCATAATTCCATCAACCACAAAAGAGATGATCAATCATCTCGCTCCATGAACCACTTTTGCTTCTTCTCGAACCAAGCCCTTTTCTTCGGTGTCAAAGTGCTAAGGTTGTCGTCATGATCCGGGTCACCTCGGTGAGTAGAGCATGCTCAACCTCCCTCGCCTTTTGAAAGGACATGGATGTCGTCTAGAGGGGGGTGAATAGGTGATTAAAATTATTACTGTTTAGGCTTGAATAAATGTGAATAAAACTAGCATTTAATTAATCAAGCACAAAATCTAAACAAGCTATGTTTACCTATGTCCACCAACAACTTATGCTAAGCAAGACAAGCAACTATGTGAAAGCAAGATATATTGGCTATCCCAAAGTAAATTGCATAAGTAAGAAGCTCAGGTAAAGAAATACCGAGACACTTGGAGATGATGATTTATCTTGAAGTTCACTTACCAATGGAAGCTAGTCTCAGTTGGAGCGTTGCGGAGTCACAAAGTGATCCCCAAATAGCCGTCAATGGCACACCATAATCTCCTTCGTTCCTCCACCAATGTAGAGTGCCACGAACCAGTATGGGACCCTTGAGGGTGGTCACTGAACCCGTACAAGGATGATGCACACTCCACAACTTAATTGGAGGCTCCCACCAAATTCCCGCGGCTCCCATAGCCACAAGAATCACAAGGTTGAGGCACACTCCACAACTCAATTGGAGGCTCCCAACTAATCCCACGAGCCACCAAAATCCGAGATGAACAACTATCTAGGGCACTCCAAGTACCCGAGAGGAACAAACTCTAGGGCACTCCAAGTCCTCAAGAGTAACAAGCTTCTCAACTTCACTTTCCACGTATCACTGTGGAGAAATCAAACCGATGCAACCAATGCAATGGGCAAAACCACTAGAAGTGATCAAATCCTTCACTCTCAAATCCCACCAAAACAACTAATGCTTATGATGGGAGAAGATAGAAAGAAAAGGGAAGAAGACCAAATCCCTCCAAGATCTAAATCCAAAAGCTTCCCCTCACATGTAGGTGAGATTGATTGGTAGAATGGTAAATCTATAGATCTCCTCTCTCTTTTCCTTCTAATTGGAGGCAAGAATCATGAAGGAATAGAGAGATAGCAAGCTCAAAGAAGTTCAAAAATGGGGGTAAAAACGAGTTCAAGAGATGGGGTCTCTTTGGGGGAAGAAGATCCCTTAAATAGGTAGGTGGGAAATCTGCCCGCTGGGCAGTTTTTTTTGCACAGGGTCGGTAGTACCGGGGCAGTCCGGTACTTCCGGCCAACCAGAAAAAATGTCAGACAGCGCGAGGTCAAAACCGGAGAGAAAAGTGTTTCCCCGGTACTACCGGATGGTAGTGTCCGGTACTACTGTGAATGCGGTAGTACCGAGCTACTACCAGGGCAACTTCCTAGTAAAAACGACGGGATAACAGGAGCCCCTAAGCTATTGTAGTAGTTGGTCCAGTACTTGACCCGGAAGTACCGAGCATGGTGACTCGGTACTACCGGGCAAATGTCGGAACTACCGGCCCCTGATGAACACAGAAACCCAGAGCAAAACCACCATAACTTTTTCATAACAACTCCGAATAAGGCGAGACCAAACTTGATGGAAAGCTATCGACAAGAGCTACCATACCAAATCTTAAGGTTCATCAATAGAGGGAGTATACCACACATGAGAAGGTGTGGAACCTTTCTTAAAGACGAACCGGTAATATTTCCAACACAGAAAGCGCAAAAGGTTTTACATGCAAAAATCGTTTTCGAAAAACTTGGGCTTGTCATGAAGATCACGACAATCACCAAAACCCAACAAGGAGAAAAGCCAAATAAGAACCAAGAAATATGAGGATGCCAAGTATGCAAAGGTTAGAGCTCTCTTCAACTGATACGCTAAAGCTCAATCTAGAGCCCCTCTTGATAGAACGGTATCTAACCTATAACTCGATCTCCCAACTAACAACATGAGATCGGTAAAAAGGACATACCTTTGCCTTTTGCGATCCACTTTAGCTATATGATGTCGATCTTGATCTCTTCAAGTGGACCACCTTTTTTGATTGCGCTTCGCTTGGTGAAGTCTCACATATTGCTCCCTCATACTCCACTATGGGAGATCCTTTCTTAGGCACATCTTCACTTGACCATTATCTCTGAATGGGTGGCAAGCTTCAAGCAAGGATTTCTTCGAGACACTTCTCTTGAAATTGCACTTCTCAACCTTGATGACGATCACCACTTGACGTCATCCTCCATGGGCTAAATGAATTATTTCTTTCGATACAAGTCCATGGAGAGATACCTAACCCCACATAGATATACCATACACACACATCATCGGTTAGTTCACAAAGATATATATATATATCCCACTTGGTACATCTTGTAGCTTTGTGCGTCGATCAATATCTTTATCAACCTTGTATACTTTATTCTCTCTTTATTATATGATGTATGACCAAATAACGGATAACTCCTCAAACAATAACCTGGTCATCACATACTCTTCTTCTTGATCATTTAAAATATATCCATACAACTTGATGATCTTGATTCCAAATACTTCATTATATTATTATATTCATGACATCAACCTTGAATCCAACATATGGAGTAAACTGTTCAAGCATGGCCTACGGACAAACACTATAAGTATAACTCAATGAAACCCTTAGTCCATATCGATAGTCATTAATTATCAAAACCACACATAGGGGCACCATGCCCTTTCACCTTCGCTTGAACTTCAATGGCTCTAACCTTCACTTCAATGTCCTTAGAGCGGGCATTTTCCTAATCGATCTCTTGGCCTTGGGTCGGCTCTTGGTTCTCTTCGCCTTCGGTGGGATCTTGGGTCTCTTGATCTTCAATCGCTATGCCACCCTAGTTGATCATGCTCGCCAAAGACGCGTCCCCATTGTCCTCCTCGCAGTACCTCGGGTCGTCCGACAAGTACGACGTCATTTCGTCGAGCAGGTTGCACGCGTCGGGGAGGTTGGCCACATGAATGACCCGTGGCACCTTCCTTGCCGGCACCGGGGAGTCGCTGGCAAGAGGTGCATCGTTGAGGTCGAGCGGCGACACCATCGGGGCAATTGGTGTGGACTCGCCCATTTCTGATGACGCGGAAAAGACATGACTTGCCTGTCAGGGCAGTGTCGGGCGCGGTGCCGGGCAGGAAGCCGTATGTGGGCGAGGGCATTGTGGACATGACCGGGACGGCTTCCTGGGCGGTTTGGCCGACGACACCGAGCTAGCTGCTGCGGCCGAGGCGACGGTGGAGTGGTCGCGGGCAGTCCCTAGACCAAGCATGAGGAGGGCGGCGTGGTGGCTTTGGCGGAGTTGTCTTCCGTGTCAACAGCGACCGCCGCGGCGGCCTCCGCGGCTAGGGCGACGTTGCTCTTCACCTTCTTCATCTGATTGTTCCGTTTCAGGGTCTCCGCCGCCCTCTGATCCGGGGTGAGCTCCTTCTTCGGCTTCAACAAGGCGACGCCGGCCCTGCACTTTCTGGTTGCTGCGGTGGTGTCGGCGGCTGGTTCGTCGGCCATAAGATTTTTTCGGGGGTGGGAGCTTAGAGGGAGGCAGGAGAGGAAATGACCGGAGTGGTGGCTTGTGTGACTGGTTGGCAGGCCAGGGGAAGACGCCGCGGTCGTCCGCGCTGACGCAAAGCCGGCTCAAATTCGGACCGGAAATGGGTCACAGAAAAACGGACGTCAGTCCAAATGCGTGGTTGCATTGGGCCGTGGTTTCTCTCCAAACGGACAGTTTTGGACAAAAACGGACTAAATTGGTCAGCACGTTGGAGTTGCCACGTTTTCATCTTTTAAGACTCCCCATCCGAACGAGGGATTAAGTTAATGCCATTGCACTTGTTACGGTTACACTACTACTAGTTGTACACTCCTACTCCCTCCGATCTAAAAATGATGACTTCTATTTGTGTGCATGTGAACGTATCTAACATGTCTAGATATGTCCGTACGTAGATAAATGGAAGCCATTCTTTTTTGAATAGAGCGAGTACCAATATCTAAATTCTAAGCTGAGCCATGCTACAATGCAACAGCCTCATGATTCCTTCATCCTGGCTAGCCCTCAAGTTGAATCCAGGAGTTAATCCGTACTAGTAGTAATTAAGTCAAAATCTCCTTGGGATTCATACGATCTTTCTGCCCATAAGCTAGCTGGTCCAAGGCCGGCCGGCCAGCCGTCGTAGTCGACAGTCAGTCCCTCGGCCGCGCCAGCCAGAGGGAGCTCAGCGCCCGGAGCCGCGAGAAGTAGTCGCTGATGACCAGCAGGGCGCGCGCCGCCTGCCTCGTCGTCAGGATCCGGTGCAGCTGCTGCAGCGTCTGCTGCCTCAGTAGGTCGCCCTGCCGGAGGAAGTTCTCCAGCGTGCCGAGTTTCCCCATGGCGACGGCCATCTGGCCCATGTAGTTGGTCACGTTGTCGGCGCCGGCGACCCCCACGGCGGCGGCGGCGGCCAGGGTCTCGGCGAGCGCCTGCTGCAGGGCCTCCAACCCCTGCGACAGCGCGTCCTCCGCCTGCTGCGACGACTGCTGCAGGCTGCAGATGCCCATCAGCTGCTGGTCCGTCAGCGGCTCGAGCTGGCTCGCGAGCACCTGCACAAATATAAATATTGCCAGTGTCATCAGCACAATGGCCACTTCTTACTCAACGAGCTTGAAGCTCCATAATCCTTGACCGCAGTACAAACATTACCTTGAGGATCTCCGACGATCGGAACCCTCCGAGCCACATGAAGAACCGCTCGGCGGGGCACATCCACATGCCCGACAGGACGTGGAACACGTCGGACTTGGTCGCCGAGCTCTTGATCCTGAAGAGGTCGTCGTAGTGCAGCATCACAGACTCGACAAGGATGCGCAGCTCGTCGTCACTCATGTTTGCGACCACGGCCACCCTGAGGTTGTTGATGTGGCGCTGGTGGTCGTCCAGCCATCGCGCGTATTCCAAATCGAACGCCAGGGCACCTGCGTACACAGAATATATATTCTTCTTCAGCAGAAAGTAAATACTGATCCGTGCAACATCGCCTAACAATTTTGAATTCGACAATGTATTATGGCATTGAGGATGAACTGCTTCAAACCAAGGTGAACTGCCTTTGCATAGTCAATACTCAGTAGCTACAAGTTTTGCGAACAAGTACTAATGGTATTGATGTGTAGATGCCATGATGAAATTAAAAGCTGAGCCCCGAAAATGTCGTTACCTCCACTTGAGTGATCACCGGCTCCTCCCCCCGCGATGAACATTCCCTGAATCAAACATAACCATATGTGTGATCATCAGCTATTCGATCTATAATTATGCACCACGAACCGGTGTTTGAAAAAAAATGCATACTGAAGTTGTTCAAAGGGTGTTACCTGCTGCCTTGCCCTCTGAAGCTCTTGCTCCAGGTGCGCCAGCTTGGATCGGCTGCTTTCCAACTGCTGAAGGTAAGCCTGCAAATCGTAAAGGAAAAGATATTCAGTAAACGGAGCACAATGTTAACTGGCCAATTTTATGAGGTTTATATTACAAATAAACAGCAAATAAAATCACATAATAATGGAAACTACTCTCGCGATAAAAAAACTACATTATTTCTCATGTTTTTTAATTTGACAGGGACATCAAATATAAATTAAACAATGTCATGTGATAGCTTTCACAAAATTAAGAAAGAACATCATGATAGCTCCAACAAGTTTAAAAATCATAATGGAGTTGGAGCCTTGGAGGTCCCCAGGTTGACCATACTACTTGGACGAATATAATTGCAAAACCACACTGACATACTAATTGAACAGCAGCCTGATGAAGTGATCAGAACTTCACATGTAAACAATGCTTATGAGTTATGAACCATAGACGAGATGGCTCCTTCAATGGCATAGATACCCTGCGACACTGCCCCTGACAAGGCAAAAACTCTGCAAATATACAAGCACTTCTTTGGTTGCAATGCCACAAGTGCTACTATCCGCTAGTAAAATCCTAAAAAATTATAGTGGCAACCAAATCCACGGTTTGCTCCAACCCATTTTGGACGCAAAATGAAACAGAGGAATCGGGCCGACTGCACAATGGGATCGCTCGAAGAAATGCAGAATGCTCACCTTCTTCTTGATCCGGCTCTTCCGGGCCGCCTCGCGGTTCTGCGCAAGCCTCCGTGCCATCTGCAAATACAGTGGAATGCACTTGTCAGCGATTATACGCACGAAATTCAGCCACATTTGGTACCCACGGGACCAGATTTCATTGCGTTTCCTACTCGTTTGAATGATACCTTTTGATCCCCTGTTTTCTCAGAGGAATCCACACACACCGCCCTTGGCTGCCCGCCGCTGCTCATGCTGCCGCCGCCACCGCCACAACCCTGACAACACAATGACAGCACGAGGAACTAACATTACACGACGGGTACGACACATCAACAATGAGCACGAACTGGGCGGGCAGCCGGGTACCATGGAGACGTGGCGCATGTCGCCGCTGTCGTCGAGGTCGGTGGAGGGCTCAGCGACGATGTCGGAGACGGAGTCGCCCCAGTTCTCCAGCTGCTGCGGCGCGCCCTTCGGCAGGCAGAACCGGCCGGGCTCCGCCATCCCCGGCGCCGCCGACATGCCGTACGGCGCCGCTACTTCATGCTGCTGCTGCAGCGCGCTGGCGAAGTTGGCGACGGTGATGTTGCTGGAGGACTTGGAGCTGGGGTTGGGGCCTTCACGAGGCAAACCACAGAGAACGCATCAGAGTGACGCACGCAAAGATCCAAGGGGACAGAGTGAATAGTTCTTGGAATGCTAGTGGCGTTACTTACTGCGGGGGTGGTGGTGGAGGAGCTCGGGAGGGAACTGCTGCGCGGCGCCATCTCCGATGTAGTGGAATCCAGCCGTGCCACCGCCACGCTCCTCCGCCTTGCTGACAGAGGCGACAATGGTTAGCGAGCTAGACGAGCCGGGACAGAGGAGAAGACAGCAGGAGCTCGCAGCACAAGAGAGCAAGGGACAAGCCACCGGGAATAGTATAACCACGGTACCAGACACCAGCAATCGCTTTCTCTGCGACTGTAGTGGTGTACTCGTGCAGTCGAGTGTTACCTGAAGACGTGGAAAGGCCCAGGGTGACGATGCATCGGAGGACGGGAGGAGGCAGAGTTTCAACGACGACGATAACCACCGTACCGTCACTCACCGCCGGCAACAAACGGCAAAGATGGGGACCTCTAGCTTAAAAAACAAGAGCAGCTGCTAGCGCCGGAAACCTGGACGCGAGCGTGGTTTATACTGGCAAGAGCGCGCGAGAACTCAAGGAAGAAGAAGATAGGACCGGGCATTCAGGACAAGAGATGAAAAGATGTGATGATGATGATCAGGAGGCCGGCGTGTCCAATTGGTGCATGTCAGAAGGATTCATCTATCCATCAATCCATCAAACATCAGGCGTCAATCAATCAAGTCGAGATGGCTTGGCAGCGATGGTGTAAGGCCATCTCCAGCCGTTCGGCCCCCCAGGTTTCGATCCGGCGCCTTTTTGTCTTAGCGCCGGCCGTCTCCAAAACCTGAGGGGGGCGAACTCACCAGCCGTTCAGCGCCCCAGGAAACGCCACAGTTCATATCATTTGAAACGCCTTCTTCCCGCCCCCAAAATATAGTCCGAGTTCGGCGATCACGACAGCCACAGTTGGGGCAATATTACAAAAAACACCACGGTTGAGTCTCGATCTAGCCACAGTCGGGCGATCCACGGCCACATGCGGCGTTCTGCTGATGCACAGATCAGATAGAGCCCGGCGACGGCACAGCAGTGGTGGTCGGAGCCGGTGCAGAGCTCGGGGCAGCAGTGTCGGCGGTGTCCAGGTCGATCTACGCCGTGGACGGAGGCTGGGCAGGCGGTGTCTCGGCTGGACTGGCCGAGCTCGTCTCGGTCGTCTCCGTCGAGGTGCCGTAGGTAGTGTCCGACGGAGCCGTGCTGATGTCGCTGAGGATGAGCCGGCGTTGCGCCATGTACCATGTCCTCAGCTCGGGGTCCATCGCGTCCGGATAGGCCCCCGTGAGGAAGGCGAGGTCGTGGTTCCTCTTCTTCGCCACGGTGCCGGTCCTGAGGAGCTCGATCTTGACCTTGGCTTTGGCCATGAGCGCCGACCACCTCTTCGCGGTGATGTCCTCCCTCTTGTCGGCGTTTTCCTTTGCGTCGGCGAGACAGGTCTGGATGGACGCCTGGAGCTTTGCCGCTGCCGGCTCGGCGTCCCTCGCCGCCTGGACGGCCATCAGACGCATCAGACGCACCAGCGCCCGGGAAGTACTCCTTGCCCTTGCCGAGCCCACGGCGTGTCTCCGTCCACTTCTCGCACCCCTCGATGACGACGAAGACGTGGAGGTACTTGAAGTCGGTCTTCTCGTCCTCCTTGTACGCCTCGAGCATCCGGACGATCTACATGGCGGCAGGACCGGCACAAATGAGCTACACGGCGGCGCAAAGAAAGGAATCACGGCGGAAATTCTCACCTCTATCTCGCGGTTGGCGCCGCTCTTCGGCCTGTGTGCCACCTCCTCTTGTATGCCGTGCCACTTGTTGCAGGCGGCCTGGATGTTCTGCCAATGGTTGGCCATGGCCTTCTGGCCGCGATTGATGACGCAAGAGGCGTAGTCCGGGTCGATCATCCGGCGCTCGTCGTACTCTGTCTTGACGCGCTTCCAATAGTTGTCCAGGGCCTGGTTCGCGCCGATGATCGAGTCGCAGCTGACCACCTTCCATGACTCGGCGAGCAGGATATCCTCCCTACATGACCACTTGATGCGCGGCTCGACGGGCGGCTTCGGCGCCGTCTTGGCCGGCCCCTTCCTGGGACGGCGGCCTCCTCCGCCATCATTGGCCGGGTCCTCTTCCTGCGTAGGCGCCGTCGCGTCTCCTTCTTCCGCCTCCGCCTCCGCATCCTCTGTGCCGTCGCCAGACGCACCTTGACCGTAATCCCCGCCGCCCTGCGAGAAGAACTCCACACCGCCCTGCGAGAGGAAGCCCGGGCACGCCGCCGCCGCCACCGAGCCGGCGGTGATGATCTCCTCCATGAAGGGGGCGGTATCTTGGCCCAACAGGGACTGCGCGGCGAAGGGGAGGGAACGGCGCAGCGATGGCGAAGTTGCGTAGCCCGGGGAGCCGACATACATCATCGGCGCATGGTGGGGGAAGGTGGTGTTGGGGTTGAAGCCACCATGCTCGTCGGCGTACCCGGGGAGTACTGGGGGGGCGTGATCCAGCGCGGCGACGGCGACGGCGAGGCGACGGAGTTCTGGCTCCAGCCGGCGAACTACGCAAGAGGACGAGGAGAGAAGCCCGCGACCCTGCGCTTGGCCGGCGCCGGAGTTGGCGCCTCCTCCAGCTCCTCCACCTCTTCTTCCTCGTCGACGGCCTCGGCCTCCGCCGCCAGGTGCGCGGACAGCTCCCTCTGCCGCTGCGCCTTCTCCCTCGTCCGGCGCTGAAGGTTCTCTTGTTTCAGGCGCGCCTCCTCGGCGATCCAGGCGGCGTTGCTCATGCCCGGTGGCTTCTCCTTCGGCGCCCTCGGCTTCCGCGGCTTCTTGCCGATCATGGAGGCGCCGACCATGGAGGAGGAGGAGGCGTAGGAGGCGGCGACGGCGCGGGGGCCTGTGAATCGGGCGGGAGCCAGGGCAGCCAGATCTGTGCAAATGGCGGGAACGGGGCGGGGGAGAGGTATATGTGGGGGAAAATTGGAGTGAACGGCGAAATTATGGAGGGAAATCGCCTTCCCTCGCTGACAAGCCTGGCCCGCGGACGCCTTTTGCCCCCCAAGGCCGAACCCAGCAGGCTGGGGTTGGGCTGGGTTCGCCGGCGCGAAACGGCGCTAAAACCGGCGCCAAATCGACTTCTGGGAGACCGCTGGTGGATTTTCGGCGGCACTAAAAAAGCCTCCTGGGGGAACGACTGGAGATGGCCTAAGCTTTTGTATTGGAGCGTGTTTGCGTGTGCGCAGGGTGCCCCCCGATCGAGCACATGCCTAGAGATTGACAGGGCAGTGAGTGCAGAGAGAAAGACCGGTAATAAAAGGCTGTGACCATCTTGAACTGAGGGTCCTGTGATGGATTACTTGGCAGCTAGGCGTAGTAGCCCTTGTTGTTTGGTCCTAGGTGGAGGAATACTGTTCAAGTAACTTCAGTTCTTCGTTGACTACAGGACGTCAGCTACATAAAAGTGTGAGGGGGACACTTGGGATTGTTTTTTATACTCAAAGGGTTCACAGATTCATTAACGAAACTTCTTTGGAAACTGCAAATGGCTCCCCGATACAGTGAGCTCGTTTTTTGAAAAAACCGATATCGGTACTTTTGAGTTTCAAAAAATCCGGCACCCGCCAATTGAGCCCTCTTTGGGGGTGCCGGACATGTGTCAACAACAATGGGGGCGGCGCCCCCCAAACAAAAAAAAAACTCAAATGCAAACAAACGTAAAAAGTTTCAAATTTCATTCATCGTTTTGATTATATTTACAAACGTTTGAATGAAATTTGACAAACGGCAGCTAGTCCTAACCCTAGCCTACTCCTCCTCGTCCCACCACGCGTCGTCGTTGTCGTCTTGGCCGTTGTCATCGAGGAGCACCACTGTGGGATGCAGGCGAGGTATGTGCAACGATGTATACGCGGCGAGGGAGGTGAGCGGTGCGCGAGCATTCGCGCCGGCGTAAATGCATTGCGTGGGACGTCGTGCACGTTGTCGCCGACGTTAATGCGATGTGTGCTGGCAGGCGTGTCGCCGTGTCTCGTCGCCTCGCCTCCCATCCCGTCCGTCGTCTGGGAAACCTCCCGACGAGTGCGCGTCATTAATCAAGGCAAAACGGCCTCTTGTACACCCTTATTAACACGGACGCGGAGCGATGTGTGTAAAACGAGTG
Source organism: Poa pratensis (assembly GCA_947311845.1). Lineage (NCBI taxonomy): Eukaryota > Viridiplantae > Streptophyta > Magnoliopsida > Poales > Poaceae > Poa > Poa pratensis. The sequence continues at coordinate 2,966,640 of CAMZMU010000069.1, read as the reverse complement.
GGCCACGCCCGTCGGAGGGCATGTCCGACACCTCGAAGAGACCCCAAGTTTGTTGGGCCTCTCGGAGGTGCCGGACACAAATTGGCTCGGCCAGGACACTTTGAAGGTGCCCGATGTGTGCGTCCAAGCCCCCATTGGGCTATTGGGAGTCTGTTGGTGGTGCCGATGGAGATGCTCTTAGCATTTTAGTTTGAGGGAATGAGTTTTATTGATGTGGTTGTCGCATCCGGTACGGTAGCATACAAGTTCTACTCCTACTAGATTTTTCAACTCTCCACTGAACTCTCAGTCTCAGTATAGAAAAATCTGCGTGAGGAAGGAGAGACTAGATTTTCCAGCCTCTCTCCTTGTTGCTATATCTTGGCAGATAAAATCAGGTGAAGTACTAGCATCCAGTGGCCGGCCTGGTTATCCGCTCGCTCCGGTGGTACAATGGAAAGGGAGAAAAGATTTGGCAATCTGGGTAGGTCCTGAACGGGCAGAGAGCCTAGACGCCTAGACCAAGTTACGGGAAATGTGTGGTGCAAACTGGGCGCTGCCTGCATGCACTCCAGCAGACTGTACACCACGCTGCGTGCGATGATAGCCAAGCCAGGAGGAGGGAGGCCCTGCTGCCCTGGGCGCTGCATTTGCGTCGCGGCTCGTTGCAGGCTCCCTTTTCTACGTGAAGCGAGATGGCGTGCTCAGAGTCAGAGGCATCAGTAATAAGTGCGGTGGTGACGGAGAAAAGGGCATGTAGCCATGTCCTAGGTGCAGCGGCAGCGGCGCGGAGTACGGCCGGACGCACGTTACTTGCTCCGCCGCGCGCGCCTCGCACGCCGGCCGGACTCTCCGGTGCGCCGGCCGCTTGTGCAGTGCAGTGCAGGTGTTGCGTGTTAATGCACTTGCCGCGAGAGATGCAGGGCGCGGCAGGCTGCACTGGGATGCCATGCATGCGTGCACTCGATGCACGCTGCGCATCGCTGCTGTGGCCGTGGCACGCATCTTTAGTTCCATGGGTTTTACGTCGTCAGGTGCGGGGCCTTTCTACAAATATACCCCCTGCCCAACGCAATCGTAAAAAATACTTCCCTTTCCCATGATTTTTCTCAAATCTACTCTTGACGGGGCGAGATGTGAAAAAACGACACATGTACTTCACGCCAACCGAGTTGGCCGAAAGTCACACCTTCCACCGACGCAGGTGGCGGGAAGTCTCTCCTACGACGACACCTGGCGCATACTTAATCGGCAGAAGCTCACCGGCAAGGGTCTTTCCGCCAACACGACTTTTCGCCTTCTGGGTTGGCGAAAGATGATTTAACGCCTTCTGGTTTGGTGGGAAGACACATGTCGCTTTTTGTACACCCCACCAAGGGTAGATTTGACAAAAAAAATCGGAGGAACGTAGTTTTGACTATTGCATTGGGTAGGGGTATATTTGTAAAAAATCCCAGTGCGGTACGTCTATCTAGTGCGTGCTGGTAAACAGATGCACCACACGATTTGAGAGAGAGATCTCACCTCAAAGCATCTCCATCGCCACCCCCGAAAAGTCCCGTTCAACAGCAAGGCCAACCACTAAAGTCTCTGCCAATAGCTAGGCCAGCCACAAAAATGGAACCAAAATACATCAAGCCAAGAATATGCAAATAATTCTCGGGTCTCGGCATCCATAGCCCTTTCCCTCATCTCCCGCAGGCGACCTCCTCGGCAAAGAAAGCTTGTTGATCCGAGCTCATGTTTGTGGTGTCGGTGGAGAGGATCTTGATCTCCCTTTCAAGTTGCATCTCCTTAAGATTTTGGTCTTAGACGCCGAAGTAGGTGCCCCACCTTTATTTGTTCTCTTCGTGCATATTCGCCTTGACAGTCTTGGACGAGCTGACCTCCTTCATATATGAGTCGATCGACCCATTCATATACATATTTTCACGCCAAAAGGCGCTTACATCGATAGAAAAAAGAAAATATAGCTAAACGTCCAACTGTGGCTGCCGCTACTCCTAGCTACTCGTCGTCTACCTCGCAGGTGAGGTCGACAAAGTCATGTTGCGGCCACGACCAATCTGCGACCGGTGGTGGTGGTGGTGGCGGCCTGTCCTACACCACCCCCTCTGCTGGATCCTCCTACTCCAGCTCGGGCAATGGGCCGGTCCACGCCCACCTCTGCCTAGCCAAATTTGGTGGGAAGTACGGCGCCGACTCTAGTTCCTGCTGCTCTAGCACCCTATCATGGAGCAGCCGGGGGAGACTTGGCCAGCGCGCCAGCTCGTCGAGCTCGACGGTCTCGAGGGTGGCTGCCAAAGGCCTTCTTGAAGTCGGGGTTGTCCTCGGAGTTATCCTCCTCCTCCAACTACCCGTGGTGTGTTCCTAGTGGCGTGTCATGTACACCACACACCGGCGACACTTTTCGCACGGGTGATCACGTGGCCCCGCATACTAGTGGTGTGGCATCCTTATCCACGCGCCCGATGGTACACGAAAAAGCACTGGCGCGCTCAAATTCGACATGACACTGGCAATATGAGTGGCGCGTAGAAAAAATAAATGCCACTGATATTAGGAGTACTCTAAGGGTTTTTCCTACTAGTGTCAGCCGAAGTGGGTCTGGCGTTCAGGCCATGCACGAGGCGCGGTATGAAGACTGTATTCTTCGTAGATCCTCCTCGGGTCTTGTAGTACTTGGTGGTGTGCCAGGCGGTCCGGCCGTGCTTGACACATGGGACGAAGTCGGGGTTACCCGGCTCTTTGCGCAGCACATGACAGTTGATAGTGGTGTGCTTCGCTTCGGCGCCATGCCAAGCCCAGGGCTCAAACGGGAGAGACTCTTCTTCTTCGAGGCGCATGCGACACTCCTTGGCGAGCATGTGGGTCTTGCCAAGGGCACGGCTGGTCGAAGAAGTCCTTGTAGATGTGTTTCATTTTAAAGAACATACCATCCACCATCTTCCGTCGACGCGGGATAGCTGTTGGCGAAGATGAGGCGGGAGCCGGGATCGGCTGTCGGAGGGAGAGGTCGCCGAACCGGTCGGTGATGAACTCAAGTGACCCAAATTGGATCACCTTGACAGGAGCAACGGTGGTGCCGCTGGTGTTGATGTTGGCCATTCTGATCTAAGGCTCGAAACGCGCAATCCCTACATGGTGCGCCAACTGTCGAGGTATTTTACGACGGTATATTTTGTTTGGAGGGGTCACCCTCGTTGATCGAGATGGAAACCCACGGGAGACGACGATGTATACAGGTTCAGACCCCGGTGCACAACACTCGGTAAGAACCCTACTCCTGTTTTTATGTGGCCTATTGTATTGTGTGTCGTATGCTTGACAATCTCAAGGTAGAGCTCAAGATCGCTTATGGGTGGATGAAGGTGGATGATGTGTGGGTAAGACCATGAGTCGATCTAGGTCTTCCTCGCTCGGCGGTCCCCAGCCCCTTATATATGGCGGGCATTAGTGAAAGGACACGGATGTCGACTAGATGGGGGTGAATAGGCGATTTAAAATTCTTTACGGTTTAGGTTTGAATAAATGCGGAATAAAACTAGCGGTTAATTTATCAAGCGCAAAACCTAAACAAGCTAGGTTTACCTATGTGCACCAACAACTTATGCTAAACAAGATATACAACTAAGTGATAGCAAGATATATTACTTCAAGCTCGATGGCTATCACAAAGTAAATTGCATAAGTAAGAAGCTCGGGTATAGAAATACCGAGGCACTTGGAGACGATGATTTATCCCGAAGTTCACTTCCCAATGGAAGCTAGTCTCCGTTGGAGCGGTGCGGAGTCACAAAGTGATCCCCGAATAGCCGTCAAATGGCACACCGTAATCTCTTTCGTGCCTCCACCAATGCGGAGTGCCACGAACCACTATGGGACACTTGAGGGTGATCACCGAACCCGTACAAGGATGAGGCACACTCCACAACTTAATTGGAAGCTCTCACCGAATTCTCGCGGCTCCCAAAGCCACAAGAATCACAAGGTTGGGGCGCGACTCCACAAATTAATTGGAGGCTCTCAACTATCCCGCGAGCCACCAAAACTCCGAGAACAACAAGGACCGTCTAGGTCACTCCAAGTACCCAAGAGGACAAGCTCTAGGGCACCCCAAATACCCAAGAGAAACAAGGTTCTCAACTTCGATTTCCACGTATCACCGTGGAGAACTCAAACCGATGCAACCGATGCAATGGGTAAGAACACAAGAAGTGCTCAAAGTCCTTCACTCTCAAATCCCACCAAAGCAACTAATGCTATTGGCGGGAGAAGAGAGGAAGAACAAAGAGGAACACCAAATCCCTCCAAGATCTAGATCCAAAAAGGTTCTCCTCACTTAGAGGAGAGATTGATTGGTAGAATAGTAGATCTAGATCCCCTTTCTCTTTTCCCACTAATTAGAAGCAAGAATCATGGAGGAATAGAGAGTTAGCAAAGCTCAAGAAGGTCAACAATGGGGAAAACACGAGCTGCAAGAGAGATAGCTGGCTGGAGGTAGGTGGAGGGGTATTTATACCCTCCCAGAAAAATAGCCATTGCAGACAGGGGAGTCGGATATTCCGACATAAGTCAACACCGAATATTCCGATCGTGTCGGATAATCCGGTTCGACCTATATCGGATATTCCGAACAACTCCAGTGCGCCACACAGCTGCTTGCTTTTAAAGGCCTTTAGCCGAATTCGAGCAAACCTTGAGAATCGGATATTCCGACACAAGTGAGTACCGGATAATCCGACACTGTCAGATAGTCCGATTCAGACCGTTTCGGATATTCCGGAATACTCCAGTGCGCCACAAAACTGGTTGCAAGAAGTCCTTAGCCGATTTCGAGCAAACTTGAGAATCGGATAATCCGTGTCAGCTGGGACCGGATAATCCGATTCCCCTGGTTGAGCAAAACACACAGAAACAACAAAAGCTGAAGTGCAATAACTTTCTCGTTCGAACTCCAAAACAGGTGAAACCAATTTTGTTGGAAAGGTAACGATAAGAGCTTTCCTACAAGAGTTAAGTTGACACACATGAGAAGGTGTGGAACTTTTCTCACGGATAAACCGATAATATTTCCAACCCGAAAACGCAACAAGTTTTCCATACGAAATTCGTTTTCGGAGAACTTGGGCTTGTCATAAGGATCACAACAAGCACCAAAAACCCACAAAGAGAAAATCCAAATAAGAACCAAGAAAGATGATGAAGGCAAGTATGCAAAGGTTTGAGCTCTCTCCAACTGATACGCTAAAGCTCAATGAGAGCCCCTCTTGATAGTACGGTATCTATCCTATAACCCGGTCTCCCAACTAGCACCATGAGATCGGTAAAATAGAAACCCTATCAAGATCATACCTTTGCCTTGCGCACTCCACTTGATCTAGATGATGTCGACCTTGATCTCTTCAAGTGGACCACATTTACTGATTGCGCTTCGCTTGGTGAAGTCTCACATATTGCTCCCCCATGCTCCACTATGGGAGAGACACTCATAGGCACATATTCACTTGACCATTATCTCCAAGAGGGTGGCAAGAATCAAGCATATGATATCTTCGAGATATTTCTCTTGAACTTGCACATCTCAAGCTTGATGACGATCACCACTTGACATCATCCTTCATGGGCTATATGAAATCTTCATTTGATGCAAGCCCATAGAAGGATAGTTGGTACATCCTGTAGCTTTGTGTGCTGACCAAAATCTTGATCAACCTTGTATCTTTTCTTCTCTTTTCAATAGATGATGTCTTGAAGATAACCATGAATGATCACATAATCCTTTTCTTCAAGACATACTAGCAATATCCTCAACTCGATGATCTTGATGCCAAATACTTTATTATATTAATATATTCATAGCATCAACCTTGAATCCAACACTATGTAGTTCAAGCATGGTCTATGGACAAACACTACAAGTACAACTCAATGCAACCATTAGTCCATATGGATTGTCATTAATTACCAAAACCACACATGTGAGTGCCATGCCCTTTCAATTAGAATTATAGAGTGTCGAGCAGGTTTTTTTGGTGGTGTGCGCCTACGCTAACCCTAACAAGATATGCTAGATCCAATCCAAGACGGTTTACGACATGTATCCCACAGAGTCCAGCATTCGGCAATCCTAGCGTACCTTGTACGCCAAGTTGGCACGTTCGGACCACTACTTGGGCCCCTAACCCTTGGAGTGTGCTTCTCTGGGCCGAGTGGTCCATATTCCTTAGCCATGGGCCTGTCCGGCACCCATGATCCTGTCAAATGGAAAGAGGCTCTTCTGGCACTAGGCGAAAGAGTTTATCGACACGGCATCCTCGCACCGCCGAAGGCACCAGTGCCAAAAGGCTTTGCCATCATCTCGTGCGGGGGTGTCTGTGACGTCAGTCCCCCACATAATTCAACGACAAGTGTGAGATTCACCGTCGCAAGCAAAAGCTCTAACTATGGCCAGACCTGGTGTACTATACCAGCAGCCCTACTGGCTCAAAGTGTTCCACGATGAGCGAGAGGAGGCGCTTGAACCGATTCACCGGTGAGCATCCACCGTCGGAGAACAACGTCGCCGAGCGGACGCAGTTCTGGTCAGTTCCCGGCCGCACCGTCTGGGGCGTTGTCAAGATCACCCGGCCAGAAGCAGCTCGTCGTAACGCTACACAGGCCGGCATCATCGACATTGCTTCCGACCCAGTGGCAGATCTGCATGTAAGCTGTGGGGTCAACTGACCCCACCGTTTTTTTGCAAAACCCCTTTAATTTATGCATATTTATGGATTGGTCCCTGCTATGAAGACAATCTGACCCCACAGAAGGCTACCGACCCCACAGGAGTTTGCCGCTGGCTCCGCCACTGTTCCGACCCCGAATCTGACGAGGTGGCGCGTAGGGTTAGGAGGCGGAGAGTTTAGTATAGGTTGAAATTTCGTTAAAATTATTGTAAAAAGTGAAGAAATTTGAATGAAATGTTAACATTTTTACTCTATATGCGATCTTATTTTTGTTTTGTTATGGGACGCCGCTAGAGGCACATATGGCTGACATCAGCCAAACATAACACAATTTGGTGGCGACGGACACATTTGCGGGGTGCGAGTGAAGATGCTCTATCCCAGTAGTCTCATTGTTGCAACTTTCCTCTTGCTAGATGTAGAAGAAACGCCCCAAAATAAACAATACTACACCGTATGATTTGATGCGAGTCTCTCACCTGCAATCTATAGTACGAAGAGGAGACTGAAGAAGCTCCCACTCCAACATGTGTACTGTTCGTACCTCTCTGCTGCCTATGCCGCTATGCGTAGCTAGCTATCATGAGTGAAGAATTAGTAGGGCGCAGCCATGCCTGTCGAATCATCCATAGCTGGCTATGCCAGACTACCAGCGAGATCATCGATCGTCCGGCGCCACGGTTTACAAGGAGGAGCAGAGGAAGCGGGAGGACTGTGAAGAGGACCATACTACACCAAGCTAGCTTGTCGTCTCGAGTTTAACAGCCCAAAGTTTCATGATCTCTCGCTCCAGGAAGCTTGTGGTGGTGATGGTTGCCTCCTCGATGGAGACTTCAGTTGGCAACGTGTGTCTAGTATGTAGATTGTCTATGGAAACGAGGCATCGAAGTTAGCACAGCTGCTGGTCTAATTGCACGGTGCAGGTTTCAGTTTAGGCCATGTTCATCATGTCATGGGGTAAGTTGCCAAAAGCTGGCAGATTGATGCAGGCGTGCAGCAAAAGCTTGAGCACTAACGTAGACAGCACAGTTATGATAGTGCTAGGCACTAATAAAATCAACGAGGTTTTGTGGCATCTTGATTCGGTGGCCAATCCTATGAGAGGCAAACAACAATAAATTGCAAAATAAAATAAATATCAACCAGTGGCTAATCCGACAGAATTAAACTCATCAGGGGCTGTAAATCAAAAGGTTTACCCTCGATTTCTGTTGACTGCTGAGCCTCTAGCTTGTACTATCTGCTTGTTTTGCCAGAAAGGTTCTTACAAAATTGATGCGACGAGTCTCAGTTAACATAGTTGTAGAATCATATGTACATTTTCATAGTTGCATGACTATCTTGCGAAAAACTATAATGGAGTTCAGGCTACATGGCACCCTTTTTTTTTGAAAATTCGAAATCGATGTTTTTAAATTCCCAAAAATCACGGAAAAATTCCCGGATGTAGAGACAATCAATCAAATTTTTAACTCTAAATTCATGCATTTTGGGCTGCACAAAAAAGATAAACGGGTGGATCTGGGTGGTGAAGAATACACAGTTTATTTTTTTTGAAATTTCCACTGATTTCTCTTTTTGTAGAGCCCAAAATACAACGAATTTGGAGTTAAACATTTGCTCGATTGTAGATCCAACAATATCTACATCCGGAATTTTTTCGCGATTTTTGGAAACTTCAGAATATCAATTTCGAATTTTCAAAAAAACGGGCTCCATGTTGACGGGTTCCAAAAATCGACTCTCGACTATCTTGACACTCCTTAACTAAATATATTCGAAGAAGTCTACAGCTCTTAATGTCAGCTCGTCACGTGCCCACCTACGCGACAGAAAGTGCAAGGCCCTCCACATCCATTGGAGGTATTTTTTTTTGCCAAATCTGACACTTTGACTGAACTAATCCCTGATCTGAACCTCTGGACAAACTATTTTTAATCTGCCCCTCGGGCGAACGACGTCGAGGTTGTGCAGGTCGAAACATAGGTCGGCGCCGAACCTTCAGAGTGTCTGCATGACAAAATGACTTGACGTCAACATGCCAACTTTGGCGCCATCCATACTGGCGCCGAGCCGCAGTGGTCAGATTTGTAAATAGTTTTGCCCGGGGCAGATGAGGTATTAGTTCGGCGAAAGGGCCAGATTTGAAAAAAAAATTCAACGGAGGAGGATCTCTCAAAGAGGCCTACTGGGCCGAGAATAAAGTATACAAGGGTTCAACGAAATCAACGCCATCCGTGCATGAGCCCAGATGAAACGGATGACTATCAGCCCATGCCCAAAACCAGCCCAATCACTTGCATTTTCCCCGTACTGCCGCCGCCGCTGAAGCGCGGGCGGTGGTCGTCTCCGACGCTGGAGGCGGCGCTCCGCCGGAACCGGCGACGGGGCTAGGCTGGGAGCGGTGGGAGCTCTGCTTCGGGTTCACCAAGCGGATGACGGAGCTCGTCGACGCCGAGGAGTCCGCCGTCGCCGCGTCCTAGCCGGCCATGCCCGACCGCCTGGCGCGGGTGCTCATGCTCGCCCGCGGGCGCCGCCTCCAGGTCTCCAAGCTCGCCGCGCGGCGCGGCCGCTCGGCCTCCCCGACAACTACCTCCTGCTCGTCCTCCCCGCCCACACCGACCTCTTCCGCCTCTCCAACCCGTACCCTGACCGCCGCGACGCCGCCGAGCTGGAGCCGCTCCGCTGGGTCCCCTCCCTCGCCGTCTCTGCCGTGGAGGCCGCGGCCTCTGCGAGCGGCTCTCCCCCGCGGTTCACCTGCTCGAGAAGCGGGAGGAGAGTAGAGATTTTACAAGCTTCTGTCATTGATGGTGATGGCAATCCGTGATCGGTGTGTGTAAGCCTGGGGCTCCTCATTTCTATTGTTGCAATGTTTGTTCAGTCTCACTTCGGATTGAAGTAGATACTGATGGATGTAGCAAGTGTGGTATTGCTATGAAGGCATGAGACATATATCTGCAGCTGCAGGTGAAAATGATTCGGGTGGGTGTTGTTGCTGATCATAGAGAATCAAATTCCTGACCTGCTAGTGTTTCTTCTGAAGACGTCGGGTTGAAGAGCTGCAAGAATGCCACCAGCTGGTTGGTTTGATCTTTGGGTGGATTGGACCAATCATATATGGATAATTCCAGAAGGATTTCTGTGAAGGAAGACAAACAATTGATGACATGAATTGATGATGCCTGTGATAAAGATGGGAAGATCTATATGATAACGTGACTTGGGACTTTGGGAGTGAATCAACAACAATGCAGACTAGTGGTGTATCAACACAAAGAAAGAAACTCATGGGCAGCAAATGCTGGTTATGAAAATGTGCAGTTGAGTGCCTGCCAGTGAGCACTGTGATATTGTTTGATCTTCGAGCATAGTAAAAATTGTACACTTCCCGTGGATCGTGTTTTGCCGAGCAATATTTTCAGCCCAGCAAATGGAATTTTCATGCGCACGGTTTAGCATTTGAGGTACAACTCCCCTGGATGAAACCTTTCCTCCTGCATTTGTGTACGTTTCATAGGACAATGTTTTGTTATAGTTGAACTCTCTCATGCGTTCATTTGGGTATTCCACTTATGAGCTTCTATAGATAGAAAACTTTTCAGAAAGTCTTTCTTGTTTTCTCTGGTCATTTTAATTTATGACATAATTTAGTCTATCATTTAAATTATACTGAGATGATTCCTGTTTCTTAAGTAAATACTTATTTGCATATGTCAGTGTGCCATTGTGTAGAGGACTAGTGAGGCATTGCATTGAGGACTGAGCGGTACATTTCTATGGCACATGCAAGGGCATGGAAATATAATTTACAGCCTGCTCACCGGGTAGCATATTACAGAACATGTGTTGACCGATGTGGGACATAAATAAAAGTACCAAAACTGAACCAAAACACAAGGTTACATGAAGGGAGTTTAACAACGTTGGGCCATATGTGGCTTAGAGAAAATTGGGAAATGAAGATCAACACAAAGTCATTGAAGAGAGGTTCCAACCATCATAGCCATCAAAATCTGGTTTATTCATGGTCTAAAAGCACTTCCATCCCTTGCTTTTCTGGTGCTGCCATATCTACCACCATCTCGTTGCTACCTTTCCATCCTGTAAATGTAATAATGTAGGGCACGGTATATTAATCGAGACATGTCTTGTGAACATTCACTTCTTATCTATGTTTTTTTTCCACCCAGAAGGAGGGCAGATACCTTTGGACATGTTGAACCCACGATTTTCTAGCTCTTTGTACTCTTGGCATAGCGCACAACTTTCACAGAACATGTGAACACAGCAATCCATGACGGGTGATCCTGGGAAATTGTATTGTGCCCGCATTGAGGAGCGTTTGGTACAAGAGTACAACCAGTTGCAGCCTACGGACGCTAGCAAAACATACAGAGTCCCGTGCATGCAGCATGCTGGAAAAAAGGAGAGTCAACCGACAGGATGGTGATTTTTTAATGCTTGAACCCAAGAGAAAATTGTAGGTGAAGCACGTACATGATGATCCTTTGTCCACAATCTCAGCAATGCGACCAAATGTAATGCAGGGGCACCAGCATGTCAAGCAACCTGCAGCGTTAGCAAAGAAAATGATTTGTCAAAATAATCTCCGCACGACAAGAGCGTAAAAGGTAGCTCTACATACAGGTGCCGCAATCTCCAAAGCAGCCACAAAGCCCAGTAGACCACTTTCCCAGAATGCTACTCATTTGTTTGATAGATTCTGATCTGTAGAATATCGAAATAGATGGTGGGTTGCTCTGCCTTCTTGAGCAATATGATCCTGTCGGTATTTATAAAGAAGTAGCAGTGCAGTATCAGTGCAGATTTTCACAAGTGTCCTCCAAAAGTACACATTGCAGCATTTTTGTTGTTTTGTGGGTGTTCTCTTGCTTCTTGCACTTAATCTTGTGTCTGCAGGCTTGGCTCTGAATTACTCCTTCCAAGTATGCCAATCATATCCAATTGGCTTGTTCTACTAGATTGTTCCTACGAACAACCCTATGCTCAATCCACATTTGGCAGCACTTTGGAGCTTTCATTTTAGTGGTAACGCTGATGCCTTTTTGTTCAGTTCTTTATTTACTAGATTGGCTGGATAAATGATAGCTGTTTGCGTGTTGACTTGTATGCAACAAAGTGGAACATACTTGGCGCTAAAGTAAAAGCAGGAGCCGAAGCTTTGATGTTGACTAGTTAACAAATAATTTTAATCTATGCAATTGGCGAGCTGGTGACAATTTTTATGTGAATTCAGTTGGATAGACTTAGCGGCTCTGGAAATTCCTTGATGGAGCTCTATCCTTAATAAAAGCCCCAAATTTTCATCGATGTTACCGAATTTCTTAATGCTCTCCACTTTGTTGCTTCTTTTCGGCATTTGCCTTTGTCTCTTTACTGTTGTTCAGGGAGGACATTATTTGACACTGCCATCTGTACTACATAGATGATCTAACCTACATATAGCCAGAGATATTGACATTGTTAGACATTTTTGTGAAGTGGTTGCCGCTGTTGGCACGCAAGGGTTTGCTCTTGCAAGTTTTGATTTTTTTTTCGCTGAGCCGCCCAGACTTTCTTGTTTGATTTTAACCTTTTGCCTTGTGACTTTATGTAGCAACTAGTATGAAATCTAACTTAAACCTAAAACTTTTAGGTGCACAGCTGTTTGCTCATGAGTAATGAATCGTAGCATTGCTAATTTAAGTGGTACAGTTCTGTCACAACCTGCAACGCAACCTACAACCTTACAATAGTTATCGAGTTGCACATCACGTAATATATACTGCCTAATAACGTTGGAGCCAAACATAAGGTATACATAATTACCAACTTGAGAATCAAATGCCGCAAGGATTGTAAGCCTGCTTTATTTTCCTTTTGGGTGACATGGTAAACATTGCAAATCAAATAGCAGAAAGCCACTAAAGAGGTAGTTCAATTCATCACAGATTCACACCCATTAAATTCTAGAGCGATGAATGTTCTAGAAGCACATCCCTTGCTTTCCTGGTGCTTTCATGCCTTGCACACACCCCACCATCTTGTTGCTACCTTCCCATCCTGCAAATGTAAAGATGTAGATTGTAGAGCATGATTTGGTAATGATGGGTTGCGTTTGTGAACATGAATTTTTCTGACTATGCATTCTCAGTGAGAAGCACAAAGACCTTTGGCCATGTTGAAACCGCTATTTTCCAGCTCCTTGTACTCTTGGCATAGAGCACAGCTCTCACAGCAGAAGTGGACGCAGCAGTCCATGCACGGCGATTCTTTCAAGTTGTACTGCGACCGCATGGCCGAGCGTTTGGTACAAGAGTATAACCAGTTGCAGCCTATGCACCCCAGGCAAACATATAGAGTCCCATTCATGCAGCATGCTGGAAACAAAGATAGTCAGCCAAGAAATTTGATTATTATTATGCTTTAATCCGAGCACATATTTGAAGTGAATACACCTACATGTGGAGCCTTTGTCCACGATCTCAGCGATTCGACCAAATGTAACACAGGGGCACCAGAAAGTCAAGCAACCTGCAATATGAGGGACTAGAATGAAACATAGACGAATGCTATGCATACATTGTTTTACCATCAATCCCATGCATAAGAGGTGTTAGAAGAAAAGGAAATCTAGCTTTGCATACAGGTGCCAAAATCTCCAAAGCATTCGAAAAGGCCAACTGACCATTCCCCAACCATGGCGCTAGCTAGTTGGGTAGATTGTGAATTTGTGTGATCTATGGAGTATGGGAGTAGAGAGCATGTGGCTGTGCCTTTTCTGCAAAACTTTGATGCTGTGAATACTTATATACTAGTAGTAATCGTGCATCATCAGTTTGAACATATGACAAAGTCATACCTCGACGACCAATTCCAGTGCAGAATTTTGTTGCTTTATGGGGTTTATCTTGGTGCTTGCGCTGAATGTTGTCTGTTGATGTTGTGTTTACAGGTTCGGCTTTGAATCGGTCCTTCGAAGAAGGGCACCGTGTGCAATTGGCATGTTCTGCTTTGTGTCATTCCCTCTGAAAATCCTAGATCAATCAGCATCTTTGCATCATTTTGGAGCTTCCAGTTTTGTTGGTAACTTTTATGCCTGCTGCTGTTTTTCTTATTCATAGATTGGCTGGATTCTAACTAAATGGATCGGATGTTCGCCGTGTTCATCTCGATGTGAAGTAGCATCATGCCTGATAATAAACTTGGTAACGGCGTGACATTATGGCAGAAATGATTTCTGCAATAGTTGTGTTTTTGCTTCTTATTGAAAAGGCTGCAAACATTAATCTGATATTTACCTGTTAACGCAAGAAATGATTTCTGCAATAGTGTTTTTTTTTACACTGACCGCGCAGTCTTATACATTATGGCAGTCTAGCAAAGTGTGTCCATTACTTGGGCAACCAAAGCATCACTTCATATGGAGATTGAAGCGTGTGGCGGCTCATCGGCAATCATGATACATACTGGGGAAGTGGTGCTTGCTCAAACCTTCTGGTCACCAACGAGGAACAGTTTCTCCATGTCGCTACTGGAGTTACAGAACTCCAGGTTGCAGGTGCTATTTCCTGCTCCTATTAATCCTACTGACAGGCTATTATATGCTTGCCGAAGTTGAGAAATTCTAAAACATCTGAAAGAAATTTTAAGTCATCACATCGACCTCTAATGCAGCAAGGACATACATCCAAAGTTCCAAACAAGCCGGCCAGCGTGTGGCCCGAGCCAGGGCGTAAGCCAAGCATGCAAGTACACCGTTTTTTTGCTGGCTTCATTTTGTATGTTCTTCAGTGGAAACAAACCTATCGGTCGCTGCTATTTATATACTCCAGATGAACATACAAAACGATGGAATAGAGATCCAAGAGAATGAACACTGCCACCAAGTTTTTAGACCTCTCTCTCTCGTCGTCCATGTGGCGGGTTTTGTTGTAGTACTTGTGAATTTTGAGACTTAAGGAAAAACTGATGATCTGGTCCAAATTGATTGGCTATAGAAACCATATATCTATATATTACCGCATAGAAAACCGGAAAGTCACTTTGGCTCCGAGTTTCAGTGATCCCTATATTTTTAAAATTAAAAAACTATAGTTACAAGTTTCAAAAAATCTGAAAAAATCTTGGATGTAGTCAATGATACATACTACAGCATGTAAAACCTAATGCGAAATTTCTTATATTATGGGCTACACAAAAATGACAAATCTTACACTTTGAAGATTTGAAAGTGTGTACTCAGATTCACACATTTGTTATTTTTGTGTAGCTCAGAATATAAGTATTGCATGTTTGTGGGAACATCATTGACAACATGCAGGATTTTTTTCTTCAGATTTTTTAAAACTTGTAAGCATGATTTTTGATTTTTTTAAATGAAGCGCATCACTAGAGTCCGGGCAAAAAATCTCCACTCCATAGAAAACATCAATGTTTATGCCACGGTATATAACACGCAGAAATAAGTTACAGTACTAATAGTAATACAGCTGACAGCCGCATGCCGCGATACAAAGATAGAAAGAAACTCAAGATAAACACAAGCTGGGACGGACGACTGGATGGTCTAGAGGGCCGTGACGGCGAGCTTCATGCCGTTCTCGCAGTGCCCCGGCTGGCCGCAGATGAAGTAGTTGTCGCCCCGGTGCAGCGTCACCACGTCGTTCCCCGTGCGCATCACCCTGCTGTGCCTCGTCACCTTGCACTGCCGGTACCCCTTCCCACCCACCACCGAAACGTCGTGGAGATCCCTGTCGTACCCGAACACTGCACCAATCCATGCGCGGTGGGCAACAACAATGGCGATGCGGACGTACGGCTAGCTAGCTAGCTCAACGACTTACCGAGCACGTCGCCGGCGTAGAAGGTCTTGCCGCCCAGCCATGTGGCCTCGAGGTCCTTTGTCCACCCGTGGTTGTCGCCGACGATGTACATGTTTATGATGTTAGTGTCGGCGCCGGCGCCAGCGATAAGCAGGGACAGGAGCACGGCGATGGAGACGAGAGCTGTTGCACCGCCTCTTCCCTGAGCTGCCATTGCTGCTGCCTCCAAATTAGGGCCGCACAACGTACACGCGATGCGATGCTCTTATTAGGCTCTGAGGAAGGAGGGCCCTCCTGCTCGTCAGCTCGTGATGGGGTCTTTATAGCCAGTTCATCTCGTGCTCTACCAGACACCTCGCACGGGGACAGCTTCCACAGAACATTCCAAATCTTCCGCAGAACATGTTATATTACAGGGATGGGGCCGTTTGTTGTTGCCTGACACAACTGGGAAACGTGTGCAGGATTGCATCGTCAAACATCCTTTGCTAATGGGCAGGTAGTGAGTAAGGTGGAAGACACTCTCGAGAGTCCGATCACAGAGGCAACATTTGTTGTCATGAGTCCACCCACGCTTGCAAAGTCTGTCAGCAGTCCATAACTTGTTCTAAAGTAGCAGCCACATGAAAGATCAAAATTTCTCCTTCGTCCTTGATCTACCAAACCTTGGCGAGATCAGTCTTTTCAACACGTCATAGCAACTGAATCTCCTATGCAGATGTCGCTGAGTACTGAGCGCCCACTTTTTGTCAGGTTTCAAATGCGGAGTCCATGATACCAAGCTCAAAATTGAAATTTACAAGTTTTTAAAAAATCACCTCGTGACTGAGAGTGGGCTCTACCAACCATAAAGACCGTTAGTGTGGCAATGTGGCTAAACTAGCCTATCACTGCCTTTTGTTTCGGTGCCACTCTGGACGAGTGATTTCTTACTGAAAAATTGAACGTTTGTGGTTTTTGCGACGATGCTCCGAATTATGGTTGTTTTTTGCTATTTTCTCATGATAAATAGGTTGTATGTTTGCTGTGTAGCTTTCATGCCTTGTGTTATCTATCAAATTTTTGTTTCGCTTCTAAGTAAATAGATCGGCTGTTCGCCGTGTTCATCTCGATGTAAAGCAGGGGAACCATGTCTGCTGATGAACTTGGTAACGCCGTGTAATGGTGTTTTTTTTACACTGGCCGCGTAGTCGTCTAGCATTTTAAATCGTGTCAAAATTACTTTGACAAGCAGAAGCATCACTTCAAACGGAGATTGAAGTGTGTTGAGGCTCATGGGTGATCGTCACCCACGAATAATCACAACTAGTTTAGATGCAATTTGTTTTTTTTGGGTCCATCACATCCACCAATAATGCAACAGAGACATGCATCCAAACAAGCCGGCCTGCAACCTGCATGATGGTGGGAAGAAATTACGCCGTTTTGTCTGCTGCCTTCGTTTTGTATGTTTCTTCAGCGGGAAAAAAATGTTTGTGTCGCCTGCTATTTTTATATGCTGCAGATGAACTGACCTTCAGGGATCGATCCAAGAGATGAAATACTGCCATTTTTTTTGACAGTGCACCGTGTATTGATACGCTCAACCCTCTCTCATGTCGTCCATGTGTCGGCCTTTGCATGCATGATGCTCTTGTGAATCGTGAGACTGCTCAACTGATGGGCTGCATCTTAGTCAACGCGCAAGTATAGCTGACATCATGCATGCGTGAGAGAAACCATCCATCGGATCCACCAACGCCATGTTTCGAGTAAATAAACCCGAGCGCTTAGCTAGATATACAGATACATTTCATATATAGTAGCACCTCGGAGAAAACATCAAAGTTTACTCGATCATGCTTGGCATGGTATGAACCAACCCAGAAATAAGTTACTAGAGATCAGGAACACAACAAGCTTGACGAACGGCGCCTGCATGCATTGCTCGATGGATGGATGAGCTAGCTAGCAGGCAGATGGTCATCTAGATGGCCTTGATGGCGAGCTTCATGCCGTTGTTGCAGTGCATGGGCTGTCCGCAGATGAAGTAGTTGTTGCCCCTGCGCAGCGTGACGGCGTCGTAGCCGGTGCGCAGCACCCGGCTGAGGCTGCTGTGCCTGGGCACCTGGCACCGCCGGTACCCCTTGCCGCCCAGCATCGTCACGTCGTGGTGCTCCTTGTCGTACTTGAACACTGCGTCGTCAATCCATGCGTTGCGTGCGCAGTTGTGAGCAACAATAATGGCGATATGTGCGAGTAGCTAGCTAGTTCAAAGACTTACCGAGCACGTCGCCGGCGTAGAAGGTCTTGCCCCCGCGCCAGGAGGCCTCGAGGTTCTTGGTCCAGCCGGCGGCATCGCCCACGAGGTACGTCTTCTTGGCGGTGGCCGGAAGGAGCACGCAGAGGAGCAGGACGGCGGCGACGAGAGCTGCACTGCCTCTTCCCTTAGCTGCCATTGCTACTATACGACCTGAACCGATGCGATGCTTGGGCCTTGGACGAAGGGATGAGGGTGAGTGCGTCCTGCTCCTCAGCTCGAGTGGTCTTTATAGCAAGCCTAGGCGTAGCTAGGCATGGTCGAGTGAGAGTGCAGGTAGGAGTACGTGGGCGACTCCATGTTGCCAGAGCGTCGCGCCCGCTGCGGCATGTGTGGGCTGGTGCTCGATCCCGGCGGCCGGTTGCGTGCGCCGGATCTGACGACACTTGCGAGCCACGTCCGAGTGAGCCAGTCCGGAGCTGGCGTAGTCGCGTGCCCTGTTTTCCGCATGCTCGGGACGTCGGTGCCTGCCCCTGCCTAACCCTTGGTTGACTTTTCAGCTCGCCATGGATTCCTCGATCGATCGGTTTGCTGCGTGCCGCCGACGCCGAGCGATTAGGCGAGATAGTCAAACCGGCAGCGACCTGATCCGTCTTCTGCGCCGACCGATCGCGACAGACACGGCCGGTGTGCGAACCTGCAGCTAGCTTATTCCACACTGCAGCCTCTACGTAAGTCAATGTACAGGTTAGTTTACCTCAACTTTCGGTCCTAGCAGCTAGTAGTACGGACTACATTTCTTCTTTATATATATGTTCTGGAGTACACCGTATTTTAAGGAGCGTAGGTTTCCAATTACCTTTCCATTTCTTCTGTCGACTTCATCCGCATCAGAAGCGCGGCACGACGTCGGCGATCCAGCGACGGGAGGGAAGCTGGCTGCGGCCAGGGGACAGCAATAACCAATAAGCACGGCGAAACCAAATGTGTCGATTCTCGATTCACCTACCTAATTTTAATTTACTGACGTGGAGGGAATCGCCTTGGCTAATTTTAATTTCAAGTAATTATCCATCGGACATCATCCAACTTGAGTCGATTCTTGACTCACCTACTTAATTAGGAATACCTTAGTTACGCTCACTGAATACGTGCTTGTGTCATTGACAACGTATTTACTGACGTGGCACCACGTCGAGCCCACGTGTCAGGCCAACCGCTGTTCACAAGGACAACTATTGAATACCATAAAAATGCAAAAATTACAAAGACACTGACCGGTGAGACCCACTAGTCATATGCACATGGCGTCTCCCCGATCCCCTTCTTCACAGGGCGCCTCTCAATCCCCTTCTTCCCCCACTTTGCTCGCCCCTCCCCCGCCAGCCCAAGCTCAGTCCCCGGGAAAATCTCTAGCAGATCCCTTAAAAGGGGCAAAACCTTAAAATAACCGCCCTTTTTAGTTTATTTGGGGGCAAATTTTTCTAGAGAATTGAAAACTTCAGCATGGAAAATCTCCACTGCGCAACAGGCAGATTGTTCTAGAGATGGAACGGCAAGAAGGAGAACAGAGCGGTGCTCGCTAAAGGGTTCCAACCTGTCGTCGTTGCACCGGTTCGTGCGATGCAAGCCGGAGCAGCGGGGAATCACGACTGTGGCGAGGGTATGCAAGGGCTCGAGCACCAGCGGGAGCGGTTCCGTGCTAGAATCGGTGCAGCGGCGGTGAGGCATCGACCTCGAGCGGTGGCGGTGGCAAGGAAGGGAGGCTCTGGAGTTGAAAGTTTCTTCCCGCCAACCATTTTGTGGGGTTAGGAAACCATAAAATATGTCTTCGAAATTCTAGATACAAGGGATAGAGGCTCATTTTGAGGCTCCCCGTAAGAGATCTGAAATTGGTCATTTTTTGTGCTAAATAAAAAAACAGTTATTTTAAGTTTTTTCTAGAGTTACGTGTAGAAATTTAAAATTGCCCGTCTTACATAACAATCAAAATCTATCTTTGAAGATGCAATCCACACAATGGGTTAGATCTAGTACTTACAAACACTGTAGCGGAAGTTGCCGTTTGTCGATGATGATGTCGGTGAAGCCTGATGAAAATTCTCACGAGCAAGCCTGGTGATGAGAATGTCGCCGATTCCCCCAAGATCACACGTGTGATAACTCTTCTAATATCCGAGCATCCAATTCCGCCAACCCGTCAGCGTTCCACTGCCTAGGACTCGACACCTACGAAGAGAGACAACCTTTCGGCGTAGTAGTAGTGTTAGATCTAATCAATTAGATTAGATCTATATGAGAACTAAAGAGTATCTCAACACATGAGATCTACAGAGAAAGAGAGAGCTCCGGTAAAGGACACCTCAAAAACCGTGAGCAAACTTGTGTGTCTCCCAACCCCTAGGAGGGCTAGCCGCACCTCCTCCCCCAAGTCGGTTGGACTAGTCCAACTAGGAGTCCACCTTCCTTACTCCTCCTATTTTCCTTTTATCCCTTCCTTTAATTATGGGATATTCCAAATCCCACAAAATAAATAAAAGGAAACATGGGGAAGTGGTGCGCTGGCCCAAGGCCCTAGGGCCCATGCGGCTGCACCACCATGTGTGGCGCAGCCCTAGGGCACCTAGTGCCCCCCCTCCGGCACCCCCTCTTCCCGGTTTCCTCCAAAACTCTTCCGGAACACTGTGAACCCTTTAGATAAAATTATCGACTTTATCGAACAATTTTAAAAATACTTTCTAAGATCCCATGACATATCATGTCCGCCTATAACTCTCCTGGAAAGATCTCAGCCTCTCACTGGAATAATATGCCTCTCATAACCGACTTGTTCCTGAGACATCGAAATAAATCCGACAACTTCTCATAACCTCTAAAACAACAAAACACTCTCAATAAAAGATTTACACAGATTAAGAGTGTGACCCGGAATATTTGACAATACACAGACATGTCCGGAGTACCTTCCGAACAATAACCAACAACGGAGCCACGGACGCCCATGATGGGTCATGTGTATTCACGAAGAACGTTGGAACCCTTTATGTTTCTCATTACGCTAATCCCCTTAGCTTCACAATACCAATGATATCACGAGGTGAGACAATGTGTACTATGTGCTCAAACCATTTGATCACTACACATATAAACTCATACCGATATCATTCTCTTTTTCTCATTCATATCTCCGATATTCTTGTGATAAGTCACACAATGTCTGGCCAGATGATTGGTTGATATTGGTGATATTGAGAGGATCCAGAGTATGTATCTCTCTATCGCCTAGAGCAGTAAGTTCCCAGTCTTGAACGATCTCAGTTTCATTACACACTTTAGGTTATACCCTAAAGTCACCATTATAATCTCCTGTTATGGTAGACAGTCGATGACGATCAGAGTGTAACTGTCAAGATGTGCGGTCACTAGATATTCTCGTGGTATAGGGACATAAGCCAATGAAAACTTTATATTCACTTTGCTAATTTCATCAACAACGATTCTTCTCTTAGCAAGATTATATACTTGGGTTGGTTTGGTACTATTGTTATCCTAACAATATACCCTCATAGTTGTTCGACTTATACAAAGTCCGTGATCAGGAAAACGTATTTATCACACAATATATAAGCTAATCTCAGAGACTAGATTAGGAACACTTGTTTGTTCATACCACAACAGTTATAGCATAAAGATATAAATAACAAACTTGGAGATAAGTAATAACTTAATATTATTGTCTTTAGGACATACCTCCGACATTTCCCCCTTTTAAGGAATCTGCTAATGAAGTTATAAGAGAGAGAGAGCGAGATACCAGAGAAACCACCGGCCGTTGGGTATTGGAAAGGTGGATGGTGCGGATTGATGCCATGTCATCGATCTCCGCCACTCCATGTCAGCCAATCAACATGTCTTTGTTGAGTGCATTATAATATTTTACCGAGTGTATTATAAAAACACTCGGCAAATACATTTTTTTATTTCTTGTTTTCTCTTACTATCTCTTACTTATTTTTCATTTCATTTCATTCTTTTTTCTTTCATGTTTTCATTCTATTTTTATGATTTTTAATTTTATTTGGTTTAATTGAAATTGGGTCAAAACTCAAAAAATAAAACCTGATTCTCACCCCTTGCATATGCAAAACCAATTTTCAACCCAATTTCTCAGAATATTCCCTTCGCTGGTGTCGAAGTCGGAATTAACCATATAAGTCTACTATATCGTGTATATCGTGCGGGACTACGGTCACACCTGAGAGTTTTTTATTGGCTATTTCCATTATCCAACACACACTTTTATACATATATTAGCACTCCATATAAATTTTGGCGGGATTCTGACACTCCGGCCACCCGATTCGGATGAACACCGATACGTGGGCAAGCAACGACGCCACCGGCCTGCCGTCGTGGAGGACGGCTCGCTCGCTCAGCTCCAGCCTGATGCGTGTCCCGTTCACGCGCCGTGTGCGGATAGAAAGGACACGGCCACTGAACCCGACTGACTGACGGTGAAGTCGAGTTAAACGAGGAAAGGTCAGGTGGTGCCCAAGCTGCGACTGTTAGTCCGTGACCATGGCCGCTGGTGATGGTGCGGTCGTCGCCACCATGCACCAAGGTGGAGATCTGGGCGCTAAATGCATGAGTCGTCTGGTGGAATCGTCTTAATTTGCGGGACAGATCGTCGGGCACCCCGTTGAACCAAATCTTTGTTTTGTTTGTGGAGATGATAAACACATATTGTACACTTTTAATTTTCACAATTTATCGGAATTTTATTTTATTTCTAGAGAAGTTTGCTCATGTAAGTGTGGAATGTCGTTCACCTAGAATTACAAGTGTCCACAGCCACATAATGTACTGAATTCTTCATGTAATTTCGGTTTCCGTTGCTCGTTGAAATATGTTTCTTTACAATTTTACAGTTTTGTTGAGTTTCACAAGTTCCATTAACGGCAAAAGTTTCTACCAGCTTACATACATAATCGCATGAGATCTTTTGTCCTTCTGTTTCAGTTGGTTATTTTTTACGCCTACATCTTTTGGTTGCCATTGTTTTATTGCAGCATTTTCAACGCATTTATCGAGATTTCAGTGTGATGTGCTTCTGTTTCAATTATGCATCTCATTTGTGATTGAACATTTCAAGCCTCTGCAACAATTAAAACTATGTTGCATCATTGGTTTGCTGTAGTTGGCTGAGCGCTAGTCTTAACAGATTTTTGACTTCCAAAACCTGAAGAAAATAGTGGCAAAAGAACTGGAATGGCTGGGCAGAAATAAGAGAAATGGTACATGGTGGGAGGAAATTGGTGAAGAATCTGATGCAAATCATCAGCTAGATTCAGAGTGAGTATAAATATCTCGATATCTGTAAAAAGAATCAAGTTTTATCTGTACATTATTTTTTAACCTACATAGAAGATTAAGAAAGAAGGTTATCAGTAGATGGTTGCTGCAAGTTGTAAATAGGAAATCATTGGCTTTGCAACTTCGATTTAGATGGTCCACTTCAGTTTGTTAAAAGAATCAGAGTAGGAACTTTGTATGCAGATTTCTGCAGTGTACAATCTTTCTGCCAACTGATCCTGATGCTATTCATGCATGTATGTTCAGTAGTAACCGAACCGGAGCAAGGTCGGTAGTAAAACCAAGTTTCAGTAGCTGCACAAAAAAACCAAGAAGACTGATAATAAACCCTGATGAAACCATGCTGTGCACAAGTTGAAGTTGATGAGCACCTTGGTGCAGCATCCTGGTACCAAACCGAGATAAATATATACAGCTAGGACTAGATTGATGGGTAAAATAAAGTATGAGCTAAGTGGAGATAGTTACTACTGAAGGATGCATACAAATGCTGTCGTCAATCACCATGGTGCGGTCGCCAGATTCCGCACAGCTTGGTCCCTCTTCTCCGCGCTCGCCTCCACCATCTCCTCCATGGCCACATCGATCTTCCTCAGACAATCCTTGAGGACGGATATCCTCGACTCGACGGCTCTCACATTCTCTGTGGCACGATCCCGCTCCAGCTTCAACTTTTCATACCCCTCGGGCTCCTCCATTGGTGACGACGACAGAGTACTGAGGAGGGCAATAAGTTTGTCGACGCGCTCGCGCATGAAGGCGACGTCCATGCCCTGGGACTCGAAGGAACCCAGGGTCTTGTTCCACGACGCAAGGTCCTCAAGGGAATCAGGGGAGACGGCCATGATGCCCTCGGCGATGTTGGCCGTCTGCACGATCATCTCTGCGACGACCGTGGTGCATGTATGCTTCGGCAGGTGCCTATGGAGGAATGCCTTGCGGGCATAGCAGAGAGTGCGGTACGCCATGCGCAGGCGATCGGGGAGCACTAGGTGGCCGACGAACGAACCATCGCCGACGAGGATTTTGAAGTTCTCGAGGCTTCTCACGGCGACGAAATCACCGGTGTCTGGACCTCCATATCCGATGCCGCTGCCTGCTGCCTCTTCGTTGGCTAGGTTGTCGATGTAGTTCCTGGCTGGTTTTCTGCTGACTCTGGCAACCACCTCCGGAACATTCTTTTTCTTCTTTCTCGGAACTTTCTTAGACTTGGTATCTTTGTCAGACCTTTCTTCTTTCTCTGCATTGTAGAGCACTGACACATGATTCGAAATATTCGGTAACGTTGTAGTGTGAACACGAATGAAATACTTTCAACTCACTTGATGTGTTGGTTTCCATCGATGTGTCCAGACTCAAGAGACCAAGCGCTCCGTCAGTTGTAGTGAACTTGTTCTTTTTTAGTATGTACACCTGAAAACTGTAAGTCAGTAATTAATCACATCACTAACAAATATTACCAAGGTATATGGATAGTGCTCCGACCGTGCATTCGGGAAAAAATATATTATGAACGACACATGGAGCAGTGGGCGAAACACTCGCCTTGAATCTTGTTGGTTCCACTAGCTGAAAGATTAGGGCGTCATCGACCTTAAGATCATGCTGTTGAGCGAATCCTCCCCATTTACCACTGAGTCCCGTCTTCTTAGCTTTGTACTTTGTTTCACATGTCAGCCCTTCCTCATCTTCTAATACAATATCAACATCACCCTTTGGAAGATATTTTCTGCAAAACGCAGCCAGGGAGGCCCTGCGAGAGGAACACAACAGTAAAAACAGAGGGGGTAATCTAGTCTTCTATTAGAAAAAAAACGCAAACTGAATGTTCCTCATAACAGGGGCGGACCTAGGATTGAACCAATCCCTGGGCTGGCCTTTGTTTCTCTACTTTAGGATGCTAAATTATCTGATATTTCCTCTAATCTTAAGCACTATTCAGCGGCAATTATCGGCTGAGCACCGAGCTGAAGCATTATTCAGTGGCAATTATGGGCTGAAGCACCGGCAGCCCTGGGTGCAGTTCCGCCACTAGTCATAAGAAAATAAGTCATCGGAATCTTCAGCACTGGACAAATATTCAAACAGCTAGTAAATCGAAACTTACCATAGCAATGTCGGACCATGGGTGAGGTGGAATAGGCAAAGGTGTGTATAAGCCATGAGAGTTTAGAGTAGACTTAGCTTTGAGACATGTTGAACATCGTCGAACCAAGCGATCCACATCCCGGTACATCCTTGGCCAATAGTAATTTGTGGAGAGCATTGCAAAGGTCTTATCACGTCCAAAGTGTCCCATTAAGGCACCTCCATGCGATTCCTTCAAAAGGACCAAACGAAACGAAGACTCGGGTATGCATAGTTTGTTAACCTTGAACAAAAATCCTTTGTGCAAATAGAAATCATCAATTCTTTTATGTTCCGTGCACATGGCAAAAATTGGACCAAAGAAAGTGTCTGTGGCATAATGATTCTTGATCTCATCCAAACCCAAAACATTGATTTCAAGATGCATAAGTAGGTTGGTTTTGCAGGATAGAGAATCCGCGACAACATTCTGTTTGCCCTTTTTGTACTTGATGATATAAGGAAAGGATTCGATGAACTCAACCCACTTAGCATGTCGTTTGTTTAAACTGGTTTGAATTTTCAAAAACTTCAATGACTCATGGTCGGAGTGGATGACAAGCTCCATAGGACGAAGGTAGTGTTGCCAAATATCTAAAGCTCGAATCAAAGCAAACAATTCCTTGTCATAGATGGGGTAATTCAAACGTGCTCAATCAAGTTTTTCGCTATGGTAAGCAATTGGTCTACCATTTTGCATAAGCACGGCTCCAATGCCTAAACCACTAGCATCATAATGAATTTCAAATAATTCTTAATTGTGAATTTTTGCTCTGAATCACTATGAGTTTATTTTATTTCTTGAACACACATCAATATGCATATCTTTTGTATTAGAGGAAGAAACCGATAAGGTGCACAACTTAGGTGACTGCAAACAAACAAAAGGTATTTTTTTATAAGGTAATTAGGAGAGTATCTTACTTTATGAGTTTTAGCGAGGCCGCTGCTAGTTTTGTTTGCCCTAATTTTGTTTGCTCTTTCTTTATAAGGAAAGCCTTGACGCTTTTTTTGTGCAGTATCCACGCTCTCTGGCCTCACAATCTGCCATAGGAGGTTAGTTCAATCAGTTGTATGGTTGTAGTTTATGAAAATTAGGACCTAGAAGGAAAGGAAAACAATGAGGAACTATTGCGACAGTATGTAGACATTAATTCGTTCATTACAGGTTATGTGCTGAATGGAGCAAATACAAGGGAACTAAAGCAATATATAGCACTTACACACAAAGGAACAGGGTCATCCATGTCGATAGACTGTTGAGCAGCAACACTGCCGCGCTTCTCATCCTGCAATAATAATAAAAAATCTTATTGCATCACGAGAAGTTTCAATTTAGTAAAATACCAAAAAGAAACAGCCTACAAAAATCATTTTATAATAAAACGTTATAGCCTAAAATAGCATCTTCGCATAGGGAACAACATTCGCCTGATAACATGGAGATTGCACACAGCCATAGTGCTTTCTACTAGTCGATTCATTACTGAAGAGCACTCAAGAAAAAAAGATTTTTCAGTTTGTCAGAGCAGTTCCACATGGTCCGCATATGGTTGAAGATTCAGAAAACAAGTAGAGAAAAAAATGCTGACACAAAAGACTAATACTGAAGTTGGCAATGCAGCAATCACATTCAGGACTCGCAATAAAAGGGCACACCCAAAGCTAGGATTTAACATGTTTGATGCATTTACCAACGAGAAACTACTACGTGATAAAAAATATCGCCTGGAGTGGGATACATGAGAAGATGCATTTGATGCTGTGTAATAGCTGTGGAAATCAGAGGTGCCTGAACTGAAAACGCAGCAATGTGAGATCGATGAGACGGGGGTTTCTCACCATCCTCTTAACACCAGCGTGTCTACTTCTGCCGTTGCCACGCAAAGAGCGCCTTTGATACACCACCCATGCCACCTTCTGCCCCATCTCGGTCTTGGCAGCCTGTGAATCACTTGTCGCCGGCGTATCTGCCTTGCTCTGAAAGTCGGCTAAGCAGACAATGCAGAGATCAATCGTTATATGCTGGTAAAAAATATCAATCAGTCGGTAAATTTACTAGTACTAAATCTCATCTAGTTTAGCAGTAAGTGGAATGCAGCCCTATTGCAGGCACACTAGGTGGTCGTTTAATCGAACTGAAGAAAAGAATAAACGGATCCGTTAATCAAAATCCAAGACGAGTCAAAACAATGAACAGAGAGAGAGAACTTTTTTCTTGAAACGGGGCAAAAGCTTTGCCTTTTATATTGATATAGGAGAAGCAAACATAGCACGGCCTAAGCCAAAGTAAAAACTTGAAAGTAAGGTACTGATAAAATCAACCAACGCCGTTTATCCTCTCCGAGAGAAATATCGTCATAACTTGAGTCTAAGCGATAATCTCCGCGAGAGGCCTATCTCCCGCCAGGATCCAGTCCTTGCTCTCGTCTTTGATCTTCTGGAAGAGAGTAGAAGGCATCGAGAAAGTGTTGTTGAAAACTCTGGCGTTCCTTTCCTTCCACAGTTCCCAAGCGATCAGAGTGACTGCCGACTTGAGTCCCTTAGGATGCGCCGTAGGGGACTTGGTGGCCGCTTGCCAGTAGTCAAGGACAGTTGGGCGTCCAGTACGAATATCTTGCACCAACGAGGGGCAAGAAAGCCAGGAGGAGCCGCCTGCCAGATTCGTCTTGAATATCTGCACTCAAAAAGGATGTGTCTTGCAGTTTCGTTCTGTGATCTGCACAGCTGACAGAGGGGTGTGTGAGGCCACCCCCTTTTAGCGAGACGGTCCGACGTCCAAAGCCTGTTCTGCACCGCAAGCCAGGCAAAGAATCTGCACTTAGGGGGAGCCCATGTCTTCCAGACCAGGGTGTGGAATGAGCAAGTGTTGGATCCGATGAATTGAGCTTTGTAGGCCGACCCAGCCGAGTATTTTCCGTTCGACGTGAGTGTCCAAGTGATGGTGTCAGTGTTGGCAGGATCCAGCGTAATACCCTGAAGGAGATCCCAGAGGTTGACAAACTGAGTGATGTGCTCCAAAGTGAACTCATGAACAGCGATGTCAGCGACCCAGCTAAGGTTGGCAAGGGCGTCCCTGACGCATCGCTTCTTCTTCCTAGATGCCTGGAAGATAATGGGGGCAAGCGCTCTCGGAGAGGTCCCATTGAGCCAAGAAGAAGACCAAAAGCTCACAGTCTTGCCATCCCCGATGGTAACGCTTGTAGCAGCATTGAATAGTTCCCTATCAGTGTCGTCGTTGGGCGTTTCGAGTCCCACCCAATGCTTTTCAGGGGCCGTCCATTCAAACCACAGCCAGCGCAGCCGCAGCGCCCTAGCGAATTTCTCTAGGTCCAAAATCCCAAGCCCTCCCAGCTTTTTCGGACAACAAACCTTCGTCCAGCTCACCTTACATTTCCCTCCAGTCACAGTGTCACTTGCGCCCTAGAGGAAGGGGGACTTGCTCTGATGGGCTCGTCGGTCGCCATGGCTGCACGCCTCGGGAGCTCCGATGCTGGGCGATCTAGGAGAAGGAGACGATCGGAACTCAGAAGAGGAAGAAGGGTATCGATACAGTAGAGAAAGTCGACCGTTTGGTGATTCACGATATCGCCGGAATTGATTGGTTTCCACGAGGGAGAAGAAGGAAATGAGCTAGGAATCAGAGGATTTATTATTAGTTTCCTTCTGCTTAAACGTATATACATGTTTAGTACCCCGTTAACTACGCGCACGCAGGCCACTTCCAGCACGTACCCACGCCGCCACACACCGCATGCAGCTCCCCATCTCGACTGTGAAAGTGTGAATGACCTCGAGGAGCCGTTGGGGATATGACGAACTGGGCCAGGCCCCAAATCAACTGCGGCCCGTTCTCTTCCCAGTGTTTCTAGCTCCACCAGGTCGACGCACAACAAGCTGCAGAGCCAGACTAAAAAAAAAAAAACAAGCTGCAGAGCCCGATATCACGTGGTTGTCTTCTGAAAAGGAAGATTTTTTTTTGCATATAACTTAGATAGTAGCTTTATCACCACTAATATAAAAAAAGATCGAGAGTGTCAGATCCGAGCGATCTCCGCTGTCCGCACATGCAGATCGAGCGTCCCACGGTTTCCCAATGTTGTACGATGTGCCCTGCTCCATTCGCACGGCCGCACCTAGATCATCGCATGTGGAAGCGGATGTCCAGCATGATGGAGACGGTGAGAACTTGCCTCTGGCAAGATGGTTAGGAGGGTGGTTGTACCCTCAGCACACCAGAGTTCAAACCCCAGGTATGACGCGGGTGTTTCTCATTTAAGGCGGAATATTCTTCAGTGGGAGACGACGTTTCCGTCGACAGCGAGACGCCCGTGGTGACTTCGTCAATCTCAAGACTCGACCCTCCGACTCAGTCTCTCGGAGGTGCTCATAGGGGTAGGGTGTGCGTGCGTGCTTTCATAGGAGTGAGTGTGTGCGCGTGTATATGAACGCCTGCGTTGTACTGTGTTTCGCAAAAAAAAAGTACGATGGAGATGGTTACATCGATCGTAGTGCCGACGCCACATACGCGCGCAGAAGCCGCCGAAGTAGGATCCACCATCGCCGCCGCCTTCATCGCCTCTCGCCGTTGCCTTCACTGCCTCCCGCCGCCGATGAGGCAGAGAACACCTTGCCCGTGTAGATCCGAAACTGTTTCCTCTCCTCCACACGCTGTGCCGCCGGACCCGCTGCTTTCACCCATATTGTAACACTGCGGCCGGCAGTGGCGGAGCAAGCTCAAGATTAGAGCCTGGGCAAGACGTGAGTGCAGCCAAGCTTAGCAGCTTTTGCCCAAATGAAATCACTACTTTCTGTACTAAAACTTCTAAGGAGATGCACCGTGTAAGCCCGGGCAGCTGCCAGGCTAGCCGGGCGCTGGCTCCGCCACTGGCGGCCGGCTTGATGATCGTCTCGCCTCTCGGCCTCTTGTGCCATGGACGAGCACTGCAACAGTTTAACCTCGCTGGCTGTGGTATTCTACGACAACTCTCCGTCAAGATAGGATTTTCAGGTAACTACTTGCATTCTTGTAGGCCAGCTAGATCTATCTGTACACGTGATGTTGGTGGTTTGGAAGTTCCGATGTAGGAGGGAACTAGGGCTTGGCAAGGGTTTGAAAGATGGGTGCTTCCTTAAAAAGCAAAGTTCTTACAAGAAAGAATATTCTGAGCACATGAGCGAATTACATTGATGATGGAGATTGTAGACTTGATAATCTATGATTTACTACGTACTAGCATATGCGCATATGCAATACACTCACATCCTGGTAAGATTTGAACACAATCACACCACGTTGCACTTTGCAACGCATAATCTTTTTGTGTGATTTAGTCATGGCATATTTGTTAGTACATCGTGAGTTTATAGTGATCTTTCTGTATGCCACTAAATCAACAAGATTGAGAATGATGTTACCATTCTGGCGGTGCCTTAACGAAAAAGTTGGTTGCAACGCTGATATTACCAATGCACAAGTTCTGTCGGAAGATGAAACCAAATTACTCTTTCGAAAGAAAATTGTTTTCTCTTGTGAACACGAGTGGTTTTAGGCTTCGAACGATACCCGTTATTTGTATTTTTCTTGTATGTTTTCCTACTGTGAAGTACAGCTCTTGGTTCTGATCAGTTAGTTGTGCACTTACTATTGGCGCACAAGATTTTAAAAATATATCCTAGAAAATCTTCACGGAAATTTCATGGAGAACTTTACTATAGTTTTTTCCAACATGGTTTGGGTACCAAATATTAAGAAGTTATTTGATCAAATACTGAGGTTTCTTTTTGTCAATTGTTATCTTCTGGTGGAGATGCAGCTATCTTCTGATGTGGCATTTGCTTATCCTTTGGGAGCAAACAGATAGCATGAAAGTTAAATTTCTTTTTGTGAATTGTTGATATTCAATTTGTTATTGCAAATAATCACATGTTAGGTTATCTTCTCTACTATCTATTGCTCCTTATTTGTGTGTACTAAGGTGAATTCAGTACGAAACGTGGTCGATTGTTTTCAAATCAAATGTCAGGAGGTGGATATCCCTGAAATACATTACTGCTATCTACAAAGTGCTTGACAAGAAATCTATGGCTTCATGCTTTAAGAGAACATCGGACCTCATCTATGTAAAGTGGATGGAAGTGCCTTGTTACTATGGTAATCTTATCCAATGGATTTCCTATATGCAAAAAGTTCAGAAGTACAATATAGTAATTTATATCTACGGTTCAAGTTCAAGTGAATGACTACTTTGATGGATTTTGATAGAAGTATGTTCTCCTTTATTTAATTTTGTTCCAAGGGTCTGCATGTTCTCCTTTATATTTCCTTGTTATTGTTGCAAGTATATCTGTGCTGAAAATGTGACGGTTCGATTCCCCCGCTATTTTCTAAATACGTTTTTTCACAATGACGCCGGTCGGTGGCGCGATTAAATCTCATCGCGACTATCATGAAATGCATATAATTGTGATATTTTGAAGTAATATATTGAAGTGGGGAGTCTTTTCCCCCTGGTTCTTTCAAAACAAGAATAAGTTATTTACATTTTTATAGATAATAATAATATACTCTGTATTTTTTAAAATAAGTCTCTAACACATTAAACGTGCATTGCACGTGCCTGATTACTAGTTCAACAAAAGTGTTCGCTGGACAATCAGCCAGAAGACTGCTAACCAGGAAGCTAGGAGGGAT
This sequence comes from Poa pratensis, assembly GCA_947311845.1. Taxonomy (NCBI): domain Eukaryota; kingdom Viridiplantae; phylum Streptophyta; class Magnoliopsida; order Poales; family Poaceae; genus Poa; species Poa pratensis. Next base: position 2,934,675 of record CAMZMU010000069.1, on the reverse strand, counting down.
GGAACGAAGGATTTTTATTATCTACTGCTGCTGTCGTGAATATTAAGTATACTAGTATTCTTATTGGATGTTTCTACGACATACGACCATCTACAATACTTCGACACACGACATACTTGCGTTCTTTTTTTTCTTTTGAGAGAGATGAACAGCAGGCTTACATTCTTACTATTGATTGATCCTTTTAAGTGCAGGACTTCTCCTCAGCTGAATTGCATGTGAGTTACTCCACAAAATTTTATATGAAACACGCTACACAATTATAGTTGCACAAAAAGTTGTGGTAGTACTAAGAGATATGAAAATGGATGAACATCATTCAGCTCCTTAGTGCAAAATCCAATGAACACATACCATCCATTCTCACAAATATTAATAACAAGATAAGTTCCTCATAATAACTTGCAGAAATGCATGGTTCAGTTGTCCTGCGAAGAAAACAAAAAATAAACACGTTTAAGAAACATTTTTTAGCGCTTCACAGGGAGCATACATGTATTAAAGAAAAATTTCAAGTTGTTGATCAGGAACAACCATGCATTCCAGAAAATGGTTGAAGCTTTTGGAAAATAAGCTTGCATGCATGATAGAGAAAATTCCTTTTTTTACATGTTTGTGAAACCGCAACAGACTTTTATGGAACTTATGTTATAGACAATTGGAACAAACCTTTGATTCTCAAGGAATAAATGAATACATGTAAAAGATTCATTAGCAAAATTGCTGATTTGGGGGGTTTCACATGATGTGATTTAATACTCCCTCCGTCTCAAAATATAAGGCACACTATTTTATGTTGTTCTGTGATGCTCGATTTTGACCATAAGTATATACTAAATTATATGGATTGAGAATGTATAAATGTGCGTCGGATTCATCTTCCAACATTCTTTCAATTTGTATATCTTTATACTAGTTTTCTTAACACATTATAACTATAAATCATGGTCCAAATTATACGTTGTTGACCAGCAAAATTTAAGAGAGCCTTACATTTTGGGACGGAGTGAGTAAATAGTATAGGAAGACTTTGGAGCCAACGCGGATAAGAAGAAATGAGTAAAATAAATGTACATATATGCTTCCCCATAAAATCTTGGTCTTCTAGCTTTGATAAACTACCTTATATTTGTAGCTACTTGCTAGTGGCCGGGTAGAAGAATAGAAAAACACCAACACATGTTATTTACCTCGCTGTTCTAGGGAACATGGACATGCTCCTCGTTCGACGATAGTTCCACGGGTGCCATCGTCGTAGCTGGTGCAGCAACAAAAGGAAGTATATCGGAAACATCGGCCCGGGAGATTATTAGAAGACAAAGGATGAGTTGGATTGCATGTTGGATATGAAGGACATGGAAGGCAACAACGAAAAATTACCAGGATGCTTCACCCTCGTGCCGAATCCGTCTAAGGACGAATGGGAGTAAGATCCTTCATCCATATCGATGGAAAGACTCCTTAAGAATAGATGGGATTCCACCTCTCCTGCATCAAGAGCCCAATACCACGGAGTGGCGAGACCTCTCTACAACCTCCGTGCCTCTGGTCTCCACGGTTTGATTCCTTCTCGAGCGGGGCCTACTTTCAGGAGCCATGACTAAGGGAAAGAGAGGGCAATGATGCCGATCGAGGAGGAAGATGAGCAAGGATTAGATGTGAGAGTATGTAACCTGTTTATATCGAAACGGTGGATCTAAAGAAACGCTACTACCAGCCCCGCAACATCGTGAGCACGTATGTAGCTACGCTCACATCCAAACCATAGTTCAAAATAGTCTATTTTATTGGTTGCTAAGAGTAAGGTAACTAATTATGAGAAAGTAAAACAGTAATGAAGAGGGACTAGACTAAATGGAGTGGTGCACGAGTAATAAAGGTGTTCTCATCACAGTAGTGTAGAATATAATTATGAAACATACATATTCCATATTCGTAATATGTTCTATGTGAGGACGGTGCCATAATAAATACACACAAATAATGCATATCATGCACAACCACCACCACCACCCAAGCAATCATAGGAGTCGAAAAATATTTCAGGGTCTCCCCACTGGCATGTACGAGCACCGAGAGGCGGTCGTGCTCCACTGACGTGGCCCTCACGGCCTAGATCGGGCCCGTACAGTAGCCTTCAGCGCACAACCTCTGCTAGACAACCATCTCACACCTCATCACTCCTCCATGCACCACCGCCGAGCATTACCACCCACCTACACCAGGGTCCAGCCGTGCCCCTCCATGGATGGGGTTGGTTTTAAGCTGAAGATTGACTTTTACAGCTAAATATTTTATGCACGATGTACCTGTATAAACGGACCGCAGGATACTTTTGTGATGGCACCCAGAACACGACAAGTACGTACGTATACACTGCCCATAAACAAAACTAGTACGTAGAAGTCAATATCTAGCCTTGACCGGAGGATTGTGGAAAGGACATGCACATGCCCAATTAAGCATCTAGCCTTGACCAGGACCAAGAGACATGGAGCCTATCCACAAAAGAACATCACAAAACTCTACAAGTCTCCGGAAAAGTAGACCAACTAAATCTACAGAACTCGCCGGACCAGTAGTAAGCCAACTCCACTACTATATATGCAGTGTGACTAAAAAGAAAGATCAAGTTAGTAACTAAAAAATAGATTCGCAGAAACATATGTGCATGCCTCGAGGGAATGTGAAGTTGGGCGGCAGTTTCGCGTTTGAGAGAGACACCTAAACCGACGGCGACATTATTTTCTTAACTACTTCCTATGTGATATATTATTATATAAATATTTGTTGGCAAACTGTTTTCACTTACCAAAATATTTTATAATATACTTTCTCTGTTCCATAATATGAGATGTTATAGATATATTAGTTTGGACTACTACGGAGCCAAATGACTGGATCTACATGCTAATATACGTCTATAATTTCGAAAGGGTAAAACATCTTATAATATGGAGGAGGAGGAGGGGAAAAGCTAGGTGGCGAGAGGGGTGACGCGACTTGACGGACGAAAATCCATCTTGGAGAAGGTTGGCGGCGGCTAAATATTTATGTACGTAGGATGTAATATATGTACCACAGAGAGCTTGCCATGTAGGTACGTATGCACGCATAAACAAAACTATTACGTCCATTTCAATTGCTCGTCAGATCGGAGGATTGCGGAAAGGACAATGCACCCGTACGTGCCAGCCCAGGACCAATTAAGCCGCTAGCCTTGACTGGACCAAGACACAGGAGCTTATGTACAAAAGAACATCACAAAACTCAACGAGTCTATGGAAAACTAGATAAGCTAAAGATATAAAACTCACCGGACCAGTAGTAAACCAAGTCCACTCCAGTATGGAGTCCAGACTCCAGTACTCTATATTATAACAAGATGCATGGATCAAGTTAGTAGCTCGTAAAAACACACGTGCATGCCCCTTGAGGGAATGCGAAGTTGGGCGGCAGTTTCGCGATGGAAAGAGACCCCTAACCGCGAGAGAGCGACGACGTAATTTCTTGACTGTGAGCTAGCAAGTTGATCCCATGGTGGCGAGGAGGTTAGCTTGCTGGACACGATTTTGGGAGGTGGCGGCCAGAGGAGTATGACGTACGTATGTTGCGTATTTACCAAAACGGCGCCGAGCGATGAGGATCGATTCTTTATATATGCAAATACACCTTGCCGAAGGAGAGAGATAGGCATTGGTTTGTCACATAAGATTATCATATCTTTACAGATCCGTAAGATCGGTGTGTACGTGCTTTGTATCTTGTTCTTTATTTATCAATGAGAATCGTATTACCTTGCAAAAAAATACACATTGAGACAAGGGACATTACGTACAATATTAAAAATGCAATATGTACCACAAGCTTTGGAAACAGTTAGATATAGATTAAGAAAAAATAATGCTAGGATACTACTATAAGACTCTTATCTTATCGAACGAGAGTTGTTGAAACTGCGCCGCCAGTTTATCGTGTAGACTTGCAGGAATCTACTTACGAAACTTCTGTTCAATTATACTATACACACCACGTTTCCATGCAAGTAATGACAGATTATGCTAGATGAGACGTGTTCTAGTGAGCTGTTAATGATGATTGATCAGTTAAACTGCCAAGAACGAATGCAAGATCATGTTAATTTGCACATGACAACAACGAAAGCGAGCACAGGATAATTACAGCAAGGCATGAGCAGGACACCTTTCTGAAACATGTCTAAAGGAAGTATTATTAGTAGCTAACAGCCTAGCAAGCACCCCATAACCTATAGTCAACCAGAGGGACCAATAGCCCTTATTTAGTATGGGCACAATTACCCTTGCCCCTCCCACTCGTTACATACTCGAGTCATCAAAGTGCAAACTAGTCATTTCTATACAAATAAATTATGTTTGACGTTGGCTAGGAAACTAGGATTCCTTCGCCCTTATATAGACTAGAAAGTATGGAGGAAACTGTACATGTCCGGTGATTAGCCATCCTTGGCACAGGAAACCCCAAGGACCAAGCTAGTGAGGCTGATAGCTTGTCTCCCTCCTTCCCAACTGCACCATCCTAGCTACCCCAATCCTATCTCAGTCCTATCAATGGGGAGGTCACCTTGCTGCGATGAAAATGGTCTGAAGAAGGGGCCATGGACACCTGAAGAAGATCACAAGCTCACGGACTACATCGACAAGCATGGCCCAGGAAGCTGGAGAGCAATGCCTAAACCTGCAGGTATATATATGAAACACACGCCTCCCTGTTATATGTCTCAGCGCCGAGCAAAATGCCAGTATTTTTTTTAGTAAAATGTGCTTCATGAAACTCACAACTTAGCATGGTGATACATCATAAGAGGTTACGTCCAGCCTCGACATATTCAAGATGCACACAACCACTTAAAGAAGAGAAAAAAGGTGCAATACAAGCATACATGAAACTCGTACCAACGCCTAAAAACGATGGATAGTCATTCTGAAGACTACACTGCCATTCATGTGGGATGGAAATATCTCTCGCCACCTGCTCCAACCGTGTAACAAATCTCTTTCCTCAATGCGTTGAAAAGATGACCATAATGGAGCAAACGGGTACAGTGGTAAATGGCATGTAAAGGAGTAGAATCCTTACCATTAAATACCAAATCATTTCTAAATAGTCAAAGCCACTATATAACGGCAAACCCATTCAGTCGAATGAGAATTATTTATTTGCGATCAATACCGCATAACCATTTGTGAAATATGTTTACAAAACAACATGGCGGTGATAAGTTAGAATCCTCTTGGATTACTAAACATATATAACATGTGAACTTACACGAAAAATAATTATTTAATTGTCTTATCATGGTGAAAAAAATCCACACTCTTACTTTCCATGGCAGCTGCGTCTTACTAGATTATCCTTTGTTAGGATCAGGGATTTGGTTACCGGTTGAAATACCGCGGTTACCGTCCGGTAACCGGAATTTTGGGTCCCCAGTCCGTTTGAATTTGAGCCAAATTCTTCCTCCCAAAATCATTTTTAATTTTATTTAATGTTTCAAATTTGAATTTTAATTTCGTCTGAGAATCTTGTCCGGCAACCGACCGTAATTTTCCGGTTACCATGGTTACCGGAAATCTCGGCCCCCTCCGAGATTTTTTACATACCGGTATCCAAATCCCTGGTTAGGATTACCATGTGCGAAGGTACGGCAGAATTTTTTTTTTAGTTTTCAGCGGTAACTTTATTTTCCAGATTCTTTAGTTATTAACTTATTATCGACTCATACATCAAAGATTGATTGCTCCGTACATGGAATAAACTGAAAATGTATCATTCTTGTGTAGATTCCAGTGAAATTTGTAACTCCATTTTGACAATTGAACCATTGTCAACCATCAAAGAAAAACGTTTCATGCCGTAAGCATTGGTCCAACAAAATCTCGCAGAATGACATATTTGGTGGAGCTGTTTCCAAAAACCGTTGCGATTGTGTCGATCTTGTGTTGATCCAAAATATAGCTCATGTACAAGTCTTGTTCCATGCATGCATCTCACAGGACTGAACAGATGCGGCAAGAGCTGCAGGCTGAGATGGACCAACTACTTGAGGCCAGATATTAAGAGAGGAAAGTTCAGCCCTGAAGAAGAGCAGGCCATCCTCCTGCTCCACTCCATCCTTGGCAACAAGTACTGCACACCTATCAAATCTCTTCCTTATATATTTCCCTGACACCCATCTGCTTGTTTACATGGGTCGTATAATAATCTTCGGCAAACACAAGTAAACTGTTGTGCTGATCAAACCAGGTGGTCAGCTATCGCGAAGCACCTCCCCGGAAGGACCGACAACGAGATCAAGAACTTCTGGAACACACACCTGAAGAAGAAGATGATCCGGATGGGCTTTGACCCCACAACACACCGACCGAGGACCGACTTCTTGGCTGCGCTGCCGGAGTTCATCGCCAATCTCTGCCAACTCGCCGAGCATCGCCCACTGGATTATCACACCACCCAACAGTTGCAAGCTGATGAAGTCCAGGCCTCAAAGCTCGAGTACTTATTACAGAGCATGCTTCAGTCTGCTTCAGTGCTTATTGCGACTAATCCCAGCTCCAGTAGCCTCCTGAGTCCTCCCCACATGTCTTCGCTATCATTTCCAAGGATCATGGAGGGTATCAATGGCCAATACTTGCTAACCGGGCAAGAACCTAATATACAGATACCTAGTAGCTCATTCTTCCAACAGCCCATCATCAATGGTACCATCCACAACTTGTACAACACTGCAAACATCTGCGAGGGAGAGAATTCCCTTCCGTCACTCGCTGACTTCTCTAGTTCCAACCTGGCTGGTGCTTGCAGCATATCAGGTTCTGACGCTCAGGGCAACAGCGTTCAGCACCCTATTTGGTCCGAATCATTTTACTATCAGTTCATGAGCGAGTTGGCATGAGTTCTGGTTGCAAGTGTGTGTTACTCCTATGTTTCCTTTTCCAATTTTAGCTTATCACATGATTTCTATTTTTATGCTATAGCTCTAGTTGTATTTTTTTGTGTGTATGTGCTATAGATTTTCTCATGCTTTGGTAAACCATCCGCTCCTATATAAAATTTCCACCTTCAGTTATATACGCCTTTTTCTTGTTGCATTTAGTTTCCAAGTTCATGGGAGACTAGAATCCTGCTGCTAATTCGAATAAAAGTGTGTTAAATATAATTTCTTAAGAATGACAGGCCTGTGAATAGTATATTAACTGTATGTGACACGTTAGGAATACACTGTTGTTTTCGTAACAACCTAACTGTTACATGCACATTACGATGATCAAGAGATAGGATTAGCATCTAATCTGGGCTACCTTCTAACTACCCAATCCTACCAACCCCGTCTACTTGTAACCTTAATTTGATTGCAATATAAGAGCTCACGCCCCCTCCGGTCTAGTTGTGTCAAACCAACTTATATTCCACTTATGAACTTCCATATTGTGTCAGAGCTCTCCTCTAAGATCATCCAACCATGTCGATCAGCAACACCCTTTTGTCCAAAGCCAACTCATCACCAGGAAGCTTACCCACAACAACTATCTCATATGGAAAGCTCTGGTGCATCCCGCCTTCCATGGATCCCAACTTCTTAACTTCTTGAATGACACCAACAATGCGTCCGTGAAGATGATCGCCGAGACCTAGGGAAAAACCACGACCCAAGTACAATATCCTGAGTACAGTACCTGGCTGACTGGCTCGAGACGGATCAGGTGGTGCTCAACATGCTGCTCTCATCCTTGTCAACACCACGGGAATCCTTAGAACAGTGGCGAACAACGTTAGAGCTGGGTAGTCAGCTGACTTCCCAGTTTTTTGCAATACAAGGAAAAAATAATATAAAATATTTCAAATACGTCCATTTGACTACACAATTTTGTATTGACAACATAGGGTTGAAATCCTGGCTCCGCCACTGCCTTAGCATCACCTCAACAGCTTCGTGTGTACCGCACTAGAGCGTACACTACAATCGTAATCGCGTGCGAGGGTAATGCAAATCCATTAGCATGTGTTGTTTACGTTTATAAGCATATTTAGTTTTGGTTAATTTATGATTGATGCATCGGGTCGAGTGGACCTCGATGTTGAATGTTCTTACCATAGCATCTTCCTTCAAGGCTACATCCTTCTCTATGGAAAATATTGACATTTTTCCAGCCTTTTGCCAAGGGAATGGGGTTTTTTCTTTCACGTACTTTTTTTTAGTACTCCTTTTCAGAAATAAGCTGTACTCCTTTTCAGAAATCGAGTAAGTATGTGGGCCTAGCCCAACCAAGGTGAGCGTCGGATTACAAGCCCATTTTCTCATCCTCCTTCGTCCCCACGCATCACAAAATTTTCACCCACGCCCTACCCTCCACCGGCCATGCTGGCGGCGCCGGCGCTGCCGCTGCCGGACGAGCTTATCGAGGAGATCTTCCTCCGCCTCCCGCCAGACCAGCCCGAGTGTCTCGTGCACGTCTCCCTTGCAAGCAAGCTCTGGCTCGGCCTCCTCTCCGGCCCCAGCTTCCGCGGCTGCTACCACGAGCTCCCGGGTAACGAACCCTTTTTCCATTGACAATATTTTTTTCCGTGTCCATAGTCGCTCTGTACTGATGGTACATCTTGCTAAACAATTCAATACGAAGTGAAAGACCATTTTCTCAGCTGCTCATGGTTCGATATTCTTATTTCGAAAATAGCTACAACACTCATATGCACTTGCATGCATCATTAGGATAGGAGCCACCGTGGCACCACCACACCCATATTTGTACGACATCTCTCTGGCCTTGGTAGATCTAACAACTGCCACGAAGTTGCGATGACCTCCGCGCACGGTCCCTTGCCTAGGAACAAAGGTCAATGGATGGACAACTTACATGGATATATCTCTAGTGACAAACACACCCCTAGGTTGCCCCGTAGCACGAGCTTTGTCCCAAATATATTGGTATCAAAAGATCCGAGAATTGAAGGGGAGGAGAAATGCGAGGCGAGGTAACCCACAAACTACTGGGCAAACCTCGAGGCCGGGCCCACCAACATGTCTCAAAGGAGATTGCACCGAAGTCCGTGGAACATTGAGCGACAAAACTGCACAAACCACCGCAAAAACTCAATCTTTAGCCGGAGACAATGGTTTGATCCGGCCCAAGCTAACGAACATCGACGACGATCCCTTCATGATCAAGGAGAACCAAACTATTGGCCGCACGGCGAAGTAGGATTCCGCAAACTAAATGTCCCAAGCGATCGTGAGGTGTATGAAGCATCGCACCGTGACGACAAAGGGGATGGAGGCCACACAGGGCGCCCGATCACCGGCGGCAGCACAAGGACGCCCTAATCTTTAGAAGGAGATATTTGGTTGATTAATGGATTGATCAGCTAATGGAGTACAAAGTATCAAGCTCACGTACAACATTTAATTGAGGGTACTGCACAGAAAGCTACTCACGTACGTACACGTACTCTCACAAAAAAGAAACATCATTCAAAAAAACTCTGAGAAATAAACCACTACTTCTTTTCAGAAATGGAGTGAGTATGTGGGCCTAGCCCATCTAAGCTGAGCGTTGGCGTGATATGATAGTATCACATCGCAGCCCATTCTCACCCACTACAAGAACAGTACGAGATTAGAAGCCCATTAATCTCCTCCTTCATCCCCGCGCATGTACCACGCCCCAGAATTTTTTTGCCACGCAGAAACCCTAGCCTCCACCGGCCATGCCGGCGGCGCTGCCCGACGAGCTTCTCGAGGAGATCTTCCTCCGCCTCCTGCCAAACCAGCCCGAGTGTCTCGTGCGCGCCTCCCTCGCCAGCAAACTTTGGCTCGGCCTCCTCTATGGCCCCAGCTTCCGCGGCCGCTACCGCGTGCAGGGCCGGCTCTAACATTTTAGGGGCCCTAGGACGAACTCTATAAGTGGCCCCTAATCAACGGGCCTTTCGCCTTTTTTTACTATGTCTTTTATGTGTTTCTGCTGGCGTGCGTAACCAGTAGCGTGTATCTGGGATTGCACGCCACTAGTATATATGTCCCAGTTATGGGCCCCAGGCCGTTGCCCCTCTCGCCCTGGGCCAGAGCCGGCCCTGACCGCGAGCTCCATGGAGCTCCCCCTATGCTGGGCTTCCTCTATGCGTTGTACCTACCCTACGGCGACGAGGGGGAGGAAGAGGACCTGCAACGCGAGCCAAACCTCGTCCCCACCACGAGATTCCGCCGCGCGTTCCCGACTGCGGCTGGAGGGACTGGCAGTACGCCGCACTGGACTGCCGCCATGGCCGCGTTCTCCTCGACGAGGACCCCTTTCTGGTGGTCTTCGTTGGCACGTGCGGGACTCACGGCAACTGTTTTGCACGTGCATGCGTGTTCTCGTCGGAGACGGGTGAGTGGACCCAGCTGTGCCCTAGTATTGATCTTGACGCCTTGGCATCCGTCGATGAAATGCCCCCGTCTGCATTGGCGATGCTCTCTTCTTCATGTTTGCGTACGATGAGGCTCGGGACCTAGGGATCATCAAGTACGACCTGGCCTCTAATTGCTTATCACTGATTGATGTGCCCGTGGAGGGGTTTTTGCCTGTCGGTTCAACTACTGGGCAAACCTCGAGGCCCACCAACATGTCTCAAAGGAGATTGCACCGAAGTCCGTGGAACATTGAGCGACAAACTGCACAAACCACTGCAAAAAAAAAGGGGGACTCAATCTATAGCCGGAGACAATGGTTTGATCTGGCCCAAGCAGACGAACATCGACGACGATCCCTTCATGATCAAGGAGAACCAAACTATTGGCCGCATGGCGAAGTAGGATTCCGCAAACCAAATGTCCAAGCGATCGATTTTGATCACGTTTGACGCCCCCGGGTCGCTCGCGCGGTGTGGCTCCCGGGACGATCCAATCTCCACAGAAAAAGCCGCCGCCGCCGGATAGCTCCTGGCTGCCGCTGCCGCCGTCGCCGGCAGTGGTGGCGGCGCCCTAGCCGTCAATCGCGGTGAGGGCAAGGACGGCTCACCTCCTCTCTTCATGTTCGCGCGAAGAGGCGGAACCGGCGAGGTGCGCGGGGATTCGGCGCGGCGTTCGATCCGGCGTGGGGGGTGTGATGGATGGAGCGGCGGTGGACGGTGGCGCAGTCCGGCGGCGCGCGGCGGCAGTCTGGGCCTAAGCCGGAGGCGGCTGCTGCGCCGTGGCTGCTTTGTCCGGATCCTCTTCTCCCTATTGTGATGCTCGCCGTGCTGTGGAAGGGCATGGCGGCCCGGGCCGTCTTCGATCTGCCGGCTTCTTCTGGTGGGTCGGGCGACCGGTGAAGGCCGGATGCGTGGGAGCTGCTGGTCTGGATTCGAATAATGGTGGCGGTCCTAGGGTTTCTCTCGCGCGAAGACGAAGATCTACCGGATGCATGGTCTCGTTAATCTGGCTGGAATGTCGAGTTCCGGAAGGCTCCGCCGGCGATCTCCAACTGGCTAATTGATGCATATAAAATGCATACATGAACTTTGCATTATTTCTACTTATATTCCAGTCATATTTGCATCATATAAGGGTTATATCACTGTTTTATAATGATTTTGGGAATATTTGATATGTTTCTATTTTTTATGGAATTAACCCTGTGCAGGCAGAAAACCCTATTTCTATATTTTAATATTTCAGGGACCCAAACGACGTCCAAATGACCTGGAAATTTACGAGCATCATTTTTGGAAGGAACAAGACTTGGGGGCGAAGGAAGCAAACAAGCGGAGCTCGAGGGCCAGAGGTGGGCCCACGCGGCCCTGTACCTGGCCCGTGGGACCCCTTTTGGGCATCGCGCCGTTGTCGTCGATCTTTCCTCCACCGACTCCGTTTTGACCTAAAAACGCCTATAAAAATAGTCCCCGACGTTCTCTGGAAGGAGCGCCGCAGAAACACAGAAACACCGAAACAGACCTGGAGTTGCAGATTGGAGGGGGAAAACTCCGGCGGGGCGCTGCCGGCGTGGTCTCCATCTTCTCCAACGACTTCTCCACCGTCTCCATGATGAAGAGGGAGTAGTCCACCTCTGGACTATGGGTTTGTGGAAGTAACTTATATATCTCTCTCTCTCTGAGCTTCACTAATTAGTACCGTATGAGCTGCTGAACATGATTACGGTCATCTATGTAATACCTTTGTGGTGGATCTTTTTATGAGTTAATATATGTTTGAGATTGCAATGGTTTTGTTTCAGTTATGAAAGTAGATGCATATTATGTACCCCGTTCTTATTTACTTGTCATGATCAAGCATGTTTATGAGAGCGTGTGAGGGGGAACGTGTGCATTAGTTGGAGTAACGGGGGGTGGCTAGTGCAGTGAACGTGAGAGAAAGTTCTGCGATCCACTTGGGTGTTTTACCTTACTTTGTTGCCTCACTAGGGATAAAAAGAAATACCATGCTACCGGAGATGTGGGTGTGACCATTGCCACTTCTCCATGACTAGATCTAGCATGTTCTTATTTTAACTTCATGTCATGATACTTATTGCTATACTCTGAGTTATCTTAATTACTGAGGTGTTATGATTTAGTTCGCATCTTGGTGGAGTATAAGAGAGACTAATAACCAAAAGGTCTCTATGTTAGGACGTGATGCCCATATAATTATAACTTGTCATTAAACTGTTGTGTTGCAATCTCATATGTCAACTCTAGTGTTCCATTGTCTACCACTTTATTAAAGAGAGAGTGCATTTGTGAAACCATGAACCCGGTCCATTTTTAATCATAAGAAACACCTTTCCAACCACTTTTACCACTTTTTCCATTTTCTGCCATTTAAAAATCCGAAAATACAAAAACACTTTTACATCTTGCATTCATCATATAAACCCAAAAATATCATTTATCATTGCTACCACCATCCTTGCATATTTATTTACCACCATTGCATATTTATTTCTTGTTTGCATTGCATATTATCTTGATATCATTCTCACACCTTGTGCTTGACAACCACTAGGTGAGGTTGAGGACCAAAACATTTACTTTGTTTTGTAGGTAACCAAAAGAAGGATAGAAAGATAAATCTTCACTACTGATTCCCGAGAGTTCGATATTAAACCCTCGAGTCACCCTCGTGGGGAAAACACGTCTTCCACTTACTACACACTCTGCACTTGGAGTCTCAACCTAACCCATTTACTTTTCACGCAGGTAACTACGTGAAGGGCCATCAAGACTGTTTTCTGGCGCCGTTGCCGGGAATCATTGCTGAAAGGTTTATCCAAGGGTCCCCTGCACTAGCTCTGTTTTCTGGTGCCGGTTTATCCAAGGATATCTCACCAAGTCAACTTCATCACCAACTTGTGCTAACACCTAAGCTTGGGGAGGTTGCACCTACGTGAGCATCATCTTATCCATCTTTACCTTCAAAGCAATTTATTTTGTTTTGTCATTGTTTGCATATTTTATTTTCAGTTTTCATCTAAAAACATAAAATCCATAAAAATTAAGTGTTGTTTTTAATATGTGTTTTAAGCTATTGGTAAGAAGTTTGGTAAGGAAACTTGAAAGCTGAATTTTATTATCTCATTGTTACTATGGCATTTATGAATCGTCTCGCTGCATCATGCTTTATATGAAAGTGCTTATGCTATTGCTCCTAAAGTGGTTGAAACTACTATGTCTGAGGTACCTAAAGTGGGATTTAAAATCCCCGTTGGTCATGTTAAAAGTGTTATGAAAAATCCATTTACAGGGGATAACTAAGTCTGCACGTGAACACGTGGAGACAATTGAAGACATATGTGGTTTATTTAGGCTTCCTGGTATTTCTGATGATCAGGTGAAAAGGAAGCTATTATATTTGTCTTTATCTGGTAATGCTCGTATTTGGTTCAGGTCTTTGGATGAAGAAGTCACTATTGAATGGAGTATTTTGAGGGAGGTTTTCTTTCTTAAGTATTTTACTCCTAAAGAAGTTTATGATAACCCATGCTATTATGATGAAACTAATAATGCTCCTTTACTTTCTAGTAATACTACTAGTGAACTTATTGATGATAATGAGGAGTGTTGCTTAAATATGCTATATGATAATGCTTTAGATGATGGTCCTATGCTTATTGATAATCCTCCATGTTTAGTTGTTACTAATTTATGTGAGGATAAAAATGATATACTTGCTGTTTGTGATGGTACTCTTACTCATGAGAGTCCTACTTTGTTTTGAATTCTCCTATTACACCATAGAGGAGAAATTTGCTTATGTTGAGAAATACTTATGTGGTTTGCAATTATCTTTAGTTCCAAATCTTTGTTGCAACCATGATATTAAACTTGATATTGATCTTAATAACTATTTTGAAAGAGGGAAGCATGCTAATGAATTCCAAATAAATTTAATAATCCTCTTTATGTGCCTAAATTATCTAAGTTGAATGATTCTTGTGGTTATATGGTTGAATTTATTTCTACTACTTGCAACTATTATAAAGAGGAGGTGATAAGAACCCTCTTTATGTTACTAATAATTATATGCTGCAAGTAATATTGTTAATATGCATTGGAAACTTCTATTTATGGTGATTCATTCATATACAAAATGCCAATGCATAGAAAGAAAGTTAGACTTCGTTGTTATTACTTTTGTGTTTTGTTTTTCTCTCAACTAGGGTTCAACTTGACTATTATTTTGATTGGTTTGAGAACACCATGGGATCCTGGTATTATGCATGAACACTTCCAAGGAAGAGGGACACACAAAGTTCAAGCTCCCTCATGAGCTTCGTCCACAATAAACATCAAGTAAGAAGCCTAGCTATATGGCTATAAAGAAAGCGCTTTACGGGAGGCAACCCGGTTGTTTTTATTTGTGATTTTCTTTGTGTCCTCTTGCTGTAACAAGAGACTTAGTGTTTAGTTTAGTTTCTGGAATTTTTAATAAAGTGCCAAGTTTTACTCATTTTGGTTGAAAAGTTGCTTATAGCGTTCGGAGATTTATTCCTGCACGAATCTGTGCACGGTATGATTTTTAATTCTTATTCTGTAACTCCGAATGAGCTCATATTTAAACTGTAGTTGCAACTTTTCATCCTCTGTATGCATGAATTTTTTCGGAATTTTCGACAAAGTTAAGTAGGGTAGAAAAATACGTTTAGCTGCTGCTGTTTTTCTGGACAGATTCTGTCCCATTTTGTTTGATGCATGCTTAGAACTTTTAACATGAATCTTTTTGATCCAATTGAGTTTATGAGTAGGCATACAACATTATACATTTCTGGACATTCATATGAATTTTTGTCTAAGGATTATATGCAGCAAGAAATCTATTTGTTTATCACTACTAATGCCCCACAGAAAAGAAATGGGAGAAACGGTGTTTTGAAGTTTTTTCACAGGGATTAGAGGAGATGCACCAAGAGCTATCCAAGGATGGTGAAGACCATAAGCTTGGGGATGTGAAGACAACCCCACTGGACCTACACACTCTCGGTTTGCACACGTCTAACTTCTGTTTTTCGATCGAAACACTTTATCGCATAAACTTGGAGCGTCTTTTTGTTTGTTTAGGTTGATTTTTATTTTGTGAGACCACCACACTATCATTTATATATGAGAGAGCTACTGGAAATTTGGGTTGAATTATGTTGGATGCTATTATAAGATTGGGAAAAGGGATGTTGAGTTAATTTTAAAAGATACATATATTGCATGATTCATGAGCTTGTTAATGAGTAATAATTTGCAATATTTTATCAAGAGCTATCTTTTATTCATGTTTTGATGCTAAATGTTATTTACCTTGTTTAACATGGATTAGTTAGTTCTATGGACACTCATGCATGCATTTAGATGGTCAACTTTCTCCCTCTTGCTAGCCCAAAAATTCCAACAAGCAAAAACTTGTTTCCAACACCTTCAACCAAAGTTTTTCCAGTGAGTCCACCATATCTACCTATTAGCTTTATGCTATTCCGAGTATGTTTATCATGATATTTGTGTTATCTATACCTCTGAATGAAAATGCTTATGTTGTTAATTGTTGTGGGAAAAGTTGGTTATAGCTCTCTCGAACTTGATGCACACTTTACTTTCATTGCATAAATAAAATATGACCCATTGTGATTAAAATTATGAGTTGTGGACTTGACAAATGTCTTTGGTTGAGAGTTAGCTCATATGTGCTGTCACATGGCAAGCTTTCAACATTGCACTTCATCTCATTTAGTTGATATCATGTACTTTTGTTTATGGATGCTTACCATGGGTGAAATAAATGGGAAATGAAGTGAGTTTAAATGAGTTTGTATAAATGGTTAGAGAGACGCCTGGGCCGCTAATCTAAGCCATGCATCATTCATGGTGGAAATTTACTTACATGCTATGGTGAACCTTCTGTGATACACCTTACAATAAAAAGCTATCAATGGTAAATAAAAAGGGTGTTGAGATTGTTCATTTGTTTGTTTGTCTTGTCATTTTGATATGGGCTTGTTCCATATCCTGGGACAAGAGGTACCCCAGTTGACGCTCTTAATGATACTATTATTACTTACAATGATATTTAACTTGAACTTGCTTTTTTTCCAAGTTGAGTAACACATGGAGTAGGTACTTGTATTCAAGGGGCATGAGACTTTCAACCTGTACTTTGTCAAGCACACTACTCGTATTGCTTTCACTTTAAACTTAATCATTCAAGATGCTATGATAGGGGAATGAGAGCTTGACACCAAGGATTACCATATTACAATCATTGACTTAAGTAGAGAAGTTCAGAAGTTAGATGAAATTTATTCATGCTTTACCTCTACTCATATATATCTTTCCAAAGTGTCCACCTTTTATATTCAGATTTTCATCAATACTCTATGACCATTGTAGGATGTTCTTACTTATTATTATGCATACATGTGGTCCATAGTACTTTTCTCTTATGTTACACTTTGTGAATTATCATTGAACATCCTTGCATTGAATACTTGATATCACTTCATAAACTATCTTGCATATTGCTACTCCTTTTAAGAATGAATCATTTACTCTATGTAGCAATAGTAATCATCTTTGATATCCATTGATAGTATTAAATTGCAAAGTCCATGTTAGTTTTATCACCTTCATACTCGAGGACGAGTATAGGTTAAGCTTGGGGATGTTGATGCATGTAAAATGCATACATGAACTTTGCATTATTTTACTTATATTCCAGTCATATTTGCATCATATAAGGGTTATATCACTGTTTTATAATGATTTTGGGAATATTTGATATGTTTCCTATTTTTTATGGAATTAACCCTGCGCAGGCAGAAAACCCTATTTCTATATTTTAATGTTTCAGGGACCCAAACGACGTCCAAATGACCTGGAAATTTACGAGCATCATTTTTGGAAGGAACAAGACTGGGAGCGAAGGAAGCAAACAAGCGGAGGCCCGAGGGCCAAGAGGTGGGCCCACGCGGCCCTGTACCTGGCCGCGTGGGACCCCCTTGGGCCTCGAGCTCCGTTGCCGTCGATCTTTCCTCCACCGACTCCGTTTTGACCTAAAAAGCCTATAAAAATAGTCCCCCGACGTTCTCTGGAAGGAGCGCCGCAGAAACACAGAAACACCGAAACAGAGACCTGGAGTTGCAGATTGGAGGGGGAAAACTCCGGCGGGGCGCTGCCGGCGTGGTCTCCATCTTCTCCAACGACTTCTCCACCGTCTCCATGATGAAGAGGGAGTAGTCCACCTCTGGACTATGGGTTTGTGGAAGTAACTTATGTATCTCTCTCTCTCGAGCTTCACTAATTAGTACCGTATGAGCTGCTGAACATGATTACGGTCATCTATGTAATACCTTTGTGGTGGATCTTTTTATGAGTTAATATATGTTTGAGATTGCAATGGTTTTGTTTCAGTTATGAAAGTAGATGCATATTATGTACCCCGTTCTTATTTACTTGTCATGATCAAGCATGTTTATGAGAGCGTGTGAGGGGGAACGTGTGCATTAGTTGGAGTAACGGGGGGTGGCTAGTGCAGTGAACGTGAGAGAAAGTTCTGCGATCCACTTGGGTATTTTACCTTACTTTGTTGCCTCACTAGGGATAAAAAGAAATACCATGCTACCGGAGATGTGGGTGTGACCATTGCCACTTCCTCCATGACTAGATCTAGCATGTTCTTATTTTAACTTCATGTCATGATACTTATTGCTATACTCTGAGTTATCTTAATTACTGAGGTGTTATGATTTAGTTCGCATCTTGGTGGAGTATAAGAGAGACTAATAACCAAAAGGTCTCTATGTTAGGACGTGATGCCCATATAATTATAACTTGTCATTAAACTGTTGTGTTGCAATCTCATATGTCAACTCTAGTGTTCCATTGTCTACCACTTTATTAAAGAGAGAGTGCATTTGTGAAACCATGAACCCCGGTCCATTTTTAATCATAAGAAACACCTTTCCAACCACTTTTACCACTTTTCCATTTTCTGCCATTTAAAAATCCGAAAATACAAAAACACTTTTACATCTTGCATTCATCATATAAAACCCAAAAATATCATTTATCATTGCTACCACCATCCTTGCATATTTATTTACCACCATTGCATATTTATTTCTTGTTTGCATTGCATATTATCTTGATATCATTCTCACACCTTGTGCTTGACAACCACTAGGTGAGGTTGAGGACCAAAACATTTACTTTGTTTTGTAGGTAACCAAAAGAAGGATAGGAAAGATAAATCTTCACTACTGATTCCCCGAGAGTTCGATATTAAACCCTCGAGTCACCCTCGTGGGGAAAACACGTCTTCCACTTACTACACACTCTGCACTTGAGTCTCAACCTAACCCATTTACTTTTCACGCAGATAACTACGTGAAGGGTCATCACTAATGCCTAGGGACTGCTGGATCGGGTGGTACTCGGTCGTGCCGGAGGTAGCGGCGCGAAGCTCTGCTCTGTTGCTATCATGGACAAATCCATGGTGAAGACAGAGGGAGAATGTCATGGAAGCTGTGATCGATGGACTGGCAATGGTGTTCGGAGCCTTTGCGTTGACGAGGAACTGGCTCGGAGTTTCAGAAATCGTGGCAGCAGTTTGTAAGCGGGGGCGACAACATAGGTGAAGTTCAAAGTCCTACCTTTCAGGGAGAAAATCCAAGGTCTGGCCTTAATTGGTTGTGTCTGGCAATGGTCTTGCTGAAAACATTGTTGTGAGAGCGGGGACTATCTTCAGGGTGAAAAACCCAAGGTCTGGTCTTAATTGGTTGTGCCTGGCACTGTTCTTCTTGAAGGCGTTGCTTTTGAAGAATTAGACATCAGGTGTTGTCTTGGTGGTGGTTGTGCGGCTGCTGCAAGGACTCTAACTCTGTAGCGAGACTTTTCTTTTTATTTCTTCTTCTTATTGTCTTTCAGCTGTGTGCATCCGTAATAGTTTTGGTTATTGCGTTGTTGCAGAAGTTGGGTGTAATTTGTATCTTCGCGATATTAATATACACTCATCTAAAAAAAATGTCCCAAGCGATCGTGAGGTGTATGAAGCATCGCACCGTGACGACAAAGGGGATCGAGGCCACACAGGGCGCCCAATCACCTGCGGGGGGATAAGGACGCCGGGGTCGTAATCTTTAGAAGGAGATATTTTTGGTTGATTAATGGATTGATCAGCTAATGGAGTACAAAGTATCAAGCTCACGTACAACATTTAATTGAGGGTACTGCACAGAAAGCTACTCACGTACGTACACGTACTCTCACAAAAAAAACATCATTCAAAAACAACTCTGAGAAATAAACCACTACTCCTTTTCAGAAATGGAGTGAGTATGTGGGCCTAGCCCATCCAAGCTGAGCGTTGGAGTCATATGATCTAAAGATAACATTCTTGGGTGAGGACCGGTGCTCCTCACAGCTCAGTAAATGCTGACCGTCCTATAGAAACCAGATGCGATCTCAGCCATCCGATCGCGTGGTGTTTTTTTTACTGTCCCTGGTCCCACCTGTCATCGACCTTGCGGCTAGAAAATTTGGTGCACACAGCTTTCCTCGCAGCGACTGGCCACCGCGAGCCGTCCGATCAGAGGGTCAAAACCCGCGTCGATCTGAGCCGTCCATTTTCTATGGGCAAAATAGTCATTTCACGCATGCGGTATATAAGCTGCGCCCCGCGCGGTCAAACCCTAGACCAATTGCTCGCGTCGCTCTCTCCTCCCAATCCCCTCGCTCCTCTCTTCTCTTCCAATCCCGCCGCCACGCTCCTGCCCCTCCGCCTCCTCTTCTACGCCGCCGGCCGCCAATCCCCGCACGTCCTCTCTCCATCCTGGTGTCTGCACACGAGCTCGAGCCGACGCAGAACCGGTTGCCGCGGGAGCTCCGATGGCGGCGACGGTCGGACTTCGTCTCCTCAACCACACTTTTTTTGCTGCACACATGAGCAAAAGGAGGCCGCCGGAAGATGAATCGAGCGAGCGTGGTGTCGTCGTCGTCCTTTTTCCATCTGTGCCGTCCTTGCTCGATCCATAGCCACAGCCGCAAGGAGGACCACGTGGGGGAGCTCGAGTGTCTTCTGTGCCCAGCCGTCCCCCCCCCCCCCCCCCCCCCCCCCCCCCCCCGTCGCTAGCAAACTTCTCCACCGCCGAATACCCTCATCCGTGTATCCATGCGCAGATCGAAGGTACGCATCTGTACCTTTTATCTCCCTCCCTCTACCATCTCTTATTTGAGGTACGCCACAGCAAGATACTCACACGTTTCTCTGTTTTTTCCTGTGTTTGCGTTGGATCTGCTCATAGGTTGGATCTGGCTGGTTGAGGTTCAACGTTTTCTTCTTTTCTCTGCAGTTGACGTTGTGATCTGCTCTTGGGTTGGATCTGGTGCTTCATAGGAAGGCTGGTTTGAGGTACGTGCACGAAAGAAGGTCCTTTTGATTTCTTATCGATTGGCTATGCAGACAGGTAGATGCAGTTCCTAGGTTCTTTAGGTTCTCCAATTAATTTTTGGTACTGGTGTACTTGCTGTCCATGCGTACACATTTTGCTTGCTTAGTGATGGCCAGTAGTCTGATTAGAATGATGTCTTGCTTGCTTATTTTCCTTGGTGATCTTTTCCTATGTCTCCAGTAGCACTTGATGTTTTGCTTGCCGATGAAGGCTGCTAGGATGTTTTGGTTATGTGTTTTGTTCAGCTCATTATAAGTTTATATTCTTTGCTGGTCATTGCTACAGTTTTTGGCAGTTCCAACTTATTAGAGTGTTCTTTCTTACACGGCTTACAACCATTTCCCCCTTTTGTAGATTCCAAAAGAGTCCCTTGTTTTTTGCCGGTTGTCTGTTCGGTGTGAGAGTTGTCACTGGTCAGCAGGTGAGTAGTAGAGCTTATATATGCCTCATGTCTGTATACATGTCTTCTCTATCCCTGTTGTTGCTTTTCTATATATTTGCCTAATGATGGGTTTTGCCAGGAAAGAGTTTCAGACGCTTCATTGCCATGCTGTTACAAGTTGTCCGTTGCGTTCTGTTAGGTAGCCCTCTTCCATTTTCTTTAATTGTCGATGACTTAATTTCTATGCAAGTGTGAATCTGTATTTCTTTCTATCTACGTTTATATGCATATTTTTTTTCCATGTGCCTATCTAACAGGCTATGATGTTTCGAGAGCCTAATGATATTTCTCGCATGTTGACAAAATACATTTGGTATTTGGCCTTTTTTGCGTTGTCTTTTAGCCCGTGATTAGTCTGCTACCTGTTTCCAAAGACTTACCAATGCTACATTTTCCCTTTTTTGAAATGACTCTAAAAAATATACAGAAATAGAAATTGACTGGGTGATATAGCAAAAACAATGTAAACAGATCGTTGGTGGGGTGATAAAGCTCTAGATTCAGAATATCAAGTGAATGCTCCAGATTCGAACTGTGATTGATCCTTTCTTGCTAACCAAACTAATAACTCAACATCAGGAACACTAAAAGAAGAAGAATTTACCATTTATGGTATTTTGATCTTCAGACTGGATGGAGACTACAATGAGCCTGTGAAGCATAACATAAAATAGAAATATTTCAGCGTCCAATAAGGTGCAATTTCATTTTCAGCATCGTTTTGGTACACATCATTATTGATCATATGTATTCTTTATATCGCTATTTCCTGAATCGATATCCACCGGCTTAGTATCTACAATATTTGACTGTCTGGATAACTATCCTCTTGCCCCTTTTCAGCTTCAGGACCACGAGAAGTGCGTTTTCGGCGTACCTGCTGGACAGTTCTTGGGCTATCTTGTCTCAGCTCGCGGGCGTTAGGTACCCGCAAAGTGCTGCAGGTCGGCTCAGTAAGACCTCCACGGCCTGAGTCGAACCTGACCAGCTTGTTCCAGGTTCGAGTCCGGGGACTCGAGCTTGATGTAGGCCAGTAAGGTTTTGCCCTGAGGTGCAGTTAACTGGTCCCGATCCATCGAGCGTACCAGGCCTACTATGCCGTCATCCCTAGGCAAAACAAACAAAACATTAGTCGACGTATATTCCGACTCAGCAGGCACAATCGAAACAATCTCGACTCAAGCATACATAGCAAAATTCATACAAAACATCAGTCGACGTATTACCGACTCAGCATGCACAATCGAGGCAATCTCGACTCACATATACTTAGCGAACAAAGAACAAAACGATGCATTGTCGGCATACAGAGTTCACAGCAAAGCAAGCAGATGAGTTCCTGCTCGACTCTTCGAGTCAACCAAGCACTCGAGGGCTACTCCCATCGGGAGCGCTGAGCGTGCACCCGACGAAATACCAAGTCAAAAGCACCAGACAACGCAGCAAGGGTACGAAAACTGAGCCCAAGTTGAGCACCTCCTTGAACAACGCAAATTTCATCGACTAACTCCCATCGGGAGCGCACTCACCATCGGCTCGAGTGACGCACCGGATTTCTCAAAGTCGGGTTCTCTATAGCCCGCACCGGATTTCTTAAAGTAGGGTTCTCTATAACCCGCACGGATTTCTCAAAGTCGGGTTCTCTATAACCCGCACGGATTTCTCAAAGTCGGGTTCTCTATAGCCCGCACGGATTTCTCAAAGTCGGGTTCTCTATAACCCGCACGGATTTCTCAAAGTCGGGTTCTCCATAGCCCGCACGGATTTCTCAAAGCCGGGTTTTCCTTACACCCCCATCTAATTTATTAATATTGGATTTGTTACACCTGCACTGGATTTCTCATAAATGATTCAGTTCACAAAGCATGGATAACATAGTCACCACATGGTCATCAACGCATCCGACGCATCGACTACGCCTACTCGACATACTGTTATGAGTCTCTGCCTGATACTTCGAATCGACCAGACACTCGGGGGCTACTGACGGGGATGTACCCTTCGGGTCCCTTACTATCGGTATACCTGGTGCGGCCCAGACGGACAAACCTGCAGGCCCAAAGAAGCCCAAAAAGCTACAACTTGTAGTCCAAGACAACAACTCTTGTAAACCCTACCTGGCTTTCTTTATAAAGCCAGGCAGGGACACCCCCATGGGGGAGGCATACGACACCACCTATAGACATAGCATAGCGAGACCATGTCTCACCACCACAACCGCCATTACGGTCACCATGTAACCTCATATATCATCATAATCAGACAAGCAGGAGTAGGTCTTTACCTCACAATAAGGGACTGAACATGGGTAAATCCTTACTTGTCAGCCGTCCGATACTACCAGCACGCCATCTTCTCTCTCTATACGAAACCCTAGATATCTCACCATGGGATTTGCCGTGGCAACTCCACGTCACTACCGGATTCGTTTCCGAGCTCCCACCCTCTGGTTCGCTATATATACAGATGATATCGACCTACGGGTGAGATCGAGGAGACGATATCAACCAGGTTGAAAACTACCCAATATACCTGCTCGATCGATGGAACAAGCGAAAAAGCTGATATCGATGGCTCACGAAGGCCATGGCCTTGGTGTACGTGAAGACGTGGTTCTACATGCCCGAGCTAGTATTGGAGGAATTCGTCGTTCGTGTCTCCATGCTGCTGTGTATTTTGTTAGGAATACCTGCCCAATTTCTTCGTTGCGGTGATGTGACTCTTCAGTCTCGGTAGCAGCGCGAAGACTCCGGGCCTGCAAGATGATGTGGCGGAAGACCAAGGAGTGGTTTGCTGAGACGGCCGCCGAGGAGGTCTGCAAGATGACGCCCGCGGCGGCGGGCCAAGGAGAGCTCTCGCCGGCGCAAGCCAAGGAGTTTCTCAAGACCGTCGAGGACCTTGCCGTCATAGCTCGGGCGGCATGGCACCAGGTGGAACGAGCGCTGGGCCCCTGTTGGTGCGCGCCAATGCAAGAGCAGCGGCAGATGATGCGCGAGGAGAGAGTCAGCTCTGGAGACTAGAGGATGCAGCCCAACAGTTTCCAACTGGATTACATCGACGAAACTTTGCTATCCCGACCCACAGGTCGTATCCTGACGATAAACAATTTGCTCATGGAGGTCTGGAGCTGATCCGTGGTTGCCACACAAAGTTCACAGCGATCTCCAGCACTGCACGAACCATCCTTGCTAAATGCAGCTAGCGAATTTGATCATATTTCAATCAGGTACCGGTAATCTTTGATGGCGCGATAAAATGGAACCAAGTGCCATCGTCACTCCAGCATCTAGCTAGGTGCTCACCTCTCCCTGTCAGATCATGTCTGATTTATAAGAATTTTACATACTACCCTAAGTGTGTTGCTTTCATCATCCGACAAAATTAAGATACTCAAGTTGCTCATGCAGACAAATTTTCATTTTTTGACGGAACAATTTCGGAGTAATCACCGTCACACGATGTGAAACATTGCTATGCCTAAGCTCATTAATTTTAACAACCATAATTCGGTATACATGGTATATAGTATATGATAGTCTTATACTCTTATCTGCACACACAAACGGATACATTTGTTGTCGCATCTTATCTAAAAGAGATACCACATGTATGATATCTTAGAATGGAACATGGAAATTTCCCATGTGAGCCTAATTTTGTTGCGATTTTAAATAATTTTTGTGAACTGATATATGAATGATTTAGTTGTATACTCCTTTGTATTTCCCGATAACCAAGATGCACACAAAGTAGGTGTTGAATACTCCTTTGTATACTCCTTTGGAAATTAGGTGTTGAATTTTTATTTATCTTTTCAGAGGATCGATGTATAGTGCGACAAAGGAAATAAATCTGAAGCAAAATCTAAAATGTTACAAATGGTACAAAAGTGAAATATAAGATAGTTGAGTGCTAGAAATTATAATATATTGTTTTATAGGTTTCTGATCATATATTAAATTATTTTATAACTGTTGCAATGCACGGGCACTTTTGCTAGTATATACTTATGTTTGTACTCAAGTAAGCTTTGGGTGCTATGTTACACTCAGATTGTTACATCAAATTATGCTTATGCGTAATTTATATCGTGTCATATCCTTTTTCAAATCACACTCACAAACCTATGTTTGCAGGAACAGTGAGACCCTCTGATGCGGCACATTTACAACATATGGTTGGACATAGTTAAGGGAAGGAGACCACTCTCATCAATAAATTATGACCAACTTGGAGCCTACAGGGGCCTTCTAATGCATTACGTCACTATTTAGTAGCAAGTTTCGTGCACGCGTGCTTCTTTTCTCATTACTATTGTTGGGTTTTGCCGGTAAGCGATAATGTCCCCATGCTGCTGGCGTGCGTAAGTGGGTCAACGGATTATCTTGTAATGAACCTCTAGTTTATTTCAGCTTCAGCTTTGTGCTCTGTTGTTTAACTCTTGAAATGACATCTGCAGACAGTAGCTTAGTCTTACCATTTTAAAAACTATACAGTTTGCTCTCCAGCTTTGATCCAAACTCTAAATTCAGATCTCAACTGATGCATCATTGATTCATTGGTGAGAAAATGATGAGTGCATGTCCACCTATTGGTTTATTTTCTCCAAGAGATGATGATGGTTCATGTTGTGTTTTGTTACAACATGATGTATGTATATTTTGATCTTATCACATTTCTGGAGAATTTCTTGTGATGCTGGCTGAGTATGTCGAAGAGCTGGAAGAATAATGATTGATTATGTTGGCAGTTGCTTTGTGTAGCACGTATGAGTGTGTATGAAACATGAAAAATTTGGCAGCTCCAGAAGGTTTATCTTTGCCCCTCCTCGAGCTTTGCCTAGCACCGGTGTTGCATCGTCGTCCTTAGAGCATCAGCTAAGATAAAAGCATCACGACAGGCTTTAACTCGGTGGTTTGTATAATGATACGATTATGATGTTCATGGATTATTGAACACCTCATCATTAGTGCACCCGGGCATGTGGTTTTTGCTCACCACAGCAGTCACAAAACCTGGTAATAATAACAATAATAATAATTACACTTGCAAAGCAGGGGAACTGTATCATCATCGGGGGTTTAGCGAGCCGATAAACATACACTAGCAATCGAAACAGGAAAGCTATTTACATCTGCACAGCCCAGAAAGCAACCAAACTATATGTACAAACTTGCCCGTGGTTCCCTTCCTCGACCTTAGGTCAAATGCCTAGGCTGGGAGTTTACAAAACTTCCACCGACGTGGAGAAGGTATGGTGACTACAACCCATGGTGTTAACTTACATGCTCTAGAAGGGCTTTGACGCCGCATATAACCTACTCTACAAGCTGTACACCTGCATAGATGTATTAGACGCTCCATTAAGAACAAGACGGATGATCTCTAGCAGTACAGAACAAACAGACAACTCTCACTTACGCTGCACAAGTGTCCCCGTCGCCATTCGACGGAATCTAAGCGGGTGCTCTTCAACTGGCCTTGCTCCATAGAGATGATAGGCGTGTGAGAATAGCTTAATCAAACCTCCTCGGGAATGAAGCCTACGACTGAGAAGGCCCGGAATATTTGTATGCGGATTCTTTCTTGTGTTCAGGATCAAGGCTGTGAAAAGTAAGTGCCATACAAAAGGTAAGAACGATGTACCAAGAACAGTAAAAGTTCGGCAACAATTAGCTTGGTCCGTGAAAAATCAGGTAATGCTTCGAAGGAACAAATCAGCTGCATTATTTTTTTTTGGCACAAAATATACAGTTAGGAATTTAAAAAACATCAAATGAATTCCTAACTTTTGTTCATTGGTCTCTCTTAAAGGTCCTATTTTATTATCTTTGTTACTGTCGGCAAGGAGTTCTTTAAAAAGAATAACATTACCGATGGAATGTCCAATATATTGCAAGCTTGCCTTACAGAGTGCAGTTGCATAGTTGTAGGTTTTCAGCATCGATCAGTGCTTTACCGACAATACAAATTTTGAGTTTTGACAGAAAATACAAGTATGCATGCAGTGTTTAAAATCATAAGTGCCAACTGCCAAGTGCAAGTTGTTCAGTACTGATAAAGTGATAATACATGTGACTGGAGCAAATTGCATAATTAACCACTTGACCTAATACATAGAATAAACTGATAGGAATCGATAGTCAGTTGAGGACAGACATGAACAACATTAAGAATTCAGGAAAACAGGACCCAAACTGAATAGTCCCTTATGATGATTGTAACTAATGATGTATAAATAGATTGTTTTCCAGCAATATTTGAGAATGAGCAAAAAAAAACTCACCTGTTCCTTAGCCCAAGAAGTGCATAATGTACAGCACGAGCAGAAGCTGATACTGGAGCTACTGCAGCAGCTGGAGCTCCACAGATTGCACTAGCCAGTACTGATCCAGCGCCACCCCCACGATTATAAACCTTGATAGGATTCCCAATCAAAGCAGAAGCTGTCCTTCCAAGCCCATCAGTTAAACTTTCATAGGCCTGGACAAATTTCAGGTTAATCTTAATAACACTAGGAAAGACATGAAAAAAAAAAAGGGCTAGACACCATTCAGAAAATCAACAGGAAGCAATTTCAAGGTCTATTCCAAACAAAACAAAACAAAACAAAATAGATAATTAGCAATGCAGGTGATTCCTGAAGATTCAATTATCTTTTTATTGGCAGAACAGGAAATGATTTTATCATGCAACTCAGATGATTCCAGTACCTGCTTCAACCCTTGATGTGCACCTTCAGGCTGGTTAGCTCTTATATTATCTTTGGGTTTCTTTGCTTCGCGCGAGTTTGAAGGGGGTGGGACAGCTGTAAGGGCACGTTCTGTCTTCGAAAGCATATCATGAGCTCCCGCTGCCAAATGGACACCAAGCCCTACAGCTTCGATGGATACACTTCTGACGAAAGCAACAGCACCTGTCAAACAGCGTGTAAGAATCATCAGTATTTGTGGCAATGCATCAACAGAGAAGTTAGCTAATTGTTGATATCTCAGTGTCGTAGTATAGTATATATCTAAGTTACCTCTTTGCATTCCTTTGAGCAACTTCCGGTCCTTCTTGTAGCTTTTGATTGGTAAGGAAACCAATTTCTTAGTGCCTGAGCCAACAGCAACTAATGATTTTATAGGAGGAAGCCCTTTCAATAATTTATGGACCTACACAAGAAGCATATTGTCAATTCAGGTGAGAACAGGAATTCTTTTGCAAGACAGAGCAGATTTGCAATTTTCTCTTCATTTTGCAGAAGTATGTATGCTTTCACATGGAGCATCGCATATTTAATCTGTAATTCTTTATGATATTGCTTGTATTAGGTGCTTTCACATGGAGCACCGCATATTTAATCTGTAATTCTTTATGATATTGCTTGTATTAGGTATGTATATGTGCATGTACACAACAAGAATCAAGAAGCATGTCTAAATGTACAGTTGTGCATGGGGAAATCAGGACCTGATTTTTGGAGATGTCCTCCAGCCACTCCGCAGCTACTGTTTCACATATACTATTCCACCCATAAACACCCATTGCAGAAACATTCTTAAGCTTCAAATCAATTCCCTGCACACAAAAAACTTTGTTAAGGCTTGCCTGTTATATATACAGATAATCATCAGTGAACTGACTACTCTAAAGCATTTCCTTTTGAACAACAAATTACCTTCCATGGAAGGATGTTGAGAAGTTCTGCGTAATTTCCTTTGCCTAGTGCAATAGGATCAAACTGACGAGGAATATAATTAATATGCAGAATCAGAGGCTTCACGTCGAATTTCTGGCACCAAAGAAAAAAGATCAGATTGCAATACTGAAGACAAACAGAGCCCAGATGGCTGCTGCGTACGTATTAAGAGAAAAATAAAAATTGGTAAGTTCAAAATACCTGAAAGAAAGGAAGTAATGCCTCATCCACAATTGCACTACTTCCGTAGGTAGTGTTGTCCATACAAACAATCTCACTTTCGCTTGGCAAATGAGGGTTGCTGTTACTCGAGTCATTCTGGAAGAAACTCATGAGGAAGTTCAGTTGCCCTTGATCAAGATGTAATTGAAGAGGCAAAATCTCAAGGCATAACCTGAAGAAAGATGCAAGAGAAGAGGGTCAGTAGACACACTGAGAGGGCATAAATAAAAAAAGGAGAAGTTGAAAAATAGCCAGCATTATTCTTGAGGACTACTCCCTCCGTTCCAAAAAGGATGACTTTCATTTGTCTACATGCGGACGTATCTAGACATGTTACATGTATAGATACGTTCACATGCACACAAATGAAAGTCATCCTTTTTAGAACGGAGGGAGTAGAATTTAGCATTCAAGTATGGCAGAGGCACAATTAGTGATAAGGTCAAAGGTATAACGAGCAACAATGCTGTGCCTTAAACAACCAACCATATATGCATGAAGAATATAGATCTTCCATATAAAACTGTACTCAGAATTTCCATATCATTAACAATACGGATAAGCAAACACTGGAATTGGTCAAAACAACTATTGCAGCAGATAAGATCCAATTACTAAATAAATAGCGTCTGCTATTTAACTGTGAACATGACATGTTCCATATACCCTCAAAACTGAAGCAAAAAGATATATTGGCCAAGTACATCAGGACTTAGTCTCACAAATGTTCAGCAACCAACACATAAGTTATTTTACTACAGTCTACAAGGTTATAGGAAATTATATGGATTATGTATGTAGGATTACCCTTACAATAATCTTTATCTTTAATCATTTGAATATATATAGAATCGAGCAAACACAGTACAGTAACAGAAACAAGCAGATATCTTTTCCAATAGATTAATCCATTGTGTACGCAACTTAGTGCAATAGTGCTGCATATACCTGTAGTCTTCCAAAGGAGCTTGTGGTTCAGGCCTTACAGACTCCAGTTCTAACTTGAATGCAGTGGAGCAAGATTCTCTTGGGTAATCCTTTGAGTCGTAGCATCCAAGAACCTTTTAAATGGATGACAAGAGTTTAAAAGCATTTCTTCATACAAAAACAAATGCTCAATGAAATTTAGTTAAAAAATATGTACCATTTTCCATGGAGCATGGGTATTCTGGTCACAAAGATTTAGATCCTGAGCAGAGATGGATAACTTAGAAACAGAAACATCTCCATCTGGATACATATCAAAGTGCATACTGAGCCCTGACACGATGAATTCTAAAGAGGAGCTCCTATCTCTTCCATTTGAGCATGGGCGGCTAGTTGAACCATTCTGAGCTAATGGCCAGTCATCTCCAGCATACATTCGCCACTTAATATCTATATCATGAATAAGAATCTTGCCTTTCAGATTGCAAGATTCGACAGAATTCAAGCTGCAAATAGCAGGATTGCCTTCTTGTTGGAACACAGGCTCACCAAGTGTGTTGTTCCTTTTTGAGACATGGTTTTCAACTATTGTCAACGGAGTATTGCTGTACCATCCACCATCATCAGAATCCACGGCTTTACGAGCATCTTCACCAGATGTACTCTGATGGTTTATATTACAAGGAATTGATGACGATGAACTTGGAAGATCAGGCATATAATAAGAGTCAATGATTTGCTCAGGACAGGAGTTCTGCTTTAGTGGTATTTTAGCAGTATTGTCTTCTGGAGTGACTAATGATGATCCATGTGAAATGTGTGAAACACAGGCATCAGTTGCCGCAGAGTTAGCCATATGCATCTCATACTCAACATTCACTTCACTGCTACTCAATGAGTTATGACAATTTCTGTCCCAAAAATTGTAGGTTGTGTGGGCCTGGTCACTGTAGAAAGCATTCTCAATTATGTCATCAAGCAGACCATCAGACTTGCACTCTCCAGAATCTGCCAAGTTGTCAGTGCTGCTCTCTGACATATCTGATGCATCACTGGCCATATTTTGTGTGTTTGCCTGTTGGACAATATTCCACCTAGATTGCAGATGAACTAAAGCATCCCGCATATCTGGAGCATATATCTTCTGTAGTTGGGAAACCAAACAAACAAGTCCATTAGTTGTATCGCGACACGTACCAATATCAAATTGTGACTCGGATATTTCAAGCTTCCAAAAGGAAGTATCAATTCGTAGAGCAGCTTCAATGAATGTGTTATGGCCAATCTTAGCATATCCCATTTGACGGAGGTAATCCACATCATAACCACAAGTGACATTTTTGGAACCAGGTGATCCACAAATGAGAAGCCCCAGATCTCGTAGTTGGATATCAAAATCAGTAGCTGCAGAGTCTGATGCGGATTTGTTATGAAGTTTAAATGATGATGCAGCTAAAAGGCATGAAAAGAACTTGCAGTCTGGAGCTTCAGCATTGAGTGTAGAATCTTTCCGGTGAGGTTCATAGCTCAGAGCAACATCAGCCAACTCAAGAAAAAAAGATGACGAAAAAGGTTCACCAGCCTGTGAATTATTTGTGCTACTACTATTATTGGATTGTTCAGTTCCACTTGAACCTGAACTGAACAGCAAAGATATTGCACTGATCCAATCCATTCGTCCACCAGGTGCCACAAGTGTCCCAGAACGAACAGTGACAGAAGTATAATTCTCTTGTAGCTTTGGGTTCCTGATGTGGGTCACAGAACAGCCAGCAGTTCCGAAAGACAATACATTGTTGCCTTCACCATCACCCCGCCGACTAGCAGAGTCCTTGCAACTAACTAGAAGAAAATCTTTGCTTTCTTCACAGGTTTGATCATCTGTACTGCTAAGGGAACCCCAAAGCTCACCTTCACCATGATTCCCCAAAGAAAACTGGAATTGTTGACCCCACCAACATTAGAAAATGAGCACAGAGACAACTTTGAAACCGACAACTTGAGGCGATTCCAAGAACCTTCTATTTCTGTCTGTAACGAAGGACCAACTTCCACAGTTTCATCCAACTCAGTGCAAATATCCAACATGCTGCATTCAAAAATGACAGATGTTTGAATGGCAATTTCGCTGTTTTTGTCCTTGCCATTTTCAGAACTGTGTGTTGCTACATCTGAGAGCCCATCGAGTATGAGATCTACCAGCTGATTCAGTTGTCCACAATCCTTCTTATTGAGATGAACTGAAACACAAGGAAGTTGAACATGCAACAAGAATTCAGTGCTCTGAATGAGCTCCTGGCGTATAGTAAAACTCGACTCTTCAAGATCATGTGAAGTTGTAGAAGAGGCAACGCCGACCCATTTGTTATTTTCTTTCTGAGTAATCTTCTGGCCGTGTAGGTTTGGCAAACTCCATGCTTTGTTCACCATCTCAGGGCAAGTTACAGGGTGGCTTTTCCGGATCACTCTAATGCTGGAGTCATGATAATCGGATCTAGTCACAGAAAAAATCTTCAGAGCAGAGAATGTTCGCCTACTCAAAGAACAGATTCTACCATCAAATACAGCGACGGGTTTAACAAAGTAGATATCGAAGTTCCCGGTAGCCAAATGGAGTGACGTAGATGGTGTGCTCGGATGACCATCATTAGACCTTTCATTTCGAAGTGGGGAGGAGGCTTTCTGAGATGATGTGTGGTCGAAGACAAGGAACTTATCCAAGGTGGACGGGCGACTTAAATCCCCTGAGGGCTCATATGGAAAGCAAAGGATAATTCTTGCATGCGATGGGGCAATCTGAACCTTCAGACTTTCGCTCGAGGAAGTATTAGTCAATTTGCTGCTTTTTTCATTATCGTCCCTGTAAAGTTTATGCTCTCCATGAAGCACATCTGACTCGATTTTACTGATAAAATTCAGTATCATGTATACTGTATGGAAGTGCAACCACAAGATCAAAGGAGCCAAATAAATTGACAGTGAAGTTGAGCTTCCTGTGTTGCCATCTTGATCCGTGTTACTGACATCATAATGGAATGTGCACTCACCAAATGTTTTTAGCAGCTCAACCTTAATGAATTTATCTGAATTGTGGGAAAAGTGTCCAGCTGTTTCCACCCAGTTATCTTGAGCAGCAAATGGGAATTGAGGGAGAGCAGCTTGAACTTGTCTACAAAAATTATTATTTAAGAAAGCAGTGCCAAGGTGTGAGTGATTTGAATTATGCTTTTCAGTACTGTAGTATTCATCAAGCTTCACGTGGGCAATCGATGCCTTGAAACCTAAGTTTTTGGGATATGTCTGCGGACATCAGAAAAAGTATATTCAGTATCAAGCTTCATAACACTTCAACGATGCATGAACTGAGAGCAAGTGCTGGAGGAGGAACAATTTACCTCAAGTTCAAGATGAATGTTCTGAAATTGGCTTCAAGATGATGCATATTTAAGCTGGAAGCAGTAGCAGTAGACATCATTGATTGTTCTAACTGTCCAGAGGAGAGGCAGCTCGAAAACATTTCGGAATTTCTCATATCACTGAAGAGACTAGCAGAAACACTGGAACCGCCCGCATCCATTTCATCATTTAACAAAAGAATAACAGATATCTCAGCGATGGAAGCCCGCAAGGTTTTCTCGATCGGTGGCTCTGTTAGGAAGGAAAAGAAAAGTAAGTCCTGATACATAGAAGTTCAGATGATTTAATAAAAATAAAAGCAAAACACTCGATACCAGAATACATGCAATGGTTTTTACGTTCTTGCAACGGTAACCTATAGCCACGGGGACTGGGCAAGAGAATGCATAGAAGCTGTTATAAGTCACATATGTTGTGGAACTCACAGGTGTAGATACCAGCTGGGCATGCTCTTACAGGGTCACATATGTCTGTTGTTATTCATAAGTCAACATGAAGTACCCCATGTTTTTACAGGATGTTTCGTTTGCAAAGCTGACAGTAGGTCAGGATTTAGTGGATGTCAATTGTCAATCATTCAGTTCATTCAATTTGGGTATTAATCCAATTTCGGCTTTCAGTTTACCACATTAGTTGAGAAACTGAAAACTAAACACTGCTCTTTAATTGATTCAAAAATATTATTGCAAACCAACACCATTGCATTACAGTGGCTCGTAACATATTCCCTCATAAGCTAGTCAGGTGCTAACCGCTGGCGTACCATTTTTCCTTAGAAGTCTGAAACTCTATCAACTTAATATGCATGTCATTCACGAGTAAACAGCCAAGTTATCCTAGAAAACTAAATCTGCATGAAAGTGTGTCACAAGAAGTTTCAATTATGATTTATGGGTGCATTTATTGCTACTGCACTGTTTGTACGAGAACCAAATAGAATATGAAGCATAAATCCATAGCAAAATAAACATTATATACCTTTAGGAACTTGATCTGATCCAGAAGCTAGAGTGGATGCAAAGGTAATAGCGTTGAACACTGAGCACGTCCAGTCCCATATGCCACTATTTCCTAAATTTGTCTGGGAGTTCCTCAGTTCTTCAAAACATTCAAAGAACTGATCGATGCTGTCAAAGAGAACAACAAATCAGTAATCCAATTAGGCTAGTCCAAATCTGTTTTATTTATTTTTTGCTTAAATGGCATGCTTCTCTGAATAATGGTAAAAGCAAACACATATAGCAAGAGATAGACTCTTACAGGATAAGAACATACTTAGCGAAAAAAAGGAAGGGAAAACTATGCTAATGTCAAAACAGAGGTCTCTAGTATATTTGGTCACTTAAACCCCAGGAACCATACCAAAGCTGCAGAAAACTATTCTAGCAACTGATGCCAATGGGCAGTGATCTCAGTAAGTTACAATTTTAATGACGATATGACGTCTACAAGACAGCTGAAATGCAGTACAAAACAAGAAGAACAACTGCATGCTGCAATGACCACTATGAAAAGGAACGAAAGAGGGAATTAGCTGTAACCCCAAAAACATGTATTACAGTATAGTGTAAAATTAAGGGGCGAAAATTCTGTAAATCATACATCTGGTCAAGCATTCGTAAACCATAGATTCGGATGCAACATGGCATAGGAACAGCATCTTTAAATCTTTTCTACAATGATCTGATAACAGGTATCTCAAAAGTATACTTGTTTAAAGGGTTAATCATGTGAGCTGAACTAAGCTGGAATGTGATAAGACACATGCGTACAATAAACGTCATTAGGAATTTAATAAAGAAACAAACCTTTCGTCGCAATCTGAATCAGGGTCACCTTGATCCTCGTGGACAACTAGCTCCGGAATCCAATCCTGAATCACATGTGCCTTAGTTAGGAAAGAATCCTGATACTTGTCTTGCCTGTTTTGTGAAACTGCAATCCGGTCCAAATTTTCCCTGCTGGCCATCACTGATTTCGAAGCACTAAAGGCAGATCTGGAGGTGCTCAAGGACATATCTGCCGTGTTATGGGCACAATTATGTTCACCTCGATTCTTAAGTAGAGAATCCAACAAATGCATGACCCACTGGATACTGCTGATTTGTAACAGCAATTCTAATGAATCTACAGATACATCTGCGTCGATTTTCTTGAGGTTCAAGCATCCATTACTCCATGGTATGCTTAAGTTCAATGTCCCGGAGAATCCACCAATAGGGCCTGTCAAGACAGAGGTAGTACTATGACCTGATGATATGTCAGCTGTTGCTCTATCCAAATCATTCTGGAGCAGTACATCAACATCATCCATCTTCAAGAACTCAATCACCGCCTCATGGAATTTTACAAAATTATTCAGCTTCACAAGACCATCTGTTGAAAGATTAGTCCCAAATTCTATCTCTTTAACCCGGAAAACTAGTGACAGGTTAAATTCAGGGACCTTGTTATCCAAAACGGTCTGAGGATCAAATACAATATATGTATTCTTGAACTTGATTTTGAAGTTTGTCAGAAACCACTTGACAGCGTTGGCTATTCTCTTAACGCCCTCATCCACATCTCGAGATGCAGACGTAGAACAGTGTTTATCAGACTCATTTCTTTTGGTGTCGACCGATGTCTGTGTGCCGCTACTATTACCCGAAACAGAGCACTCAGCATCTACAGGTGGAGCTTCAGTAGCAACAGATGGAGCGAGGACGAGCTCCAAATCTTCCACTACAATCTCACAACTCTTCAGTTGGAGAGGAAATTTGACCAGCAGGGATTTTATCGATCCTTCTTTCACCATGAAGGGAAATCTTGATAGCTGAAACAGAAAAACGAAATTAACAAAAAAAAAAAAGGATTGTAACGCATGAGGCAATTGAACAGTTTGAAATCTAACAAACCACAAGTTCGGATACATTAGTTTATATTGACAGTTTTACGATCCTCGTGAGTGAGCAAACCTAGCATATTGACAGTTTTACGATCCTCGTGAATCAGAAGAAGTTAAAATGCACGTTGTTCACGGGGCGGCACTAAAGTTTGCTAAGGCAGTAAGTATCCCTTGCCGCTGATATTTTCGAAACCTCGTCCGAAATTCTACCAAAATTGAGCACATACCAATCATCCCAGACTCCCAGTGTCCAATTGCAACCAAAACAGGATGAAACTGAATTTAATCCCAGCCCCCACCACCCTATACGGTCAACCTGCCTAACTATTTTCACACCACAATCGGATTCACCCTCATCACGCGGTGACCAATCGCGGTGTGTCGCACCAGAAACCTCAGCCCGACGCGTCTAATCGAGCACGGAAATCAGCACCCTAAACCCCGCGGGAGGGAGAGAGGGAGGGGAAATCGGTGACGAAGGCAGGCAGGTACGCACCTGTGCGTTGATGAATTCTGCGTTGAGGGCGAGGTCGGTGAGCTGTAGCGTGCCGCGGGTGAGCTGCAGGTCGAGCTGGTCGAGATCGAGGTCCCCGAGGAAGAGGTCGCCGAACCCCTTCTTGAGCACCGCCTTGCACATCCGCTTCATCACCGCCCCCACCGAGAACCCCCGCAGCAGCCCCATCCCGCGCGAATCCGGGGACGGGGCGGGGGAGGGGGAAGTCGCCGGAGACGGCGGCGAGAGGGGAAGGTTGCTTCGGTGGTGCGGCAAGTTTTTCCCGAATTAATCCTTTGCGTCCGGAACCCCGGGAAGGTTGAGTAATTACGGTTTTATACGAGGTGTTGCGTCTGGTTCGTTCGTGTCTCCGTCGGTTTTATTTATTCGACTTGTTCTCTAACTATAGTCCGTATATGAATCATGTTTTTGCTTAACGTTTGCTCTTTGCTGTTATTTATCTTTTTGTTTTTTAGAATTTTTTTTGGTTATTCTAAACATCATACTCCCTCCGTCTCAAAATATAAGACGTCCTTTAATTCCGCTGGTCAACGCCGTGTAACTTTGACCATGATTTGTACTTATAATATTTACCCAAAATTATTATAAAGATATATAAAATTAAAAAAATTTGCAAGACGAATCCAACGGTATCATATATACATTCCCATTCAATATATTTTGATATATATTGGTGATCAAAGTTGAGTGTGAAAGACCACCTTAAAAATAGCGCGCCTTGTATTTTGACACGGAGGGAGTATCATTTTGTTACTAGCTCCAATACCTACTAATTATTGCTAAATCGAATGTATCTAGCACTAAAACATGTCTAGATACGTCCGATTCTGCGACAATTAATATCTATGTGAACAGCGGCGTTTTGGAGGCCAGGCTCCACGAAACTCGGTTTTCTTAAAATTCAAAACCGATATTTAATTTTTCTTAAAAGATTCGATACAAAAAATCCTATGTGTAGCTAATGTTGAGATCCCACTATGCAAAATCTCAATGAAAATTTCGTTATATTTTGGCCTGGAGAAAAATGAGAAATGTATAAATGTGGATCGGCGAATGGTGCGGATTTTTTAAAAACTTCAAAAATTGCATTGTTTGTCAGTTTTGTGTAGCCTCTCGACATTCCTAGGATTTCGTTTCGAATCTTTTGAAGCATAAAAATACAGATTTGAATTTTGTTTTTCAAATAATGAGCTCCATGCATGTACCTTGGGTGCCATTTGCACTTTTCGTTTAAAATTTTCAAGATATATACACCAAAAAAAAAATCAGGACAACTTTACCTTAACATGTTACCCTCGTCAGTGGCGGAGCCAGGAATTGAGACGAGGGGGGCGAACAGTGGCGGAGCTAGGAAATTATCAAAGGGTATGCCACCGGCGAATTTTTTTTTGACAACACATGTAATCCACAATTGTACGGAAAGAACAATGTAAATAAGTCGAAGTCTCATAATATTTGTAACTCATAAAGTACATTACCAATGACATAAAAATAACATAAAAAGAACTCTAAAAATACTAACATGGATTCCTGCGGTTGGGGATTGGGGAATCAAGGAGGGATGAAGAGGGCGGAGCGAGATTGGGCAGCAAGGAGCGACGGCGGCGGATCGAGAGAGCCAGAGCGAGATTGGGGATCGAGAGAGCGAGAGCGAGCAGGGCGAGATTGGGGATGGAAAACTGGGTCGCGACTCGCGACCGTGTGCGACAGGGTCCACTCCAGCGTCCCCGTTCTTTTTTTTTCTTTTTTTAATCTCTTCCGTATACGGTATACATGGCAGCAGCATACTGTGTACATATACTGAAAAAAATCCCCCGAGCTGAGGGGGGCGGCCGCCCCACCTCGCCCCCCTGGTGGCGCCGCCCCTGACCCTCGTATCGCTTAGCACCTCTACAGAGATACAAATACTTGCAAATCTTCGTTTATTTTGCACGACAAGACTGAAAAAATAATATTTATGAGAATGAAAGTGTGTTAAGAAGAGCCACACATAAACATGTCGTTCAGACACATAAACACCTCAACTTTACCTCAATATTTTAAACGTATCGTTTAGAATATTGAGAAATAAAGCACTTGCTTGGGAAATGAGCTTTTACTGTACTATACAAAGAGAAGTTGCAATTCGGAAGAGGAAATAATACTTTTATGTAAGCAGAAGCAACTTTTCAAAACAAGCATTGCATTCATGAATGAAACTGAACAATCTAGGTAGCATCCATACTTTCTTAGACAAAAGACAGCGCATACAAGAGTTCGGTACTCAGTAACTCAAGAAAAGCTCATCTGTACTGTAGGCATCGCTGATCATATACTATTCAAGATTCCCAACAACAAAAATAGGCAGTTAATCGTTACAATTTACATACACATGCCATCACCGCACAGCATGAAAATCTTTTGGCCTTCTTTATATTTTACAGTTCGTATTGATGAGAGCAAGTTCATCGGTTCATAAACACGCTGACTCAATGAGCCAGCGGTTTACATTACAACTCAGGTTCACTGAGACAAAATAACCATCTCTCCGCATGGCTGAAAATTACAGCTGATGATGCTTGTTGCACATCACTCTACTGTTGTCTCGCAAAAAAGGGTTCAGATGTTTCTTCAAGTGCAGAGTGCTGGCAGTGCATTGGAGCTAAGATCAATCGACCGTCTTGCCAATAGCCCATCCCGTAAGGCTGTCCTGTGAGAATTCCTGGAAGCAAGGCACAGGTTAGCAAACAGAGGGTGCCAAGGGAAAGCTGAACATATAAATGACGGGTGAGGGTTTTAAAGGTATCAAAGTCGTACGAGCTGGCTCAATCGAAATTCAGCTGTGTTGTCGAGCTCAAGACTAGCAGCATTATCTGAGGGACCCAAGTCCTTGTATTCTTCCAGATCCTTCTTTAAATCCTCTACTGGCAACTGGGTGTAGACGGCCAGGCGAGGCTTGATTATACCTGGCTCATCTCCATCGCCACATGAGGTCTGACTCTGAAGAAACTCATCACAGATCGCCAAGTTTTCTGCCAGCTGCTGAGAATCTAACAGAATCTGGGAATCACCCTCAAACCATTTTGGATCTTGTGATGAGGGATTCTCTCCATCCTCTGGTTTTTCGGAGGATGGATAGGCGGCATCCTCTTCAGCAGCTTTTTCTTCCATCTTTATTTCACAATTCCCGTTTTCCTGCATATCAGTTGAAGGAAAGATGATTAAATTTATTGGTTTCTTTATTCAGTTAACATAAAGAACTTTATATGTATTCTTTGCTAACTCAATTTATCTAGGAGCATATGATGCGCTTCTTAAAAATGAAAAGATATATAAAACAAATAAGGCAAACATCAATGCGCACCTACCTGATAAGTATTATGTTTGTTGCTACGAAGAGCTTCCTGGTCTGCGTTATATTCATTATTATGAAAAACCTCTTGGTTACTAATACTACTAATATGTTCGTCATCGTCTTCTTCCAAGGTTGGTTCTGGGAGACCAGGAAGATCTGCTTCAGCAGCTACAGCTTCCAAAGCATCTGTGTTGGTTAACTCTTGAGCAATCGTTTCCTCAAGTTTAAACTGTTGCTGAAAAAATAATTTGGAGACAACATATTCCCCATTCTTCTCATCCTCCCCAGTGCCTAGATGATACTGATGGATCACCCAATTAGTCTTCTTGGGCTTCCCGCCCTTCACAGTACTCACATAGAGCACCATTATTTTCTTACAGCCAAGGTGCTTTCCATCAACTATTACTGGCTTCGTCTTGCCCGTCTTGTGCCAGCGAACATCGGCAAGATTGTCAGTGTTTATCTTTCGACGCTTCCTAGTTCCAGTGTTATAGGCTTTAAATGTTCTGTGGAAGAAATGTGATACACTTCCATCTTGCTTAACACCTGAAATGATGAGGTCGATTCAACAATATTGCAAAACTCCGCTTAAAAATGAATTAACAGACTGATGCTTTCTTTGACATACGCTTTACAAAACCCCACTTACAAAAAAGAAAGCGAAGTCTCTGTTTCAAAGAACAGAGTGGAATGTCATATTTGAACCATTTCAGATATGCAAGCACTCATAGTAGAGTTGTAAAACGTTCCCGAGTGGCATAACACTGGTGATACTGCTAGACTTAGTAGAAATCTTCAGACCTTGGGTTTGACTAACAAATTCCATAAAGCAAAAAAAATTAACATAGGAAAGCGTTTGATACAAGCTACAAAATGTAGATACATGATGACTGCAAAAAGGAAAGCATGTGTTCTTTTACTGTATGCAAGATATCTATTTTTTCCCAGAGATACCTATGTACTTTGAAAGTTTGAAGTGTTAAATTGAATACAAACCTGGAAGTTTCTGTGGATGTGTGTAGCAGATACCATCATCATCCTCGACAGTTGGAATAAATTCATCGATGAATGGGTGAGGTTTGGCACCTAATTTATTATGTTTTGCCAGCAAATGCCAAAGCAATTCCTGGTCAGTTGGATCAAACTTAACACCTTTTGGCAAACCAGGCCACACAACCTGCGGCGAAACCTTAATTCATCAGAGGATTGCAGCTACATGAAAGATTAGAACCTGACTAGACATTACTCATTAATATTGAGAAATATTTCTGAAGTGTCTACAAATAATTTTAGAAACAATACATTCACACGAGAATCACAAAGAGTGGCAAATAGTGAACTGTAACAATACAATATATTCCATCTTTACGAGGAAGTGAATACCTTACTAAGATGGACAAATATATGAACAAAAAGCTGGATGACAACGGCAAGTATTAACTATGTCTTCATCTAATCCTTTATTTAATACAAATAGGAATCAGCCATATTAACAGAAAATTAAAATGATATACACATACACTGCAGCTAGTCCAATTTTGCATAACAGAAATGCAAATGCACAGCTCTTACATCACTGTTATCAATGATGTGGCTGCAGCTTGGGCACTCCTTACTTGGGTTGCTCAACCATTTTTGTTTACTGAGATCCAGTGAACCAGAAACGTTTTTTATTTTTGAAGCAATTCTTTGGCTATCAATTATCCAGGATGTCCTGCAGAGATTATTTGCAGACATTAAGATAGGTGAATACAGAAAAGTTGCTCTACAACTCTATCAACACCATATGAACCTCAATCCATATTTATGCACCTATCAACAGCATTAGCCAAAACAAGAACCAAAGGCGAGTACAGAGGATAACTTTGTAAAGAGATCCCCTCGATCTTGTACAAGAATAAGCTCAACTTAATTGTATTCTGGTAAGCACACGCAGATACAGTCAATATATGTACAGAACACCAATGCATAGCTCCTGAAAACATCATTCATGCTAATATTCAACAAGCAACCCGTTTGCAAAGTTCAGGACGAAATTACACTCCATTATAGGCTTCTGGCTACAGAGTAAATTCAAATCAAAGCTCTGGTATCCTGAAGACAGTTAGAAAGCATCGCTTTTTTTTCAACCCTGGTGACAATGATACCGGTAAACCAGCGACCAAAACAATTGCTGAAGTCAAGTTTACACGCAACGCTAACGTATTAATAGCATGAAAATTATGCAGTGATCTACTGATCGCTCGTTCATCAAGGTCCCCCTGAACTAAAAAATGCAGGGTACAGGGTGACACAATGAATCATTCCACTGAAGTTACACTCCCACTCTTCCTACCAGAAGCGGACGTTCCTTAAATGCTATAGAACAAAGTGCCCAACATAGTGCTGGCCTGAAACAGAAACAAATGTCTCCTTTCAACTAAGAACCGATACAGAAACGTCATCTTTCTCCCAGCCAACCGAAAAGTTAACTGCAAAACTACAAAGTATACTGACGTAATCCAACCATCCACGCTTGCAGCATCCAAACAGACCCCGCCTTCTTTCACGCGAATCTGAAGCAAAAACGCCTTACTCTCACAAAATCGAGCTACGATGCTAACGCCGAGCTTGGTAACCAAGAAAAGACGGTGTCTTTCGATCCAAACTACTACAGTAACAAGAGCAATGCACCGTCTTTTTTTTTCACTATACCAAATCCCCCAACTCTGACGCCCAAATCGTGCATCCATCTATCGAATCGCAGATAGCAGCGGCGGATAGGGGTATTGATAACGCAAGCTCCCGAACGCAAGAGGAACGCCTCCCATGAACCCCGCCCGAGCTCAGCCCCGGACACAGGGGAGAAGAAAAAAAATCCTCCTTTCCAGACCTAGGCAGATCGCATCCCCCGCGGCGAGTTCGGACCATCAGGGGAGCTTGGCGCGGTCGAGTGGCTGCACGGTCGAATCGATGAGGGGCGACTCACCCGGTCATGGCGGCGGCCAGCGACGTCCTCCTAGGGTTCCGGCGACGGGCGGCGGCCGGCGGGGGCGGCGGAGGTTGGAGCGGAGAGTGGTGGGATTATGTTTTTTTGAATCGGAGTTGACCAGGGGCTGCACGCGGTATAGTCCACCACCCCTGAGATGACACGTAGACGGGTTATTCCCATCCGTCCGATGGACTTGTGGACGGTCTAGATGGCTGGTGACGCGTGGTCCAGGCCCACGGAGATGGGGATTCCGTCCGCGTGGGTCCCCTGAGCGGCTGTTGCTGTCGGGGGTTGACCTGGTCGTTGGTCTACTGGACTATAGGAGTGTCTGAGTTCGGTACACGTGGATGGGCCATGAACGCGGGCCTTGACGAGGAGAAGACAATGCCAATGGGCTTTGCTTTTAGTCGCATTATCTGGGCTAGCTTATAGCATTACAACGTTTGATTCTACAAAAAAAAATTCACTGGCCTTATGACATTGCTGGCATCACTCAATGCACACACATTATGTTGCCGGC
This sequence comes from Poa pratensis, assembly GCA_947311845.1. Taxonomy (NCBI): domain Eukaryota; kingdom Viridiplantae; phylum Streptophyta; class Magnoliopsida; order Poales; family Poaceae; genus Poa; species Poa pratensis. Next base: position 2,890,836 of record CAMZMU010000069.1, on the reverse strand, counting down.
GACAAATGTTAGAAATACTCGGCATTGCCGGCGTCATCGTGAAGCATTCCATGGAACAAGTTGTGGTCGTTCTCATCAACGTCGGCACCACCATCACCGAACAGTTGTCGGGCATCCGTGGTGGCGGCGCCGGTGAACGTGAGTGGCGTCCGTCATAGCACGTCGAGTCACTATAGGCGACCTCGTTGAGGTCGAGGCCTTGCCTACCATACTGGATATGAATGGCGCCAGTCAGGGAGAAGACGATGTTGGCGTCGATGGACTCCGTCTCGCTGATCATGGGGAAGCAGAATCGTGTCCACGAAACGACATTGAAGCCATCGCGATAGTAGCCCGAGAAGATGATGATGAGCACCCTGAATGGCCGCTTGTGATACTCATTTGGCTGAAATGGGCGACCAAGTAGGTGATGCAACCAGCAAGCTCCGCTAGGTAGATGCTGAGGGCCTTCTTCATTTTCTCCACTCGTTTGCGCCGACCTTGCCACTTAGCGGTATGTTGCAGCTTTCAGGTTATCTCCCTCGCTTGATACGCCTCCCTCTTATGTTGGGCGTTTTTTCGATGTCGATTGATGGCAGCGACTAAGGTATCAAAGTAGAGCCGCAATTCACGGCGGCCGGTGTGTGTGGGGGGGGGGGTGATACGTCTCTAACGTATCAATAATTTCTGATGTTCCATGCTTATATTGTACCAATTGTTACATGTTTTATATACACTTCATATCACTTTTATTCATTTTCTGGGACTAACCTATTAACAAGATGCTGAAGTGCCAGTACCCTGTTTTCTGCTGTTTTTGGTTCCAGAAAAGTACTTCTGCGAATATTCTCGGAATTGCACGAAACAAAAGGTCAAGTTCCTATTTTTCCAGCACCGTCACGGAGTCCGAAGGAGAGACGAAGGAGGGCACCGAGGTGGCCACACCACCTGCTCGCGCGGGTGGGACCCTTGCCGCGCCGGCCTATGGTGTGGGGCCCACGGAGCGCCTCTGACCATCGTACTTCGGCCTATATATTGCCCCGACGCGAAAACCCTAAAACACCAAGTCATATTTCCAGAAGAGTTCCGCAGCGCCGCCGCCATCGACGACAAGTTTCGGGGGACAGAATCTCTGTTCCGGCACGCCGCCGAGATGGGGAATTGCCCCCGGAGTCATCTCCATCGACACCACCGCCATCTTCATCGCCGCTGCTGACTCCCATGATGAGGAGGGAGTAGTTCTCCACCGAGGCTGAGGGCTCTACCGGTAGCTATGTGGTTCATCTCTCTCTCACATGGTGTGATTTTTATGTGATCGTGTGTATTGCTAGTATCGCTGAATACATTAATAATGTTTATGCTACTCAGGTGATTTTGTCTAGTTTCTGGAGTCGTTGTGACAACACAGTATCAAGGTGATAGTGTGGGTACTTGTGTGACTCTATGAATAATTTAGATATTTATCATGGCTTATTCTTGGGAACTGTGATGTTTGTTTACTCAGACTTTGAGGTGTGCTCTTGCAGCCCTACACGTAGTACTCTTGTGTTATCAAGAAGGGGAATAATCCCGAGCAGTATTTACTTGTGTTCAGTTGTGCTAATCTAGTTGAATATGTAGATGTTACTCTTTATCTATTATGCACTCTATAGGTTACTTTAATATGAACTCCGGTACTCGCCACGGTGTAAAGGTGACAGTGTGTGCACCGTGTGTGATTCCTTTATGACATTGTGGCGCTTGTTTACTCCGGCTTGAGGTGTGCATTTGTAGCCCTACACAATGAATGGTGTTTGTTATCCAACAAGAGAGTGTTTAAGAGTAGCTTTTACTTATTCAGTTATGAGATCATTGTTGAGAGTGTCCACTAGTGAAAGTATGATCCCTAGGCCTTGTTTCTAAGCATTGAAACACCGTTTACATCAAGTTCTGCTACATGTTTGCTTGCTGCCATCTTTATTCCAGATTGCAATTGCCACTTATAATCATCCATATTACTTGTATTTCACTATCTCTTCGCCGAACTAGTGCACCTATACATCTGACAAGTGTATTGGGTGTGTTGGGGACACAGAGACTTCTTGTATCTTAATTACAGGGTTGTTTGAGAGGAATATCTTTGACCTCTACCTCCCTGAGTTCGATAAACCTTGGGTGATTCACTTAAGGGAAACTTGATGCTGTTCTACAAACCTCTGCTCTTGGAGGCCCAACACTGTCTACAAGAATAGAAGCACACGTAGACATCAAGCTATTTTCTGGCGCCGTTGCCGGGGAGGTAAGCGTTGGAAGGTATCTCCTTTAGATTCTGCAATTATTTCTTTTTGTTTCTTGTTTTTATTTTCACTTGTTAGGCTTAATGGAAAACAACAAAAAAATTAGAGATCTTTATGAACTTTATATTGCATTAGGACATGATACTTTTGAAGAGAAAATTAAAAAACCTATGGAAGCTTGTTTGCATGATGGTAGCAACGGTATTACTATAAATTCTTTGAACACCATTATTGCCAATGCTATGGAAAAGTCTAAGCTTGGGGAAGCTAGTTGTGATGAATATGATATTTTTAGTCCCCCAAGTTTTGAGGAATTTTTTTTATTTGATGATACCTTGCCTCCCATTTATGATGATTATAATGATAGTGGTATTTTGGTGCCACCTACTATTGAGGATAAAGTTTATTGTGATTATGATATGCCTCCTATATATGATGTTTACAATGATGAATATGATATTTTAAGTCCATCTACTATGGAGGATAAAGTTTATTATGATTATACCATGCCTGCAATTTATGATGATTACAATGATGGTTGTGATAGTTTTACTCTCACTATTACTAATGATAATGGTCATGCTTATGTGGAGAGTAATGATACTTTTGTGCATATGAATCATGGTAAGAATGTTTCATGTGATGGTTATATTGTGGATTTTATCAATGATGCTACTGAAAGTTTTTATGAGAGAGGGAGACATGGATTTATATATCTCAATAATATCAAGTTTCCTCTCTTTTTGTTGAAAATTTTGAAGTTGCACTTGTTTTGTCTTTCTATGCTGGTAGCTTCATGCTTCAATAATTTGTTTTCTTACAAGATTCCTTTGCATAGGAAGTGGGTTAGACTTAAATGTGTTTGGTATTTGCTTTTTGATGCTCCCTTATATTCAACTCTTATACATATGAGAGCATTATCAAAATCACTATGCCTAGCTAAAAGGCGTTAAAGAAAAGCGCTTATGGGAGATAACCCATCATTTTTATTTGCTGTTATTTTTGTTTTCTTTGAGTCAAGGAGTTTTGTTACTTCTGTAGCAACTCTTTTGTATCTTTATTTTATCGCAATGTTGTGCCAAGTAAAGTTCTATATTGCAAGTTGATGCAAGATTTGGATTTCTGCGCGGTGACAGATTTTTAGCTGTCACGGATTTGAGCTTATCTCCCTGTAGAAAATTCAAAACATTCTGCGAAAAATCACGCATATTCCTGAGATATGTACACAACTTTCATTATTTTAGGCCAGATCCATCTGAGCATCCTAAGTGACTCGAAAAAATTCGTCATTCCAGACTGTTCTGTTTTTGACAGATTCTGCCTTTTGTTTTGCATTCGCTCTTTTACTGTGTTTGTGTGGATTTCTTTGCTCCACAAAGCATCGGTGGCTGTAGCTAATGTCCAGAAGCTTTGGGATTGATTGTATCATTACAGAATATGAGAATTTTTGATTATGCACTAACCCTCTAATGAGAACTGTCTTGAGTTTGGTGTGAAGGAAGTTTTCAAGGATCAAGCGAGAAGGGTGATATTATGTGATCAAGAAGAGTGAAAAGCCTAAGCTTGGGGATGCCCCCGTGGTTCATCCCAACTATATTCAGAGAGACTCAAGCGTCTAAGCTTGGGGATGCCCAAGGCATCCCCTTCTTTATCAACAAACTTATCAGGTCATCTCTAGTGAAACTATATTTTAATTCTTTCACATCTTATGCGCTTTACTTGGAGCGTCTGTGTGTTTTTATTTTTGTTTGTGTTTGAATAAATTTGGATCCTAGCAATCCTTGTGTGGAAGAGAGACACGCTCCGCTTTTTCATGTGAATACTCATGTTCTTCACTTATATTTGTTGAGTATTCTTAACTAGCTACTGCAGTGCTTTTAGCTCCTGTTTTTCATGCATCTCTTCGAGCTGTTAGCACTTGCTTATAAATAGTCTCTTATTGCATTATATTATCATTTGGAGAGTTTATGTTTAAATAAATTTATTGGTGTTTGTTTGGAAGAAAGAAAATGCTACATGTAGTAGTTGGTATTGGAAAGACATATGCATTCTTCTAGATCATTGTCTTGTTTTGAATTGATGCTTTGCACTTGTTTTGAGCTCTCAAGTAGATCATGTTTAAGCTCTTGCATCATGTAGTTAAATCCTAGTAGTGGAAAACTACCGTAGAGCTTGTTGAGACTTGGGATGCATATTTGTTCTCTCTAAGGTCTAGATATTTTCTGGTAAAATGTTTGAGCAACAAGGAAGACAGTGTAGAGTCTTATAATACTTGCAATATGTTTTTATATGATTCTTGCTGTACCGGTTTATACTTATGTTTGCTTCAAACAACTTTGCTAGCCTAAACTCTGTACTGAGAGGGAATGCTTCTCGTGCATCCAAAACTTGAGCCAAAACCCATGCCATTTGTGTCCACCATAGCTACCTACTATGTGGTATTTCCTGCCATTCCAAGTAAATATTTCATGTGCTACCTTTAAACTATTCAAAACTTTATTACTCCTTATTTGTGTCAATGTTTTATAACTCATGAGAAGTATGTGGTGTTTTATCTTTCAATCTTGTCATTTACTTCTGACAGACTTTCACCAATGGACTAGTGGCATATACATCCGCTTATCCAATAATTTGCAAAAAGAGCTGGCAACGGGGTGCCCAGCCCCAATTAATTACAACTTTCATTAATAATTCTCTTCACATGTTTTGCCCTGATTTATCAGTAAGCAACTTAATTTTGCAATAGACACTCCTCCATGGTATGTGAATGTTGGAAGGCACCCGAGGATTCGGTTAGCCATGGCTTGTGTAAGCAAAAGGTTGGGAGGAGTGTCATCTATAAAGAAACTAAAATACAAGTGTAAACAAAAGAGAAGAGGGATGATCTACCTTGCTGGTAGAAATAACGTCATTCATGGGAGCCGCTCTTTGAAAGTCTGGTTGACAAGGGGGTTAGAGTGCCCACTACCATTCGTTGACAACAACAAACACCTCTCAAATACTTATTTTGTGCTCTCTATATGCTTTCGAAAACTTAAAAAGCTCTAGCACATGATTTAATCCCTGCTTCCCTCTGCGAAGGGCCTATCTTTTATTTTATGTTGAGTCAGTTTACCTACTCCTTTCTATCTTAGAAGCAAACACTTGTGTCAACTTTGTGTGCATTGATTCTTACATATTTACTTATTGCACTTGTTATATTGCTTTATGTTAACAACTATCCATGAGATATACATGTTACAAGTTTAAAGCAATTGCTGAAACTTAATCATCCTTTGTGTTGCTTCAATGCCTTTTACTTTGAATTTATTGCTTTATGAGTTACCTCTTATGCAAAACTCTTTGATACTTGTCTTGAAAGTACTATTCATGAAAAGAATTTGCTTATATGATTCATTGTTTACTCTTTATCTATTTGTTAGCAAACTATAGATCATTGCATTGAGTCACTTCATTCATGACATGAGCCTTGCAATATTATGATCAAAATTGTGTGAAAGCATGTCTCTTCAGAAATTATTTGTTGTTATCGTTTTACCTACTCGAGGACGAGTAGAACTAAGCTTGGGGATGCTTGATACGTCTCCAACGTATCTATAATTTCTGATGTTCCATGCTTATATTATATCAATTGTTACATTTTTATATACACGTTATATCACTTTTATGCATTTTCTGGGACTAACCTATTAACAAGATGCCAAAGTGTCAGTTCCCTGTTTTCTGCTGTTTTTGGTTCCAGAAAAGTACTTCTGCGAATATTCTCGGAATTGCACGAAACAAAAGGCCAAGTTCCTATTTTTCCAGCACCGTCACGGAGTCCGAAGGAGACACGAAGGAGGGCACCGAGGTGGCCACACCACCTGCTCTCGCGGGTGGGACCCTTGCTGCGCCGGCCTATGGTGTGGGGCCCACGGAGCGCCTCTGACCATCGTACTTCGGCCTATATATTGCCCCGACGCGAAAACCCTAAAACACCAAGTCATATTTCCAGAAGAGTTTCGCAGCGCCGCCGCCATCGACGACAAGTTTCGGGGGACAGAATCTCTGTTCCGGCACGCCGCCGGGACGGGGAATTGCCCCCGGAGTCATCTCCATCGACACCACCGCCATCTTCATCGCCGCTGCTGACTCCCATGATGAGGAGGGAGTAGTTCTCCACCGAGGCTGAGGGCTCTACCGTAGCTATGTGGTTCATCTCTCTCTCACATGGTGTGATCTTTATGTGATCGTGTGTATTGCTAGTATCGCTGAATACATTAATAATGTTTATGCTACTCAAGTGATTTTGTCTAGTTTCTGGAGTCGTTGTGACAACACAGTATCAAGGTGACAGTGTGGGTACTTGTGTGACTCTATGAATAATTTAGATATTTATCATGGCTTATTCTTGGGAACTGTGGTGTTTGTTTACTCAGACTTTGAGGTGTGCTCTTGCAGCCCTACACGTAGTACTCTTGTGTTATCAAGAAGGGGAATAATCCCGAGCAGTATTTACTTGTGTTCAGTTGTGCTAATCTAGTTGAATATGTAGATGTTACTCTTTATCTATTATGCACTCTATAGGTTACTTTAATATGAACTCCGGTACTCGCCACGGTGTAAAGGTGACAGTGTGTGCACCGTGTGTGATTCCTTTATGACATTGTGGAGCTTGTTTACTCCGGCTTGAGGTGTGCTTTTGTAGCCCTACACAATGAATGGTGTTTGTTATCCAACAAGAGAGTGTTTAAGAGTAGCTTTTACTTATTCAGTTATGAGATCATTGTTGAGAGTGTCCACTAGTGAAAGTATGATCCCTAGGCCTTGTTTCTAAGCATTGAAACACCGTTTACATCAAGTTCTGCTACATGTTTGCTTGCTGCCATCTTTATTCCAGATTGCAATTACCACTTATAATCATCCATATTACTTGTATTTCACTATCTCTTCGCCGAACTAGTGCACCTATACATCTGACAAGTGTATTGGGTGTGTTGGGGACACAAGAGACTTCTTGTATCTTAATTGCAAGGTTGCTTGAGAGGAATATCTTTGACCTCTACCTCCCTGAGTACGATAAACCTTAGGTGATTCACTTAAGGGAAACTTGCTGCTGTTCTACAAACCTCTGCTCTTGGAGGCCCAATACTGTCTACAAGAATAGAAGCACACGTAGACATCAGGGGGGGGGAGAATTTGGTATAGGTATTGGCGAGCGATAATATTGATAGGGATGGCAAATTTTGGCAGCCAACAATGTATATCTTTTGCCGGGTCACTGGGCGTGGCATCCACGTGTAGAAGTCCAATGTGGCGGGCATATCCTACGCCCGAAAGTTAGAGGCGGACAAGGAGTTGTCATACAGATTTTCAGCCCATTCAGACCGATCTGGGCATGTTTGGTTCGCGTTGTCACTTGTGCAAGTTTTGCTTATCCCTAGATCCTAGAGCCTGACCCGTCACATGCATGCACTCGGCCACAGAGTCCGTCAATCATAACCAAACACCGCGGAAAAGTAAGAGCTCCTAGAAAAGTAAAAAAAAAAGAGAGGTGTACTGGGAAGATACCAACAACGTTATTTTTGATAGAAAGTGATTGTGCGCAGTGGCGGCGCCAGTAGGGGGTCGAGCCTGGTCGGCCGCCCCCCTCGATTTTGGGCAGAAGAAAATTAGATACTACGACTCGTATACGACCACTTGACCACGACGCAGCGACCTAACCTTCCCAGGCGCTTCTCCGCCCTGCAAAGCTCTCCCCGCGCCGCATCGCCCGTCCTCGAGCTCGTCCGAGACGTCTGGGAGATGCGCCTCGACGTCCGCCGCATCCTCGTCCAAGGAATCGTGCTGGAAGCGCTTCGAGCCATCGCGTTCTTCCTCTCCGGCCGAGCGCCCGCCGTCGTCGTTCCCTTCATTACGCTCCTCCCCGAGCCACGCCATCATGTCTAGGAGATGCGCCGTCGTCCAGTACGTCAGGAGCCGGAAGGATTCGAGCCGGACCGCAAAGGGTTGTCGCCAACGAGTTCTTCTTCCACGACGCCGTCCGTCCGCGGGAACGCCGAGTCCGCCGCCCATCTACCTCGTCTTCACCGCCTCCGGTTCTCCCCCGTCCTCTCCGACCTCGTACGTGACCTCCCGGTGAGCTCCCCGTCTGATTTCACCTCTTTCCCAAGGAATTCCGGTGTCGGTCGCCGTCGTTCTCCTACGTTCTGTACCTTGTCCGCCATGGCCGCACCAGCAAGCTCACGCACGAGCTGCTGTTGCTGCTGGTGTCGCTCCTCACGAGCACGCATCCCACGCCCTTGTTCCACACCCAGCACCCCGGCGCATGTAGGAGTTTGCGTGATAGAAAACAAAAAATTTCTCTCACATGCGGAAGCAACACTCAAGATCCTATCTAGAAGATTCTAGTAACGGGGAGAGTAGTTCATCATACCCTCGAAGAACACGCGCGTTGAACGTTTAATTCAACGCAGCTCGGTGAAGTTGTTGACGATGTTCGATCCGATCAGCACCGCAAACGAGCAGCACCTCCGGAGGCTTGCACACGTACAGCTCGATGACGTCTCCCTCTTCTTGATCCAGCAAGCTAGAGGGAGAAGTAGGTGGGATCGATTCCAGCAGCACGACGGCGTGGTGGTGGATATGGTGGAGAGTTCCCGCGGGCAGGGCTTCGCCAAGCGGTGCGCGGGAGGTAGAGGAGCAGCAAGCCAGTGATGCGGCCAAGCCTCTGTCTCTTGGTGCACCTCTCCCTCTTCTTTATATAGGCAAGGGGCTGCAGCCACTTTATTTCCAAAGTAGAAACTCCCTCTTTCAATAGTGGTAACCCCTTCTCATTTAAAAGGTGGTAACCCCCTCTTTCAAGAGTGGTAACATCCCTTTTAAAGGGCTACCCATTGAATGGCTGCATGGACCAAGTAGGACTGGTCAAATGGACCAGTGGGCCACCCTTGGTCGTTGGGGACAGGTGGGCCCCACTATGGGACCCTCCGGAACCTTCTAGAACATTCCGACACTCTGCCGAAAAATCCCGAACTTTTCCGGAACCCTGAAATCAACTTGCCATATATAAATCTTTACCTCCGGACTCTTCCGGAGCTCCTCGTGATGTCTAGGATCTCATCCGAGACTCCGAACAATATTCGGACACCATTAACAAAATTATCCCAGAGCTACTCTAGCGTTACCGAACGTTAAGTGTGTGACCCTACGGGTTCGAGAACGTGCAGACATGATGGAGACACCTCTCCGATCAATAACCATTAGAGGGACCAGGATATCCATAATGACTCCCACACATTCAACGAAGATCTTTATCGGTTGAACCACTATGTCGTGGACTACTATAATCCGTATACAATTTCCTTTGTCACGCGATATTTTACTTACCCAAGATTTGATCGTCGGTATCACTATACCTAGTTAAATCTTGTTACTGGTAAGTACTCTTTACTCGTTCCGTAATACAACATTCTCTGTGACTAACTCATTAGTCACGTGCTTGCAAGCTTTACCGAATGTGCACTACCGAGTGGGCCCAGAGTATATCTCTCCGAAACACGGAGGGACAAATCCCAGTCTTGATTCATGTAATTCAACAAGCACTTTCTGAGATACCCGTAAGACACCTTTATGATCACCCTGTCACGAAGCGATGGTTGATGTCCCCAAAGTATTCTTCCAGTACCCGGGAATAACATGATCTCATGGTCTAAGAAATAGGATACTTGACAATAAAAGGCATGACAATAAAAACTTAATGAAACGATCAATATTGTTATGCTTAGTTGGGTCTGTCCATCACGTCATTCTTCTAATGACATGATCCCGTTAATTAATTAACAACTCATGTTCATGGTTGGGAAACCATAACCATCATTAATTAACGAGCTAGTCTAGTAGAGGCTTACTAGGGACGCAATGTTGTTTACGCAACCACACATGTATTATGTTTCCGGTTAATACAATTATAGCATGGAAATAAACATATATCATGAACACGGAAATATGATAATAACATTTATTTATTATTGCCTCTAGGGCATATTTCCAACAGTCTCCCACTTGCACTAGAGTCAATAATCTAGTTTACATTGGTAAAAATCTAACACCCATGGCCTTCTGGTGTTGATCATGTTTTGTCTGTGGAAGAACTTTAGTCAACGGATCAGCGATATTTTGATTCGTATGTACTTTGCTAATGGTAATATCTCCTTCATTGACATGCTCACGAATTTGATGAAACCGGCGTTTGATATGCTTGGAACTCTTGTGACATCTTGGTTCCTTGGCTAGAGCAATGGCACCAGTGTTGTCACAAAAAATCTCCATGGGATCCAGTGCGCTCGGAACAACGCCGAGTTCAGTGACGAACTCCTTCAGCCATATCCCTTCTTTCGCTGCTTCAGAAGCGGCCATATACTCCGCCTCTAATGTAGATGCCGCAATGACGGTTTGCTTGGAACTCCTCCAGCTAACCGCAGCTCCATTCAAGATAAAGACATACCCTGTTTGAGATTTCGAGTCATCTGGATCAGTATCGAAGCTAGCATCAACGTAACCTTTTACGGAGAGCTCTTCATCACCACCATAGACAAGAAACATGTCCTTAGTCCTTTTTAGGTACTTAAGGATATTTTTAACTGCTGTCCAGTGAGCCTCTCCAGGATCACTCTGGTACCTGCTCGTCAAACTAAGAGCATGGGACACATCCGGTCTAGTACACAACATGGCATACATAATAGAACCTATGGCCGAGGCATAGGGGATTTTCTTCATCCTTTCTATTTCTGTTGCCGTAGTTGGACACTGAGTCATACTCAATGGCTTACCTTGTAACATGGGCAAAGAACCTTTCTTTGCATCCTGCATATTGAATTTCTTCACTATCTTCTCAAGGTATTTACTTTGACTAAGTGCTATTAAGCGTCTTGATCTATCTCTATAGATCTTTATGCCCAATATGTATGCAGCTTCACCAAGATCTTTCATTGAAAAACTATTATTCAAATAATCTTTCACACTGTTAAGCAGCTCCACATCATTCCCAATAAGTAATATGTCATCTACATATAAAACCAGGAATGCAACCGAGCTCCCACTCACTTTCTTGTAAACACAAGCTTCTTTATAATTTTGGACAAATCCAAAACCTTTGATCACCTCATCAAATCGAAGATTCCAACTCCGGGATGCTTGCTTCAGTCCATAGATGGATCGCTGAAGTTTGCACACTTTATCAGCATCCTTAGGATCGACAAAACCTTCAGGTTGTACCATGTACAACTCTTCTTCAACGTTTCCGTTGAGGAACGCAGTTTTGACATCCATCTGCCAAATTTCATAATCGAAATAAGCAGCAATTGCTAGTAGAACCCTAACAGACTTTAGCATCGCTACGGGTGAGAAGGTCTCATCGTAGTCAACTCCTTGAATTTGTCGAAAACCTTTTGCGACAAGTCGAGCTTTATATACGGTGACATTACCGTCAGCGTCTGTTTTCTTCTTGAAAATCCATTTACATTCAACAGCCTTACGGCTATCAGGAAGGTCAACCAAAGTCCACACTTGGTTTTCCTTCATGGATTCCATTTCAGAGTTCATGGCGTCTTGCCATTTTCCAGAGTCTGGGCTCATCATCGCTTCCTCATAGTTCATAGGTTCATCATTGTCTAACAATAAAATGTTCAAGACAGGATTACCGTACCATTCAGGAGCAGTACGTAACCTTGTCGACCTGCGAACGGGAACTTTGACCGAAGCTGCATGATCACTATCATCAGCTTCTTTCTCTCTAGCTGGTGAAGGCGGTGCCTGAAGATCCAAATCTTCCTGCGCTGCGCTGCTCTCCAATTCGGGAGAAGGTTCAATAACCTCGTCTAGTTCTATTTTCCTCCCACTCACTCCTTTCGAAAGAAACTCCTTCTCAAGAAAGGATCCATTCTTAGCAACAAAAACTTTGCCTTCGGATCTGTGATAGAAGGTATACCCAATGGTTTCCTTTGGATATCCTATGAAGACGCATTTTTCCGCTTTGGGTTCGAGCTTATCAGGTTGTAATCTTTTGACATAAGCCTCGCATCCCCAAATTTTAAGAAACGATAATTTTGGCTTCTTACCAAACCACAACTCATATGGTGTCGTCTCAACGGATTTAGATGGTGCCCTATTTAAAGTGAATGCGGCTGTCTCTAATGCATACCCCCAAAATGACATTGGCAGATCGGATACAGACATCATAGAACGCACCATATCTAATAAAGTACGATTACGACGTTCAGACACACCATTACGCTGTGGTGTTCCAGGTGGCGTGAGTTGGGAAACAATTCCACAATTTTTCAAGTGCATGCCAAACTCGTAACTCAGATATTCCCCTCCACGATCAGATCGTAGAAATTTGATCTTCCTGTTACGATGATTTTCTACTTCACTCTGAAATTCTTTGAACTTTTCAAATGTTTCAGACTTGTGTTTCATTAAGTAAATATACCCATATCTACTCAAATCATCAGTGAAAGTTAGGAAGTAACGATATCCACCACGTGTTGGAATGCTCATTGGTCCACACACATCAGTATGTATGATTTCCAACAAATCACTCGCCCGTTCCATCGTACCGGAAAACGGTGTCTTAGTCATCTTACCCATGAGGCATGGTTCGCACGTATCAAATGATTCAAAGTCAAGTGATTGAAAAAGTCCATCAGAATGGAGTTTCTTCATGCGCTTTACACCAATATGACCTAAACGGCAGTGCCACAAGTATGTGGTACTATCATTATTCGCTTTGCATCTTTTAGCATCAATGTTATGGATGTGTGAAGTACTACTATCGAGATCCAACAAGAATAAACCATTTACGTTGGGTGCATGACCATAAAAGATATTACTCATAGAAATAGAACAACCTTTATTCTCTGATTTAAATGAGTAACCGTCTCGCAATAAACAAGATCCAGATATAATGTTCATGCTTAACGCAGGCACCAAATAACAATTATTCAGGTTTAAAACTAATCCCGAAGGTAGATGAAGAGGTAGTGTCCCGACGGCGATGACATCGACCTTCGATCCATTCCCGACGCGCATCGTCACCTCATCCCTCGCCAGTCTCCGTTTATTCTGCAGCTCCTGTTTCGAGTTGCAAATATGAGCAACCGAACCAGTATCAAATACCCAGGCACTACTACGAGAACTAGTAAGGTACACATCAATAACATGTATATCAAATATACCTTTGACGTTGCCAGCCTTCTTATCCGCCAAGTATTTGGCGCAGTTACGCTTCCAGTGACCGTCTCCCTTGCAGTAGAAACACACAGTGTCCGGCTTAGGACCAGCCTTGGGTTTCACAGGTGTGGCAACAGGTTTGCCGCCCTGAGCAGCAACAGATTTGCCACTCTTCTTGAAGTGACCCTTTTTGGCCTTAACCTTCTTGAAACTGGTGGTCTTATTGACCATCAACACTTGATGTTCTTTCTTGATGTCCACTTCTGCAGATTTCAGCATCGCAAAGAGCTCATTAAGAGTCTTATTCATGCCTTGCATGTTATAGTTCAGCACAAAGCCTTTGTAGCTCGGAGGGAGCGACTGCAGCACCCTGTCAGTGATTAACTCATCCGGGATCACACATCCCAGCTGAATTAGGCGTTGGATATAGCCTCCCATGGTGACAACATGTTCACTGACAGAGCTGTGCTCCTCCATCTTACATGTATAGAACTTATCAGAGATCTCATATCTCTCAGCGCGGGTCTGAGTCTGAAACATGGTTTTCAGCTCTTCAACCATCTCATAGGCGCCGTGATGTTCAAAACGTTTCTGGAGATCAGTGTCCAGAGATGTAAGGATGGCACAGGCAACTATAATGTGGTCATCTCTGCGCGTCTCAAAGACATTTTGTTCTGCTTCAGGCGCATTGTCTGCAGGTGGGTCACCTAGCGCAGCATCGAGCACATAATGCTTCTTACACCCAGTGAGGATAATCCTCAGGTTGCGGTGCCAGTCAGTGAAGTTTGAACCAGATGATTTCAGTTTTTCTTTCTCAAGGAATGCGCTGAAGTTGAACTGAGCTACGTTGCGGGCCATGATCTACAACATTTTAGCAAAGACATCTTTAGACTATGTTCATGATAAAGAGTTCATTTTAATCAAATTACTAACGAACTCCCACTTAAAACAACATCCCTCATAGTTGTCTAGTGGTACACGATCCAAATCCACTACACCAAGTCCGATCTTCACGAGAGAAGATGTAGTTTCAATGGTGAACATCGAAATGTTGATCATATCATTCATATGACTCGTGTTTAACCTTTCGGTTCGTCGTGTTCCGAGTCCATGTCTGTACATGCTAGGCTCGTCAAGTTAACCAAAGTATTTCCGCATGTGTAAAACTGGCTTACACCCGTCGTATGTGAACGTAGAGTTTACCACATCCGATCATCACGAGATGCTTCAAAACGACGAACTTTCGCGACGGTGCATACTAAGGGAGAACACTTTATCTTGATATTGTGTGAGGGATCATCTTATAATGCTACCGTCGAGCACACGCAAAATAAGATGCATAAAAGGATAAACATCACATGCATAAAAATATGTGACATGGTATAGCCCTTTTATTGCGTCTTGATCTCCATCTTAAACGCACCGGCATGATCTCCATCATGGCGCCATGTTCATGTGGCGCCTTGGTTGTCTCCACCACGTTGCATCCCATATATTGCTAACTCATAGCGATAAATAATGCAATTACATGGCGTTTGAAGTTGACACGCAGGTCATACAATTGATAATTAAGACAACCATATGGCTCCTGCCGGTTGCCGTACTCATCGACATGCAAGTCGTGAAACATTACAAAACATGATCATCTCATACATCACAAATATATCATATGAAACAGTTTGGGCTATACCATATCACAAGCACCCCTGCAAAAACAAGTTAGACGCCTCTCCCTTATTCTTTGCAAATTTTACGTGGCTTAGGGCTTTCGAAGAAAGAACCGTTCTTACCTACGAACATGAAACCACAACGGTGATAAACAAATTATTAACAACCCGTTGTAGATTAAATCTTAACTATAGTGGGAGAGACAGACACCCGCAAAGCCACTTATGCAATACAAGTTGCATGTCAGTCGTGGAACAAGTCTCATGTACGTGGACATGTAAAGTTAGTCCGGGCCGCTTCATCCCACTATGCCACTAAGATTCAAAATACACAAAGGAAGTAATAAAAAGATTATCAACGCCCACATACACATATGTGTTCTACCCGTACCAAAACATCTACGCATAGATCCGGCTCTGATACCACTGTAGGAGTTTGCGCGATAGAAAACAAAAAATTTCTCTCACATGCGGAAGCAACACTCAAGATCCTATCTAGAAGATTCTAGTAACGGGGAGAGTAGTTCATCATACCCTCGAAGAACACGCGCGTTGAACGTTTAATTCAACGCAGCTCGGTGAAGTTGTTGACGATGTTCGATCCGATCAGCACCGCAAACGAGCAGCACCTCCGGAGGCTTGCACACGTACAGCTCGATGACGTCTCCCTCTTCTTGATCCAGCAAGCTAGAGGGAGAAGTAGGTGGGATCGATTCCAGCAGCACGACGGCGTGGTGGTGGATATGGTGGAGAGTTCCCGCGGGCAGGGCTTCGCCAAGCGGTGCGCGGGAGGTAGAGGAGCAGCAAGCCAGTGATGCGGCCAAGCCTCTGTCTCTTGGTGCACCTCTCCCTCTTCTTTATATAGGCAAGGGGCTGCAGCCACTTTATTTCCAAAGTAGAAACTCCCTCTTTCAATAGTGGTAACCCCTTCTCATTTAAAAGGTGGTAACCCCCTCTTTCAAGAGTGGTAACATCCCTTTTAAAGGGCTACCCATTGAATGGCTGCATGGACCAAGTAGGACTGGTCAAATGGACCAGTGGGCCACCCTTGGTCGTTGGGGACAGGTGGGCCCCACTATGGGACCCTCCGGAACCTTCTAGAACATTCCGACACTCTGCCGAAAAATCCCGAACTTTTCCGGAACCCTGAAATCAACTTGCCATATATAAATCTTTACCTCCGGACTCTTCCGGAGCTCCTCGTGATGTCTAGGATCTCATCCGAGACTCCGAACAATATTCGGACACCATTAACAAAATTATCCCAGAGCTACTCTAGCGTTACCGAACGTTAAGTGTGTGACCCTACGGGTTCGAGAACGTGCAGACATGATGGAGACACCTCTCCGATCAATAACCATTAGAGGGACCAGGATATCCATAATGACTCCCACACATTCAACGAAGATCTTTATCGGTTGAACCACTATGTCGTGGACTACTATAATCCGTATACAATTTCCTTTGTCACGCGATATTTTACTTACCCAAGATTTGATCGTCGGTATCACTATACCTAGTTAAATCTTGTTACTGGTAAGTACTCTTTACTCGTTCCGTAATACAACATTCTCTGTGACTAACTCATTAGTCACGTGCTTGCAAGCTTTACCGAATGTGCACTACCGAGTGGGCCCAGAGTATATCTCTCCGAAACACGGAGGGACAAATCCCAGTCTTGATTCATGTAATTCAACAAGCACTTTCTGAGATACCCGTAAGACACCTTTATGATCACCCTGTCACGAAGCGATGGTTGATGTCCCCAAAGTATTCTTCCAGTACCCGGGAATAACATGATCTCATGGTCTAAGAAATAGGATACTTGACAATAAAAGGCATGACAATAAAAACTTAATGAAACGATCAATATTGTTATGCTTAGTTGGGTCTGTCCATCACGTCATTCTTCTAATGACATGATCCCGTTAATTAATTAACAACTCATGTTCATGGTTGGGAAACCACAACCATCATTAATTAACGAGCTAGTCTAGTAGAGGCTTACTAGGGACGCAATGTTGTTTACGCAACCACACATGTATTATGTTTCCGGTTAATACAATTATAGCATGGAAATAAACATATATCATGAACACGGAAATATGATAATAACATTTATTTATTATTGCCTCTAGGGCATATTTCCAACAGCGCACTCACCTACACCCTCGGCCTCCAGAACGAGCAGAGAAACCAACAGCAGCTCGCTGCCAATCTCCGCCGTCGCCTCTGCTATTGTGAGACTTCGACTTATTTATATTGTTCTTTCCGTATAATTGTGGATTACATGTGTTGTAAAAAAAAAAATTCGCCGGTGGCACACTTTTTACTGTTCGCCCCCGTCTCAATTCCTGGCTCCGCCACTGATTGTGCGTACGTACCAAGTGCGAGCACGGAAGGTTGAACTCGGGCGGGCAGGGCATATCAGCATGCTCCCTACCACCGGACTATGCCTCGGTCCACGCTCCTAGAAAAGTAGGTGGGGCTGGTAGGTTTGCATGCATGACGTTTTGTTGTGGCGGTGAGATAGCCATGCAAGGTGTGAGATAATCTTGCATGTCTCATGTTCTGCGCTTGAGAGGAAACGGCTGATCCAGACATTCCTCCCGGGTCTGGCTGCTTTAAGTATCATGCCGAACAAGACATGGAGACTGCTAGATAACCAAACAGTCCGAAAAGTAAAAGATTTCATTTTGCATCCGTTTACCAACTTCTATCAACTTTGCTACGAGCGCCGGTTGGTGCCATTTTACCTCAACTGGACCGATTGGGAGGTCTATCGCGGGACGGTGCTGAAGATGCCCGTTCACCTCTCCTGGCTGCTGCCACTCCCCAATCCCCATGTTAGTTGCCCCTGTAAGCTGCATTCGATCAGCAACCGAGCACATGGAGTAACGCAGATCGTCTCACCTGTGGGGAGTGGGGACTCTACCATGTGAAATGTGAAGACCGCAGCAGCCAGCTGCATGTGCGGCGCGATCTAGGCAACGCATCAGGATATGACCACTTAATTCACGGGAAGAATCCAACTAGAATTAGTACGACGAGTCAGGGCGCCTCCTCTTTTTTTCCTCACTTCTTCAGCAAGCATGATCGACCAAGTTCACTCAAACGCAAGCGGGGTTCCGCTTGAAACGCAGCTCGGAATGCAGGAACAGTATGTGCTAGCTTGTACGGTTCAGAATAGGGTCTATCCTTGTTCTCTGCTTCAATTCTTTCGTTCGGTGCACCGGAACAAGTCGGCAGCGCATGCATGGCTCATCGTCAGTCATCACCATTGTCAGAGCACCCACCGGCGCACCACATGCCGAGGAAACGCAGCGGGCAGGCAGGCTCCATAACTGCTCACCTTCCCCCACCGCCCACTCTCACACTCATTCACTGCCGGCCATCTTGCCCAGTCGCCCTTCCTGTTCGTAGCCTGCCCTCAGTGCCCTGCCCTGCCCTACATATAACGCAGCCGATCCAACCAAAAGATCTCAAGTCCCCACTTCACATTGCTCCATCAAACCCAGCCACGGAGAGATCTAAGAGGAGCAACCGGTAGCAGCTAGCACCCATGGCCAGGATCTCCTTCCTCCTCGTGGCGATCCTCCTCCTAGCCATCGCCTTCCCCGTGGTAAACTCACTTCTTCACCTTCAGTCTTCCTACCATGTCCATGCTCACTGACCGGCACACTCTTCTTCTCGACCTGCAATGCAGGAGGTGATGGCAGGCGGCGTCAGCGGCGGCGGCAACCTCAAGCCATGGGTAACTGAACTCTCCCGCTCATTCTTGCTGCTACTTACATCTGAAAGCCAGCTCTGGTCTTTTTTAACTGATGTTGTTCTCGGGGGCCATGTGCTGCAGAGTGCTCCTCCAAGTGCTCGTCGCGCTGCTCGGGGACGCAGTACAAGAAGGCTTGCCTCACCTACTGCAACAAGTGCTGCGCCAAGTGCCTCTGCGTGCCGCCGGGCCTCTACGGCAACAAGGGAGCATGCCCCTGCTACAACAACTGGAAGACCAAGGAGGGAGGACCCAAGTGCCCCTAGATTCATTCTCCATTTTCCATTTCTCTGCTAGATACAACACTCGTGAGTTGGGATCGGTGTTACTACTTACTAGCTAGCTAGATCTGGTTATGCTAGCTGCGTGTGTTGTGTGTCCGAGTAAGGTTGTTTGGAATTCTTACTGAAATCGTTGAGAGGAGAGCGATCGAGAATTCACTGGGACTGACATGTGAATTCCCCTCCTATTTACTTATTTATCCGCGGGAGTAGTATCATCTGCAATGACCAGTGTAATTTGGTGTTTAATTGCCTAGACATGAAAAAATGAGAACACTCCCACTTGATCTGTTGGCCTCGCCATCCTGAAGATCGAACATGCACCGAGCAGTAATTTCCTTTTTCAGAGGAGCAGTGAGAATTTATTCTTGTTGGAGAAATGGCCCGGGGAAACCGGTCACGAGCGCGGTATCGATGCCTCTGCGCTGAGAGCATCTCTATCACATCCCTTAAAAAGGACAACCCGTAAATCTGGTTTAAGGTAGCACTCAGACCCAGTTTATTACCGTATAGAAGTGCTAGCGGCATAATTAAAACTCTAAATTCCTGAAAACAGAGGATGGCCATCGAACTAGTTCCTTGTAAACATTTAGCGCCAGTAGCAAACGACATACTACATAGAAAATAACTATATTTAGGCCAAGATTTAATAAAACCCTAACATAACCCTAACCAAAAGTGGCCATCCGGATCTACATCGAGTCTTCTTACACGACAGCGCCGCCGAGTTACTCGTTGTACTTGTTGACGGAGCCGCTCCTTTTCCCACTCTCGCGCGTGATCGACGTCTTGTTGGAGGCTCCAGCTGGTCCATGTTCCACGCCTCCAATGCCTCCTCATTCGCACGACGTTGCTCGGAGCATAGCAACTTGACGAAGATGCGCTCCACCAGCTCGTCCTCGTCGTCGATCCCGGCGAGGTCCTCGGAGTCCTCGTTGGTGTCGTCGAGTCGAGAGGGGCGCAATGCGTGCGGCAACGTGCGATGATCCCGCCTCCGCGTTGTGGCGTCATGGAGGTGGGGAATGCCCACGACCGAGCCCGTGCCACCCTCATGGGTGCCTTCGCGAGAGACGTGCGTGGTTCCGCGCCTGATTCGACCACGCCATACGACGCCTCCCCTTCTCCTCCATCGGGTGATGACGTGAAAACACATGTTTGTTGGGAGACCACAAGAGAAAGGTATGATGTAGTGCAGCAGCAATTTTCCCTTGTAATTCTACCAAGGTTATCGAACCAGTAGGAATCAAAAGAGCTTCAGAATGTGTCAACAGCACCAGAAATATGGCACGGCGCAGCACCAGAAAATATGGTTGTTAACGTGGACCTGCACACAACACAATAAAACTATTTTGCCCCAACGAAACAGGAAGATTGTCAGTCTTCCTGGCTTGCTGAAAACAAAGGATTAAACGTACGGTGTGGAGAATAGTAATAAATGCAGAAAATAACAGAGAACAGATGATTGCAGTTGGTGTTTTTATCAGTGTAAAAGGATGGACCGGGGTCCACAGTTCACTAGTGGTGTCTCTCCATAAAAGATAATAAGCATGTTGGGTAAACAAATTACAGCTGAGCAATTGACAAATAGTAAGGGCACAACAATGCAGTATATGACAAGATAATTAACTGTAGAATTTATTTGGGCATTACATCATAATACATAGACTGCTATCCAGCTAATCTATGACTAATAATCCACCGCCGGGTTAACATCCGTGTCCCACGTTGGTATTAAGTTGCAATCAACGGATAACTGCATTAAGCAAAGTGTGTAATGTAAACAATGCAAATGACACGTAGACATAGCATCATTGTGTTCTCCCTAGTGGCAACATTACATTCACAACTTTAGTCATTTCTGTCATTCGAGCCCAGGTTACTGGAGACATGAACCCACTATCTAGCATAAATACTCGCTCTTGGAGTTACAAGCATCTACTTGGCCAAATTATCTACTAGTAACGGAGAGCATGCAAGATCATAAATAACACATGTATATAGATTGATAAACAAATTGATCATAGTATCACTATTCATCGGATCCGAGCAAAAACAACATGCAACATTACAATAAGATGATCTTGATCATGATAGGCAGCTCACAAGATCTAAACATGATAGCACAAAGTGGAGAGACAACCATCTAACTACTGCTATGGACCCCTAGTCCAAGGATGAACTACTCACGCATCACTCCGGAGGCAGGCATGGCGATGTAGAGCCCTCCGGTGATGATCTCCCCTCCGGCAGGGTGCCGGGAAGAGCTTCAGAACCCTCCTGAACTAGGGTTTGCGACGGCGGCGGCGACGGAACTTTTCGTAGATAATTGCTCGGGTCTTTAGGGTTTTCGGGACGAAAGAAATAAATAGACGAAAGGGCGGCATCGGTAGGCACCCGAGGGCGCCACGCCATACCTGGGCGCGCCAGGCATGGGGGCCCCGCCCTAGTATGGCGTGGCGGCCCTGGGTCGCCTCTCCGTGCGCCCTTTGGACTCCATGTACGTGTCGGTGAAAAACGGATGTCCGTTGATTTTCATCCAATTCCGAGAATATTTCCCGACTAGGTTTTCTGAAACGGAAAACAACAGAAAATAGGAACAGGTACTGTGGCATCTTATTAATAGGTTAGTTCCAGAAAATGCATAAAAATGCTATGAAGTGTATATAAAACATGTATCAATAGGTATAAAATAAGCATGGAACATCAAAAATTATAGATACGTTTGAGACGTATCAGCATCCCCAAGCTTAGTTCCTACTCGTCCTCAAGTAGGTAATGACAAAACAATATAATTTTTATAGTAACATGCTACCAGCACAATCTTGATCAAATAGTAATGTAAAGCACATGAACTGAATGAAGTGATCCAAGGCAATTGTCTATAGTTTGCTAAAAAGTAAATAAAGAGTAAACAAACTGAATCATATAAGTAAAAACTTTTCATGGATAGTACTTTGGAGACATGGAGCTATAAGAATTTGCATAAAAGTTAGCTCACAAAGCAATATCTTCAAAGCAAAAGTGTTTGACCAACACAAAGGAAGATTTAAGTTTCAACATTTGCTTCAACTTTCAACATATTTATCTCATGGATATTGTCAATATAAAGTAGTATAATAAATCAAACTTGCTAATCATATAACAATTTTTGTACCAAATTTGACACTAGTGTTTGCCTGTGGAGATTAGAAAGGAGTAGGAAAACTGACTCAACATAAAAGTAAAAGAAATGCCCTTCGCAGAGGGAAGCAGGGATTAAATCATGTGCTAGAGTTTTTTATGTTTTTTAAAATCATATAGAGAGTAAAAATATATTTTGAGAGGTGTGTGTTAATGGTCAACGAATGGTAGTAGACGATACAGTATTACCCATGCCAACCAGACCTTAGAAGAGCGGCTCCCATGAGGAACGTTATTTCTGCAGCAAGCAGATCATCTCTCTTTCTCTTTGATTTACACATGCAGATGTTTAACTGATTGCTCAGAAACAAAATGTGAAGAGAAGTAGCGGTTAAAGTTTTAAATTAGTTGGGACTGGGCACCCCTTCGCTAGCTCTTTTTGCAAAATTATAGATAAGCAGATGTAACCTGCTAGTCTAGCGTAAAGTCTGTTTGACAAGTGTAATAAAGATTATCTACCACTTCCTCATGAGTTGGTAAACAGTGACATAAAAAGAAGCAGTAACAATTTGAATAGTTTAAAGATAGCACATGACAAAATTATTTGGAGTGGCAGGAAAAATACCACATATAGGTAGGTATGGTGAACACAGATGACATGGATTTTGGCTCAAGTTTTTGGATGCACAAGCATCATTCCCGCTTAGTACAGAGTTTAGCCTAGCAAGATTATTTAAGCAAACACATAACGTCAACTTTTACAACAAGAACTATATGATGAACATATGAGAAAAATTATAAGACTCGACACTGTTTTTCTTGATAACCAAAACATCCTTTTAACCTGAAAATATCTAGACTTTGGAACTAGCAGATATGACAAACCGAATAACTACAATCTTTACGGTAGTTCTTCACTAATGAGCCTTACTTACATGATACACAAGTTTAAACATTACTTACTTGATAACTCAAAACAATTGACAAGTATCAAATTACTCAAGACAAATGATCTACAAGACCGTGTAAGTATTTTCTTTATACCATTACACCTTCACACTCGGGTACGCACGGCCGAGGTATTTGTGTGACCTGCCAAGCGCAGCCCCCGAGTGTTGGGGTCGCACGATGTTTACCCAGAAGGAGTCGAAGTTGGCCCAGGTGAGTTGTAGTCGATGGCGATGCAGAGTCCGCTTAGCGTGAGTCGAAGGCGGATGAAGTTGAAACAGGCCGCAGCGGATGTGCTATGGCGAAGTTGGAGTTGATCGCCGGTCGTCGGACCCGAGTGTGAAGGTCGCGGTTGCCGGACGGAGTCGACGGTGTATTGGGTCGGATTTGTCCACGACGGCCAGTCAAAGCGGCCCACAGCGGATGTACTATGGCCGAGTTGGAGCCGACCACGGCGATGGTCGCGATGGTCGCCCTCTTGATTTTCTTCTTTTGCTCTGACATTCACGTAAATTGCCTTGATTTGCATGCACGATTAGCACTCCGGCCGGAAAATCCATGCACCACAGGAGTTAGCTAGCACTTTGATTTGGTCTTGACGTAGATTGGGGCCAATCAGATCTTGGGGCTTGAACGTGAGAACGCCAAACAGGAGCATGAATTACTTCCTCCAGCTAGCTAGCACCCGATCGAAGCCAAACAGGAGCAGCTGGACCGGACATGCATGCGACGCGGGTGTGCGTGACCTTCTGTAGATTGGATCTTCTGATTTGCGTCTTGCTTCGGTCGGACGTCGCCTCGAACTGACGTCGGCTAGTAGGTTGCCTAGATGCGATCTGGTAGATATGATCAGCCGCGCAGGGACGGCGTCGTTGTTGAGCCCCAGGGCGACGATCCGTGACGACGAGCCGCCGCCCGTTGTTGGTGAAGATCGGAGCCGCCGAAACCGTGAATCCAACGTGCGTTCTTCCCACATACGGCGCCAATTGACGTGGGGTTACCACGGCAAATCCCATCGGTAGGATACATGGTGGCCGCGATGGCGATGGTGGTGGTGAGATGTGATCTCTCTAGGGTTATGGTGTATGTTGTGTCCCGTATCGTTCTAGGGTGCCCCTGACTGACTTTATATATGCAGCCAGGTAGGGTTTACATGAGTCCTAGTAGACTACGTTTTGGAGTACTTTCCTTGTACTGCAAGTTGGGCATCATGGGCCACCGGATGCGTCTTGGCTAGGCTGCACCGGGTATGTCAATGGTGGGGCACCCGAAGGGTATGCCCACGTCATCGTAATGACGTGGATCACACGTTCGTTGGGAGACCCTAAGAGGAAGGTATGAAGCAGTGTAGCAGCAGTTTCCCTCAGTATGAAACCAAGGTTTAATCGAACCAGTAGGAGCAAGAAATCACTTCTGAAGGTTGTCAGTGGCGCGCTGACGTGGAACCTGCACACAACACAATCAAACTACTTTGCCCCAACGAAACAGTGAGGTTGTCAATCTCACCGGCTTGCTGAAAACAAAGGATTAAACGTATGGTGTGGAAAACAGTAGTAAATTGCAGAGAATGAAAAGGAACAATGTTTGCAGTTGGTTGTATTATCAGTGTAAAAGAATGGACCGGGGTCCACAGTTCACTAGTGGTGTCTCTCCATAAAAGATAACTAACATGCTGGGTGAACAAATTACAGCTGGGCAATTGACAAAATATTGAGCGCATGACAATGCATATATATGACATGATGATTACTATGATATTCATGTGGGCATTACGACAAAATACATAGACCGTTATCCAACAGCGTCTATGACTAATAATCCACCGCCAGGTTGTCATCCGAGTTCCCCGTTGGTATTAAGTTGCAAGCAACGGATAATTGCATTAAGTAATGTGCGTAATGTAAACAAATGCATTAGACCTAACGGCGCACCCTTAAGCTAAGCATCGGTTATTTTATCCCTAGTGGCAACAGCACATCCACAATCTTAGAAGTTATTGTCACTCTCCCAGATTACCGGAGGCATGAACCCACTATCTAGCATAAATACTCACTCTTGGAGTTACAAGCATCTACTTGGCCAAAGCATCTACTAGTAACGGAAAGCATGCAAGATCATAAATAACATATAAGATAGATTGATAATCAACTTGACATAGTATTCAATATTCATCGGATCCCAGCAAACACAACATGTAGCATTACAATAAGATGATCTTGATCATGATAGGCAGCTCACAAGATCTAAACATGATAGCATAAAGTGGAGAGACAACCATCTAGCTACTGCCATGGACCCGTAGTCCAAGGATGAACTACTCACGCATCACTCCGGAGGCAGGCATGGTGATGTAGAGCCCTCCGGTGATGATTCCCCTCTCCGGCAGGGTGCCGGGAAGAGCTTCTGAACCCTCCCGAGCTAGGGTTGACGGCGGCGGCGTCTCTGGAACTTTTCGTGGATAATGGCTCGGGTATTTAGGGTTTTCGCGTCGGGAGAATAAATAGGCGAAAGGGCGGCGGCTGGAGACGCACGTGGGCCCACACCACCCCACGGCGCGGCAGGGGGCCCGCGCGGCCCCATGGTGTGGCTGCCGTGGCTCCCCTCCGTCTCTCCTTTGGACTCCGTGTACGTGTTGGAAAAATAGGAGGTTCTGTCCAAGTTTCGTCCAATTCCGAGAATATTTCCAGACTAGCTTTTCTGGAATACAAAAACAGCAGAAAACAGGAACTGGCACTGTGGCATCTTGTTAATAGGTTAGTCCCAGAAAATGCATAAAAATGCTATGAAGTGTATATAAAACATGTAACAATTGGTATAATATCAACATGGAACATCAGAAATTATAGATACGTTTGAGACGTATCAAGCATCCCCAAGCTTAGTTCTACTCGTCCTCGAGTAGGTAAAACGATAAAAACAAAATAATTTCTGAGGTGACATGCTACAATCATAATCTTGATCAAATAGTATTGTAAAGCACATGTTATGAATGAAGTGATCCAGGTCAATGGTCTATAGTTTGCTAGCAAGTAGATAATGAGCAAACAACTGAATCATATAAGCAAAAACTTTTCATGAATAGTACTTTCGAGACAAGCATCAAAGAGTTTTGCATAAGAGTTAACTCATAAAGCAATAGATTCTAAGTAAAAGGTATTTAACCAACACAAAGGAAGATTTAAGTTTCAGCAATTGCTTTCAACTTTCAACATATATATCTCATGGATATTTGTCAACACAAAGCAATATAATAAGTGCAATATACAAGCATATAAAAATTGTTGCACCAAAGTTGACACTAGTGTTTGCTTCTAAGATAGAAAGAAGTAGGAAAACTGACTCAACATAAAAGTAAAAGAAAGGCCCTTCGCAGAGGGAAGCAGGGATTAAATCATGTGCTAGAGCTTTTTAAGTTTTTGAAATCATATAGAGAGTAAAAATAAGTTTTGAGAGGTGTTTGTTAATTGTCAACGAATCAGAAAATGGAAAGTACAATATGACCCCTGCCAACCAGACTTTTAAGAGCGGCTCCCATGAAGGACGTTATTTCTACCAGCAAGGCAGATCATCCCTCTTTCTCTTTTGTTTACACATGCAGATATTTCACTGTTTGTCATTGCTTGACTGATAAATCAGGGCAAAAATGTGAAGAGAATTAAGCGGTTAAAGTTGTAATTAATTGGGACTGGGCACCCCATTTGCCAGCTCTTTTTGCAAAATTAATGGATAAGCGGATGTATATGCCGCTAGTCCGGTGGTAAAGTCTGTTTGACAGTTGACATAAAGACATCCACCCCGTCCTCATGAGCTTGGTAAACATTGACACAAAATAGGAGTAATAATTTTGAATAGTTTAAAGGTAGCACATGAAAAATTTACTTGGAATGGCAAGGAAATACCACATATAGGTAGTTATGGTGGACACAGATGGCATGGATTTTGGCTCAAGGTTTTGGATGCACGAGAAGCATTCCCTCTCAGTACAGAGTTTAGGCTAGCAAGGTTATTTGAAGCAAACACAGGATATCAACCGACACAGCAAGACTTATATGAAAACATATTGCAAGCATTATAAGACTCTACACTGTCTTCCTTGTTAACCAAACCCTTTTACTAGAAAATATCTAGACCTTAGAGATACCAATCATGCAAACCAAATTTCAACGAGCTTTACGGTAGTTCTTCATTAATAGGTTTTAACTACATGATACAAAAGCTTAAACATGAACTACTT
The DNA here is from genome assembly GCA_947311845.1 of Poa pratensis. Classification (NCBI taxonomy): domain Eukaryota; kingdom Viridiplantae; phylum Streptophyta; class Magnoliopsida; order Poales; family Poaceae; genus Poa; species Poa pratensis. The sequence goes on along the minus strand of CAMZMU010000069.1, from coordinate 2,863,351 downwards.
GATAACTCAAAACAATTGACAAGTATCAAATTATCCAATACAGTGATCTACAAGAATATGTAAGCTTTTTCCATTATACCATCTACCACATGCAACATTTTCTGTTCCAACCAAACACCAATCAATTTATTTCAACATAAACTCTCCAAACAATTATAAGTGAAGCAAGAGAGTACTTTCTTTAAAAGAACTAACAGCTCTGAATAAGAGATGCATGCAAAACAGGAGCTAAAAGCATAGCAATAGCTAGATAAGAATACTCAACAAGTATAAGTGAAGAATAGGAGTATTCATATGAAAAAGCGGAGCGTGTCTCTCTCCCAATCAAGAATGCTGGGTCCAATCAAGTTGACCATAAGAAAAATAAAATACTGAAAATAAAAGCACACAGACGCTCCAAGTAAAGCACATATGATGTGAAAGAATTAAAATATAGTTTCACTAGAGATGACCTGATAAGTTGCTGATGAAGAAGGGGATGCCTTGGGCATCCCCAAGCTTAGACGCTTGAGTCTTCTTGAAATATGCTGGGGTGATCCATGGGAGCATCCCCAAGCTTAAGCTCTTCACTCTTCTTGATCACATTATATCATCCTTCTCTCTTGACCCTTGAAAACTTCCGCCACACCAAACTCAAGTAATTCTCATTAGAGGGTTAGTGCACAATCAAAAACTCACATGTTCTATAAGGACACAAACATGACCGTTACTTTTAACATTAACTACTGCCACTGATGTTATGTGAAGCTCTTCACCCTAAAAAAGAATTCCACTCAACACTAGTAAAAGAGAGAATGCGAAAAATAAAAGACAGAATCTGTCTAAACAGAACAGTCCGTAAAGACGAATTTTTTCGAGGCACTTACGTTGCTCAGATCGAAAAACTTTAAACTAACGAAAGATGCGTACATATCTGAGGATCACGCACAAAAATTTGCAGATTTAAATAATTTTTCTGTGATTTTACAGAATAAAACGGTGAACAGCAGAAATCTGTTCCTGCGCAGAAATCCAAATCTAGCATCATCTTCCTATTAGAGGCAATACTTGGCACAACAATGCGATAAAATAAAGATACAAAGGAATTGTTACAGAAGTAAACAACTCCTTGACTCAAAAAGAAAAGAAAAATTGCAGAAATAAAATAATGGGTTGTCTCCCATAAGCGCTTTTCTTTAATGCCTTTTAGCTAGGCTTGATAGTTTTAATGATGCTCACATAAAAATAGAAAATGAAGCAAAAGGAGCATCAAGAAGAAAATTCGAAACAAATTTAAGTCTACCCCACTTCCTATGCATAGGAATCTTGTATACAAATAAATTCATAAAGAACAAAGTGACAAGCATAGGAAGATAAAACAAGAGCAACTTCAAAACTTTCAGCATGAGAGGTGTTTTAGTAACATGACAATTTATAAAACCATATTTGCTCTCTCATAATAATTTTCAGTAGCATCATGAACAAACTCAACAATATAACTATCACATAAAGCATGCTTTTCATGATCTACAAACACATAATTTTTATCAAGCTCAAAAAGTGGGTCATTAAACCCACTTTTAACAATTTTATAACAAGATGATTGATCACTCTCAAAAGATATGGGACTCATAGCTAAGGTCAAGACCTTTTCAACCCCATTTTCATTAGTAGTACAATTAATATTATCAAGCAATATAGGACCATCATCTAGAGCTTTATCATAAACTTTTTCTAAACAAACCTCCTTATTACCATGCATTTCGATATCAGGCACAAATAAAGGATTATCATAAGATTTATCAAAATAGCATGGATTATCATAAATAACAGTAGCATAATCATTTCACAAGTTTCATTCATAGGGAATACTTCAAGAGAATCCGCAGGAACATAAATTAATCCTCCTTCGATAAGCATGGAGGGGATCAAATAATGTAAGAGTTAAAGAGTTACTCTCATTAGAAGGTAGGCGTGGGTAGCAATCCATTCTTCCTCCTTTTGTTCATCACTCTCCTCCTCTTTTTCATCCAATGAGATTTCAGTTTCAGCAATTTCTTCTTCCACATGTTTCTGCAAGGCAACGGTTTCTTCTTTTTGAGGATGTCTTTTCTCAAGAAATTCAGTAATATAAGGATTATCATTATAATACTCAAGGCAATATCCAAGCATAGCAAAAGTATCAGATCTATAAGGAGCTTCATCTCGATTTCTAAGCAAAGCTGTAATTTCATAAGCTCCCGTAAATACAAAAAATTCTTCAATTCGCTCAAGGTTGTCAAAGTCATAACATCCTCTAGTATAAGAAGCCAAAGTTTCATTATCATTATAATCACATTGGAAAGGGAGGTGTTTACACTTCCTATAGCAACGAGATTCATTAAAGCACCAAGATTCATCATATATAGAACACAAGTCTTTAGCAAAATTATTCAGTTTAATTACTTGTAGTGATAGACGCTTCCCTTTTTCAGACCAGTGGTGTTCATTTAATTTATCTAGTTTATCCTTAGTGAGTCATCCTGACAAATAAGATCTAGTTTCCCAGAAAATAGGCATGGCAACAGTTTTTTTAGATTTTCAGTTTTTAAATTTTTATGAATTTTTGGGTATATAAGAAAAAGAAATCTAAACAAAAATAAACTAGACAAAAGTAAACTAGGATAAAATAAACTAAACAAAAGTAAACTAAGCAAAATAATACTAGACAAAAGTAAACTAGACAAGACAAAAATAAACTAAGTAAGACAATAACAAAGTAAAGAGATTGGAAGCGTGAAACTTCCCTTGCAGAAATCCTCTTGCTCCCCGGCAACGGCGCCAAAAAAAGTTGCTTGATGATGTGGATCACACGTTCGTTGGGAGACCCCAAGAGGAAGGTATGAAGCAGTGTAGCAGCAGTTTCCCTCAGTATGAAACCAAGGTTTAATCGAACCAGTAGGAGCAAGAAATCACTTCTGAAGGTTGTCAGTGGCGCGCTGACGTGGAACCTGCACACAACACAATCAAACTATTTTGCCCCAACGAAACAGTGAGGTTGTCAATCTCACCGGCTTGTTGAAAACAAAGGATTAAACGTATGGTGTGGAAAACAGTAGTAAATTGCAGAGAATAAAAAGGAACAATGTTTGCAGTTGGTTGTATTATCAGTGTAAAAGAATGGACCGGGGTCCACAGTTCACTAGTGGTGTCTCTCCATAAAAGATAACTAACATGCTGGGTAAACAAATTACAGCTGGGCAATTAAGAAATATTGAGCGCATGACAATGCATATATATGACATGATGATTACTATGATATTCCTGTGGGCATTATGACAAAATACATAGACTGTTATCCAACATCGTCTATGACTAATAATCCACCTCCAGTTGTCATCCGAGTTCCCCGTTGGTATTAAGTTGCAAGCAACGGATACTCGCATTAAGTAATGTGCGTAATGTAAACAAATGCATTAGACCTAACGGCGCACCCGTAAGCTAAGCATCGGTTATTTTATCCCTAGTGGCAACATCACATCCACAATCTTAGAAGTTGTTGTCACTCTCCCAGATTACCGGAGTCATGAACCCACTATCTAGCATAAATACTCACTCTTGGAGTTACAAGCATCTACTTGACCAAAGCATCTACTAGTAACGGAAAACATGCAAGATCATAAATAACATATAAGATAGATTGATAATCAACTTGACATAGTATTCAATATTCATCGGATCTCAGCAAATACAACATGTAGCATTATAATAAGATGATCTTGATCATGATACTATGATAGGCAGCTCAGAAGATCTAAATATGATAGCATAAAGTGGAGAGACAACCATCTAGCTACTGCTATGGACCCGTAGTCCAAGGATGAACTACTCACGCATCACTCCGGAGGCAGGCATGGTGATGTAGAGCCCTCCGGTGATGATTCCCCTCTCCGGCAGGGTGCCAGGAATAGCTTCTGAACCCTCCCGAGGTAGGGTTGACGGCGGCGGCGTCTTTGGAACTTTTCGTGGATAATGGCTCGGGTATTTAGGGTTTTCGGGTCGGGATGAATAAATAGGCGAAAGGGCGGCGGCTGGAGACGCCCGTGGGGCCCACACCACCCCACGGCGCGGCAGGGGGCCCCGCACGACCCCATGGTGTGGCTGCCTCGTGGCCCCCCTCCGTCTCTCCTTTGAACTCCGTATACGTGTTGGAAAAATAGGAGGTTCTGTCCAAGTTTCGTCCAATTCCGAGAATATTTCCAGACTAGCTTTTCTGGAATACAAAAACAACAGAAAACAGGAACTGACACTATGTCATCTTGTTAATAGGTTAGTCCCAGAAAATGCATAAAAATGCTATGAAGTGTATATAAAACATGTAACAATTGGTATAATATCAACATGGAACATCAGAAATTATAGATACGTTTGACACGTATTAATCGGCCGTTCCCCTTGCCGCATTAAATGTCCTAATTATGAATGATTGGGCATAGTTTTTTTTTCACATTTTAAACAGGTCATCCATTAACCACGGTGCACAGCTAAATCGCTGGCAACCACATCAGACAAGAAATCAGGGACAAAGCCCTCCCAGCCCGAACACTCGACATCGGGCTGTGTTGGGCAAGATTGGGCATAGTTTTGAATTGTGTGGATTGGCAGATGTCGTTACCAGCTATGTTGTTTCCATTTTGGGTAGTTTTACTCTATAGTCTAAAGTCTAAGGTCGTTACCAGAGCTTTACAATAGTTAAGCCTATTGATATTGAAGCAGCTGTGGAGCGCGAGCCGAAAAACTAAGACCTGACCAACGTTTAGAACACACAATAGTTAAGCCTGACCTCGTAAGATGTAATCACCATGAGGAGACGATCAATCACTTATTCTTCGATTGCAAATTCGCCTGATCAATATTGTCAATCATCCAAATAATTTCTAATTTGTATCCACCACCTAGTGTAGAAAAGACGTTTTGGCAACTGGCTACATGGTATTGATCATATTTAAGACTCTTATTAGGCTGGGAGCGCTTTCCGTTATTTGGTTGTTTTGGCTATGTAGAAATGACAAGGTTTTTTAATAATATTTTTTTTCTCGTATGCAGTTCATCTACCGATGTACAAGTTTACTCCCTTCATGATCACTGCTACAATGCATGGAGTATCAAGACCTGTTAGCTCTTATCTCGTATACGGCGAGAGATATTTTTATAAAATATGGGTGGCCGTGTAATTTACGAATTCTTCTTCCATTGATTTAGGTGATCTACAGTTCAATTGTGATCACTTGTTTTCGCCTTTTATATTATTTGCTATTTCAGACTATTTTTCGTATGTGTGCATCTTTTTAGCAATAAAAAGCGCCCTTTATAAAAAAATGGCCAGAGTATCTAAATTAATTGGTCCGTCTACTGGCCAAATGCAGTTGAAAGGAGAGGAGATTTGTTACTCCCGAGCACCGGTGATCCCGGTAGTTTAAACAAAAACACTATTTATGAGTTATAAAAAAAATCACGGATGTAGCCAATTATGTATCCCACAAACGTGTAAAAAATCAACTACACATACGTTGTACTTTGGTCTAAACGAAAATGATAAAATTAGAGATTTGAAAATAAACATATTTAGATCCACACTTTTGTCCTTTTCGTGTAGCCCAACTATAACATATTTGAAGTTGATTTTTTTGCACGCTCGTGGGATATCATTAACTACATCCATGAGTTTGTTCCGATTTTTTTGAAACTCATAAATAGTGTTTTCGAATTTTTTAAACCACCAGCACTGGTGCTCGGAGCAAAAAGACACTTTCTAAGTTGAAAGATCATTTTTCATTTCAGAAAGACTGGGCCTGGCTGAGGAATATCACGATTCACGAGACTGGGAACAGTAAGCACACCATGATTGCCAAAGCCCAAAACCATAACCTAAAGACGGGAGGCTGGACCTTTCACAAGGTCGGCCACCTAAAGAATCGCATGTTCAGTTCCTACTTCCAGGTGCTGTTAGGCTTAATGTTTCGTATTGGTTTTGATGGGTACAAAAATATGCTGGTCCTAAAATTATAGACTAATTGTAGGAAACAAAGTTCACATGGTGAGACCATATTTCTATTTGAAAATCTAAACTAATTCTGTTATGGCGTTCCTACACAAATTATTAAATTTGGTTGTAAAGCGTGGCGATCCTACATACATCTGCCCCCTTTGACCCCACACCACATGGCCATATTTAAATTAAGGCGCATATTTTTTTAGTCAGAAGTCAACATAGCGTAACTTTATCCAATTTTATAGATAAAGTATGATCATTTATAAAATTTAATCAACTTACAACGAAAATATATTCTATTCTGAGTCTATTGATATTGACTAGCAAAAATACCCGTGCGTTGCTACGGTGACCATCTTTATCTGACTCCACATTTGATCCCACATTGGACGAGCCACTATGAGGAATCGAAGCCAATTGAGCCCTCCCATTGACATGCCCCCCCCCCCCCCCCCCCCCCCCCCCCCCCGCGCCCTCACCGCCACAGGGCGTGGGCGTCGTCACGGTGGAGGCTTGTGCGCCGATGAAGTCATCGCGTACGGTTATTGGCGCCTTAGGCGTGTAACTCGGCACTTTCGCGGCTGCCAGCCGGCTGAAAATAAGGGCATCCCAACAGCACCAACATTGTGGGCCCTTTTTTGGTGTGCAAATAGTTCTGACACTTAATAACTTTGACACCAATAAATTTGACAGATATAGAAATTTAATTTATCAATAATGATACAAATTTCACACATAATTTATCAATCTATCAGGCATAATTTATCAATCTTATTTTAAACATACACAAGCATCATCAGAGCACACACAATCACCGGAAAATACAAAGACCACTCTATTCGGGAGTGAATACACAGACGCTGCGGCCCAGGACAACATCACAGCAAGCTACAGCTAGCAGAGCACCACACTGCATCACCAGCATCGAGCAGAGCAAACATCAAGGTCCATCCAGCACGCGCCACCAAACAAACAAAAGAAAAATTGCAAGATCGTGGTCATGCTCGGCAAGTACCTTAGTGGCAACGAGGCGGCGGTTCCTTGAGGATTGTGTCGACGGGGGTGCAGAGGTCGTCACAGAACCAGTCGGAGCAGGAGCTTCAGGCCAAGGACACGTGAGCCTGCACCGGAGACCGGACGCTCGTGGCGCTCCCGCATCCATACTCGTCGGCGACAATCTAGCCGGCGGCGGCGTACTGGAGCCATGGCGCCGCCACGGCACGCCCGATATGGCCATATCACCTCAGAAGCTCGCCAGGAAGCACGCGGTTTCCGGCGAGCTGGGGCCTAGGGCTTGCCCGACGTGGCCGCGTTTCTCTGTCCCTTCCTCCGTGGATCATGTTGCCGCAAGGCGCAAGCCCGGCGACATCCCTGCCTTTAGGCGTTCGGTCTTGCAGCTGCCGCATAAGGCACACATCAGAAAAACCAGACAGGGATTTCGACTTCGCGTTTAGGCCCGCCACTTCTGCCGCTCAATTGCGTTTGGAGCCACGCTGGGAGAAGTTCTCGTGGGGGCATCGTCGCGACTCGCAAGGTTGCTTTCCGAGGACTGCATCGCCTGGTCCTGTCACGGGGAACTTCCGCGAGGGCGAGCACCTCACCGGAACTGACCGCCATCCTGCTGGGCCTCCCCGACCAGCACGTGAAGATCGCGAGGGGGAGGGTGAGCAACTGCTCGCTCCTCTGGGTTCCTCGCACAGTCGCCGGTCGGCTGCTACACGTCGGCGTTGAGCGAAGATGCCAGACTTCCTTGCTGCGGCGAAGCACCTGTTCCTGCCGTCGTCAGGACTCAGGCGTGCGAGAGGAGCGGCAGCTACGAAAGAAGTCGACGAAGGAAACGAGACACGGACGGAACAAACGAACCGGTACAACTTATGGACGTCACGGTGGGTAATTTTTTCCAATTTTGTGGGCAATTTGGATGGCGTACCACAAGAAGCCATCCTTCCTTTATTATTAGGTATAGATTTGGTATTCAAAATGTTCATATTTTTATCCATAAGATCGATCAAAATTAGACTATATTGATTTTTCACTAAAAATATACGTCTTACCTTAATAACGGAGTGGAGGTAGTATATATACACAGGTGTAGTTCTAAGCAGCCTTACCGGCAGTCGCGATTGTGTAGCATCCATTGGCGCATGCCTGGATGATGGTGTTCTCCTGCCGGGTGAAGGGTCGGGACGTGATGCCGAGTTGGTGGAGCGCATGCGTCCAACCACGAAGCGCAAGGAAGGAGACCAAGGCGGAGGAGACATTGAGTGTGGGAACGAGACCCGTGGTAAGGACAAGCTTCACGACGATTACTGTGTAGACGATGCCGATGTCCAACTCCATGTCGCCCTCCGTCGGCCCTTTCTCGATCTCCCGCGCCACCTGACTGCGATCAGCAGCCGCCTCCATGGGCTCCTTAGTTTCTAGCTAGCCTACAATGTATGGTAGCTAGAGCGGCGAGGTACCTTGGCCAGTTCTTGGGATTATATAGCTAGAAAAGCACCAGGGAAAATATCAACTCCGCGGTCATGTTCCTGTGTCCTTAAATAGATTATACAGCTGGTGTAATCGGTTGGCCTCATAATGTGCACATGAGAACTCGGTAGCGGGTCAACTCGTGTACTCTACTCTTTGAGATGGTACTTTCGCCAATAGAAAAAATGTTACCCCTCACATACAAATTATTATGGGTTACAGTAATATATTCAATCAAGAAATGTGAACGTGATACTTTAGATATCTGTTAGGGTTAGTCTTTACAAATTTACAAATGTTTGACCCGTAAATTCTTGAAGAAAAACTTTATTTTTATATCCGAGGTAGTACCTAATGAGCGGGAGACTTATTTAGGTGATTTGTTGAGGGAGAGAGACGACTATTAGTAGCGGCACTTTTCTTGCCGTCCATCGTATGGAAGTGTGGATTACTGAATATGGACAAAACTAACACTCACTGAAGTACAGATATATATTTTTAGGAGACGGCTAATTGGGTCAACCCATAACTAGTCGCGTCCTATTGTATTTGCAATTCTAATCCATGTGTAACTTTTAGGTGGACGAAGCAAGATGCAACCAATAGTCGGTCGATCGAGCTCTTACTTAATTCTTTATCAATCGAGAATTCACAAAACCGATAGTTTTATAAGTTGTTGTAAGGAAACGCGCGACCGGATTAATTGCGAACATGCAGATCGATTAGAGATGCATGGAGACCGGGGTGAAGGGACAAGGCGACGGGTAATGTTTTATCGGTCGTGGCGGACACAACGAAACCATCTTCGTGCACCTTACCCGTTCTGGCAGCACGTTCATCTTGACACCTAATAGTAGACTAATGTAAACAAATGGGATAATAGTAGGTCGTACTTAGAAGTACATGATCAGCTAATTAGTACTACACCGGTAGCAACAAGCAGTACAATTACTCATGGAACGTACAGTATCCTATAGCAAATTTCAATTATATTTATAAATTTACATTTCATATACACCCTGTATTTGGACTGGTTGAGGATGGAGGTGCTAAATCAAAAAAGGCGGATCACACACTTTGTTACAGGTGTAGTTTGATTGGGCACTTTGCAACAGAATGCAAGGCGGTTCTATGCATCTACTGTGATTCGGCTTTGCATGTTGACGCTAAGTGTCCGCTATTGGGATGCCTAAGTAGCCCTGAGATTAAAATTCGAAACTCGAGAGTTAAATGAGTAGCTCGCAACTCAACCTAGTTTGGCTCGAAATCGTTGTCAAAGTTTTCGTTTTTGACGGTAAACGAGTTCGAGTTAAACGAGCCAAGTTACCGAGTACTCATTTAGCTTGTTTAACTCGTTAAACAGAGTCACCAACTGACATTCTTATCTATTTGAACAATTGTTCATTTTTATAGTAGTTTATCGACTACAAATTACTTGATTGTGTCATATGTCATTCATTATTGTGATGATTGCATCATACATGCACAAATAATAAGAAAAAATGTATATATAAGCTAAATATTGCCAGATGACAGTTTACCAAGTTTCAGTTTGGACTCGTTAGTTAAACGAGTCGAGCCGAGCTAACTCGTTAGTTGAACGAGTTTTAACTGAGTCGAGCTGGCTTGGCTCGACTCGAATTCCAGGCCTATGCTTAAGCCTACGGCTGTGCTATACGGCATTTGCCTTGAGAGCTTGATGCTAGGCGGCACTTTTAAGAATGACTCTGAAAATAATTAGTGGCATTATCATTTGGAAAATGTTAGTTCCTTTTTGGTTCATTTTTTAACTAGAGAGAGTATAAGCCCTAATAATGATCCTCTTGGATCTCTAAGGATCCGAGTGGCAGATGTGTCCGGATAACACCATTTCCGCCTCACGTATAGGTTGAATATGAGGTTGTCGGACTGTCCGGACGTTTAAGCTAGGTATGTTTTCTATGTGGGTCGTGTCCGACATGTTTGGCTGGGTGTAGGCTAATCAGGCAAGTTGGAATACAAAATCCTGCATTTGTATACAAGCTATTCCCTCTTAAGCTATGTCGGTATTCCAAATCCCAAATTGGATTGTGCAAGTCTATCATTGATGAAATATCTGGATTTTGGTGGCGCGATGATGAAACAAGGAAGATAATGCATTGGTTTGCATGGTGGAAAATGTGTAGACCAAAGGAGAAGGGAGATTTGGGTTTTAGAGACCTTCACAAATTTAATCTTGATATGTTAGCAAAGCAGCGTTGGCACCTAATAGATTCCTTATGTGCACGTGTTCTTGGCGCAAAATATTTTCTGGATGGGATATATTGAAGGCAGGACCAAAAAATGGATCATCGTACACATGGCAAAGCATTTTGGCTGGAATACATACTTTTAAACGGAGTAAATAGCACCCGCGGTTACTGAACTCGTCGCTCGGGTGCACTTAAGTCACTCAACTCCAGATTCTTGTGAACCCGTCACTGAAGTCGACAATCGTGTGCACGCGTGGTCACTCGGCCGTTTGTTGACCGGTTTTTGACCAGAATCGACACGTGCGTCTCACGTGTAGATGCCGCGGGCTGTAAATCTTGCAAATAAACCCTCGTCTTTCTTTCTTTCTTTCTTTCAGATCGGTCCAGTTGGATATTTTCGCGATGGAGGATCCGAGCAGGTAAATAAAGAGTTTAAATCACCAAAATTCAACAAAAATTCAACAAATCACAGGGAGTGGCCGAGCAGGTAAATAAAGAGTTTAACATATAGTCTAGTGCATGATCCAAAATAAACAGGCATCGTAGTTCCAGCTACTTAGTACATGGTCCAAAATATTGAGGCCACATAATGCCAGCTACTTAGTACATGATCGACAGTACATAAACACTAGAAATGGCATGGTATCTAGCCCAAATCTGCTGGAGCTCCTTGTGAATTCGGGCACTCTTCTTGGACCTGATTTGCTTTCTTCTTTGGACCAAACAGTAACCACGCGAGTCTTCCTTGATCATCTTCTGTACTGGTGCTTGTTGCTCCTCTTCCTGCTGCTCCTCCCGTACTGCCTCTTCCTCTGCCTATGCCTCTTCCTGCTGTACTGGTGCTTGCTGCGCCTCTTCCTGCTGCACCTCCCCTACTGCCGCTTCCTCTTGCTCTTGGTGCTGTGCCAATTGCTCTGCCAGATGAGTTCACAAGTGGGCCCCTTGCAGCTGGTATGTGTGCTCTATGTTCAGCAACAAAAGCACTCTCCTCTGGCACATGGTCAACAAACTGAACTGAACCCTTTTTGCAGGCACCTATTTTACAAAAAACACATAGTGAGATAATTGACTTAAAAACTGTAATAGAAAGCATTTCACAAGTAATAGAAAGCATTTCCAATTACCTCATGTCCTAATATGTGTACCATGCTATCCTTTTGATGTTCAGGGTCCAGTTGAGGAGGAATTGGTTGGTACTAATGTGCTATGGTCAGAAAAGCAACACCTCAGGTAGCTCACGGCAGCCGGCATAGGAAATATGATCAGCTTCCTGTGGCTGCTTTTCTTTCCCGTGATCCAAGAAAATAACAAGAACTTTGCTTTCCACAGAAGCTGCGGCCATTTTGTCAACGTGATGGGCAAAAGTAATTTCAACCAGCTGGTCAATTGATTTCCCAGGTGCACACCAGAACACAAGATGTAAACTAGTAGCATATCCTAACTGACTAATCATGTAGTCTATGATAGCATTGCAGAAGCTTTTCCAGTCCAAATTATCGAACCAGGCAACTTTCTCATCCAAATATCGAACATTCAGTCCAGAACCTACGAAAATCCTCCATGATGAATTTCAAGACTGAACTTTGTTGAATCAATACCTACATTCAAAATTCAGACATATTCAGAACCGACGGCATTGTAGTTTCAAAACTTGACAATAAAACCTAGTTCAAATTAACACCTAACAACTAAGCACACACCTATGTGAACCAACATTTCAAATTCCTACATAGAGAGCACACCACAATCAACTCCCCACGCACGCACCACGCCAGAGAGCACACCACACCACCCACGCACAGGTACGCACACGCACACAGGACACAGGGACGCACACACCCACGCACGCACACAGCACACGGAGCACACCACGCACGCGCAAACGCGCTCTGCTCTCTCTCCCGCAGACTCAATCCCATCCGACGCCGGCACGCCGCCGCCGCACCCCTGCTCTGCTCTCTTCCCATCTCCAGCTCGCAGATGTGCTCTACCGCCGCCGCCACGCATCAGGAAAATCCGACGGCGGCAGGAACCCTAGATCTACGGGTGTGGAGGGAAAAGGAACATACCGTGGACAGGGGTCTCGAGCGGCTCGAGCCTAATCACAGGAAAATCGCCGTTCCGCACCATCTGCACTGATGGCGGGGCCGCCGAGCTCGCCTTTGCCGCACCGCCGTCGGGTGCCTCCACCGCCTCCGCCTCCTCCATCGCGAGGAAAAGGAAAGGCCCGCACGAAAATATCCAACTAGACTGATCTGAAAGAAAAAAAAGAAAGATGAGGGTTTATTTGCAAGATTTACGGCCCGCGGCATCTACACGTGAGACGCACGTGTCGATTCTGGTCAAAAACCGGTCAACAAATGGCCGAGTGACCACGCGTGCACACGATTGTCGACTTCAGTGACGGGTTCACAAGAATCTGGAGTTGAGTGACTTAAGTGCACCCGAGCGACGAGTTCAGTGACCGCGGGTGCTATTTACTCCTTTTAAACGTGGATGCATCTGGACAGTTGGCACGGGCTCACAGATTAACATTTGACAGTATCCATGGATTCTGTCCAGTAGCTCGAGGAAGGTGATCACGCCCAGAAGGGGACACAATGTTAACCTGAGTGGAGGAGCTAATGATCGTGACACTGTGCAATGGGATAAAGAGCTGATTCGTGATATCTTCTCGGCACTAGATGTATAACGAATGTTGCAAATACTACGGAATGTTGAGCTGCTGCCTGCTGGAAGACTTTCTGGACTGGCACTATACAAGGTCAGGTACCTTCTCGGTTCGTTCATCTTACCATATTGAATGGGATCACCGGTTTGGTAGACGGCCGGCCCGAGTGGATGGACAAGGGAGTAGTCATTTAAATCCAACTTGGAAGGATATTTGGAAATTAAGAGCCCTGTCAAGGTGAATTTTTTGTCTAGAAAGTACTTCATGGAACCATGCCATGTCTTGAGGTTTAGCAAATAGGCATATCTCTAAATGAGTCCAATGTCCTCTTTGCTCGGTTGGATTTGAAGATATTCAACACTATCAATATCTTGACCAAGATTTAAGAAATTCTTGAAAGAATTAGGGGCTTTGAGATGAAGTGAGCAAAACTATTGCGGTTGACAGGTCTGGTTCAACAACTATGGAGCACATATTATTTTGTTCGCCGAATAGACTTATTGATAATTTTCTAAGAATCCCATAACCGACGGGCGGTGGCAGTGTGGTATATATGGCGGCGACAAAGGCAGCTCGTCAGGGATGAGGCAATCAATCCAATTGGTCACACGGCTATAATTGCAGTAAATTTTATGCGTGCAAAATCCCCAAGTGAGCAGACCAGGAAACATGAAGTCATGTGGAAGAAACCATTTTTAGGTTCAATAAAGATCAATGTGACACATCGGTTCCACGAGGACGATTTAGCATGAGCCTCGGGTGCAATGACCACGAACGATTGTGGTCGCCTCTGATGCCGAATCAGGGAAGCAAATGCAGTGAGGAATGGACTATCTCTAACGCATCATCTGAGATGTCGTAGAGTTATTTTGGAGTCAGATTGTGATGCTATGACCCAGCCATGATTCGAATTACTTTGGTACTAATCGAGGTATCTATGAAGAATTTCACTAGTTGAGCCGAGATTTAGGAAGTCTCACTTTTCAGTCCTCTAATAGAGAAGCAAATGCAGTAACCGATTGTAGATCTTCTTCAGTTTGGGAAGGAGATTTTTTCGATAGAGTTTGGGAAGGAGATGCCCTTCGCTTTATTTCATCTCTACTTGTAATCTACTTATAAATGATATGACTGTTATCTGATGAATAAAGCCGTAAGTTAAGTTGTTTAAAAAATAAACCCGAGGAGGCTACTGAGGCAAGTTGGAACACAAAATTCCTGCATTTGTATATTATAACTCGATCCTAATCGATTTGTTCTTTCTTCAGACTTAGGCCAATCCGTTGTTCCTGTCGACATCTGTTACATTTGAAATAAGCTAGAGCGTGGCGTGTCGCCTTGACAGCCACGGCTTTCCCTCCCTAATCGCAACAGTCGAGACTAAACTAATCTTTCTTCCGCTCCCTTTCGCCTTCAATTCGCCCCGATTCCCTCTCTCCCTCGCCGGAAAGCCAAATCCGAACACCTCCACTCCATGGAATCTGCACTTCTCTGGCCGCCTCCCGCAGCCGGGAGTGCTAGGTCATGGGGGCGCACCTGGCCGGCCGCCGACGCCGAGGGTTTGAGGTGAGTGGAACTTTGCAGGCTCGCGGAACCTAATTAAGGGAATTTTCGGTATCTACCAGATCTCGCCCGTTGTCTTCTCAATCGTGCACGCGAGGCGCGTCCGTCGACGCGTAGGTGTAAGCAGATGGAGCGGATTTGAATGTAGTAGCTGGATGGGCGTGTAGGATCTAGCTTCTGGGTGCAGATATTCTTTTTTTTTGAGGAAAGGATCTGATCAATATATAAGGCAGCTCAGTACACTTTACATAAAGGTCCAAAAGAAACCAGAAATTACAAACGGACCCAGGAAAAGTGCAGAGAGCACCCCAAGCCACCGATGAAGATCACGATCAGACCCAACGCCGCGCCCAAAGCTCCTAGGCGACGGCGGAGACGTCGTACCACCGACCAACGGGAAGAAGGCACCACCACGCTTTGTAGACGGCCGCAAGAGCCATCCGCCGTCGTGCGACGGAATCTCGACTCGTTGAACGCGCACGGCCACATCGCCATCTCCCCGCCTCCGCCGAACCTCCAGCCGTCTCGCCATCGCCAAGGACCACCATCACCAGCAACCGGTCACCAACAGGCTCAACTCTCCTCGCCACCGAGGCCGGCCGGAGCAGCACCGTCGACGAAGACCACCTCCACCAGAGCCAACAAAAGCAGATCGCCAACAACCACCGAGCTCTGGGTGTAGATATTCTAACGCCGTGTGACATCCTTTCGTCCAACATGGATCCATGTTTTTCGTGGTACCGCCCGGGGGATACACTGTATGAAAAGTTAGGTTGACATGAGTTGGTAAAAAACATGTACTCCCTCCGTTCGGAAAAGGATGTTTTAGATATATCAAAATTTGTATGTATGTGGACATGTTTTAGTGTACACATACATCCAAATCTAGATATATCCAAGACATCATTTTCCGAACGGAGTGAGTATATATGTACACCGTAGACAGTGCCCTGCAGGTACCCTTATCCAGATGCAATTCCGTCCGTCCATTACCAGAGAATTCACACGGTAACAAAAAGATGTGATGGCATATGACTCTCAAACTTTATTGTTTGTGCTCGGTGTTAGTACAGATTACCATTCCAAATCTACGGCAATTTAGTAGGAGCACTGTAGAAAAGTGTGCCTAACAGCTTGAAGCTTGCTTGTCCGACATCCTTTGGCTATAGACCTAATACACATTGCTTACTCGCGTAACAGCAATTAGCCCGATAGCCTTGGCTCTGTCTACTTGAGCCTTGGCCACTAGTGTTGCGAGGAGATAGAGGTCAGAAGGTGTGCCATCGACGCGTGCGATGCTTATGTTTTTATTAGCGAGTCCTCTTTTAGAAAAAACCAAGCTCCACACGGGTGTTACGTGATTGAGATGCCTTATTTTGTACTTTTTATTTTGTGTATTTTGATCATCGTGATGTTTTATGCAGTTATTGCATGTGGCGGCACCAAGCGTGAGGCTGCAACTGCATTACTTGCGAGGAAGTCACAAGTAAGAACTACTTACTGTTATGTTGGCATGAGAATGTTGTTTATGCCAGTTCATGTTTATGGGGTTCCTGAGATTTTCTGGACAATTAAATTATTAACTGCTGTATTCCAAAATGTTAACTATTGGTGAGTAGGTTTTTACGTTGTAGTTTGGTCATCATATTTTCTGTATCAAACATTGCGAGATAAACTTGAACTGAACCCAGAACAAAGTACTAGATCTCGTAGAGGCTGGCAATGTCAAATTCACAAGAAGATGAAGGATTTCGGTCGTCTGACCGTATATTCCTTCGGTACAACAACTAAAGAGTCCACTAGGTTGACACTGTTTCACATCACTCTGGAATTTCTAAGGACCCCTCGACCCTTGCCGTATACAGGAATCTAAGGCCAAAGAGTATCGTAGTCTATAACTCCCTGGAATGCACTAATTGCTCCAACCTTGCGTTGATAACATGACTCCTTGAGTTTTCCTTGGTGACATGACAACACCTGAAATGGCTGTATGGCATCTCTTGACTGTCCTAATAGGATAAAAATACGTGTCACCCTCCTTGACATGGTGGAATAATCAATTTATCATACATTTTTGTGTCTTGTGTGTATATTGTAGGGCTGTGGATGTAATCTTTCTCTATGGAGAACTACGGTTAATAGTTGTGTGTATATTGTGGGGCTGTGGATGTAATCTTTCTCTATGGAGAACTACGGTTAATAGTTGTGTACCATCCTATCCTATATGTGCGTTGGAGACCTCTAACTGATTATGTCTTTGCTTTCGGTTTCTGAATATGTTGGATTCAAAATGAAAATCTTTTCCATAACTTTTTGCAGTTTTATTTGAGATAGTTCTTATGTGATTTTGTTGTGATATCTAAACAAATATGAACAACTTGAAAAGCTATAGCTTCTCATTAATATGTCATTTAACCTTTGCAGAATCTATGGATCATCATACTCCTGACTTCCTTGCAAGTTGTGCAGTTGCTGTCTCAAGCTTGCTGCCTCTGTTTGTTAGAACTATGATATATGTAATGTCAGGTTCTTTATCTTGACCAGTAAATCAATTTAGAAAAGTTAATGAAGTAATATCTGCATACACAATGCATATGATAATTGATACTCTCTCCGTTTCATATTAATTGTCGCTGATTTAGTATAACTTTTTGTACTAAATCAGTGACAATTAATATGGAACTGAGGGAGCAGATGTCCCTTTTCAACTTCTTTTATCTCACTGTTTGGTTAATCCTTCTCAATGACCATTTAAATAAGTTTGAGGAGGCGTTCAACCTAAAACTACTAACTTTTTCTACAATATCATGTTTGACATCATCACTACTTCTCCGAGTAGCATTGAAAACTTCGATACATTTACTGCCACAGTATGTTTAGTACTCTTAACTGTATAACGTCCTATAAAGTTGACTTCTTTATTCCTAGTGGTTTTGATACATAAAAAGCTTTACCATATTTTGGCAATGCCCGTATAACCCCCCCCCCCCCCCCCCCCCCCTGGTTAGGGCTTGTTTGGTTTAACGCGACTAATTACTTTACGGACGATACCATGTCAAAATTGTAGCAATTTATTCAGTTAACGAATCCAATATTTGCTGAAGTAACTTTGGGTAGTACTTATCTTGTTAGCCTAAAAATGGTTGCTAAATTTTGGCTGTAGTTATTTTTTCCTGTTTGGCTTACTGAATATGAAGACTGCCACCTCAGCAAGGTTGAGGTGAGATTTGCCGCTGATGTGGAACGTAAATAAAAATCCGTCGATATAATTGTGCTAGATAGATTGCTGCCATATACTAAGCCTGTCAAAGCAGGCGTGTAAATGCTGATAGATTACCTGGATACAGAAATTGAGTATATGTTTAACAATTTGTTTGGTATATCTATTGGATGGGATGGGTGTGATTTACCTGCTTAATTTGGAGAGAGAGAGAGAGAGAGCGGATACATATTACATACATGGATGTCTACTTATGATTACCATGAATGTACCTTTTTGTACAGTACATTGCATCATTATTTGTAGTTTCCATTTGTTAGGTCTTTTACATAGTTTACCTTAGTTGGTGTTTTTTTCCAGCTGTATGTAGGTGATATTGGATATGTTAATAGACATATATTTTTTGGTTATGAATTACGATTATTTCGTGCTCACCTTTTAGCAAACATGGCTCGTACATAATATTTTACTTTGTGTCTGTCTTATCTTGATCATATCAACATATGATGCCATTGTTATGTTACTTATGCAGTATGACTAGGTACATGTCATGGTTTAACCAAGCTTATGAGCCCGTGACATGAATTTGGTTTATACTGAAAGGAAGAACCAAAACAGGTATTGCTGCTAACTTGCTATTAGTCGGGCCATAATCCGTGAACAGTAGTGCTAAGAATATGAATATCTGCCCTCTTCAGTTTCTCCTTCGAACTCCTCCGACAACAACGTGTATCTACTTGAGCAGATATTCGTCATAAACAGCAACGACCTTATCCGGCACAGCCTTCCGCAGCGCCTCTCGGAGCGCGGGATCCGGGACTTTGCAGCGTTCGTGGCTGCTGTACACTTTCTCGAGCGTGGAGTTGAACTTGGCCAGGATCTTCACAGTGGGCTTGCCGGCGCCTCTGGCCTCGAGGCAAGCCACCACTGGCGCCCAGGAAGCCTCGATGTAGCCTGTCATGTGCTGACACCGTGTTTCAGCATGAAGCTGGTATTGTTGGCCAGGAAAAGATGCCACATGCCTCCTCCTTCGGTGCCGTCGAATGCGGCAGATGTCTCCTCGAGGTTTGGTTCCAAGGACGTGGATCAGCTTGGAGACCAGATCGTCGAACGAGATTAACCCTTCAGTTCCGCCGTCCGTGCTTGCAAGGACCAGATCCAGTGCGCCACGGTGTGGTGCCAGTGAGTTGATTCAGGCCATGGTGTATCGTGTCAGTGGATGGACACCGGCGCCGGCGCCGATGCTCTGTGATGAACAGATCTTGGTGACGAGATCGCCGACCACAATCCTCAGCACCTGCGCCAGCTTGGTGAGAACTGAGAACCGCCTCGACCTGCCAGGAGACTAGCTCCTTGTGTTGCCCGGTAAACACCAGCATGAGACCCGGCACAGCGCTTCAAAGAACCTCGTACATTTCGAGGACATATATTCTCTGGCGAATCTGAGCAGGATAGAAGTACTCCGCTTTGCAATGGCCATCAGGTATCTGTCCTTGAACCTGTCGAATGCGCCGTTGCTATGCGCATGGAGCTGCGTTTGCATGGTGACGAGGGCCTTCTCGACCAGCTTAGTCACCAAGATCCACCGCCTGATCATGTCATCCGCTGTCCACCACTTGGCGTTCTCGTAGCTGATCGCCTCGTCGGTCTCCAGAGAGCATCCCACTTGGAGAATTGGCAAAAACCTGATCCATGGTCACGAACTTCAATTGATTAACTCCAAGAATGAAAGGAAGCCAAAATTAAGGCAAGTCAGATCCAATATGCATGGAGGAAAGATAATGCGTGGAGGATTAAACTGCATCTCAGGTGAACATGCTTTGTTATATCTTTCATTTATAAATCGATTAAAGATGATTTTGTTTGTATAAGCAGCTAACTAGCACCTGTCTAAAACATCGCACGGAGCGTTGGTGAATGTGGAGCAGCTCTTTCGTGTAGCCGGCACGGATGACGGGAGTATACAGCTGAGCATCAACAGCGAGAGTATATTGTCTGAGTTACAGAACAAGACATCTTATAAAATTTCTGGAATATTTTCACTCGATTCAATCCATACAATATGTTGTTCTACAATATTAAGCACCTTTTACAGATATAGCTGATAATAGCACAAAAGACTTGTACATGGTAGTAGTGTATACAAACCAAAGTACCGCTTACTCTCTGAATAGCAAAACATCATTAAGATACATTCCTTGAGCAGTTCAACTGCACACGGAGCGGGCTCCTCATGCTGTGTCGTCGTGGGTTTTCTTCATCAGGCGAGCCCAAGCTATAACCAACCACACATAAAATTCATTATACAACTTGTCAATGATCCGGAAGTAGGCAATCGCTTTTGCCAATTTTATAAGTACTCCGCTTTGCAGAATCTGAGCAGGATAGAAGTACTCCGCTTTGCAATGGCCATCAGGTATCTGTCCTTGAACCTGTCGAATGCGCCGTTGCTATGCGCATGGAGCTGCGTTTGCATGGTGACGAGGGCCTTCTCGACCAGCTTAGTCACCAAGATCCACCGCCTGATCATGTCATCCGCTGTCCACCACTTGGCGTTCTCGTAGCTGATCGCCTCGTCGGTCTCCAGAGAGCATCCCACTTGGAGAATTGGCAAAAACCTGATCCATGGTCACGAACTTCAATTGATTAACTCCAAGAATGAAAGGAAGCCAAAATTAAGGCAAGTCAGATCCAATATGCATGGAGGAAAGATAATGCGTGGAGGATTAAACTGCATCTCAGGTGAACATGCTTTGTTATATCTTTCATTTATAAATCGATTAAAGATGATTTTGTTTGTATAAGCAGCTAACTAGCACCTGTCTAAAACGTCGCACGGAGCGTTGGTGAATGTGGAGCAGCTCTTTCGTGTAGCCGGCACGGATGACGGGAGTATACAGCTGAGCATCAACAGCGAGAGTATATTGTCTGAGTTACAGAACAAGACATCTTATAAAATTTCTGGAATATTTTCACTCGATTCAATCCATACAATATGTTGTTCTACAATATTAAGCACCTTTTACAGATATAGCTGATAATAGCACAAAAGACTTGTACATGGTAGTAGTGTATACAAACCAAAGTACCGCTTACTCTCTGAATAGCAAAACATCATTAAGATACATTCCTTGAGCAGTTCAACTGCACACGGAGCGGGCTCCTCATGCTGTGTCGTCGTGGGTTTTCTTCATCAGGCGAGCCCAAGCTATAACCAACCACACATAAAATTCATTATACAACTTGTCAATGATCCGGAAGTAGGCAATCGCCCAGGTTCTCCTCAGTAACATGGTGCAAAAGACTGTCCAAAGACCGGCCACAAATCCAATGCTCATCCCAAGGTAGACAGACAAGACATGATTTGCATCTTCATGTCTGACACTTTGCTCTGCATCTCTAGTACTAGTAGAGCAGTGCTTGGAGAGGGGATAGCCACAGAGACCGGGGTTACCTATGTAGGTATAGTTCAGGTTGCTGAGAACCTGCAGCTGCGTCCCGGATGGTATTGTGCCTGATAAGTTGTTGTATGACAAGTTCAAATGGCTCAGAGAGGTTAGAGCTGATAAACCCGGCGGTATTTCACCAGATAACTTGTTATATGATAGGTCCAGGGATTCCAACTTCTTCAGATCACCAATCTGATTTGTGATTTTGCCGATCAACTGATTTCTTGAGAAATTCAAATTGGTGAGCCCAATCAGCAAACTAATCTCATCTGGAATCTCTCCAGTTAAACTGTTATGTGACAGATCAATATTGACCAATAGCCTGTAGATTTCAAAGGTATAGTCCCGGGTTTGGCCTTTTGTCATGACTGGCATGCTATCCTGAAAATATTCATGATCGTCCACATTTGAAGATATGCCCCTCATTGCTTTCAAGTTTGATAACGACCATGGTATGCTTCCTGATATATTGTTATGGGCCAAGTCCAAATAATGAAGACTTTCAAGGTACTAAGGTTTTCAGGAATATCACCACTAAACATGTTTGATCTCACCCTCAAGATCTGCAATTGTGTCATTTTTTGTGGTAACCACTCTGGCAATGTTCCAAAGAACCTATTGAATGAAAGATCCAGGAACATCAATTGTGTGGCACTTTGAATAAATTTAGGAAATTCACCTGAGAGATCATTGTTGTTCAAGGCTAGACTATACAGGCTAGAAGCAAATTGATCTACAGAGTTTAAGCTGAACACTGAAGAATTGTTATCTGGCCCTTCCAGCACTGCATAACATCGCCTGTTAATTTGTTTCCCGATAGGTCCAACCGTTCAAGACCAATCAATTCGCACATAGATGAGGGAATGGTGCCTGTAATTTGATTATTTGCTAGCAAAAACTGCACGAGCAATGGAGCTTTTAACATTGATGGCAATGGTCCCGTGAAAGAGTTTGAAGACAGATTAAAGTATGATATATTTATAGGGAGATGTGGAACTTGACCTGTAAGCTTATTGGATCCCAGATATATACTGTCGGCTGACATGTGTTGCAGATTTGCCGGTAAAGAACCATGCAACATGTTTCCTGATGCATCCAAGACTGAAGCTCGGGAAAATGTCACCCAGAACCAATCAGGAATAACATCATTCAAAGTCGTATTTCTGAGTACAAGAGAATCAATTCCAGTCTGCCATCTGAGCCACTCTGGAAAACGAGGGCCCACTCGGCATTTCCATAAGTTTATGCGCTTTAGTCTAAACGGAGGGACCCAATTTGGTTCAATGTCCATTTTCAAGGAGTTGGCTGATAAGTCAAGACTCTCTAAATTCAGCAGGCCTGAAAAATGCTCCTTCATGAGAACACCATTTAGTTTATTGTAGCTGAGATCCAACTCTGTCAAGTTACCAAGTGCTCCAACTTCTAGTGGTAGGTTTCCGGTCATAGTCGCATTCCTTATTGACAACATTTTTATTGTACTCCATGAGCACGACGGCAGTCGATCCATGAACTCCCTTATGGTCGCACTAATGTTGTTACCATCGAAACGCAGTACCTTCAACTTGCACAGATTTTTTAAGTTGCTCGGTATCAAACCAGTGAGATCATTGGTACTAAAATCTATTACTTGAAGGGACGTCATGTTTCCCAGTTCTTTGGGAATAGATCCACGCCACTTGCATTGGGAGAGGTGAAGCTCCGTAAGGCTTGTGAGATCCCAAAACCAGTTGTTCTCTAGTGACGTGTTAAACGAGTTGAATGATAGATCAAGGACTTGGAGATGTGTGAAGTTCGATTTTGAAGGAACGGACATGGTATTGGTAAGGCCACAACCTACCAAGCGAAGCACTCTCAGAGAAGAAATCATGTTAACCATGTGAACCCAGTCCGACACAGCACTGAGGTTCACATAGCTCATGTCAAGATTACTCAACGATGATAAAGGTGACAACCATGCAAGATCCACTATGTCCAGACCATACAAAATATTCCAACTAACATCAAGATATTCCAGATTTGAGAGGTTACCGAGCTGGGGAGGTACCCTCCCACCGAAACCTGACGACGAGAGGTTGAGATACCTTAGGTTCTCCAGAGAGCCCAGAAAAACAGGTATGCCAGTGCCGTTGAAGTAATTCCCACTCAGATCAAGATACCTCAACTGTTGTAAAGCAGTCAAAGAGGGGCTCATCTCATCTCTCAACAAGCTCAGGCTGTTGACGTTGAACTCCTCCGTGTTGCGGAGGTCGAGCTTGACGACATGGCCTGTTCTGCTGCTGCACCGGACTCCCTCCCACTGACAGCAATCTTCACCGTGCCATGACGAGAGATGGCCAGCAGGGTCCAGAAGGCCCGCCTTGAAGGACAGAAGCGCATCCTGCTCCCTGCCAATGCAGATTCCAGTCCCACCTGATGTCCTAGCTTTAGCACATGGTGCTACTTGGAAAATCAGTAGGATCAATAGGCAAAGTACTGGGGCAGCTCCTCGGGCGAGATTCTCAACCTCGGCCATATTGGTGGGACTAAGGAGGGAGAGGCAGATCGGAATGGCGATGGAATGGAGAGAGTAGCTGATCTTGAGTTCACCCACAAGCACAATATATGTATGGCATGCATACTTTTCTTATACAGAAAGTCTCGGCCTTAGTCTTGGCATGCATAATTTTCTTATACAAAAGTTGTGGCTGGAATTCACTCGACCAAAGTCCAGAGCAATCAGGTCGTCTCAATGTCAACAAGGCGAAGCATGCTAGTGGCTCCATTGGCACAATTTCCGCATCCTAGATTTTACCGTGTCACATTAATTGTCTACGTGTATGGCCCAAATCTTGGTCTTTCCATGGATACTGTTGTTGTACAGAAGTAGTGGCTGGAATCAACCACGCAAATGGACAATCAACCACGCAAATGCAATGCACGTACGGCAGAGGAATAATGGAGGAGCTGGAAACTGTGGCACCATTTGGCAGCACGGGGGAAACGACCCCCCATGGGGAATTTTCAACCGTACACACGATTCCCTTCCATCGTGGGGAAATATTCTCCATTCCACGATGCCCATTTGGTAACAAGGGGGAGGCCGGGAGGGGAGCAAGTACCGTACGTGGAATGACAGAAATATTAGGGAATCTCAGGAATAAAATAGTAAAATGAAAAAAATATAACAACCAATTCTTAATTTGCTACACACGGAATGACAAAAATATTAATAAATCACAGGAATAAAATAGGAAAATAAAAAACAAAAAAATTATATTTCCACACACGGAATGACAGAAATATTAGGAAATCTCAGGAATAACATAGGAAAATAAAAAACTACACATGTTAATCATCAAAATTCAGAGAGTATTCAAAATACCAATAAAATCAAAATAATCATGAAATTATAAAGAGGCACATAAAAAAAATTAGAACAACTCCGAAAATCAAAAACTATATTCCATAGCTTTGGTCCGTATCAAATAACAATTTCACATGCTACAGAAAAATGTACAGAAAAGCCACCATCATCGCTTCTCCAGATCCCATTCAACAAAACAAAACCAAAGCCAGGTCCAAGGGAGCTCTCCATGACTCCATAGTCAATCGTCCCGTCCACGCCAGATGGAACCACAGCGCCGTACGGCTCACAGTGCTGACGCGCCGCCAGCTACAAGATAATAATCTTGTTTCTGATGTTAGTCAAAACAATCAATATCTAGATGATATCTAGGACACCGTATCCTATATAGACGCAAGCTTCCATGAAACTTCACTGTCCGAGGTTATCCTAAAGAAGCTACAGGGTTAACTATTTCTCTTGTAAACATAACTCTATAATGTATTTCCGGCATTGCACTGCTAGTGAAAAAATATCTAGTCAACAGATGCTACAAGGATTCTTTATACATTGATTGATAGTAAAACAAGACCCATCATTTGGAATAACCGGCCATCCAAAGAACCACAAATACATATACCGCAAATCAGGAAACACTCCGTGTCGAAGTACCGCACACACACAGTAACTAAATCCTCACATGTAAAATATTTACAGAAATAAGAATGACTTCTCCATGGCGGCAAAATAAGAATGATTACTGAAATAAAAATTATTTACCTTCAAATTTCTAAAATAAGGACTACCGGACATTTCCAAATTTGTAATGATATAAAACTAACATCATGATGTAAATTCAGATTTGAGACCACATGACTGATATCTGAGACAGCACCAGTACATCACCACATGGGCAGATTCATGAATACTTGAATAGATAATAAATGGACAAGTATCTTAATCCGTGGTCATCTTGCTCCATGTACCACAACAAGCCCCATGACAGCATTGCACATAGCAATCTGATCCACTTAGCCAAAATTGCAGGCACGGAAGTGAAAGAAGAGACAAAGGATTTTTATTCCTTGTACCAAGCAGTGAAATAATTCTAACCTTGTGCTAGCTAAAAATTGCAAGAACTGCACATAAAAAATTGCCACAACTGCACTTAAATTTGCTAGCTGTGATGGATACGCAGCACTTTCACACTTGAACGGTAATCAGGAACAAAGAACAAAGTGCAGAATCGCCCATAGATCTAGAGGAGAGAGGATAAGGAGCAGGTTGTGCTCACAATTTTGCATCGATCTTTTGATTGGACCATACTAGATCACAATTGCATAGAAGCAGATTCGTCAGGAACTTATAACTGCAAGGAGAAGATAGGATAGATGGAACACCATACCTGGAGAGAAGCGCCAGATCTGCTCGGGGATGCCTGGAAGAATAGTAGATAGTAGATACGAGGCTGGGTCCGTTGCTCCTCGGCGACGGGAGGCAGACGGAGGTGGTCGCGGACTCGCGGGGCAGAGGCGAGGAGGAGGAGGTCGCAGGCAGAGGGAGGTGGTTGCGGGGCAGAGTGAAGGCGGAGGAGGTCGCAGGGCAGAGGCGGAGAAGGTGCAGCGGTCAGGAGGGCGGCTCGCTCCTGGTCGCCGGAGAAAGGCGTCGCGCCGTCATTTCTCCCTGCGAACGAGCGCCGCCGCCGAGAGAGCGAGCTCGGGTAGGGAACTCACCCGGGAAAGGCCGCGGAAGGGCCCGATTTCCCTCCGCTCGCGGAGCGCCAAATGGGCCCATGGGGCTCCCCGGGCCAGATTCGCCCGGGAGCTTTTTTCCCTGGGGAAAGGCCGGGATCCCAGGCTTTTCCCTGCGCACCAAATGGGACGGGGCTTGCCTGTCGCCTGGGCATGCGACCATCCGTGCGACCGCGCGGATGGACGGCATCCAGGGACGCGGCTCTGTGCCCGCACCCCAGCCCGATTTTCCTAAAATCAAAACCGCTGAAATACAGATCGTGTACCACTTCCGTTCCGTAATACAAGGAAATCATTAAAACTAAACACAAAATAGGGGGTAATAATCTGCGTCCAATAATCTGGCGGGAACACACCCACGAAATACACCTGCGCGCCAAAATAACTTCCTGCTAATAACTTTGCCGCTGAGTTGCCGCTGATGCTCAGCATCGAACACAGACGTCCATCCTCCAATTAAACACACAAGATCCAATCGTCCATTGCAGAAATCAGCACAGGTCGCCGATGGCTTCAAGTAATCAGGGTCCGACTGATGGCGATGAATCTCACACACAGACAGTAAGAAATCTAACCCTATTTTTCACGATGAATCATACTTGAGAGTAGTGATTTCTTTCTTTGAACCGATTGTGGTAATGTTGCCATCCGCTTCCTTTGCAATTCTGTACAAAACATAACATATCAATTGTTAGATCAGCATATACACAAACCTGTCCATTGCAAAAAAAGGTTTGATCTAATGCCCAGCCAAGGTTCCACCTAGCACCGGCCGCTGGATCAGATCAGAACCAACTATAAAATAAATATTTCATCTAACTAACTGGAAGGTGGATCAGATCAGAAGCTTTTATCTGTAGCACAACATGGCGACTCAGATGGAATATTTATCTGATACAGGATTTTCAAGAAACTGCAGCTGATCCCACTGATGGCAGGGTACCAAAACTTGGGATGCAATTTTTATTGGAAGAGGAAGCTTATTCCTTTTATAACAAGTATGCTGAAACCAGTCGCAGAGCTTCCTTTCCCCTCCCCTCCCTCTACAGTTCCGCGAGAGAGGCGACAGGGCGAAAGTTCATTTTCCCCTTCTCACCGCCGGAGCCGGAGCGGATTCTCGCCTCTTCTCGTCGCTGCGGCGGCGGGAGGGGGTGGGGATCTTGCTCCTGGTCTCCTGGCTTGTAGATAGGGTAGCTAGGCTCCTCGGTGGCGATGTAGGGAGGGCATCGGCGCTGATACGGAGAAATAATCCCGGCTCTCTTCCTCTTCTTCGCCGGAGACGGCGGGTGGGAGCTGGTCTTCGTCTCACCGGAGCGTGGATCTGGTGGTTTTGGTGCTCCTTCGGGCGTCGCCGTCTACGGTGGCGTCGGGGGAGATTTGGGCCCTCTCAGATCTGTGGATCTGCGGAGGTGGTTGTCCTCCGGAGGGGTGCTGCGGCGACGGCGGCGCTCCGTCCATGTGAGTATATCCTCCCCTTCCTCCTTGTCGTGGCACTGTCGTGTTCCCCGGCGACGGTGCAGAGGTTGGGTTTTGTGGGCTGTGGTGCGGGGAGCGGTGCTCTGCTCTGGCGCTCGGGAGGTGGTGCGGTGGTGGTGGAGCTGGCATGGCCTGGCCGCCCCGGCGGCGGGAGGTGCTGGTGCTGGTTGTGGGGTGGCTCGGCCGTGCCCGTTCAATGGCGAGATCTCGCTGCTTGCGGCGAGTGGCATATGCGGTCATCTACAAAGTTGGAGGTCTTCCCCTTCCAGGCGGGTGGTGGCTGGCTCTTTCTTCTCCGGCGATCGTCGGCGACGAGGAGCTCCGGTGGTTCAGCAGTGTACTGCTGTAGTGCTTTGAGTAGTGTACTTTGGTCTGTACGAATCTGTGTTTGCGCTCGTTTCTGTATCCTCTGATGTACACAGGTTTGTATTTCAAAAAAAAAAAAAAGTATGCTGAAACCATCGGCTTCAGCATTAGAAGAAGTAGTGGCCATAAAGTGAAGAACTCTTCAACAATGCAACAACGGACATTTACATGCTCTCGTCAAGGTATGGACATAAGTATTTTGTTATGATTGTAAACCATTTTTCATGTACTAAGAAAATTACTTCAACTTATAGGCTATCGTGGGGATGATAAAAGAGGGGACAAATTCAGCTACAGCAGGCCTGAAACAAGATGTGGGTGTACCGCCCGTATGAAGATAAGCCTCAGAAACACAATTTATGATGTGTACGAATTTGAGTCGTCACATAACCATGCTCTTGCTCCTGGAACCATGGCACACTTTTTGAGATCCCAAAGAAAAGTAACAGAAGTGCACATAGCTGATGCAGAGGTTGCAAAATCTGTAGGTATTTCAAATAAAGCAACAATCGATATGATGGCCAAACAAGCAGGTGGAATTGAAAGCCTTGGTTGTACACGTGAAGATATGAA
Source organism: Poa pratensis (assembly GCA_947311845.1). Classification (NCBI taxonomy): domain Eukaryota; kingdom Viridiplantae; phylum Streptophyta; class Magnoliopsida; order Poales; family Poaceae; genus Poa; species Poa pratensis. The sequence goes on along the minus strand of CAMZMU010000069.1, from coordinate 2,834,250 downwards.
TAATCGACTGTACTCAAAGAGAACAATAAAAGCAAAGGAAGGTGACACCGGGGGGGGGGGGGGGGTGTTAGAATACATGGAGAAGAAGTTATCAGAAGATGTCAATTTCTTCTATTCAATTCAAGTAGATGAGGATGATTTGATAACAAATATTTTTTGGGCTGACTCAAAAATGGTTGCGGACTATGCGATGTTTGGCGATGTTATATGCTTTGACACCACATACAGGAAATTAGATGATGGGCGTCCATTTGGTTTGATTGTTGGGGTCAATAATCATAAGAAAACTGTTGTCTTCGGTGCTGCACTTCTCTATGATGAAACCGCAGAAAGTTTTGGTTGGCTCTTTAGAACTTTTTTAAAAGTTATGTCGGAAAAGCATCCACGGACAATTCTGACCGATGAAGATGCAGCAATGGCGAAGGCAATCCGTATAGTCCTACCTTATTCTATTCATAGACTTTGTGTGTGGCATATGAATCAAAATGCTTGCAAGCACCTTGCTGGAGTTGTTCCAGAATACAAGAAGTTCAATACTGATTTTCAACATTGTATATATGACATAGAGGAAGAAGATGAGTTTATAAGTGCATGGAATGAAATGCTTGATAAGCATGGACTACATGAGAATGAGTGGCTACAAAGGTGGTTTGAGAAAAGGGAGCATTGGGCACTAGTGTATGGGAAAAATACTTTCTCTGCCCAAATGAGCACTACCCAAAGAAGTGAAAGCATTAACAATGAGCTGAAGAGATACATCAGTGTTAAATATGACATGCTTACTTTTTTCCATCATTTTGAGCGGCTAGTTGCAGATAAAAGATATGAAGAGCTGAGATGTGACTTCAAAGCAACACAGAGTAGTCCCAAGCTAGCGGCAGAAGCTAGCTGTATGTTAAGACAAGCTGTAACCACATATACTCCAGCAATATTCAAGATGATTCAGGAGCAAGTGCTTCGGACCCTGAGCTATGATACATTCCTATGTGATGAAAGTGAGGCAGAGAAGGCTTACATAGTAAAATTTCATGGCACACAACGTGACCATGTCGTTAGATTGATTCCAAAAGAAGAAAAGGTCAGTTGCAGTTGCAAGAAGTTCGAATTTGCTGGAATACTTTGCTCTCACTGCTTAAAGGTACTTGATATCAATAATATCAAGCATATCCCTGATGAATATATCTTGAAAAGGTGGACAATTGATGCAAAAGCTTTGGATATAAGTAGCAAACGCAACCAGCATGTGGACATAAAAGCAAGAATGTCGAATCGCTACAGGGATTTATGCAGAATGTTTATGAAAATAGCTTCTCGTGCCGCTGAATCTGATGAATCATATGATCTGGCTGTTAACTGCGCAGAGCAATTAGCACAAGATGTGGAGAAAAGCTTGAAAATTAGATCTGATCCAGAATTGGGTAACTCATGTACTACCTTGAAAAATATAGCTGATCCAGAAGTGGGTGACCCAGGTACTACAGAAGGTATGTCTTGTACTTATAACTAACTATAATACTTCTAAACCAAGACTTAAATTTAGCATTATTGTGCCAGGACTGAACATCGACTCTAGTAGAATTTCGAAACATAATCAGGGGCTTGCCAAACCAAAAGGTATCAAGTTTAAGGAGAAGACTACCAAGGGATCAATAAGACCAGTCAGTGGCTTTGAGAAAGCAACTTCAAAGAAGAAAAAGAACAAGGGAAATACTTCACAAGTACAGTCCCGAGGCACGGGCGATACTACAGAAGTACAACCCCATGGCACTTCAACGGTATAAGCATTTGTAGTTTGTTTTCTATAAAAACCTTTAATTGTATTAACATTTCGATATCATTTTTCACAGGATCATTTGGAGCTTTTCACAAATCAAATGGCTGCATATCAGTTACACTACAACACTATGCTAAATGTTGCAATGCCACCATCAATTGGTAATACGAACCCAATGTCACTACATCCCCAAGAACCGCTAGCAGGATTCCAACCATACAACACACCAATGGTATAAGCACTCCATGCTTCCAAGTTTTCCATTTTTAAAAGTTTCGATGAAATTAAACTCTACTTTTGTGGGCAGGGCCATCCGACAAATCACACATATACCTATTTACCGCAACAAAATCATGTTCTGAATCCCTCACTGCAAGGGAACATTGGAATTGGGACCTTAAGCGATGTGCCGGGAAATAACTATGCTCTAAATCCCTCACTGCAAGGGACCTCTAGCGCTGCGACACGGCAAAACTATTCTCTGAATCCCTCACTGCAAGGTACCATTGGCATTGGGACCTATGGCGCTGTGACAGGACAAAATCAAGCCTTTCTTTATCAACAGAAGCCAACATAATAGATTTGCTATGTAGAGTTTAGCCTTCTAAGTTGCCTGGCTACATATTTTTGTCATGAGATTCTTTTGCATCACTTTTATTTTGAAATTTTGTAATATGAGAATCACGGGTTTGCAAGTTCTAACTTGGCAAAAAAGATGAAGTGTTCATAGAAAGTAGCTCAAGAATTCCTTAGAACAATCACACAGAATGCAAAATGTGTTTACCTCCAGTTCTCCGCTTGAACCCGGCGACGAGCACACATCCCAGCGCCTCCTTCGTCTGTGCTATCCCCTCAGTCACTGGAGAGACCCAACCCGGCCGCCACGGCCCCGGCGGTGCCTCGCCTTCTCCTCGCCGCTGAGAGGGACCAGACCACCGCTAATGCCGATCGACCCCTTTCCCAGCTGCCCTCTCCGCTGCATGGTCCGACCAGCAGGTCCCGGTCGACCCCTTGTCGGGCATCCCGCGCCGCCGCCTTGAGACCACCAGGTCCACCGCGAGCCGTGACGCGCGTGGGGACGCAGTTGCCGGGAACGGCCAGCGCCGAGGTAGCAGAGTCGCGGCCGCCGCCAGCCGTGATGCGTGTGTGGACGCGGTTGGCGGAAACGGACCGGCGCCGGAGGCGCGGCACGCTGGTCCAGCTCGACGCCCCACAGCTCTGACCTCGAATTGGACGGCGGAGGCGGCGAGCCGTCGCGGGAGAGAGCTAACCGAGTTGAGAGTTCAGACAGGGGAAAGCGAACCAGGGAAGGAGAAGCAGTATACTCGACGGGAGAGGATAACGTGTACGTATTTCTTTTTCTTTATTTCTGGAAGGAAAAGCAGCGAAGGGGTGCGGCAAACGCAACCACTCGATGGATTCCACGCGTCCCGTCGCACGGATGGTCGCATGGGCAGGCCGCAGGCAAGCCCCGTCCCACCAAATGAGCCCTAATCGGATATGAAAGACTCGCACTTTTAAAAGTAAAGAGATGCTACATCGCACCTGCTTCCGGCGACCCTCCCGGGACGGCGGTGGCGAGGTCGGTCCCGTTTTTGAGCGGAAAGCGGTGGGCGTACCGAGGCTTGGCGAGGGACGCCGAGATCTACTGCGGTGGAACATCGCCGGGGGGCAGCGGCAGCCGGCTCCCCATCTTCCTCGCGGATTCGGGCGACTAGTTCAAACAAGGGGCGCCGAGGAGCGAGAAGGTCACGAGAAGCTCCCCATCTTCCTCGTGAATCCAGGGCTGCCTACCGCGCTCTCGCTACCGGTGGGCAGCTTGACGGTTCCGCCATCATTGCTTGGGGGGTCTCGCCTCCCGGCAAAAATCAAAATTTTCTGCCACCTCGCGGATGCGAACCGCCACAGTTCTCGCGCTAACTTCCACTTCAAGGGGTGTGCGCCTTCCGACACTTGTGAGCGTTGCAGGGACATTGAAACATGCAACCACATCTTCTTCCTTTGTCGGGTCTCTTCTGAGACTTGGCTCCGCCTGGGTGTCCCAGATTCTGTGCCCACTTCCATCTGGGACATCCCCTCTCCCCCGCCGCTCTCTTTGACACCGGGCGCCTCGGGATCGCTGCTGTCCTTTGGAGCCTATGGAAGGCTCGGAACGATGCTACGTTCAACGCAGTGATCCTCTCCTCTTCGCAGATCCTTGCCCGCAGCGCGGATGACATCGAGCTATGGAGGTGTCGCTTCCCGGCTGACGAGCTCCCCATGATTGACAGTCTTAGTGCTTTTATTAGAAACTGTGCTAGGTGATTTCCTCTTTTACTTGTCGTGATTGCTTTCTTACTCGGCCTGCGTGCTGACCAATGTGTTCCTCTCCTCCCCGCCCCATGTAATTTTCTCGTGTAACACTTCGAGTTATATAACAACCGGTGGGGAACTCTCTTCCCACCCACCCAACCCCCGGCATTCTCGAAAAAAATGAATAAGAAATAAATCAAATAGGAGTCAAAGAAACCAGACTGAAAAAACGTGCTACTAGTATTTAGGAGTAGGTTCATAATGCCATGATTCACACAACCTAGTGGAGCCACGAAGTACAAGGTTGCTATCAACAAATATCATACCTCTTCCTGCTTCAAGTTAAGAATATTTTTTGGGACTCATCTATTGAGTCTGTTAAGTTGGTCAGAGTTTATATTACCTTGTACTTCAAGAGGGAACTCCACGCATTCTTAGCCTAGATTGGCACAATGTCTCTCAAGTTTGGGGTCTAAATATCTGCCTAGTATAAGTTTTTTTTTTGACATGGCCTAGTATAAGGATTTTGTTTCCCTGTAAAACTTTGCACATTTCTAAATTCTAATGCAGTTCTTGTGTAACAAAAAAAAGTTCAAACTATAAAATATCACCAGACATTTATTATCTTATGTCCAATTTGCAAGGGCACTTTTACGTTTTATTCTCCTGTGGACTTTATTGCTACATTATAATTTATATAAAAAATGAAAGCCTACCAGGACTAGCCCTTGGTGGCATTGACATAGTAGAAATCCACATTTGTGAGAATTCCCGAAATCCACCTATCTTCCAAATTATAAGCTTCGAATGTGACCCTCGAAGTATGCTTCTTTTTTAGTTCCCAAACTGCAAGGTTTTGTTTCTTCATAATCCACTTTCAGTACTTTACTCAGGGAGACAAGTTGGTAATTATAAACGTTTGAAGCTTTGAGTTCCAGTTTCACCCCGCATCCTGTGAGGACCCCGGATTAACTATCCGAGATACTCGTTATGTTTCCTGCAACAATCCCATGATCAGTCTGTTGTTGCACATAACTCGAATTGGCATCACAGAACACCCATAGATACCGAATAGATATACTTACTTGATTGAAGTCATAACTTCAACAGGTATTTGCAGTGGAAATCATCAAACTACGTGGAACCCAAGTCATTCGCCATAAGACTCTACAGGCAGCTGACTGGGAAGCGCCCTAATTTGCATTGACGTCAGTGAATGCCCTTATTCTCTTCGAACTTCTCTTCTTCAAAATCTGGCTAAGACAATAGCCAGGGACAAAACCAATATGAGTACATTTGAATGTACTCGCAAACTACCCCCGACATGAGCGTGCAATAGCATCATTTTTATTATAACAAAAACCTTTATTTTGAGAAGACGTCTCTATATCTTTGTTGAAAAAGGAAAGAAGGCTTTTAGAACTTTTTCCCATAAATCTATCTTTGTAAGAATTTTCTTTTAAAACTTTTTCCCGAAAATACATCTTTGTTGAAAAAGGTAAGAAGTCTCTTTAATAAACATTTTCCCGGAAAATCACCATTTGTTTATTTCTCCAAAACTCCTCCATTTCCGACCAAAACCGTTCCTGGGCAAATCATTTTTTTTCAACAACCTTATGCCAACCCTTTTGGTATAGTTGCATAAAACATTTTCCACCTTCAAGACACAAAACTCTGCACTTCTCGACCATAGCCCCTCAGGGTCCTCCTCTTTTCCAGCAACCTCATACCAGCCCTTCTGGATAGTTGCATATATAGAACATCTCCATTTTTCCTTTTTAAATCTCAAAACTTTTCCAAAACTTGCACATGGTCAGAGGACAGCCTCCCAACCGTCTATGACTGAGGACTCGGCTATTCGAATAGTTTTACACTCTGCAGAGGTGGTGCACTTTCACCACACCAAACTGTCATTCCGCCGTGATCAGCCACGGTCCTCATACGACAGTATGTGGTGGTTCGGATAACATGATCAAAACTTTTCACTATGTCGACCCAAGTATAGAGCCTCCTCTTCAGTGGGACTGGATCTCCCCGGCACCCAGTGGAGATGGCCATCGTATCGATCCGGTCTCTCCAAGCAACACTGCGCCATGACAGGAGGCCCACTGTTTGCAACCAGCAGCGATCCAGACTCGAACTGGATCCCGCATTTAGATAAATTGGTTCAGAGAGTCACGCTCTCCTAAGCATTTTGAGGCGCTCCATACTAAAATAAACAAGTTTCCGGCTAAGCCCTACCCATGTCAGGTAGTGTGGTTGCACGGGTTAATTGGTCGTCATAGTACAAAGACGTCATGTGCATTTTTCATAAACATCTCCATTCTCCATTTCTCCACTTCTACACCGACATCTCGGTATTTCATAACCACACCAGTATTTTCAAAGGAGTTTTGAATAATACCAAGTTTTATTTTTTTCCCATCCTATAATTTTATATAACTATCTCATATTTCTACATAGGGTGGCAAAATAGTTTCCATATACTTTTTGGAAAAGGTTTTATAAATCTTTGCTTTAAAAGTAAAACATGTTATCAAAGTAGATGCATATATTTGGGGTGCAAGCTCAGAGAGTATCTTGCCTTGCTCGGCAAAGTTCTCGGGTTCTGGTGCTTGCTGATCAGAGTATTCCCCCTCCTCGTAGACTCCGGCAACGTTCTCGTCTAAACGTTAAACAAGCAATACAACAATCACTAAACTACTCAAACAATCATCACAACATAAACCTCATAAGCATCACAAATAGCTACTGCACACATCAAACAATATAAGTTGGGTTCAAATTAATTGAATTAAACATTATTTAATTAAGTCTAAATTATGCAGAAACTTGTTGAACATGTTTAATTCCACAACTTGAGTTCTGTTGGTCACAAAAATACAAACTAAATTTCTACAGATAGCTACTGATGTGTGGAAGACAACACAATTGGATTTGTTTCATTTGGATTTACCAATTTTCCTACACATTTGTTTTATTACAGAAACTTATTAATCAAGTTTTAGTTACCACTTAAGTTGTGTTGATTCAAAAATTAAATCCTTTTAGGGGTAACTAAACATGACTAAATGTGATTCAACAAAATTGGTCCTAAATCATTTGGATTAACCAATAAGCATCTATAATTGTTTTAGTCCAGAGAGGCTTGGATATCTTTAATCTAATACCAATTAATTAATATAGCTTAATTAAATTTACCAAAATTAGGGGAGCTAAGTGATCACATTGTTAAGCTAACAAAATTGGATTGGCATCATTTGGATTAATAGATTTCCAGAAACAATTAAGTTTAGGTTTTAAACCTTCTGTGGTATTTTAAATACCACATTTTTAATATTAATCTAAATGAGATGAAACTGGTTTGGTTGGACAGACAATTTAATAAGCTTTCCATAGAATTTTAGTTTGATTTAATTGGATTTCTATTCCTCGAGTTATTGCATTTTAAAGTGAGGTCTAGTGCAGGTTTTTCAGTGTCTTATGTTAAAATAGAAAAAAGATGAATCGGTACGTGGCCGTTGGATCGAAATCCAACGGTCCACGACGCATCCTTCAGCGACGACCAACAACGGCAACACCGCCATGGCCGGCGATGGTGTGGTGCTCGAATAGCTCACCTAGGGGGCTCGGGAGGTCGTGGCGATGACGCGAATCGACGGCGGAGGCTCCGGTGAACGTCTGGGCCAAGCGGTGCTTGATGGGGCGGCGTGAATCGACGGCGGCGATCCTCGGAACTTCCACGGCACAGCACGGACTTCGGCGAGCTTCAACGGCGCGTCTCGACATGGCGGAGCGTCGAGGTTGCGCACGAGCAGCAGGGGCTTCGAGGTTGCCTCACCGCGCTCCTAGCGGTGCAATGAAGGGTGGAGAGTGAGTGTGAGGCCGTGGGGTGTGGGGAGAGAGTGCGGGGCTCGGGTGGTTTATATAGCCGCAACGCCGGCGTACGGTAGTCGCGGTCCAGCGGCGTACAGAGAGTGAGAGAGGCCGGCGCGTGGTGTCTGGGGGGTCCGGGCATGGGCTAGGAGTCACGGCGTAGCGTATCGCGTGTCGGGGAGCGGTGAGGGGGGCCAATTTGGCCGGTGCCGTCAAGTTGCTCCGCGGCGATGCAGAGGGGACAGGGGCGGCGTAGGGGGAGAGAGAGCACTCGAGTGGCTCTCCTCTGCAGAGAAGAGGCTGCAGAGGTGCGGTGCGAGGTCAAGCGCGAGCTGGGGGGGCCAGGGCACGGCGGGAGTTGCGCTGCAGCCACGGCGAGGAAAGGCGTGCGGCTACAGGGAGCTAGGAGGTAGGAGACGATGCACTATTTGCAGAAAACCCCCTGTGTCTTCTTTTCTGATTTTCTTTCATTTCTTTTTCAAAACCAGTAGCATTTTAGGAATTTATTTAGGGCACTAATACTATTTAGAAAAATTTGCAAATATTTGTGAGCTTCCCCATAACATGTAGAAGCTGCACAAAATTTGGCATTTAAAATAAAGTGTTTTGATTCATTTTTGTTCATAGGGTTTTAATTATGGTGTTTTGATTTATTTCAAATTGATTTTATTTTATAATTTTAAAACAAGTGTAAAATATTATTTGAGAGGGAAAAGTAGTAATAATAAAATGGGAGTGTTTACATCACCACTCCTCTGAATTTTGGAGAACAATTTCTCACTTTGAACAATTTGTGTGACACACTTGTCACACTATTTTTCTTGCTTTAAGTTTTTATTTTGTTTTCTTTCTTTTCTTCATGTGTTCATTAGAGCAAGCAACACACAATTAGCAAGAACTAAATAACACAAGCAACAAACACAACAATATCAACATCACAATCATGACCACACAAATCAAACCACATGAATTAATCACACCACCATTTCCATAATTAACAATACTATCTGGTAAAAATGATCACACTCAATTATGACAAGATGATGTTTGAGGAATATATCAATTCATATCTTAATAGTCTTCAAAAGGTTTGATAAAGGGAAATATGTGGGTTAATATATTTCCCACTAGTGTTATTTTCAAATGGAGTGAAGGTAAGAGTTTATAAAATGGGAGTTGCATACACATGCACAATATCAAGGTTGAAATATAGATAGGAGATAACATATAGATCTCCCTATTTTTGGGAACACATAATTTTGGAAATCACTTTTACCTTCTCAATAATGGATGTTTTGGTTGTTGCCAAAACCAAGCATCATTGAAATGAGCTTTGGTCAAAATAAGAATGGTAAAGATATATGGAATCTATTCTTGTCATAACATGATCACCAAAGTTAAATATATTTTTATATTGGTTGGGTTCTTGGGTTGATATTTACTAGTCAATCAACATAAACATTCAAGTCACACAAGGTCAAACATACAAATGGGAAGGAATCCACAACCATTAGTGAAAACATTTCAAAAAGTTTTTGTTGGTTCTGAATTTTGGGTCTGGTAAAGCTAAGTTTTTCTTAGTTCCAAAATTTGGGATGTTACAGCTCTTCCCCCCTTAAAAATAAATCTCGTCCTCAAGATTTGCCCAGTGGTAGCAGGGGAGTACGAGGGCACAGGTTTTGGGCTGGCTATACTTCTGAGGTTGATGCTTCTTCAGTGATTTCGCCATGTGAGACCTTGACAAAATGATGTTGCGAGGCTTTCTTTGTCGATAAACTTCTGTGATGAGTTCAGATCCTTGATGATGAGGTTGACCTGACGATCGGGACTGATGGACAGTCGTGGTTGGCTGTTTCCAGATACTACAAGGCTAAGGCGCAAGGAACTAATTATTACCACTTTCTGGTATACCTATTGCAGGTCTCCCCCCTTAAAAAGGGGTTTTTAATCGGTATTGTTGAAGTTTGCCGCGGGAGTTGACTTGGAGGCATTGTTCTTCTGGGTAGCTTGACGATCTTCGTCTTGGGTGTCAATCCTTGGTGCTTGGGGTCGGTGCAGATATCACTTCCTGATATTGTCGCCTTGCGAGGGTTGCCGATGGGGACGCGTTGTTCTCGGAATGCGTTGAGTTGGTGCACTTGATTCTCTCCAGGTTCTAGTTAGTAGAGGGATGTTATAATCTTCTAAGTGCGTCTGAACTTGCTTGGTGGTTGATGTTATCCACAGCAGATGCTTCCGTCGTTTGATTATTCTGGGTATTCCATGGTGATTGATCTTCATTCTTTATCCTTCTTTAGCTGAGTAAGGGAGGGACTTCATTGTTGACTTCTTTGGTTCTTCATCTTCGCGAGGCTTTGGTAAGAATTTCAAGAGGTACAGTCTAGGGTATCGAGCTTCCAGAGGAGTCTAAAAGTTAGTTCAAGTGTCCAGAGGTAGTGGTTTGGGGTGTGGATCGATGATCGTTCAAAAAGTCACGACTAATGGACTTTAGAAAAAGTTAGTGGAGAACCTTCACACCAGTTGTTTTCCAAACGGTTAACTTTTTCTTTTCTTGTTTCGGAAATTATCTCCTTGGAGAAACACTATAAATCTCGATGTGACTTTCTTATTTAGGACTTGTATATTTCCTAAGTTATACCCTTGATTTAAGAAAATTATTATTGTCCTTTATTTGAGTTCTAACATTATTTGTCTCCTCTCTGTGGTGAAGATATCCACTTAGTCCTAGCAAAGTTTTCCATTAGTTAGTTGTATAAGAATGTGGGTGTCCTTTATGACATCGAATTGCCTTAGTCATACAAGAAGAATTTGTTAACAAGGTAGCCAGTTTTGTCATCAAACCACTTTTCATATTCCAGAGGCTGAGAGGTACTGGATTATCTGACGTTCCGTTTATTTGTATATGACACTCAATTGTTAGAGCATACAAAAGTGATTTGTTAACAAGTTCATGAGGCTTGTTACCAAAGTACTTCTATACAACACGAACATTGGAATATCACATTATTTTTAGAGAGATTAGTAACAATAGATTCTGATATAAGAGTTTCCAATGATTCCAAGATGGTCTGGTATACCTAAGAAATCTCTCTTCAATGTCTTCTTGTTGTAGTTCCTCCTTCTTGTGGTTTCTGAGCTCGAATCTTCGTAGAAACTCTTATGCACTCCTTGAGTTCCTCTAGTTACCAATCTGAAATGAGTCGCCTTATGTCTCCGTTTCTTGTCACGGCAGGCAGCCCTGAGTTATAAGTTAGTACTATCATGGTTACTTAGATCAGGTGTCATTTTTGAGTTAGATACGATCCGTTGGTGTAGTATTCCTTCACATATTAATTTCACGATGTGAGGCTCATGTTAGACATGGTAAAATCTCTCGTCTTTAAGAGTCTAAAAAGGATTTCATTAAAAGTGACAGATCTTACATTGAACCCAAATACTGCTCGCTAAATAGGACCCATACTTCTTCTTGACGGTTACTTTAAAGGGTGTTGAACAGTCTCCTTGGGATTGGGGCATTCTCTGGCGTAGTGACCCTTGTTGCCGCATTCAAAGCAGACAACATTGGCACGGTTGGAGTTGTTTGGGCGTTTAGGAAAGGTGGGGCGCGGGACTCGCGGGGGTTGATAGGCAGGCTTGGGGGCTTGCTGGATAATACAGGGCTTCTTCCTGCGAAGGGTTCTTCCAGAGCGTAGGCACAATTGATGATATGTTTCTAAGGGTGGTGTTGGTTCCTTGGGGTGTCTATCCTTCTGGCGCTTCGGATTCCGATAGGGGCTAGATGCTCTGGTGGGCGTCTTTCTCAGATCGTGGATGGCGTCTTGAGCAATCTTCTCATGAGCCTTGTTTACTGCATTTACTAGGAACTCCAGAGGACACTTAGCCGGAACATGATCATTCCCTTCACATAGGTAGCACGTGACGCTAGCGCACTACAAGAAATATGCTAACTGGTGACCCTCCATATTGGTCACTGAATGGTCACGTATTGTCATTTGTGACCTTTTTGTGACCAAAAACAGTTGGTCGAAAGCTGGCAGTCACTAACGGCCATTCGTGACCTTTTGTGTGCAATGGTCATATACGTTTACGACTAAAATAGAAGGTCATAAGTGTTATGACCAAGTGTTTTGGTCACTAGCTATCTGGCCTTGCCACGTCAAATCCGACGTGGCATGACTGACGTGGCAAAACTGTGACCAATTGAAATGGTCATATAGCAGAATCAGCCCAGTCCAGTTCTGTGTTAAACATGGGCCGAGCCCATCAATTCGGCCTTTTCTATTCTAGGCTTTGGGCCTTTTGAGAGTTCATTTTATGGGCCTTGGCCTTTTGGTCGAATATTTTCTATTTTCTTTTTAATTTCATACCTGGTTTATTTCGAATTAGACCCACTTGTCAGGTTATATTACGGGTCCCATTTGTCAGGTTCTATTACGGGTCCCATTTGTCAGGTTCTATTTTGCTGGTCCCACTTTTCAGGTTCTATTTTGCCATGGTCCCACTAGTCAGATTTCAGTAGCAATTCCAGCATTGTTACAGTAAATAACAAATATTTCATTCAGACAAGAGACAACCACATGGAGTTTATGATTAACAGCTCTAAAAATACACGCTCTGTGATTACATAACAGATAATTGGGCCGAGTCCAACTCGACAGATTGCGTCGGATGCTTGGTCCCACTCGTCAGATTGGGTCGTTTGCTCCAGATCTTCATCCTCCACTACAGGATCATGTGCCGCCACGTTCTTGCTCCTCCAGACTGTATCTTCGAGTGCAGCAACATCTTCGTCGATCATGTACTCCTGCACAATAGTGAGAACAAGTCAGTTCATGACAACAAATGCATCATGAGTCAAGTAAACAAAGATCAATATAGTCCAATTTGTATATACAAGGAACAAATGCCTCCAGGTCTGGGAGTAGGCAAAAGCATCAGCATGTTAACAAACGCACAGGCTCATGAAAAGAGTAGGAAAATCAGGAGTATAAATTCAAACAAGTAGCTAAGATAGAAGCAATTTCTTGCGAAGCTGGAGTATGAACAAAACATCACAACTTCAGGCAGGATAACAGTAAATATCCATGAGCAGTTTAATTAATGGGATCCATGCCATAAAGAAGTTGTCACATGCAGGTCTACACTCTACACTTCATCACAAATGTCCAAGAGATCAAACAAGAAAACGAAAGAGAGACACCATTTGATTGGTGTGTACCTGCTTCAGGTAGCTAGCCCCAAAATCTCTGTGCAACAACCTGAACTGATAAAGCTCATGATCTCTCCCTCGGACAAACTCTCTGCAACAATCTGATTACAACAGAGGACATGAGTAAGAAGGTTTCATCATTTGTGCATTTCACTGTTATAATCACGCAGTAACAACAAGGGGGTAAGATATATAATAATAAGGTATAACCAAGCATCGAAAAGGAAATAACAACCTGTTGAGCAAGTTTGCTATCATTTCCCTATAACCAAGCATCTATTTATTGAAAAAATAACCGACAACAATCAAGCAATGTCAATCAGCAGCAAAAAATTGGTAAGTGCCAACTTGTAACATCAAGTATACTGCTGAACCAAGTGAATACAGCTTGAAGACACAAAACCACTAATTGATTCAACTAGAAAAGGACACATGCATCTCTGAACCAGACTCCATATTATCAGTTCTATTTCTGGGTATATTCCTAGTCTGTGACCATTTGACTCATATCTTGAGTGTTTATGAAATCAAGATCCATTTGTTCAATCAAATACTAGAGTAACTTAAAGAACTGCAATCGCCATCTTGTACAGTGATAATATCAATCTACCAGTACATACAGCTACCACATAGTAATGGTGTCACACCTTTTGTTTCCGTTGCCCCTTGTACTAGGCTTGGAATGGTTGGAGCTGTCCATTCGCCAGCAACCTGTAAATACTACTCCAGTCACATTATTGAGCAGCAAAAACTATCTGAATCCAATTTGGAGGCTGATGTAGAGCTTGCAAAGAAAACGTGAGCATCATCGTGTGGTGCAGCAGTAGCACTGGCTCTTCTTGCTGTTCTTGTACTGCTCCTGGAATTTCAAAGTTAGATTACTGAACATCATTTGGTGAACACAAATTGTAAAAGCACTATTAATAAGAGGAGTATGATGCGGTTTTACTCAGATTCATAATTATTGCCAGGAACAATAGCTTTAGAACTCTTATTTTATGTTACATGCCAGACACTACAATGACAGCATTCATCTTCAGAATGAGACATGTCATATTTTCTAATTTGGTACCCAGAAATGACAAAAAAAGCAAACAGAGACATAACTAATTTAGCAAATTAAGGTGCTGCTTGGGGCGCAATTAATAATCAGGTTATCATTGTAATTGCAATATTGAAATAATAGTATCACTGTAAGAACACATTACAGAACAAACTCGACAAACATAGGTAGGACTGTTCTACCAGATAATCATTTTTTTGTGTTCATTTCCTTAACATGTCTACCAGTCTACCACCATGAAGTACAGAGATATTATTATACACAGACGGGGACATTAGCAAGCATACAGATGTAGCCTGCATCGATCTAAACCTGAAATTAATATGCCAAATACCGCGTGCATCACAAGAAGAGTTGATCGATTCCAGACACAGTAACAACTAGCACACGACACAGGGACATATAATTATGCAGAAAGCAGGGAATTTACCAGGAATCTCCATGGATCGAGCGCGTGGATGTCGAAGACGAGTGGATCCAGTGGCGGAGAGGAGGGGATCCGGGGGCGGACTTGTCGGAGAGGAGGATGACGCCGGGGCCCGGTGCGGTGACGAACCTGGCGCTGGTAGTCGACGCCGACGCGGGCACGCCTGGTCGTGCGCCGTCGCCTCGCAGAAAACGCCGCCGGAGAGGAAGGAGCGCTTGAGTGCCGAAGAGGAAGGAGCTCTTGAGTGCCGGAAGCGGCTACCGACTCCGCCATGGGTCGCAGACGGGGACGTGGAAGACGCCGGCAGCAGCACGCCCAGCCCTTCAGATCCGGCGCGTCCACGGCCTCCCTGACGTGGGCGCCGGCAATCCGTCGGCCCCCACACGGTGGCCTCCGAGAAGGGGGGTGGGGAAGAAGGGGGCGGTGGCGGATAGGACGCGCAGTAGCGGCGGCGACGGGGAGAGGGGGATCTGAATCGAGGGAGAGGGTGGATCTGAATCGAGGGAGTGGGTGGGTGAGTGGCGGCGCTGGGTGGGTGGGAGGGCGATTTCTAGGGTTAGGTGGGCGATGCCGCGCTGCTGTCTTTTTCTGTCTTTTCGTTGGGAGAAGTGAGCCAGAGCGTTAGATACAAACGCGGACGGCTCAGATCGGCTACAGTAGGCTGATCCGTGGGCAGAGTGGTTCTGCGTTTTGATTGGATCTGAACAATATTGCTATTAAAAATGGTTTCTAAGTGCTAAAAACAGGGGTTGTGAAGTACCTACGAATTATTTGTTGCAAATTTGGACCACGACAATTTAAAAATATTATACCACATCTTATTTACAGTAACTAAATAGGTATTTGTTAAATGTTTCCATCTACCTCTCGTAAAAAGACAAACTTCTGCTGATTTAACTAGAAGCGGGTCAAATTTGAACTAAAGCTGCCTCGTGGTTTCCTCATGATATTTATAAAAAATCACTTTTGGGTACACAAGTACCTATTTCATCAGAGACACAATAATAGTTTCACCATATTCAACCCCTAGCTACGAACGGTCATGTCCCCTAAGTTGAGCGTATATTGAAACCGGCATACGAAATTCGAAAAAAATCAAATCAATGGAAAACTTTCACGTGGTGTCATTATATGTGTCCTAGTATCCATCAAAAATCATAAACTCTATCGTCTACGAAGATCCATGGCTTTCAGGCGAAATGACTAATGTTATTGGCACATTCATGGCATAGTTTGCTTAAATATGTCCATATTTGGCACAAAGGTGCAAGTTGGAACAACGGACAACATTGCCGAAGAAAGTTTTTATTCTCCTTACACAAAAAAATCATTTTTTATTTTCCGAATGCAGAAAAAGGGTTATTTTGTGAAGCAACTACCAAAACTATGTTGTAAAATAGGAGCGCTATATTATTTGAAAATACTAGACCACATGTATTTACGGATAATCAAATGGTTGTGTGTCAAACAGTTTCCATCCACCTCTCGTAAAAAAGACAAATTCATGCCCATTCAGGTGAAATGGGGTCAAATTTGAACTACAGGTGCCTCGTAGTTTTCTCATGATTTTTTTGTAAATATATATTTAGATACACAAGTACCTATTTCATCAGAGATACAACAATAGTTTCACCATATTCAACCCCTAGCTACGAACGGTCATGTCCCCTAAGTTGAGCGTATATTGAAACCGGCATACGAAATTCGAAAAAAATCAAATCAATGGAAAACCTTCGCGTGGTGTCATTATATGTGTCCTAGTATCCATCAAAAATCATAAACTTGGAATAAGGCAATTTTCTTGAAAAGGTGTTCTCAGAAATGAGCTATCATCTACGAAGATTCATGGCTTTCATGCCAAATGACGAATGTTATGTCCACATTCATGGAATAGTTTGCTTAAATATGCCCATATTAGGCACATACGTGTATCTTGGAACCGTGAACGATGTTGCCGAAGAAACGTTTCATTTTCCTTTCACGAAAAAAATCAATTTTCAATTTCCGAGTGTGAAAAATGGTTTTTTTTGTGAAGCACCTACCAAAAATATGTTGCAAAATTGAAGCACTGCATTTTCTAAAAATACTATACCACATAATATTTACAATTAACCAAATGGTTGTGTGTTAAACAGTTTCTATCTACCTCTCGTAAAAAAGACAAATTTGTGCCGATTCAGCTGGAAGGGGGTCAAATTTGAACTACATGTGCCTCATGGTTTTCTTATGATTTTTTGAAAAAATCATATTTAGGTACACAAGTACCTATTTCATCAGAGATACAACAAAATTTTCCGAAGATTCAACCCCTAGGTACAAACGGTCATGTCCGCAGTTTTGACCGTATTTTGAAATCGGCATACGAAATTCAAAAAAAAATCAAAAAAATGGAAAACCTTCACGTGGAGTCATGATATGTGACCTAGTTAGCACAAAAAAATATAGACTTGCAATACAGAAGTTGTATTGAAAAAGTGTTCTCAGAAATGAGCTATCATCTGCGAAGATTCATGGCTTTCAAGCCAAATGACGAATGTTATGTCCACATTCATGGAATAGTTTGCTTAAATATGCCGATATTGCGCACAAGAGTGTATCTTGGAATGGTGAACAATGTTGCCAAACAAAATTTTCATCTTTATTACACAAAAAATTCATTTTTCATTTTCCGAGTACGAAAAATGGGTGTTTTTGTGAAGCACATACCAAAATATGTTGAAAATTGGGATCACACAATTTTTGTAAAATATTAGACCACATTTTATGTACAAATAACTAAATGGTTGTGTGTGAAATGGTTTGCATCCACCCCTTGTCAAAAAGACAATTTTCCGTCAATTCATCTGAAACCGGGTCAAATTTGAACTACATGTGCCTCGTAGTTTTCTCATGATTTTTTTGTAAATATATACTTAGATACAAAAGTACCTATTCATCACAGATACAACAAAAGTTTTTCAATATTCAACCCCTAGCTATGAACGGTCATGTCCCCTAAGTAAAGCGTATATTGAAACCGGCATACGAAATTCGAGAAAAATCAAATCAATGGAAAACCTTCGCGTGGTGTCATTATATGTGTCCTAGTATCCATAAAAAATCATAAACTTGGAATAAGGCAATTTTCTTGAAAAGGTGTTCTCATAAATGAGCTATCGTCTACGAAGATCCATGGCTTTCAAGCGAGATGACAAATGTTATTGGCACATTCATGGCATAGTTTGCTTAAATATGTCCATATTTGGAACAAAGGTGCATGTTGGAACAACGGACAACATTGCCGAAGAAAGTTTTAATTCTCCTTACACAAAAAAATCAATTTTTATTTTCCGAATGCAAAAAATGGGTTATTTTGTGAAGCAACTACCAAAAATATGTCGTAAAATAGGAGCGCTATATTATTTGAAAATACTTGACCACATTTGTTTACGAATAATCAAATGGTTGTGTATCAAACAGTTTCCATCTACATGTCGTAAAAAAGACAAATTCATGCCCATTCATCTGAAATGGGGTCAAATTTGAACTACATGTGCCTCGTAGTTTTCTCATGATTTTTTTGTAAATATATATTTAGATACAAAAGTACCTATTCATCACAAATACAACAAAAGTTTTGCAATATTTAACTCTTAGCTACGAAGAATAATCCAAACAATATATTTCAAATTCTTCAAAACCCTATGTAAAGCAATTTACAAGGTTAGTGGTACCTTTCCTTTTTATTTTGACAAAAAAAACAGTCCCTAGTTGTGTATAATTACATAGTACATCTTTACAAATATATTTAAATTTATTTGGTTGAAACTGGAGTTAAAAATCAAAAGTAATAAGAGAAAACAAAAAGAATAATAAAGAGGAACAAAAAAAGAGGAACTAGCGAGGCGGCCCATTTCCTTGCCGTCCGGCCCAGGCCAATGTCCATACCCAGGAACTAGCGAGGCGGCCCATTTCCTTGCCGTCCGGCCCAGGCCTATGTCCATACCCAGGTAGATATACTAGTTAAAAGGGCTGGGGTTGTGTGTACTAACATCAACAACATAGTAGCCCAGCGGTAAAGAGCTGTGTTGTGGATCTCTTGGTCGCGGGTTCGAGACGCCGGCGGCACAATATTTTTCCGAAATATTGCAAGGGGTTCGGTGGCACCCACTTGTGGGATCCAGCTGTCAGTTGGGGCACACATGTCAGGTAGGGCTGGTGGGTGGGACCCACCTGTCAGGTGGGGTGGGTGGGACCCACCTGTCAGGGGGCACATGGGACCCACCTGTCAGGTGGGGCTGGTGGGTGGGACCCACCTGTCAGGGGGCACGTGGGACCCACCTGTCAGGTGGGGCTGGTGGGTGGGACCCACCTGTCTGGTAGGGTGAGGAGTGACACGTAAGCAAAAACTGCCAACTAAGCACTGACACGTAAGCAAAAACTGCCAACTAAGCACTGACACGTAGGTAAGAAACTGAGTTGGCAGTCCACTAATATTAATGACCATTTAAATTGGTCACAGTCGGCTAAAGAAAAGGCAATATGTCAGAGCTTTTTAGTTTATGACCAATTAATCTTACCAGGTTATGACCATTCAGACAAGAAAAGTCACTATTGTTTTAGTTTTAGACCCTCCAAAGTTGTGTATGACCAAATGGCTTCAATTGGTCATAGATCTATGACCAATTTTCCCTGGTCACTATAGAAAAGTCACTAGTTGACACATTTCTTGTAGTGGCGGTTGGGCACTTGCCAGGTGGATGGAAATGAAAATAGTTAGGGCAGCCGCCGGGGCATTGACTCGCCTGATGTCCACCCCTTCCGCACTGACTACAAGCCTTTCCTTGGGGTGGTTTATTCTTAATGATGTACCTAAGGGGGCACTTTCTGGTCATATGTCCACGTTCGTCGCAAGTGTAACACCAACGTTGTTCTCTGATGACGTCCTCTCTAATTTTCTTGGGCAGATCTTTAGATGTATGGGACTCTTCTCTTTCAAAGGGTGTCGAGTGGGTTCCTGTGGCGGCTTCGATTTGATGGAGCGGAGGACTTTGGGTTGCTTCAAAACCGGAACCGATGTAGGAGTGCTCCCGCGACATTTCCATCTGGGAACTATGATTGCCGGAATTGAGTTAAACAAATTTCGTAGAGGTAGTTAAAACAAAAAAATTAAAGCGTAATAAGACTACCGTGATCAGATACCTAATTACTTTTATGGAGTAAGTATTAGGGATTTGTTAGCTAAACAGATTTGCGAAACACACAGGAGAAGCAACACACAAGCAGAGAACTCACAAACAAACAACACACAAGGTACACTTAGTATCACTGGACACCTAATACTCGTGGTAACCGGGTAGTACAACCAAAGTTCCTATCATATGTTTTTCCTATGGATCTTTGTTAAACCTGGTTGGTGACTTCCTCATTTGGTCGCATTTGTCTTCAGTTGGAGAATCGAGATGGCCGAAGGTGAACTTGAGTAGAATTGTTGATGTTGAGCTGAGGTCTTCGAAAGTCTTCTTGCTTTGTTGACATTGAGGAGCTTGGCATTTGCAAATCAACCACCTGGTGGTTGAATGTTGAGTATTTGTGATGGAAGCTTCTTCTTGTGGGTGCTGGCTAATTAGGTCTCACTTGGGTTCACCGTCAAGTATTTTAAACGGGTAAGAGGGAGTAGAGAAATCCTTTGGAAAATCTTAAAATAGAGGGATGAGGCTCGGAAATATTTAAGAAGGTGAGAAGAGTGGAAGCTATTTCCTTGGGCTTCCTTTGATAAAAATGTATTTTGGTAGTGATATATTTTTAAAAAATATTTCCCTTCCTAACTAACGTCCATGCTAACTAAGGTTTCCTAAAGTCAGGATGGCTCTGATACCAAGTCTGTGAGGACCCCGGATTAACTATCCGAGATACTCGTTATGTTTCCTGCAACAATCCCATGATCAGTCTGTTGTTGCACAAAACTCGAATTGGCATCACAGAACACCCATAGATACCGAATAGATATACTTACTTGATTGAAGTCATAACTTCAACAGGTATTTGCAGCGGAAATCATCAAACAACGTGGAGCCCAAGTCATTCGCCATAAGACCCTACAGGCAGCTGACTGGGAAGCGCCCTAGTTTGCATTGACGTCAGTGAATGCCCTTTTTCTCTTCGAACTTCTCTTCTTCAAAATCTGGCTAAGACAATAGCCAGGGACGAAACCAATATGAGTACATTTGAATGTACTCGCAAACTACCCCCGACATGAGCGTGCAATAGCATCATTTTTATTATAACAAAAACCTTTATTTTGAGAAGACATCTCTATATCTTTGTTGAAAAAGGAAAGAAGCTTTAAGAACTTTTTCCCATAAATCTATCTTTGTAAGAATTTTCTTTTAAAACTTTTTCCCGAAAATACATCTTTGTTGAAAAAGGTAAGAAGTCTCTTTAATAAACATTTTTCCCGGAAAATCACCATTTGTTTATTTCTCCAAAACTCCTCCATTTCCGACCAAAACCGTTCCTGGGCAAATCATTTTTTTCAACAACCTTATGCCAACCCTTTTGGTATAGTTGCATAAAACATTTTCCACCTTCAAGACACAAAACTCTGCACTTCTCGACCATAGCCCCTCAGGGTCCTCCTCTTTTCCAGCAACCTCATACCAGCCCTTCTGGATAGTTGCATATATAGAACATCTCCATTTTTCCTTTTTAAATCTCAAAACTTTTCCAAAACTTGCACATGGTCAGAGGACAGCCTCCCAACCGTCCATGACCGAGGACTCGGCTATTCGAATAGTTTTACACTCTGCAGAGGTGGTGCACTTTCACCACACAAACTGTCATTCCGCCGTGATCAGCCACGGTCCTCATACGACAGTATGTGGTGGTTCGGATAACATGATCAAAGCTTTTCACTATGTCGACCCTAGTATAGAGCCTCCTCTTCAGTGGGACTGGATCTCCCCGGCACCCAGTGGAGATGGCCATCGTATCGATCCGGTCTCTCCAAGCAACACTGCGCCATGACAGGAGGCCCACTGTTTGCAACCAGCAGCGATCCAGACTCGAACTGGATCCCGCATTTAGATAACTTGGTTCAGAGAGTCACGCTCTCCTAAGCATTTTGAGGCGCTCCATACTAAAATAAAAAGTTTCCGGCTAAGCCCTACCCATGTCAGGTAGTGTGGTTGCACGGGTTAATTGGTCGTCATAGTACAAATCATGTGCATTTTCATAAACATCTCCATTCTCCATTTCTCCACTTCTACACCGACATCTCGGCATTTCATAACCACACCAGTATTTTCAAAGGAGTTTTGAATAATACCAAGTTTTATTTTTTCCCATCCTATAATTTTATATAACTATCTCATATTTCTACATAGGGTGGCAAAATAGTTTCCATATACTTTTTGGAAAAGGTTTTATAAATCTTTGCTTTAAAAGTAAAACATGTTATCAAAGTAGATGCATATATTTGGGGTGCAAGCTCGAGAGTAGCTTGCCTTGCTCGGCAAAGTTCTCGGGTTCTGGTGCTTGCTGATCAGTATTCCCCCTCCTCGTAGACTCCGGCAACGTTCTCGTCTAAACGTTAAACAAGCAATACAACAATCACTAAACTACTCAAACAATCATCACAACATAAACCTCATAAGCATCACAAATAGCTACTGCACACATCAAACAATATAAGTTGGTTTCAAATTAATTGAATTAAACATTATTTAATTAAGTCTAAATTATGGCAGAAACTTGTTGAACATGTTTAATTCCACAACTTGAGTTCTGTTGGTCACAAAAATACAAACTAAATTTCTACAGATAGCTACTGATGTGTGGAAGACAACACAATTGGATTTGTTTCATTTGGATTTACCAATTTTCCTACACATTTGTTTTATTACAGAAACTTATTAATCAAGTTTTAGTTACCACTTAAGTTGTGTTGATCCAAAAATTAAATCCTTTTAGGGGTAACTAAACATGACTAAATGTGATTCAACAAAATTGGTCCTAAATCATTTGGATTAACCAATAAGCATCTATAATTGTTTTAGTCCAGAGAGGCTTGGATATCTTTATCTAATACCAATTAATTAATAAAGCTTAATTAAATTTACCAAAATTAGGGGAGCTAAGTGATCACATTGTTAAGCTAACAAAATTGGATTGGCATCATTTGGATTAATAGATTTCCAGAAACAATTAAGTTTAGGTTTTAAACCTTCTGTGGTATTTTAAATACCACATTTTTAATATTAATCTAAATGAGATGAAACTGGTTTGGTTGGACAGACAATTTAATAAGCTTTCCAGAGAATTTTAGTTTGATTTAATTGGATTTCTATTCCTCGAGTTATTGCATTTTAAAGTGAGGTCCAGTGCAGGTTTTTCAGTGTCTTATGTTAAAATAGAAAAAAGATGAATCGGTACGTGGCCGTTGGATCAAAATCCAACGGTCCACGACGCATCCTTCAGCGACGACCAACAACGGCAACACCGCCGTGGCCGGCGACGGTGTGGTGCTCGAATAGCTCACCTAGGGGCTCGGGAGGTCGTGGCGATGACGCGAATCGACGACGGAGGCTCCAGTGAACGTCTGGGCCAAGCGGTGCTTGATGGGGCGGCGTGAATCGACGGCGGCGATCCTCGGAACTTCCACGGCACAGCACGGACTTCGGCGAGCTTCAACGGCGTGTCTCGGCACGGCGGAGCGTCGAGGTTGCGCACGAGCAGCAGGGGCTTCGAGGTTGCCTCACCGCGCTCCTGGCTGTGCAATGAAGGGTGGAGAGTGAGTGTGAGGCCGTAGGGTGTGGGGAGAGAGTGCGGGGCTCGGGTGGTTTATATAGCCGCAACGCCGGTGTACGGTAGTCGCGGTCTAGCGGCGTCCAGAGAGTGAGAGAGGCCGGCGCGTGGTGTTTGGGGGGTCCGAGCATGGGCTAGGAGTCACGGCGTAGCGTATCGCGTGTCAGGGAGCGGTGAGGGGGCCAATTTGGCCGGTGCCGTCGAGTTGCTCCGCGGCGATGCAGAGGGGACAGGGGCGGCGTAGGGGGAGAGAGAGCACTCGAGTGGCTCTCCTCTGCAGAGCAGAGGCTGCAGAGGTGCGGTACGAGGTCAAGCGCGAGCTGGGGGGGGGGCAGGGCACGGCGGGAGCTGCGCTGCAGCCACGACGACGAACGGCGTGCGGCTACAGGGAGCTAGGAGGTAGGAGATGATGCACTAGTTGCAGAAAACCCCCTGCGTCTTCTTTTCTGTTTTTCTTTCATTTCTTTTTCAAAACCAGTAACATTTTAGGAATTTATTTAGGGCACTAATACTATTTAGAAAAATTTGCAAATATTTGTGAGGCTTCCCCATAACATGTAGAAGCTGCACAAAATTTGGCATTTCAAAATAAAATGTTTTGATTCATTTTTGTTCATAGGGTTTTAATTATGGTGTTTTGATTTATTTCAAATTGATTTTATTTTATAATTTTAAAACTAGTGTAAAATATTATTTGAGAGGGAAAAGTAGTAAGAATAAAATGGGAGTGTTTACATCACCACTCCTCTGAATTTTGGAGAACAATTTCTCACTTTGAACAATTTGTGTGACACACTTGTCACACTATTTTTCTTGCTTTAAGTTTTTATTTTGTTTTCTTTCTTTTCTTCATGTGTTCATTAGAGCAAGCAACACACAATTAGCAAGAACTAAATAACACAAGCAACAAACATAACAATATCAACATCACAATCATGACCACACAAATCAAACCACATGAATTAATCACACCACCATTTCCATAATTAACAATACTATCTAGTTAAAATGATCACACTCAATTATGACAAGATGATGTTTGAGGAATATATCAACTCATATCTTAATAGTCTTCAAAAGGTTTGATAAAGGGAAATATGTGGGTTAATATATTTCCCACTTGTGTTATTTTCAAATGGAGTGAAGGTAAGAGTTTATAAAATGGGAGTTGCATACACATGCACAATATCAAGGTTGAAATATAGATAGGAGATAACATATAGATCTCCCTATTTTTGGGAACACATAATTTTGGAAATCACTTTTACCTTCTCAATAATGGATGTTTTGGTTGTTGCCAAAACCAAGCATCATTGAAATGAGCTTTGGTCAAAATAAGAATGGTAAAGATATATGGAATCTATTCTTGTCATAACATGATCACCAAAGTTAAATATATTTTTATATTGGTTGGGTTCTTGGGTTGATATTTACTACTCAATCAACATAAACATTCAAGTCACACAAGGTCAAACATACCAATGGGAAGGAATCCACAACCATTAGTGAAAACATTTCAAAAAGTTTTTGTTGGTTCTGAATTTTGGGTCTGGTAAAACTAAGTTTTTCTTAGTTCCAAAATTTGGGATGTTACACATCCTTGCGGAAGACATACTCAACACAAGGCATGTCAGCCCAATAATCAGCTAAGGAGTGTTTATGCCTAAAGTAAACACAAGGATCTCATTTTTTTTCTTTCTTTTGTTTCGTGTTGGTTTCCACTCTTTCCATCCTTTCCAGATTTTTCTTATTTTAGTTTGAGGTGCACCTATTATTTTTTCCAAGAGTATTAAACACAACCCTGGTACATAGTAATTGTTTTTCCTGAAAATAGGATGTGAATGTTGCACAATTCGCCTCTTTTACGGCCGGAGAGGAAACTCGGACCATCCGAAGTTCCGAACTAGAAGACGACAATCAATTATGCCCGTCTCCAATGTAAAATCATTAGAGACGGTTGTTATTGCTGTCCGCCTCTAATATTTTTATTATTGGAGTCGCCTGAGTGGTGCAATCATTACCACCGGTTCCTGGAACCGGCTCTAATGTAGCGTACATTAGAGACCATGGGCCTCAGCGGTTGGGGACACCGGCTCTGGCCTGTGTAATGGAACCGTCTTTAATGTGAGGTCCGCACCACCAGTGATGGAGCGGCTCCGTTGCCCATTTATAGCTTCGGCACAACCTGGCCTCCGCTGGTAAACTCTGCCCTCAACACACAACTTCGGGAGCGGGAAAGGCTCCAAGTTCCTGCCGCGCATCAACCTTAGCCATCGGTGGGGAAGCATAGCCGTCCTTGCATCACCCAGAGAAATGAACGGGATGAATCTCATCCAGAAGAACCAGGATCGAGGCGCATCCAGCCCTCCACGGTTATTAAGAGGAGAATCACAGACCTAGCCCTCTGCCACCTCCCCACCACCCGAGGGTTTGTCAGCCGAGGGCGCCGGCCACCGCCCCACCCCGCAGGAAGGCAGGACAACTTCTATGTACATGGAGCTGTAGCATAAACACAAAAAACCTACATGAACTATGTAAAGGGAGTCTGGACCCCCTCCCCTCAACTCCGGCCGGCGGCGTGGACAAGGCGAGGGAGGAGAGGGGCCAGAGACGCACAGGAGGCTCTCAAGAGCAGGAAAGGAGAGATGCGGAGAGGGGGGAAATGAAAGCCTTGGAGTGGACATGTCGATAACTTATTTTCCCCATCGGGGTGATATATAGTCCAGTACCCACTTTGATGGTGCGGCCCCATCTTTTCTTGGTGGTAAATATTTCTGTCTTTCATCCTATGGCCGCTGAGCAAAGAAACCTGATCGGGTGTTCCTAAAAAAAGAAAAAAAAACGTGATGCGTGAGCACTGGACGAAAGATCATTTCAGAAGAAAATCAAGTTGACCAAACTTGTTTGTTGCTCTATTTTACTATTATCTTAGGAAAACACCGATAAATTAGAGTTGATTCTCTCAACAATAGCAAGGGGCAGGAAAAGCTTTTTGGATATAAAGAAACATCACCTGCGTTGGCTATGACCTATGAATCTCTTATACATTGGTTGACAATGCGACTTCGACTGGGTTGGAAGAGAGAATAGGCATGAGCACTAAACAATCGAATAAGGCCGCAAAGCTCATTCTTAACAGTTGTAAGGCACACAAAAAGTTTGTCTCATACGGAAACAAATCGATATATGCTGGCTATGACTACTGAATCTTAGATTTTTTATTTATTTCTAGAAATCTATCTTGTTTTTTTGGATGAATCTTATATCTTTTTTTTTAAGTGGACGACTTTAATCATCAAATGAAACTTATTTTGTTGACCGTGTGTGAAGTTGACAGTCGAATGTGTACAACCAATTTGTATGGTCGAAAGGGCATCACAAGAAACATCTTTACTATTAAATGGGAATTGGTACTTCGTATGTCACGGCGGACCATGGCTCGCCTTACGTTTTGCGCAAAACCCCCTGAACAACCTCAAAATCAACCTGCGGTCCTCTCTTACCGGTTTCCTTCCGCAGCAACGGAAGAAAGAGATAGGATTGCTCGCGCTAGGGTTTGACGTCGCCGTTCCTTCCCGGCGAGGCCGCCGCCGCATAAGCGCACCCTTCGTCAAACCTTACATCGTAGAATCCAACGTCCCCACGTTGCGCCATGCATATCACCGCACGCCGCCACCTGGAGGAACCCGCACATCGTGTCATGATCTCTGAATCTTAACACTGAAGAGAACAAGTGTTGCTGATCTGCTTCTTCTCGTCAGTTAACGGACGGTCTGGATGAAGCAATAACGGTTCAGTTATGAAGATCCAAGGGTCCACTTTCCCGCTGTTCCTTTTCCCTTTTTAGTCATTCTGTTAGCTTACCTACTTTGCCGTGATCATTCCGTCGAGCTACGCTTCGATATAAAGCTAGCCTTGCTGTAACCCGAATGCTTATCTTCTCAAATATATGAACAAGCAAACCCTAGAGAGCGGCGGCGCTCAGGGCTACCTCTATTTCTCACCCACTTTCTCTATTATCTCACCCCTTTTGCTCTGCTTTTTCACATCTTATTCTGAATTTACCTATTGATCTCGTGATTCAGTCAGTTCGAGTTAGTTTGGGCTTGACACATCGGCCCCTCGCTCTCCCAACTGGTCGCCTCTGGGGAGCCGACGATGACCCTGCCTTCCTTGCTGCAGCTGGTGCCTCCTCTCCTCACCATGGATCCTCCCGCCGTCAGCCCGTCGCCGTCCCCTCTCCTCCTCGTGCATCATGTTCTCTCAGAGAAAGGGGAGGCACGAGCTGCTCCTTGGCGGCAGCCATCGGGAGGGGAGGAAGAGGGAGACTGTGAGAGGAACAGGGGCGCGGTGGCGATGGTCTTCGGCGTCGTTATAGTCAGCGTTCCCCACGAGTAACTACTTTGGGAACTTGGTGCATCATAGCTGGTGCGTAGATCTGGTGGCACTTCTTGCCTGGGAGGAGTTGGGTCTGTCAAAGCAAGGTCTTCTTCGTTTCCACCTGATCCGCCTCAAGTTCCAGGACTCTCCTCGATCTTGGATGAAGCTTCAGGTATAAATTCACCAACGAGTTGAAGTCCTCAAAATTGCAGCGATTTTATCCATCCTGATGTGATGTTTTTTATCCACCCCAATATTTTTAGCTGAATTCTTTCCCATTTTGATAGGATGTTTATTGAGAGAGAGGAGAGCAAGAGAGATGTTATTCTTGTGTGTGTCGCTATACTGTATTGTTGCCGCTGTTGGGTTTCAGAGGATGCATTAGTTGAGATGGTACTGATGCTTTCGTGTGTTACATACCTGCCAACGAAAGCACTGACAAACGACTATGAGTGGTGGCCCGCCAATGTTGGCCACTATATGAGTAACACAGCAGTCTATCTTGGATCTCTCATGATTTTGATTCAGTAAAGTTTCTGTATTAATGCAAGACATCAAGTTCCTCACAGAAGCTGGAGTTCTGTTTCATCTTGACGAAATCCAAGAAATAATACTGTATAATTTTAATTTTGCAGCCATTATTATCTTGCTGTAGGTAGCTTGGTTGTTAGCTAAATCATCTTGGTTTGTGATTTCTTTGGCATCTTATTTTTAGATTGATAGTGTTGCTTCATATTGTTTACTTTCCAAGCTAGATTGATACTGTTCCTTGCAAGATTGTGTTTACAAATGTATATAATGATGACCTCAGAAGTTCTAATTTCTTTTAGTTCCCAGGAGCAAGATATATTTGCTCTATCTCAATTATTTCTTTCACCACATAATATTCGGCTGGTATGACCAGGACTGGATATGATGGTTCTTGTACAATATCGGTGGTACACTATGGACATATTGTGGAACAAGGTAACTGAATTTCTTCATCACTTTAAGTCAATTTTACTGTCCAGCAAGGGTCAAATTTTACATTTCCATGACAAGAATAAAAAAAAATCTAGAATGGGTGTTTGCACAACAGGACGGTCAGGGCCACATGCTGAGTTGATAAAGGATTCCAAAGGAGCACACTCAACTTTTACAACTTCAAGAGGTTAATACCAATAGGACGGGATGTCATGGAGATGACTACAGCAGGTAACAATTTTTACTATTAAATGGGAGTTGGTCGTTCGTGTAACCGAGCGAACCATCTTTCCTCACGCGATTTGGCTCGCCCATGCCTCGCTCGATCGCCACGGAGGCATCCTGACCGTCGTCTGGCCTTCGCTCACACGCGACCACCCCTAGGGCCAAGCGGCCCAAAACAACCCACGCCTCGAAAACCTAAATCAGCCGCCGATGTCTCTAGCGAGCGACGCCATCGTCTTGGTGGTGGGGAGCAACTACCGCCGCAGATGGATGCGAAGAAGGATGGAGCTCAAGAAGGGCTAGCGGAGGGGATGATTTTCAAGGTCGCCGCCGGCCCGCCGCCATCACTCGTGAAGCCCACTGTCGCCTTCCAGGATTGGGTCGCCTCCCCTCCAGGACCATGGCTTCTCTTCTCCAGGGCCGTGCGCGGGGAGCTCCCGTCGGACGTCTGACGGCATCATCATCTCCGGCAGATGCAGCTACGCGCTGGGCAACAACCAACAAGACGTGAATGCGCGCGCTCGTCGTGCGTTGGGTACCTGGGCGGTGTTCGGCACGCCGTCGCAGGAGTACATGGATTGGTGGCGAGTGTACGTCGTCCGGGGAGCTTCCGTAGGACGCCGGACGATATCATCATCTCCGGCAGCTACACCCACGCGCAGGGCAACGAGACGTGGATGCTCGCGCTCGTCTACCTCGCTGGCCGCGTGCACGTCTCCAACAAGGGCATCCTTGTTCCGTGTCCACCTCTGCCACCAGGTTGGTCTGGACCGAGTGACCGACCCCGCCTTAGATTCTCTTGTATTGCCATTTTCGTTGTAAGTTTGTGGATGTATCGTGATGATTTTATTGTTCTCTTTTGTAGATTGTCAGACAGTAATACTGTTTGTGTACCTATCTAGCAGGTTAGTCTAGAGACGATCAATTGATTTCTGGAAATTTAAAGCTCAGGATGTGCCACTAATGTACAATCTAATCATAATGGCTGCACCGACTACTCTGACTTAAATTATGGTTATGATCTGATGATGAAGATGATTTTATCAAGACAAACTCTTAATACCGTGATGATTTTATTGTTCTATTTTGTAGATTGTCATAGACAGTACTGTTGGGGTACCTATCTGGCAGATGACCATGGAGACTAGAAACAATCAATTGAATCATGGAAATTTAAAGGATTTGGTGCTAATGGACAATCTAATCATAATGGTTGCACCGACTCTGACTTAAATTATGTCGATGATGACAACATCTCTGATGATGAAGATGATTCTGCCAAGACAAGCTCTTATTACCGTCTGAACGAATTTCAGCACGATGGCTTTGTACGCTTGTATAATGTGACTGGATTTGGATTATTGAGATACTATATATCTCTTCCAAGACGATTTTTGAGTGGTTCATGGCCCTGGCATGAGAGAGGTATGTGCCTATATCCTTGATCTTCCTATTCTTCGAGTTATTTCAACTATGGCGATTATTTTTGTGCTTCCGTCCAGGACGAGTTTGGAGTTTGACATGGAGTAATGATGGCAAATTCAAATTTTTAGCTAGCAGCTAACATCCTTTACAGTGTACATAGCTTTTTTATTAAGGATTGGGTGATTCTTTCGGCGCGTATATAAGTTGACTGTAGACCATCTTTCCTTCCGTTCCATCGACAATTCCTTAATTTGGATAATCGCATTATATATGGGAGTGTAGTCACCATGGGCTCATTTTTCGTGACATTCTCCTGTACTATGTTTAACAGATTAGTTAGATGTCGGGATTCAACATCATTCTATGAGAAGTATCACCATCACTGCTGGATTAGGGTAGGTTGGTAGTGCTTTGTGAACATTGTATCTGGTCATTACCAATTCTGAAGTGAGATAAAACATTTTATCAGGTTAATGTCCTTCCTCCCTTACCAATCATACTTCTGATTGCTTTATCTGAAGCTTTTGTACATGGTTCTCGTAATTAGTTAACTATCTCGAAATTTCTAACAGTCTTTTGTATTCAGTATTTTAGGGTCACAAAATATTGAAAATCATGTTTCCAAGGCCAGAAATCGAGCCATTTGGACCCAGATTTTTCAGGAAATGGTCTATGAGATATTTCCATCTAATATCTGATGATGGAATTTGATCCGAGATTAAGGTGTACGCGCAACATAATTACCATACAAGCAGGTGAGGCCTCGGCACCTTCCACGTATCTGCACACCTCAGTGCTTCTCCACCCAGATGGTTATATTCTGCATCATCATCATGATTGGGGTTTTTCATATTTCAACTCATTTTGCTTGCAATCTCGAAGAAAAATGGTAAGCAATAAATTAAGGAAATATGGTTTAAGTGAAAACCGGATACATGATGTGGATAGAGGCACTGAACAAGTTTTGTTGGTTCCATGTTGTACTCATAGTTAAATGAAAGCTTTAGTTATTTCCTCTACTTCATCTGCAATTTCAGGAAAAAAGGTGTATGATTTATGGTTATCAGAGTGCATCTGGTGAGTTGGTTTATCGAAACTGCAAATATTACAAGTAATCTGGTGAGCTAGTTAGGTCTGGCCAAAGCTTCAAAAGTATAAATAAGTAAGTCTATTCTTTCCGGCCTTCACTACAAGAATTACGTTAGAAAAATGTATCTGCTGGTCAATTAAAGAGGCAAAATTTGTAATACATGGGGAGATCATTTCTGTGACGGTGGCTCACAAAGTATAAGAAAATATGAAGTGCATTCCGCATGCATTAAATTTTCCTGCAAAAGTAGGATACAATGGACATGGCAGCCATCTAATTAGCTTAGTTTATACCAATTCTTTATCTTAAACTACTAGCTAACTGCATTCGGCATGTGATTCTGTGTTTTGGTATCTGTGGGAGGATTTTGAAGGATTTGACTATCTGTGGCTGAAAATGATGGTGTTGTTACAAGAACCCATAGTAAATGATCATCTCACTGCCTTATTTATGCATCCAACTAGAGAAGTTTGTTGCTGGTTTGTTTTTAATCTTGTCGTGGTGGGATCACGCAGATGCCTAGGGGTAGGCTTATTCTGGGGCCGAACGTACGCTTGAGGATTCGGGGAGGGATTGCGCGATGGTGTCGCACACGAAGAACACTGCAAACACAAAGATCTACCCTGTTTCGGGGGCCTCGTGAGGAGGTAAAACCCTACTGCAGCACTATCCTATTTGGTGTATTTCCCTCTGTATATGCGGTGTGTACAAACGTTCCTCGAGCTGTGAGGAGCTAACCATGGAGAGGAGCTCCAGGAGGAAGAAGAAGAAGCTAAGGCCAAGGGGGAAAATGAGACAGCGTGGGTGTCCCCGGCCTCTTTTATCTCCTCCCCCTGGTGCTCTTTATATAGAGAGAGCCTAGGGGACATGCAGGGGACAAGGGGACAAACATCGCTGTACACTGTACACTGTAGCAGAGGTGACTACTGGGGTCTTGTCACACTGTTCTCGTGTCACTGTAGCTGTACTGTTGTCACATCAGTGGCACTGCAGCCACGCTGGCTGTCCTTGCTTTTGTCTTCTTGCTCCTGTCTCCCGGATCTTCGAGACCATGGCAGAGGTATCTGTACTTGACGATGTGGTAGCAGGGGTGCCGGTGCAGTGTAGAGGTGGCTCTCCCGTAGGTTGCTGCCGAGGTAGTGGTGACGGGGGCGTGGCATCGGTCGATGAAGTATCGG
Organism: Poa pratensis; assembly: GCA_947311845.1. Lineage (NCBI taxonomy): Eukaryota > Viridiplantae > Streptophyta > Magnoliopsida > Poales > Poaceae > Poa > Poa pratensis. The sequence goes on along the minus strand of CAMZMU010000069.1, from coordinate 2,801,564 downwards.
GTAGTGATCCGGGGTAGCAGCGTGTTGATCCAGCCTGGGGAAGATCGAACCTCGGTCGATGGTGCACGCCGGTCCGTGAGTGACCTGGTCCAAACCGAGGTAAGGAGGTCTGCAGCTTGGCCCGTCCCGGAGCGTGCGCTGCAGACGACGTCCAGCCGAAGCAAGGCAGGCACTGCCCAGCCGAAGCCTGGCCCAACCGAGGTCTGAAGCCACCGGCCAGCTTCGGATGCAGCGGTCGTTGTCCGCCCTGGACCTGGGGAAGCAGGATGAGCCGGCCTGCCCGGGGTGGAGTGGCCCACCGAGGTGTGGAGTGGCCCATCCGGAGTGGCGCGATGTCGGCCTGCCGAGGTAACGCATATCTCGGCCCGATGGGGAACCTCGGCCCATTCCGAGGCTGGGACCTCGGCCTGCCTAAGCTGCTGGCCTGCCCGAGGCCAGAAACTCGGCCCGACAGCTGAGATCTCGGCCTGGGAGGCTGATAACTCGGCCCAGGTTAGCTTTTTCTGCCCTCTCTTTTATCCTTTAACCATTTAACTCCTGTACCTCTCTTTTGTTACCTCGGTAAGACCACCAACTGTGGGGTACCGGGGATTACATCCCCGACAAATCTTGTGGTCCAGTTTTCTCTATAGTTTATCAGTTTTTAAATGCTTTTGTGCCAACCAGAGGCATGAGCTTTATCACTGGAAACATGCTTCTATTGGAAAATAACATGAGTGAATAAAAGGCATTGTTCTAAAATTCGGCCGAATCACCGATTAACTGGCCGAGTAATCGCTATTCAGTGGGTTACTGAATAGCCGATAAATGCCGATTACCCGATTAATCGGCCGATTAACTGGCGAATAGGCCGATTATTCGCTATTCAGTGGCCGAGCGAGCCGTTACCAGTTAACGAATTCCTGAACAATGATAAAAGGCGTGGTTCTCTTTTGAGAAGATTCTCTGATGATATAGTTTTATTTCTCTGACAACATGTTGACGATGTGAAACTTGTGTGCTTAATTTCCGAAAACATGGAAACTAAGATGACATGTATAAATGAGGAGCCGGGACCAAGTCTAGGTGATGGTATGAGGGTTGTGGTAAGCCGTTTTAGCTAACTTATAAGCCGTTTTAGCTAACTTATAAGCCCTATGTTCCACAATATAAGCCGTTTTAGCTAACTTGTATTATGGAACAGACATAGAAGATTAGAGTAGATTTGTAGCTATTTTAGCTCAGTATTCTGTAAACCATTGTTTGGACATTCAGTTTAGAAATTCTGATATGCCTTTTTTCAAGGAAAGTAATTATTGTGATATGCCGTCTTACATGTCCATTCTGAGGAGACAAAATACTGTCAAAAGAATATGTGATGCCATGTAAAAAAGGATTTATAAATTTTAATTTGTTTGGCACACTGTTTTAGATTTTGCATATATTGAATGTAGGCCTTGATAGATTTTTTTCTTACAACAAATGAACAAGTTACACTTTAAATCTGTAACCAAAAAAGGTTCTTTGTGGCACATGGCAGGAAAGATTTCGGGTGGGAAGGCGAAGGGTGGATGGAAACAGAGAGAGATGGATCGATATCTTATAGTTGGGGGTAGAAGAAGTGGACAAAGAAGATCAGTGTAAGAGGATAGACATTTGTAAGAGATGATATTGGCAACCAGAGGAATGACTTCTTAATAACTGGTGCAATATTTTATCGCTCTGTAGCAAATTAATGGTGCTTTACAACAGAATGATTTATTCTGACCTATACACCATATTTGTTTTTATTCGGTCGCAAAGACGATACATTTGTTCTTGTTAAAGAATAAAAAAGTGTTGCATCTTATACATAAGACTTATAATATGCATCACGTGGCAACTCCAAATTCATGAGCTATGTAAGAACTATGACGATCTTCCAGAGTTGGAGAAAACACTACCTGGCAGCGGTGAGTGACATATCTTTGGAGTAAAGGTTACTATGAAGTACAATGGTGATTTTAGAATGGGTTGACTAAGAAATACAATGGCTGATAGGAAGGAAACTTGGCTACCCGTGGCAAAGCACGGGCATTCACCTAGTTCGTTCGCATGAACTGGTTCTTGCTTTGCTTGCCCCCTTTGGTTCTTCGTGAGCTTTTGGGATCTCCCGAGGCCGATTCCTCTTTCGCCTCTCGGCTTCCATTTTAACCCGCAGCTCAGCAGAAACGATTCCCGTTTTATCGACGGATCTGACGCACCACGGCGCCGCATCGCCACCGCGATTGTCTCTGTCTTGTCTGACAACCAAAAATCCCACCTTTTTCGTCGCAGCTTCCTCCCGGCGCGGCGCGCGGCAGTCAAGCAATCCAGACCAGACGAGTCCACTTCCGAGAGGGCAGCGCGACCGGGACAGCGCCTCGGAAGCTTCCATGGCGGCGGGCGTGCCGCCGGCGCAGCTGGGGTCGCTGTGGTCGACGCTGGAGGACCAGCGGGGCGGGGGGCGGGGCGACGTGCCGCTGATCTCGTCGGCCTGGAGCCTGCCGGGCGAAGCAGAGGAGCGGGCCAAGGAGGGGATTTTCCAGCGCATCGGGGCCGCGGTGGTGGGGGCGTGGGACGCCGTGGCCGCCGCCGCGGCGGAGATGTGGGCGTTCGCGCGCGCCGACCGCCGGAAGCCCATCTTCGCCGCCAAGGTGGGGCTCGCGCTCGCGCTCATCTCCCTGCTCGTCTTCCTCCGCGAGCCCCACGACATCGTCAGCCACTCCGTCTGGGCCATCCTCACCGTCGTCGTCGTCTTCGAGTTCAGCATCGGTACGCACCGCGTCAATCCCCTCCACTTCTCTCCGTCCTTCTCCCCTTCTTTGTGTGGATCGTTGCCATTTTAGCTGGGGGTTAAGCATTTCCCGTGCGACCCTGATCTGAATTCGCGGATCGGAAGCACCTGTTGCAGTGAAGAACACGTGAATCCTGCAGCCTTGAGATTCCAGGAGTATCTATCTATGTCAACGGCTCCTTCTCCCTAAAAAAAAGGGTCCATCCGTCCATGTCAATAGCAGCGTGGAGAAGGAAAACATTTAGAGCCAGATATATCTGTTAAGCTAAAAAAAAGGTCCATGTCTTCCATCCAGGTCCATCTGTTGACCTTGCATTATTGTTGTTGATTGGTCATTGGTGCAAGAAACGTGCACGCTGCTATGGCAATTGGAGATGACCCGGTGATAGGTAGATTAAGATGGCGGTGTATCTATAGTTTATATTGTTCACTTGCAGATTCTCTGTGTTTGGGCCACAACTTAGAAATTTTAGCATGTTTGCCTTTTCTTTTGAGAAACCGTCATTGGTTTATCTATCTATGGGTGATGGAAAGGGCCACCAAAGTTTAATTCTTAGGGATGTTACCTGGGACCGTAGTGTTCTTGGGCCAGTTGTGCTATTTAGCTCCGTGCTCTCAGTTGTTTTGCTCTGACATTTTTTACGGATCAGAGGGAGTATATGGAATGGTAGACACACGCACTCTGATACACACATGAATAAATAAATGCATGTTGTTTTGAAGAGAAACCACTAGTATTGAGCAACCGTACCTGTAGGATACTGTTTTCTGTGATGTCGCTTGCTGATCTTTCGTAGTATCATTGTCAGCGGCGGAGCCAGGACAAAAATCCTGCGGGGTCAAAGCTAAATTTTCATAGGTTTTACCTAATTTTTGATTTTTTTTACATAAGAACATATAAATATATGAAGGATTTGCCAAATAGCTGTGGGGTCGGCTGACCCCACAGCTATAACGTAGATCCGCCACTCATCATTGTGATGTAGAGTAGAAACCAACCATAATGATAGCGGTGTTTCTGAAGTTTATATTCTTGGCCTGCAAGTATATCTTCTGGCCTGTTAGCTCCGTATTGAAGTGGTTACTGACCAGCACATCTTATTCATCTTACCTAGTTGCATTATTTGGAACTCGCCACAAAGTGTTGGAAAGTACTGCTAAATTCTACTACTGGAGATTCTAGTTGAAATGAATAGAACCCTTTGCTGTAGTACCAAGTATAGAAATCACACGGATGCACTTCTCAAAATTGGCTGAAGGTGCACTCGCTGACATGCAATTATTACTTAGCAACTGGTGAAGGCTGTTTCTTTCTCCTGTAATTTTTCTGGTCTGCCTAACATCATTTTGATAAAGAAAATAATTAGTTATTTATGACGTCTTTATCTTACCTGGATCTTATTTTGGAGCCATCCTTATTTAATGCGGAAAAAAGTGTGTGTACACGTGCAAAAAAAAGTGTGTATTGCCTTTCGTTGATTTGGTCCACTATTATGCAGGTGCAACATTAAGCAAAGGTTTCAACAGGGGGTTAGGAACACTCACTGCTGGAGGGCTTGCTCTAGCAGTTGCCGAATTATCCAAAAACTTGGGGGCATTCGAAGAAGTGATTCTTATTATTAGCACCTTTACTGTTGGTAAGTGTTGGGGGCATGCTGTAATAATTTTGTGGTGTGTTTTGTGTAATTTGTAGTCTAAAGCTTTTATGTTTTTTACTGCTAGGTTTTTGCACAAACTTGGCAAAGCTACACCCAAAGATGAAGCCTTATGAATATGGATTTCGTGTATTCTTGTTGACATTCGTTTATGTCATGGTCTCTGGGTACAACACAGGGAAGTTCACTGATACAGCTGTTAGTAGATTTGTCCTGATTGCTCTTGGTGCTGCTGTCAGTCTTGGAATCAATATAGGTATTTACCCAATCTGGTCTGGAGAGGATTTGCACAATTTGATTGCAAAGAATTTTGCTGGTGTTGCAAAATCCTTAGAAGGTACTGTATCATTTAACTATATATTTATTACAAAAGCATAAAATATTAGTTGTGGTATGATTGCAATGCCGTAGAGCATAGATACGTCTGATTTTAACGCCTTTATTTCTGATTTGGCTGTTCACTGTAGGCTGTGTCGATGGATACCTGAAATGCATGGAGTATGAAAGGATTCCTTCAAAAATACTGACATATCAAGCTTCTGATGATCCTCTATATAGTGGGTACAGGGCAGCTGTCGAGGCATCAGCACAAGAGGAAACTCTGGTTTGTTGTTGCTCTAAAGCTAACACTTCTACTCAAGATTATCTCACCTTTTCTGTCATTTTGACTCGGTTCTCTTGTATTGCTCCCAGTTAGGTTTTGCGATATGGGAACCACCCCATGGCCCTTACAAAATGATGAACTATCCATGGAAGAGCTTCACTAAAGTTGGTGGAGCATTGAGGCATTGTTCCTTTGCAGTAATGGCATTGCATGGTTGCATTCTTTCAGAAATTCAGGTGTGCTAATATAGTTTCCTCGACAACCTATGGCAGTTCTGCATTTATTTATTTCCTTAACAAATATATATATTTGATTTTGTTTCTAGGCACCGCCAGAATACAGAAGGATTTTTATCGCAGAACTTCATAGAGTGGGGAGAGAAGGTGCTGAAGTGCTGCGTGTGCTGGGAAACAATGTTAAGACAATGACCAAGTTGAGTTCTCCAGATATTCTGTTTCAAGTCCACTTGGCAGCCGAGGAGCTGCAAAAAAAGATTGATGAGAAGTCATATCTTCTGGTGAATACTGAAAGATGGGATACTAGCAAGCGAGCTGAAGGAATAAAAGATGCCATGAATGGGACAAGCGTCGTGTCAAAAGAAAATAAAAATGAAGTGACCGAACCTACAATTGCTGATCAAATTTCGGCGAACCATTATAAGAGTTTTGCTGCTAGTTCATTTCTTACCAGATATGATTCATCAGCAACTATTGATGGTTACAGGACACTACTATCTTGGCCTGCTCGAAGATCATTCCATCCCAACTTGCCACTTGAAGACGAGGAGTCAAAAACATATGAAAGTGCAAGTGCCTTATCCTTGGCCACATTTGCCTCGCTTCTAATCGAGTTTGTTGCCCGGCTACAGAATGTTGTAAACGCATTTGAAGAGCTGAGTGAGAAGGCTAACTTCAAGGATCCCGTGGAAGAGCCTGTTGCAGTTAGCACGGGTAATGGTGGATTCCTCGATAAAATAAGCAAATCTCTAGGACTTAAGAGTTGACATTGTCGATGACCCGCAAGGTCCCTCGATCTGAAGCCTTGCCACTTGCCTTTGCATCCAGTTTTGTTCAATAATTTTGGACCAAGACGTGTGTATAATGCTGAACTCATGTATACGCGATGAGAAGATTGCTGACTGTACTGCGAATGGAGCTCCTGTTTGCTGGCACTAATGTGATCAACAATGGTAAAACTGTTGTTCCATGTATTTGTTTAGTGTGTTTAAGCACCCTGTTGCATGTGAAGCTCATGTATATGTGTGCAACAGGGATTTTTTTGACCTACTTGATGCAAAGGTAGCTGTTTTGTAGTTTGCTGGTAAGTATCATAATGATTTTTGTTGTGAATCTTGATTTCAATGTATTGTTGTGCTTCGTTGCACTGTGCTGAAAGATGTGGAGTTGCTTTCCTCTGTTATTGTGGTTTCTTTGGACATGAGAAACCTAGAGGCTACATGTATTCACCTTCCTTTCCATATTTGTTTCCTATCCCCTGTTTCCATATATCCATTATATGATTATGGCAGCTTCAGATGCAGATTTGCGCATTGAGAACAGGAGCGCATGGTCAGACGAATTCGCTTGCGATGGTCTTTGGGTACAACACATGGAAATTCACTAGCAGACTTTAAGTAGATTTTTATTAATTGCTATTGGTGCTGTTGTCAGTCTTGGAATCCACATAGGTATTTACCCAATCTGGCTTGGAGGGGATTTGAACGATTTGTTCGCAAAGAGTTTTATTGGTGTTAGCAAAATCCATGGATCAAGCTCGCGGTAGCAAGGCCGGGAGCAACTAGTACCTTGCCTGTTCAACACCGCCCCGAAGAACATCGTAGTTCTGGGATCATGTCATACTCTGTGTCTTGCATCAAGATCCACCTGCAAAATTGAACGGAACAGCGTAACGCGCCTTTGATCGTGTCTGCCCTGCGATTCCATTTACGACACCAACGGGGGCAGCGGAGGGGCTTCCAGGAGGACCAATAGGATGAGCAACGTTCGGCAACTCACACTGCCAGCTAGCACAAACCAAAGACTGGAAATTTGAACACAGCCGATGAGATGATGAAATTGACAGAGAGAAATATAAACAACACTTCTAGTCTAAAATATGAAAAAGAGCCGGCTGTGAAAACTGACCAGTTCTTCAGTTAATTCGAGAAAATAAAAATAATAGTTAGATTTTTTATAATCTAAACATTTTTAATTATGAACATTTTTAAAATTTGAACATTTGTAAAATCTGAAAGTTTGTTAAAATTTGATAAATTTTTAGTCTGAACGTTTTTAAATTTTAAATCTGACCAATTTTCATATTTTAACCATTTTCAAATATGAATATTATGTCTCCTTGAAGAATTTTCAAAACTGATTTTTTTAGATTTGAAGAATTTCAAATTCAACTTTTTTTCAAATCTGAGACTTTTCAAATTATGAACATTTTTGAAATCTGAACATTTTCCAAATCATAAAAAATAAAAAATAGAGAAACGATAAAACAGAAAGAAAATAAAAAAGAGAAGAAAAAAAACAGAAGAAAAAAAAAAGCAAAAACAACCTTAATGGGCTGGCCGCTGCATGATTCCTTGACGCGGCGCGAGCCTGAAGTGCCGCCAACGGGCGTGATAGGATTTACCCGTTTTACACAAAACCGAACTAAACCAAACTATTCGCATATACACCCCATTAGCACCCAAACCAAAAAGGCCCACATGAACAAGCTCAACCAATATACCCGGTTAAACGAGTACCATCCCCAAATTTAGTAACAAGGATGTTTCTTGACCTACTTGATGGAAAAGGTAGCTGTGTTGTAGTTTGCTCATTATAGTCATCATAGTGCTTTTGTTGGGATCTTGCTGTCAATGCATTGGTGTGCTTTGTTGCACACTGCTCAAAGTTGTGGTGTTGCTTTCCATGTGTTGGTGTGGCTTTGTTTGGAGATGAGACTTGTGTGATTGACATAACTTTTATGTCTAGTCTTATCGTGTTATTCCATCAACAAAAAACTCCTGAATTTTGGAAAAACAAATCCCAAAAAATATTAAATCGCATAATTTCTTCTAAATTTTTCATTGATATGCTTCACCACTTAGTCTTATAAGTGGATGAGATATACTCTACAACATATTGGTGTACAGAATTCTGCTTCACTTGTATATATACAGCAGAGAAAAATTACAGGTACTATGCTACAGACTATATATATCCATCTTTCTTTCCCTTTTTTTCCTATCCCCTGTTTAACTATACCCAATATACGATTATGGCAGCTGCAGATGCAGAATTGCGCGTCGCGTCGAGAAGACGAGCGCGTGGGCAGGCGATTTCGCTTGCGATCTGTTGCCTGTCCCATTTAAAGAAGTTGACTCCGCAAAGCTCTTGAAAGGAAGGAAGGAACTCTGCTTTCTTTCTGTGGCTTCGTGCAGTCCGACTGAACCCATCCGATCTGATCCTCGTCGTTGTCATACACAACCAACTTCCCACGGAGCGAAACATCTGTAACAAGCAAAGAGAAAGGTAAAATTGACAGAGATAGTTGGTGAAATGATGGAGATATGCCAAGCAAATGACCAGTTGGTACGTACCTCCGATTATTATCGTTGTTCTGTGGCCAATTTTTGTTCCGTCAAGCACCCCTAGGCAGACATTGCCCTTTTCCTGTAAAAGTCCAAGGAAAAGCATGAGGCCGATGAACCCCGAAGAAGAGGAAATGGGGCTGAAGATGTTACTCGGAGCCCCTGTGCACTTACGCTGATGATCAAGTAGTCCTCAGGAGAGATTGTGAATGTTCTTGGAATCACAAACCATGTTTTCCTGAACTGCAGTTGCAAGGGCTTGAACAGTTCCTTCACATCATCCACAGACCTGAAGATGTTGCAATCCTGAGTTGTTAACTCTTTATCCAAGTGATCGAGAAGCGCACGATGTACTTATGAAGTATCGACAGATTCCATCACATTACCTCACTGGGAAATTCGGTTTCATGCAAAAGGTAGTGTTTGATCTGATTCATCATGTACAAAGCCTGGAGAGACGTCTTCAAGCTGTCGAGTTACAAGGTAATAACCTGGTATTAAGTAGCATGGAACAGAACACGTTTAATCTGATGGAGAGTTAATATAAAAACTGACCGAAGCAATCAGCTTTCTGTATATTTCACGAGGGAAATACGTGTAAGAGCTCCCGCTGTCAAAGATCACTTGAGTCAGTTTCCCTGACTGCCTTCGCACGTTAAGCTCCTGACCCGCATAGTTTACTTCCTGCACTTCTGTGCTGTATACGTTCCTGAAATTACATAAAAGGTAAAAACGCCGCAATATGATGGATCATAAGCACAATGTTTGCATGTTAAAGCAAAAACAGAGCATTGTCAGAACTTGCACTATTCTCATTGTGTGATGCTATTGATAGCTACGGCTACTGCAGAAAATGGGGGGCAACAATGCAAATATTAGAAAGAGTAAACCAAAATTGCAGACACTATGGGAAAAATTTCCATTTGCAGTTTGAGTGTTGAGAGCGACTGGAATCGGTTAAGATTTGCCGCGAACAGAGCATGTCATATCTTCTGAAGATGATGCAGCGTATCGGTATCCGAACAAGAAACGATGGACACATATGAAACTAATCTCGAAACAAAAGCAGGGGACGTACTCTGGACCGTTCCGGACGGGAACCCATTCATTCCCCATCTGGGAACGTAATCATCGCCAAGGAACATGTAGCCACTACTGCCGGGATCCATGGGGATACAATGCCCAAAAACATTGGCAATGATCCCTTGGCTGGCTAGCTGGGTAGGAAGGCTTATTGCCCCATTGCTGAGGCCAAGGACTCCATCAGTGCTCGCCGGCGAGTCCGAAAGCTTTCCTTGCTGATCATATGCACACCTAACAGACAAGGTACCAGAAATGGCAGTTTGTTACTATACAAGACAACATCATCCGTGTCTGAACATGTGAGACGGTTAGCTACCCGACAGCTTACCCGAACACGATGTCTAAAGTTTCCCTTTCGTTGTCTGCGGTGATCAGTTGCATATTGTCCCGTGCGAGAACGCCGGCGGAGGAGCTCCGGTCGGCGTATGCGATCTCGTAGTCACATTGTTTGCAGGTGTCGCAGTAGTTTTGATTGCCTTGTAGTTCCTGGCAGAGTGTGTCCCTGGGGTGAACCATGTTCTGTTTTGCAGGCTTATATAGAGGATGAGGTCCCTGTAACAAGATACGACGGCGGTTACATGAGTACAAATGAAGTTTGAAAAAATCAGGCTAGTGATGAAACACTGGAAATTTAGATGTGTACAGTATTTTGCGCTGCGACTGAGCTGATTTCTGTTTAGGTGTGAGTAGAAATGGCGCGCACCTTTGTGCAGTTGGTGCAGGGTGCATCACACTGGATCCATGTCAGGTCGGTCCCGGTATCGACATCAAGGAAGTAGGGCCTTGCAGGATTTCCAATATTTATGGAAGTGTAGTACTGCCTGCATATCAAGGGTGGAAGAACAGAGTGTCATGTTAGTATGTAGTAGAGTTCACAGCATTCTGAATTCCTTGTTCTTTGCACCGCATTCTGAATGCTGATAGGTAAACAAGTGCAGATAACAGGACTTGCTCAAAGATTATCCATGCAAAAAGAAGATGGTAATCTGAACACCAAAATGTTGACTTTGGGAGTTGGACGATTATAAGTCGTGCTTATTAATTTGATTCATGCCACTAGCTGACACGTCTGTCCAAATACAGACTATTTCTGCAGTTCGGAATCAAATGGTTTGCAGTTTAATATGTCGACGTTCAAACGTATAACCAGCCTGACAGGACGGATATGCAACATTCCAAAACAAAATCCGTATCAGGCGGGTGGCTAGTTTTCCAAATTTCTGCAAGGACTCAACTCAGACTCATCCGTGTGAAATTATTGGAGAAAAACAGAGCAAACCCCAAGTCCAACCAGCAAATAAGAGCAAAATGGAACAACGAGAAGAACAATGAATGTGATGTTAGTATGTAGAATTTGAATTCTGACAGGTAACAACCGAAGACAACACAAAGATTAAACCATGCAAAGCCGAGATGGTATTCTGAACACGAAGATGTTGACTTTGGGAGGTGCAGAGTATGAGTCTCGTAATTTGATTTATGATATGTTGGTAGTTGACATGTGCATCGAAATACAGACTGTTTCTGCAGTTGGGAACTTAAAGGTTCCTCTGCATCTGAATAGGTCGACGGTCAAACGTATAACCCAGCCCGACAGGACAAAACTGTAACATTCCGAAAGAAAAAAAAAACGAGATCCCGTCTTGTGCAATTGGTCCAAATTTCTGTGAGGACTGTGGATACAGTTGAACTCGACCATGTGAAATTGTTACCCGCAAAAAAAGAATAAAATCATGAGAGATTATTAGAGAAGAATTACTATTGTTTCTGGGATAAAATGAGAAACTCCTCCAATCCAATTTCCGGGATTCATGCTAGCCTTGAAATGGATGACGAAAATCAGAGTTCATGATAGAAGTGGCAAAAATGTCACAGCCCAACTCGAGACCATCGATTCATCCCAAATGCAATTAAGAAACCAAAGAACAAGAAACCCAAAGGCCACGAAACGAATTTTTCCTGTGTGACTAAGAATTGTGGTGTCTGACAAAGAACAGAGTCGAATTCTCGGTGCACGCACCTCTCTGGGAGCACGGCCATCGCCGGCGACGCCTTGACGCTGCCGGCCTTCTTGGGGTGGAGCGGCAGCAGGAAGGATGAGGAGGAGGCGCTCCCGTCGTCGCTCCATCTCCACCAATCTGTCCCAAGGACCTCGGAGGAGGAGTACAGGCCGTAGCAGTAGTACCCCGCCACCGCGAACGCCGCGAGCACCATGAGCGCCCCCGCCGCCCGCCGCAGCCTCCACCATCCCTGTCGCTCGGCGCACGCCACGGCGGCGACGTCGTGGTGGTCCGGGAGCGCGATCACGAAGACAGCGCCGTGGCCATGGAACCGCGCCGTCTCTTCCTCCGCCGACAGCAACGGCGCCGAGTCCACCATCTCCACCGGCGAGCTGAGGCGAGGTGAGGGAGAGACGACGGAGGGAGGAGGCGGCCGTGGTCTCGTGGGCGCGAAGGCAACGCGGGCGATGCCGAGGCTGTTGGCTTGGTCTGGGTTTGGTATAATGCTGATCGCTGGCTGGCTCGCCGCGGGTTTTGGATTCCCGGCCGTGTCCGGTTGACTTATACGTAGGCAGGACGGGAGGGCAGAATCGGAAGCTAGTGAAAATGGGGGCTGTCCTTATCGTCGATGGCCGTGTGTGATCCCGGCGGCCGCACGCGACGGACGGTGGTGGACAACCGGAATGCGATACATGTGTGTGTGTGTGTGGGTGTTTTCGCTTGGAATAAAGATCGTCTTCTCTTTTCCACACATCACAAATTTGTCTTTTTTAATACTAGTACAGTGACAGAATTACATGTGTACACCTTTCGAAACACCGCATACAACACGCTAAATATATGTGCACCACCACAAACACCGAGGGAGACTTATGGATTTCCTATGGCTCTTTTCCATATGGCTACTTTTTGGATGTAAACTTGGGCTTGCCTATAACCCGAGGAACACAGGTCACTTCTGGATTTCGGATGCACCCGGCTCCAGGTGGTCGCTCGGCATATCTCCAACCAGGGTGGCTCGCAGCTTTCTAGAAGAATTCAAGATGCTTAGAAGACGACAAACTTTTTTATTTCTTTCGGTGGTTGATTTTTGTTTCCACAGTGTGTGATCCTTGAACTGTAATAATCTATACTTTGATACTTCGAAATAAAAAGCTGTAGCGGAGGACGAAAAAATTTGGAGGTAGGGCGAACTCTAAAAAAGATGCGAAGACAGAAATAATGTCAAAACATTAACACCGTATATGTCTTATAATCATTTAATAAATAGACTTATAAAAATATTAAATATAACTAAAACCTAAAACATACTAATGGCAAAGCTCTCCTTTTTTTTGAAAAAATTTCGTGTTTCTTAACCATGACTTTCGAATATCTCTTGCTCGATGTAGCACATCATCAAGTCATCAATAAGCCATCACAACTCGGTCTTGATGATCTTTGTCTTGTCGCTCAGAAGTCTCTTTCAACTACAAAGATAACTCATCTAAACGATGGTCAAAATATGTAGTAATATAGTCTATAGCAATATAGAAAGTGACCACACTGTAAAAATAATCAATGGTGACATGATGTTTTTCCTTCTTAAATACTACACATAGGACATTGTTTATAGTCGTATTTTGTTAGATCGATAATTAGCGATTGTAAAGAGAAAGAGTCAGTTTCAGTTAGACTAGATCTAGTACTAGTTTTGATTTCAAATTTGGTTTTTGTGCAGTGTTCACTAAAATAAGTATAACTTTTTTATATACGGAGTCTGTCTTTTACGCACAACCACTCAAATCGTTAAAAAAACATGTGCACATGAATATGTTTGGCAAAAATTAAGGTAGGGAGGCTGCCCTACCTTGCCCTAAGGGGAGCTCCGCCCCTGATAAAAAGGCGTGTGCATCGATTGATTCAGAGGCTGGGGCTCCGCTCCCCTTTTAAAAAAACAAACACAAAGGGAGAGAGACGCATGCTAACACATTCCTTACTGTAGACTTGAGAAAAATGACCACACGCACCTTCCTCGCTTTTGACATGGCTGCAAGGCATAAGCTCGGAGACCAAATATAATAGGGTTAATTGGATCTATGTCACTCCAATTTTCACCGGTGCAAGAAATGCCACTATAAAAACTAAACATTGGTAGTGGCGCAGGGCATGTTGGTGGTTGGGCTTATTTTCCAGGCAAAAACCCTTCTCGATAGTGTCGATGTCGAGAAGGACGTTGGTCTCGATCGTCATTTTCCATCCCTAGAGGCGTTGTTGTGAATCCCCCACCCCATCCGTTGTAATCCAGTGACTCTGAATGAAAAACCAGATCCATTGGTGAGGCGATGACGTCTCTTTGACATCACTCTCCCCTGTAGTGTTGCTTAGGAGTCCAGTTCTATCACGGTTCTTCGGCGCTGCATTCTACTCATGGTCTCTGCTGTTTTTTTGATATGGTCTCTCTGTTGCTGTTGGTGCTACACTTGTTAAGTCATTTTTGTGGTGGAGTCTGGGTGAAGGTTATGCTAGATCTAGTATTGTGCTATGTTGATTCGTCGACGGGAAGCATGTAGTTGAAGTTGTGGATAACCTATCTCGATTTTGTAGCTTAGCTTGTAGCTCTAGTTCCTTTGTTCTTTTTGGTGTATTCCTTCTCTTTTCTGTATGCTTGTATTGTAAACTGATTCTCTAGTATGGTGTCATGTTTGTAGGCTTGACTTTTAAGTGATTTATTAATTTTATACCGGGCGAAAGCTTTTTATCTAAAGGAAGACACATAACCTACCTAGGAGACTAACATAAGCAATGAGGTAAATATGGATTTTGATTCATGGTGTGTTTGAAAATATAGCCATTCGTCTAACCATCTAGGGTCGATTAATTTATTCTTGAGTGAATGTCACTTTTCATCCCTTGTTGATGATTTTGTGACACCAGTATAATTTAGTTTTCTATGCCACTTTGCACCCCCCATATTTGTGACGTTGCGTCAATATTTACTCATGTTTAACAAATTTTCCCCATTCCTGATAGCTCAGGCTCACAATGACGGCAATACAGATGCTGAATCAGCAACTCTAGAAGATAACTGAATGGGTAATCGACCGAGTTAGTGCATCCCTTGCGGCTAGGGGTGTGTGTGGGTGAGGGGGGTGGGGGGTGGGGGGAGGGAGGGAGGTGTAGGTCTGTTAGACTTGGCGGAACAACTAATTTAGAGAAGAAAGCAAGAAACTGGAATAGGTCTATTAGACCAGTCACACTGTTGTATCGGTTCAAAAGAAATGTGGCAGAGATTGAAATCGCTCTAGTTTTACTGCAGTGTGGCAAGCGATTTTGATGTGGGGTCGTGCTAGGTCGGACATGCATGCAAATATAGTTTATTAATCAGCCTGTCTCCTTAAAAACATGATCTTCTCTTTTTCTTCTCCCTTGCATGTGGGGCTGCTATGCATGCCCATGTGGTTCGCTTCTTTGGCATGTCCCACTTGGAATCGCATTTTTCTCCACACTGTTGTGTACCGAACCGATTCATACTAGCCTTGGAACGAGAGCGGCGATTTGGCTCACGGGAGCATATCCTCCCGGTATTTTAAAAAAAATAGAACAAATTGAAAACTTTTCAAAAAAATCTAAAACAATTCATGCACGTACCTGACTATGGCACGCCCGACCGTGACAAATTTCGCACCGAAATGACATCGTATGCGCCCTGTGGAAAAATGACAAATTTCTGACAGGAAATGAGATCGAAAATTTTGAATTTTCTGTCAGAATTTTGTCATTTTCGCACAGGGCGCATACGATGTCATTTCGGTGCGAAATTTGTCACGGTCGTGCACACCATACTCAGGTACGTGCATGAATTTTTTCGGATTTTTTTGAAAAGTTTTCAAAAAATTTTGTGCTCCCGAAAATATCGGGAGCATATGAGTTCGGGTGCCAAAGACAATTTCCGCCTTGAAACCGCTTATTTATCACGGTGTGGCTAGTTTTAGGTAGCTTCAGATTAAATGTCCACATCGGCCTGTAAGTGGGCCCAGAATGTTAGGAATAAGATAAAAATGTAAAAAAAAGGTAAATATTGACACACCCTCACGAATATGAGGTTAAAATAGGCACAGAATATTAAGCTGAGTAACTATTGTCACAAAATCATAAATATGGGGTAAAAACTGGAATTCACTTTTACTCTTGAATACATCCTTCTTTGTTTTGGACATTTTTTTCAAATCTTCCAACAGACTTTTCGTGTCATATAGTTGGGGAACATCTCTGTACTTAGGGTCCATCACCCGCTGCTGTATCATGGAGAGGGAAGTTGCCGTTGATTAGCCTGTAGTATGCACGTTGCTCTTGGCCTGTCCATATCGATCATTGGTTTCTTTCTTCGTGGCGGCTTGTACCTTGGTCATGCCCATACTTCCTTGGGGTCGTGCGACGCAGTTGGTGGTACAGCGACAGGGTTTTGACAATGTTGGCCGATAGATATTTCCCGGGAAATCATGGGTTCCTGGACTCTCAAGTGTCAATTCCACGGCCAAAAGATAAGTTTTCTTAGCAACTTGGTATGCACTTGGAAGTATCCCCCTATGCGTCTTGTAAGTAGTAGTCACGTCAAGGGGCGCATGTATGTGTAAGCCAACAACTTCCATGGGTTGATTGCATGATTGGATAGCATGGGCTTGGACTTTCTTGCACACATTTGGTTGGGTCGAGGAGGTGCCGGTGTAGTGGATTAGATTAATTGGCTACTATGCCAAAGTAGTAGTAGTACATTAGGTTTGTTGAGGGTGCTAGCTTGTCCGATTGCTTAAAAAGGTTTGCGTCCTAAGCAACGTAGCATCAGTTAACCCATCATTGTTAGCAGCGACCTTACTTTATTTTTAGATGTTAGCTAGGTGCGGTTCCTTTTTTTAACAAAGGCACAAAATAAGTAATTAATAATACTATTATTAAGAACACAACCGACGCGAGGTTAACACACACAACTTATTTCGCAGTAATTAACACCTATTGGCCAAGAAAAGCATGGAGAAGGAAAAAAATATTGTGGGCATTGAACTATTGTTCAAGTTTAGTCGTGGTGTCTAAACTCTAAAATCATATTAGTTTGACCTACTTGTCAACATGATTTTGCCCCTACGGCCATTCCAAGACGGTTTGGGATGACGGTTGCTTCACTCACATGTTAGTCTAGTCAACACAAAAGAAGTCGTAACATTTGCAGAAAATGGGAGTATTTTTACCTCCTGAGATCATAATATTTTTGGATTTTTTAGAAAAATAATTAGGAGTAAAATAAGTGCAAAAATATTTGTTTTGATTTAAAGAAAAGCAAAAATAAATTCGCTCTAATTCATTTCGGATTATGAATTTTCTCAATTTATGAACAAAGATCACATATTTTCTTGAGTGATCTGTCATATTATTTTTAATTTTTCCCAATTGTCAATCTATTTATGATTCAATTTCATGATTTTTCTTCAAAATTTTCGTTTTGACTTAAACTACCCAGTTGTACTTTGAATACTAATTTTATTATAAATACAAAATATTTAAGCCCATATTTAAATAAATGGTACTTCTTCCACATAATTAAATAAATTCATTGGAACTTTAGAGATTCTATTTGGAGTATATATAAGTCTATTGATCGAACAGTCAATACCGTGCCATATCCAGTTGTCGCCTTCCGGTCTTCCGACAGATGATGCTTAGATACCTATTTTTCATTTTATTTTTACTATCAGAATCTGTCCACACACACTGCTCGATTGATCTTCGCATGTGGCATTCAGAACCCAATGCCGTTGCAGACAATCCCGTAGTAGAATGTAAGCAGCACCAGAGATAGTCGATCAGCTATGTGTGAGACGATCGATCGATGAATATTGCCCAACCTACTCAGTACGCACATATATATAGCGGCTGCACGGTCAGCTTCAGGGTTCGCCTTTGAGTACCGCGGAATCAACTGGTATGGATCCAAAGGGTGCACACAACAGCATCAGCATGCAGCAGCAGCACAAAGCGCACACGGATTTATTCGTCCTGATTTCCATGAACGCTGACGCTTAACCCTCCTGCTCACCAACTAAAGGCGGTAGCCGGCCGCAAGCGCCTCGTGCCTTGCGAGTCGGCGTCGGCCAAAGCTATGACCCTTTAAGATTTTTCGTTCATGCAAACTTTTGAGCGTTTCGGTCCGTATACTTTTACGTGCGAAGAGAAAACTGAGCGCGCCAAATTTCCTATTGGATTGCTTTTGTATGCATGCATGTACCTGGATCCAGTATATATATATATGATCATATGATCCTCCTCATCAAAGGTGTAGACTTCATGCATATGGGAGAGTATTTGTTTCCGTTCTTGGATTTTCTGACGCGTGGCATTTCGATCCCACTTATTTTCTATTCGTGTGGTTGTAGAAAACTAATGTTTTCCAAAATAAAAGCTAGAGCGTCTGCTGCGACGAATCCGTTGTGAAGTCGACTTCAACTACCTTTTTCCTCCTCTTTTTTCCATTGTTCAAGTAAACCGATCATGCATGCGTACCAACTTGTCGGTTGTTATTACAAACGATTTGTGATGGACCAAGGCTGGTAGAAAATTACACATCCAGCCAGCCAGCCAGGGAGAGCATCGACCATTTGGCCAAAGTCCAGTCATCATATATACAGGAGAAAGAGAATCATCGTCATCCTCGACGGCAGCGACAAATGCAGTTGCTGACTGACCGACGACGACAAGGACGACGATACGCCGGACGGAGAAAGAATCATCGATCGGAGATCAGCTAGCGCTTGCGGCCAAGCATATACGGCTGATGAACGGCGAACGGCCGGCCGGTCCTGCAGCACCAGACAGTAGGTGTTCTGGCTTGGTGCGCGGTCAGACTCCGTTGGCCTCTTTTCGACCGGCCGGTGTGCGGTCAGGCTCCGTCTTTCTATCCCTGCTTTCCTTTTTTGAGGATCTGTTTGGTGTGGATCTTTAGGGTGGTTTTGTCTGGGCCTAAAGCGTTTTATGTGCAAAAACCATGGAGGTTCTATGGGATCTAGGTGGTTTACAATACACAACATGTACTAGTTAAGGCATCTGAACCAGGATCTGACTGCAAGTTGCCTAGCTTCTATAGCACAATTAGTCGCAGCCTCTTTTGGTTACCGGTCCCGGACCAGACCTATGATGGATGAATGAACCCCAGTGTCAATTCAACTAGCGCCAGGTGTTTGTTCGTATTTTTTTAAGATAAAGAGTGTATATTAATATCGCGGAGATACAAATTACACCCAGCTTCTGCAGCAACGCAATAACCAAAGTTATTACGGATGCACACAGCCGAAAGACAATAAGGAGAAGAAATAAAAAGAGAAGTCCCGCTACAGAGTTACAGTCCTTGCAGCAGCCGCAGAACCACCACCAAAACAACACCTGATGTCCAATTCTTCAAAAGCAACGCCTTCAAGAAGAACAGTGCCAGGCACAACCAATTAAGGCCAGACCTTAGGTTTTAGTCCTCGCTCTCAAAACAATGTCTTCAGCAAGACCACTGTCAGACACAACCAATTAAGGCTAGACCTTAGATTTTCACCCTGAAAGGTAGGACTTTGGACTTCACGTATGTTGTCGCCCCCAGTTACATGCCGCTGCTCCAAGTCATGAAACACCAAGCCAATTCCTCATCAGTACAAGGAATCAAACCACCATTGCCAGTCCTCAGATCTCGCCTTCCATGTCATTCTCCGCCAGCACCATGGAACGAGAAAGCGTGATCCATGATATTAACAGCCAGCAGAGCTTCGAAGCGCTCCCTCTGAAACCAAACGGTCAGAGAAAACATGGGTGCGCACGATCGAATACCATCCGATCCAGCAATCTCCAGGCATGAAGCGCCCAGTGGAGTTCACCGGCGGAGCCTTCCGAAACACGACTGTCCAGCCAGATCAATGGGGATAGTCATCCGGCATATTGCAACCTTGATGCGAGAAGAACCCTAGAACCATCTCCTTTATTCAGCATGAGCACCCAAAAACAGGGGCTGAACGGAGGAGATCCAGCCCGCCGCCGTCTTGCCGGCCGCCGGCACCACCTCGGTGCCCAGCAGCCGGAAACACTAGGCGCCCCGCACCATCCTGCTGTCGAGGGCGAAAGAGGCTTGCCCGAGGCCATTAGACCCGAGCTGGTCGTCGCTCGCCGCCGCGTCTGCAGGGGGCGGCACCGTCGCGAGGTAGCAGGGCATCCTCGGTCATCGTCGGTTGCGCCTCCACCGGGATCCAGCGACACCTCGTCGCCACCACACGGCCGAGTCACGCGCCGCCGTCGCCGCCGAAGAAGCTCCCTACAGCCGCGCGTGGAGGAAGCCCCGCCGCCGCCGTCACCAGCCCGGGCACAGGCCGACGGGACCTCTGGCGGCGGCGGTAGGAGGAAGGGGACGGGAGGGAGGGCTGAGGGGCGGCGGCGCTGGTCGCCCCCCGAGTCGCCTTGGTTAGGCGACGCGAGGGCAGTTTCGTCACTTCCCAAATTTATGGCTGGCTGCTAACCGTGTTTGTTCGTATTGGTTACTGGTCCCAGACCAGACCTATTTCATATACATAGAACACTGCAGGAAGCTACCCGTTTGCCATAGGCCTCTTAAGGGCATGTACAATGGGATGATGCCAGCCTTCTCTTAGAGATGTCACGTAGGATTTTTGCTTAGTTGGAGGAGAGAGAAAGAAGAGAGAGGGGTTATCTTCACTTAGCTAAGTGATGATCTCTTAAAATTAAGAGAATGCTATTTTCTTAATTGTACAACATGACTTTCCTTATTAAGTTATTTTTAATCAATTCTCATTAATTGCTAGAGATAACAATAATAGATAATGCATTGTACGACTAATATTTATTGCCTTCTCTAAATGACGTGGAGTGCTAAGAGAGGACTCGCCTTTTCTACCATTGTACATGCCCTAATATGCCATGAGTATTCTGTTGGGGCTACGACAAATACATGATTTACGTTATTCGAAATCAAATAAAATGAAACATAGGTGATGCGAAATCAGAGAAAATGAAAAATACATTATTCTTTGTTGTGTTTATTATTTAGGCACACGGCCAAAACTCAGGAAAATATTTACAAGCGGGAAAATTGGACGTGCAAATTCGATATGAAGTAAAAAGGAAAATAGGTTTATTTTTGCCAGTGTATTATTTAGACGGTTATTTACCGTGAATTTTTAGAAAAGCTCGCAGGAAATTGATCGCACCTTTAGTCGACACATGGAAAAAGAAAGAAGGAAAATAAAAATAATTTGTCGTGAGTTTTCTGAAGACTACGGCAAAGGCTGGTCCCCACATGTCAGTGATTTCACGTGAGCTATTTAGAAAGCTCACGACAAAGTGGTTGCGCCGTTTCTGTCGAAGGCGGAAGCCGTGGACACCTATTTGCCACAAGCATTGTTTTGCCATGAGTTTTTCTCTCGATTTACCATACGCATTATTTTGCCGTAAGCTTTCTCTTTGTCATGAGTATAATGGTGGGTATACGGTAAATCATGTGTTTGCCGTAGGCCCCGACGAAATGCTCATGAAAATTGAGAAGAGAGGCCTACGGAAACGGTCTGTTTTCTGGGGGGGGGGGGGGGGGGGGGGGGGGGGGGGGAGGGTTCATAGCCCAGTTTCACCTCCAAGACGTTCCGTCCCTGCAAGTGGAGACGACACCTATACTTTCAGCAGATATGGAAGAAGGCCACCATGCTACAAATCATGGAAGGGTCCGGTCTTTAACCACCAGCGGTTAACAACTACCATTCCTATCCTAGAGGCATGCAGCTTGGCTCTGTTTGCAGCTTGCGTAAGTTGGATTAGGGTATGATTAGTGGTTTAAATCTAAACTAAATCGCAAGTGAACGACCATATATAGTAGGAAATGGGGACTCAAAATAAATAGGAACGACCATATTGGAACGGGAGCGAGTAATACACAATCAGCTGCCCCCAATTAATCATCTTTTTCGGATTGCGTATGCAGGGAAGGCAAGTGTAGTTGGTACTAGTAGCTAGCACAGAAGTCCTTCTTGCAAGCTCTTTCGCTCTCAGAGTGGACGCTTGAGACACAGAGAGAATCAAATGGCCAAGCAGTCTGCCCGGTAGCCATCGTGAAAGTCACATCGCTCGAAATAATTGAGTGGAGCAAATTTTCTGCTGTGTGCGTGTGTGTAGTTTACATGCTCTCACCAGCTCATTGATCGAGTTGAATATGATCCAACAGGAAGGCTAGCTAGTTGGATTTCTCGTTGGAAAAGGGGGATCTTTCTGCTTACTTTTTCTCAAGGAAAACAGTATGAAAGGGTCCTACTGCTGCGGTCCATGTAATGACATACATATTTAGATGGTGACATTACTAGTTCTTCATTTGAACATCGTTTGCATCTAATTAGCGCCTATTAATTAAGCTAGGCATACGACTAGGGCCATCTGCTGTGTGCCTATTTGGACAGTTTTACATTTTTGGATTCCATAAGAATGTGGCTAATGATTTTGCAAATGTTTTAGTGACACCGCATTGGTAACAGCCTGAACTTTACGGTTCAGTTTTTTTCGGCCAATTCAGTTTTATGTCTCGGATAGCCAAGAAGAGTGGAAAAACCGAAGTTCTTCTTTGTTTTTGTAGAGGAACGTATGAATATGTGCCGGGTCCAGAATATACGGCAATCATAGGCATAGCACCCTGCCAGCCCAATCTGCAAGCTTAAGCCCAGTAGGATCGTGCCAGCCCCTCAACGTTTTGGCTTGCGTCCGTAAAGAGATTAACGCCCACAAACTGCCGCGCTGTGGCCCAGTCAAACAAGGTGAAATCGGCCAGTCCTTATATAGACTAATATAATATATAATATAAAAAGAACGAGAGGGCGGAAATTCAGATCATCTCAGCCGTACAACACGCATATCGTACGGTCCACGGTGCTCTAATGTTTAACGCTAAACAGTGTTGAGCGCAAACGCCTCCCACTCGTGACGCAGGGAAGGAACCGCCGACAACACCCACGACCTCGGTAATCTTCCCCGAAATAGCCATCGCTGCGCTGCACCCCGGACCTCTCCGCTGAGCCGAGACTCACGACCCCGCGCTGTCCTGCACGCTGCGGCCGCTTCCGGCTTCCCCGCTCTGCGACCTCCATGACGCCGCCGACCTTGCCACCATCTCCCCACAGCCACCTGCTGACCGGAGGCGGCCATTCCCTGCGCCGGTCCGCGCCGGAGACACCTCCCTCGCCGTCATCACGGTCCTCGGCACCATCCGCTGTCCGCTCGCCTCGGACTTCGCTGCAGTCAAGCTCGACCCCATTACTACTCCTTCTTCCTCGCGTCCCGACGGCCGCCGTCCCGGAGCGCCGCGCCACGCTTCTCCCACTCCCTCGACTCGGAGCGCCGTGCCTCTCCCGCTCCCCCTCCCCGAGCGCGGCCTCGCGCCGCCCCAACTCGCACTGCCCGCCGCAGCCAAAATTTCGTCTCCCTCCGTTGCGCCCGTGTTCCCTGGCGACATCCAAGCGCATGCATCTGCTTGCCATCGACGAACTACCACTAGTAGAAACAGAGGCATTGGTGCGCCCCTTTAGTACCGGTTGCAACAAAAACCGGTACTAAAGGGGGCATTAGCACCGGTTGTGCTTGGGCGCCAGCCAGGGCCCCGCGGCGAGGACTTTTAGTACCGGTTGGTATTAACAACCGGTACTAAAGGACACCTTTTAGTACCGGTTGTTAATACCAACCGGTACTAAAAGGGTGCAGCCTCGCAGGCCGCGGTCAGTGGCCCTACGGCAGGCCCTTTAGTACCGGTTGGTAAATAAAACCGGTACTAAAGGTCCTGCCTATATCTTCCACCCCGGCCGAGCCAGCTCCATTTTGGAGCAACTCGACCCCAACCCCATTTTTCCTCTCTCCCAAGCTCTAGGTCACCCATTTTTTCTCCAACATTTGTCAAGATTGGTGGCACCCTATACAAGGGTTAGCAACTTCTTCATCTTCTCTTCCGGCTTTTCAAGTTTAGCTCATTTTCGTGCAAGTTTAGCAAGTTTGATTTTGGTTGTGCTTGCAAGGTGTTTGATGAAATGACTAAGTTAGGGATTTCATTTGTTTTATATGCATTTTGAGCTCGAATTGAAGTATAGTTTATGGTTTTATATAGTGTCGTCCCGTCCCCTGATCCTCACCGCCGTCGATCGCCCGCGCCGCTCCGTCGCCGACACCACCTCGGTGAGCCTCTTTTTTATCTTTTATTTTTAAAAATTGTTAGTTATATGATTTAAATGCATAATTATTTCTTGTATAATTTTCTTAAGTTTTTTTATATATGTATAGTGTCATGGTTTTGATATCCGTCCCCTTCAGCCCTCGTCCGGTCTATGATTCGAATGTGGTATATCTTTTTAACTATTTATTTTGTTTCGTATTTATAACAATCATGCCGACCAACTTGACGTAGATATATTTTTATTTAGGAGGTAGTTGAACCGGAAATTCCGGCCGACCCTATTGTCGAGTATTTTAAAAAAGAAAACGACGATTTGAGAGCAAAATTGAAGATAAGTGAAGATCTTCATCTCCAATGCCTAGAAGAGAAGATGGAATTGGACTTGAAGATTGCCGACATCGTTGATGCTCACGGGGTCAAGCTTGCCGACGTCGTCACTGCTCACGAGAGGAAGATGGATGCAATGTGCGCCAAGCTTAAAAATATTAGAAAATATGCCATTAGTCAAGAGGCTTGGTATCATTATGCTGTTGGTTCAATAGTTACCTTGGTTGCGATTCTGATCGCATTTGTTGTTGGATTTAAATTCTTTAGATAGTTGTATGTTAGTTTCGATTGATGTATGATCGCATACCTTGGGCACTACTCTACTTTGATTTTAATGTGATGAACTTGTATAAATTAATTTGGTCATGTATCTCTATTCATTATTTAGCTGGTGTAATGGTTTTTGATATATTTATGTAATGTAGATGAGCCGAGAATGGATGTACGGTGATCGACGCTGTCCCGAGTTCATTGATGGCATGCATCGTTTTCTCGATGTGGTTAAGTTAAACAAGCTGAAGAATGGTTTTATGATTTGTCCATGTGATAAATGTCGGAATAACAGGAATTACCCGAGCGTAAGAACCATACACTCCCACTTGTTGCGACAAGGCTTCATGCCCAATTATTTTTGTTGCGACAAGGTGATACTACAACGGGGGAAGAGCATGAGGTCATTGTTGATCAGTCCGACGATGATGATCTTCGTCAGGTCATTCGTGATGAACAGATGAACTGCGTAACTGAAAACGAGTGGTCGAAGCTGGAGCGCATGTTAGAGGATCACAAAAAACCGTTGTACCCAAATTGTGAAGATGACCAGAAAAAGCTAGGTACCACTCTGGAATTGCTGCAGTGGAAGGCAAAGAATGGAATATCTGACAAGGCATTTCAAGAGTTGCTACAAATATTTAAGAAGAATCTTCCGAGGAATAATGAAATTCCCCACAACACGTACGAAGCAAAGAAGATTGTCTGCCCTCTAGGATTAGAGATGCAGAAGATACATGCATGCATCAATGACTGCATCCTCTACCGCGGTGAGAAGTACGAGAATTTGAATGCATGCCCGATATGCGGTGCATTGCGGTATAAGATCGCGCAAGATGACCCAGGTGATATTGAGAGCGAGCCGAGCCCCAGGAAGAGGGTTCCCGCGAAGGTGATGTGGTATGCTCCTATAATACCACGGATGAAACGTTTGTTCCGAAACAAAGAGCATGCCATGTTGTTGCGATGGCACAAAGAAGACCGTAAGGAAGACGAGATGCTCAGACACCCCGCTGATGGGTCTCAGTGGAGAAAAATCGACAGTGCGTTTGGGGATTTTGCAGCTGACGCAAGGAACTTAAGGTTTGGTCTAAGTACAGATGGCTTGAATCTGTTTGGGGAGCAGAGCAGCAGTCATAGCACCTGACCCGTGACTCTATGTATCTATAACTTTCCCCCTTGGTTGTGCATGAAGCAAAAGTATATTATGATGCCAGTGCTTATCCAAGGACCGAAACAACCCGGCAACGACATTGATGTGTATCTGAGGCCATTAGTTGACGAACTTTTACAGTTGTGGTCTGACGAAGGTGTACGTGTGTGGGATGAGTACAAATAAGAGGAATTTCCCCTACGAGCGTTGCTGTTTGTAACCATCATTGATTGGCCTGCTCTTAGTAATATTTCAGGACAGTCGAACAAGGGATACAATGCATGCACGCACTGTTTAGATAAGACTGACAGTGCATATATAGGTAACAAGATTGTGTACATGGGCATCGTCAGTTTCTTCCAACCGGGCATCACGTAAGAAACGGAGGCAAGCACTTCAAAGGTTTGGCAGATATCCGGACGAAGCCTACACGCCGTGATGGTGATGTTGTATATGGCATGGTCAAGGATTTGGAAGTAATATTTGGAAAGGGTCCTGGTAGTCTAAATGTTCCGAAAGACGCAAACAAGCGCGTACCCTTGTGGAAAAAGAAATCTATATTTTGGGATTTACCCTATTGGGAAATCCTAGAGGTTCGCTCTGCAATCGACGTGATGCACGTGACGAAAAATCTTTGCGTGAACCTGCTAAACTTCTTAGGCGTGTATGGGAAGACGAAAGATACAGCGGATGCACGGCAGGACCAGCAAAGAACGCACCACGGAAGAGACAACCTGAATTCAGAGAAGTATCAAGGTACTTCCAGCTACACTCTTACCAAAGAAGAGAAGGAGATCTTTTTTCAAGTCCTGAGCAGTATCAAGGTCTCGTCTGGCTACTCGTCGAATATAAAGGGAATAATAAACATGGCAGAGAAAAAGTTCCAAAACCTGAAGTCTCATGACTGCCACGTGATTATGACACAATTACTTCATATTGCATTGAGGGGGCTTCTACCGGAAAACGTTCGAGTACCCATTGTCAAGCTATGTGCATTCCTGAATGCAATTTCTCAGAAGGTAATTGATCCAGCAACTCTGCCAAGTTTACAGACGGGTGTGGTCCAATGTGTTGTCAGCTTTGAGTTGGTGTTTCCACCGGCCTTCTTCAATATTATGACGCACCTCATAGTTCACCTAGTCGAAGAGATTTCCATTCTCGGTCCTGTATTTCTACACAACATGTTCCCCTTTGAGAGGTTCATGGGAGTCTTAAAGAAATACGTTCATAACCGTGCTAGGCCAGAAGGAAGCATGTCCAAGGGCTATGGAACAGAGGAGGTCATTGAGTTCTGTGTTGACTTTCTTCCAGATCTTAAGCCCATCGGTGTTTCTCAATCACGCCATGAGGGGAGACTGCGTGGAAAAGACACGCTAGGAAAGAAAGCAACAAGAAGTATGGACGGGCATTCTTTCACTCAAGCACACTACACAGTTCTACAAAATTCCAGATTGGTGGCTCCGTATATCGTGGAACACATGGATATTTTACGCTCAGAATACCCGGAGAAGACTGACTTCCAGATTAAAGAAAAACACGTGGATACTTTCGGCAGTTGGTTGCGTACACATCTCATTAATGACAACATTGTTGGATAAGAGCTATACTTGTTGGCCAAGACACCATCTTCGACTATATTGACTTTCCAAGGGTACGAGATAAATGGGAATACATTTTACACGGAAATCCAAGACAAAAAGAGCACTAACCAAAACAGTGGTGTCCGCTTTGATGCAACAAACGATGATGGAACAAAGGACA
The DNA here is from genome assembly GCA_947311845.1 of Poa pratensis. Classification (NCBI taxonomy): domain Eukaryota; kingdom Viridiplantae; phylum Streptophyta; class Magnoliopsida; order Poales; family Poaceae; genus Poa; species Poa pratensis. Next base: position 2,774,120 of record CAMZMU010000069.1, on the reverse strand, counting down.
CATATTATGGTTGCATACAGCAGATATGGGAACTTGACTATGGACCGTATTTTAAGATCCCTTTGTTTCAGTGCAAATGGGTTAACCTGTCATGCGGGGTAGAGATAGACAAGCGGTACGAAATGACTACAGTGGATCTCAAAAATCTTGCGTACAAAACCGAGCCATTCGTCCTAGCCAATGATGTGGCTCAGGTTTTCTATGTGAAGGACATGTCTTCCAGACCAAAAAAACGAAAAGATAAGCAAGCCGGTACATCATACAATGAGCCAAAGCGCCACATAGTTCTTTCAGGAAAAAGAAACATCGTGGGAGTGGAGGACAAGATAGACATGTCAGAAGATTACAATAAGTTTGCTGAAATTCCGCCCTTCAAAGTGAAAACTGACCCAAGCACCGTGTTAAATGATGAAGATTGTCCATGGCTACGACGCAATCAGAAGAAAGGGACACACAAGAAGAAAAAGTGAACACTAGATAGAGATGTTGTTGCTGATGTGTAATAATGTATTAAACCTTTTATGTAACTATGTGTAAACACTATGTCAATCAGCTGCAGTTTTACGAACACAATCGCAGCTAGGGAACAAGTGTTGGGGATGTTGCTAATCATCAGAGCGTCTTGCCACTGCTTGGATCCGACCAAACGGTTGCAGGACGTAGCTAGGGAACCCGAATGTTTTGTGTTTGAGCGCCACTTCGATCCAAGAAGCGGTAAGACGTCTTTGATGATCTACAACCGTCCGGCAAGACGTCTCTGATGATCTGCATCCGTTTGAAACGGTCGCAGGTCATCAGAGACGTCTTGCCACTGGTTGCCCAAAGATGCCTCTCCGAGTGACGCTGGAATGTTTTGTGTTTGAGCGCCACTTCGATCCAAGCAGCGGCAAGATGTCTCTGATGATCTACAACCGTCCGGCAACACATCTCTGATGATCTGCAACCGTTTGGAATGGTCACAGGTCATCAGAGGCGTCTTGCCGCTGGTTGCCCAAAGATGCCTCTCCGAGTGACGCTGGAATGTTTTGTGTGAGTGAGTGAGTGACGCTGGAATTCCGGGAGGTGGGCTATATATAGGGTCATGTGGCTCACGAAGTGGTCGTGATACTGCTGATCCAACATCTCACAATGCCTCAAAAGAAACACACATCTGATCCAACGTCTCACAAGCGCTTGAAAGAAACACACGATCCGTGTGCTTCTTTAGTACCGGTTGGTAACACCAACCGGGACTAAAGTCGGGCTCACCCCTGATCCAACGTCTCACAAGCACTTAGAAGAAACACACTGCTTGATCCAACGGCTCCCAAGCGCTGGAAGGAAACACACGATCCGTGTGCTTCTTCCTGATCCAAGGGCTCACAAGCGCTCGAAAGAAACACACCGCTTGATCCAACGGCTCCCAATCGCTGGAAGGAAACACACGATCCGTGTGCTTCTTCCTGATCCGGTCAGAGTGGCCACTGGAGAAGGTAGGCAACTTCGATCCCGCCACCGTTTCCCGCCCAAATATTTCCCGCTATCGTTCCCCCCAAATGCCGCCACCGGTAGTTCTATAAAACCCAGTCGAAGGTAAGATTTTGTCCTCTGTTCCTCTCTTTGTCGTGGTTGGGTTTGCTCTGACCTTTCTGCGGAGGTGCTGGAGGTGGTGTGGCCTGCTCCCGGCGGTGGTCGTCGGTTGGCGTGCTCGCCTGAAGAGGATTGAATCGGGGCGTCGCCCCCGCCGATATGGCTTTCCTCCGTCTTCAGATCTCGGCGTCCGCGTCGGGTGACTACTGCGGCGACATCACCTGGTGGCAGTAGAGAAAAAAACAAAATAGAAACCAAATAGATATAAAAAACAAAAAACAAAAAAAGAAAAAAAACTAGAAAATAAAAAACCAATAAAAGGCCCATTAGTACTGGTTGTATAATACAACCGGTACTAAAGGGTTGGGCTTCGCGCGCGAATTTTTGCGCGGCCCAAATTTGAGCTTTAGTACCGGTTGTACTCTACAACTGGTACTAAAGACCCTTTAGTACCGGTTGTAGAACACAACCGGTGCTAAAGGTTTGTTTCCTGCATAGAAGTGAGGAGATCGATGAATCGATCCCCAAAATCGCTAAGTTTCGACGACGAACTCCTCCCGGCTCCAGCGACCTCCCCGGCGGCGAAGCCCTGCCGCGCTCCGTCCCCGCCGCCCTCCGTCCTCCGTCGCGCCCCCCGCCGTCGCCGCGTACGTCCGCGCTCCATCGCCGCGGGTGGCCCCTCCGCCATCGCCGCCCGGCTCCCCTGCTCCGGCCACCGCCCCTGCTCCACCTCCCTCCTCTCTGCTCCGACCGTCTCAACCGCGCGTCCCCCGCCGTCTCCACCGCGCGCCCCCGACGAGGCCGCGCCGTACGTCTCCACCGCGTGCCCCCAACGAGGCCGAGGCCTCCTCTGCTCCGGCCGCCGCACCCTCTCCACTAGAAGAGGTAATCTTTTTTTTTTACTACTCTTTTTTTAATTTAGTAGTTGTTCTTTTTAGTTCTAGTAAATTCTAGTAAATTTAGTAGTTGTAAATATGTGAATTTTAGTTCTAGTAGTTGTTATTTTTCATGTAAATTCTAGTAGTTGTTCTAGTATATAGTTGTTCTTTTTATGTGAGTAAATTTTATATTTAGGTTGAGTAAATTTATCAAAGTTAGAATTTTTTGTGAGTAAATTTTATGTTTAGGTTGAGTAAATTTTATATTTAGGTTGAGTAAATATTTAGTTAGCGATTTATCAAAGTTTGAATTCTAGTAAATATGTGAAAATTTATTCTAGCAAATAAGTAAATATGTGTATTGTCATTTTTTATTCTAGTAAATATGTGAATTTTGCTAAGTTTGAAATTGTAGTAGCAAAGTTTCAAAATTTTAGCTAAGTTTGAAAATTTGAAATATTGTAAAATTTGGAATATTGTAAAGTTTGAAATATTGCTAAGTCATTTAGATAGTTTGAAAATAACATTAGTAAAAATAAAATTATCAAGTTAGAAATATTGTCAAGTTAGAAATATTGTAAAGTTTGAGTACTGTTTTTTTAGTTAATATTAATTGTTTAGGTTAATATTAGTGTAGCTAAGTTTAGCTACGTTTAGTTTAGCTAAGTCTTTTTTATGTCTAGTAGTTGTTCTTTTTTTAGTACTGTTTTTTTAAGTTAATATTGTTATTAGGTTAATATTGTTTAGATTATTAATATTGTTATTTGGTTAATATTGTTAAGTTAGAAATATTGCTAAGTTTCAAAATTTGCAGTGACAGAGCTATGGCGGACGATGCCCCCACCTTCGTCCGAGATTTGGAGGAAGAAGACCGTCTCCAACAAATAATATATAACACCGCTGCCGGACCCAATTCCGATGGAGAATATTCCGATGGAGAAGATTCGTCCGACGGAGAAGACGCCGAAGAATTCAGCGCGAAATGTTTGAATGACTCCGGTGAGGGACTTGAGTTAGAAAAATTCAGAGATGACGACGACGACGAAAAGAACCGTCTGGATCTAAGGCGGACGATGCCCTAGCTAAGAAGAAGGTATATATTAAGTCTTGTTGATCACTATAGCTAGATGCATTAATTGATTTATATGCGCACTTATTAACGAAACATTTTTCTTTCAGCCCTCTGGATCTAAGTCGTCAATCCCCGTACGAGGCCCGGCCCAAGGGTTAAAGCTCCCGGAAGGTGCAACGTTGTCGATCGACGAAGTTACCTTCAAAGGCAAACCAGAGAAACCCGATGGAATCTACAATAAATATGTACGGCAGTGCGGAGTTTTTGTAAGGGACATGGTCCCGATCACTGTGACAGAATGGAATGAGCCGAAGAAAGCCAACATAGGCGCAAAATATCTCGAGCAAAGAATTAAAGAGACCCTTTGGGACTCGATGATGTCTAAATTCAACCTACCGGCAGATCTCCCACAGAAGATGAAGGATAAAGTCAAGGAGTGGACTCTTAGCAAGATGGCCCAGCAATTCAACAACTGGAAGAACACATTGTGGAGAAAATATGGGAACAAAGATATAGTTTTCAAAGGACATCTAGAGAAGCTAAAAGATGAATGGGCTGAATTTGCGGCGTATAAGAATTCGGGCGTCGCTGTGGCCCGATCGACACAAAATAAGTTGAATGCCTCGAAGAAGAAATATTTCCATCATTTGGGCTCAGGTGGCTACAAGACTGCCTTGCCTAAGTGGCAAGCCTATGAAGACGAGCTGCGAAAACAAAGGATCCCTCCACAGACAGATGACTGGCCCGACAGGTCCAAGTTCTGGTTGTTCGCGCATGGGGCAGTGTTGCACCCTGAAACAGGGATGATTGTTGCAAAGGGAAAATGGCGGAGAAAAATTAGAAGAGTCATCAGAAAAATAAAAAAGTCATGGTACTAGTCAAGGAGGGAAAATATGTTCCCGATAGAGAGGACGACGAGCTTTCACAAGCCCTCGGGAATAAAGAACACTGGGGGCGATGTCGAGGCAGAGGAGGCGGGGTTGGTTTTCTTGAAGGGTTTCCGGAAGACGTTGCAACTTATAGAAAACATTGCAGAAGTAAGAAGAGGGAGGCGGAGAGGGTTACTGCATTAGAACGCACGGTGCAGGCTGTGCAGAAGCAACTGGCCTCAATGACCCAGAAGCAACTGCGAGTAGAAGATCCTGCAGGTGATGCCAGTTGCTGAACCATCTCAGCGGAAAAGCAGCGTGGGTTCCACGCAGCTACAAGATCCTGCAGTTGATGAACCAGTTGCTGAACCATCGGCGGCTCACTACCCCGTGGATGATATCACGGAGAAGACAAATTGTGAGTTACATGCGCCGATGATGAACATTACTTATCCGGTGGCGACTGGCTATGCTTTACGACATCAACCTGGAGAAACCTTCCATTTTGGTGTGATTCCGCCTGGATTTGCTCGTGTCGGGGTCACGAAAGTTATGCCGGGATTCAACGCAATACGTCTTGAAATTCCTGGAGCTGAAGGCGAGAAGACATTGGGAGAAGTTGAGCTTGGTATCGTTCTATGGAAGAAGAAATACATCAAGTTTCCAGACTCGGAGCCAAGGCCACCGACTCCTCCCGTTAGACATTCACCACATCAAAGTCCACCCGCCTCCCCCCACGAAAATTGGTGCCCGCCGCGAGTCCATCTCCCGCGCTGTCCCGTCAGCCGACTGATGCGCCCACTAGTAACTTGACAAAGCGGAAGCTGTTCCCGTCGTCCACCCCTGTCAAGAAACGTGGAAAAAGTGTGCGGGCTCCTGAGAACCCCAAGGAAGTCAAGGCTCCTGAGAAGTTAACTTCTGAGATGACTCAGCAGGAAATAGCTGAGAGCCTACGTGAAGGGTCGAGAGCCTTTTTTGAGCAGAAAAAGAAGGAAAGAGTGGAGGCAAGACTTGACCCCATAAAGGAACTTCTGAAGACTATACCAAATGAGGTAAAAGATCACACCGTTGACAACCTATATGACCCTCCACCTCCGCCCATTTCAGACTACGAGCGAGGTATTGACAAGGTACTTTCCTCGCAGAATGAGCAAGAGAAATTGTGCGGGAAAGGAGTTGCCCAGCTCGGAGAACAAGAAGCACAATCGCTCGCCCCGCTCATTGTACCTTCTGAAACTCGGGAAATCGAGCATGGAGAAGTTGTCGTTGGCGACTCAGGTTACCCCATGGCGGAGATTGCCCCACGATTTGATTTTGAACTCGGGCTGCCTATGGTGGAAAATCCGAGCCAGCTAACAACACAGTTATGGAATTTGAATCGCTGGTACATGACCGCCGCAAAAGAAGGGAAATTCTATCTCATGGCGGCGGTTAAGGAACAACACTACTTCCGAGAATATTGTGTGCATGTTGAGTTCCGAGAACTTTTTCAGATGTACAATCAACGTGCTCTCGACAAATCTCTCATCAGCTGCTATTGTCTGTAAGTAATTTATTCGTGTAATTTAATTATTTATAGTTATAAGCTCTCGTTCATTGCTTGTAATTATCGTCACAAAATTCTTTTGTACGCTAATTATGCAGAATGAAGATACGTGAATGCAGACTCGGAGGAATCTGGGACATTGGTTTCATTGACCCGGATAAAGTTCATGTCAAGACCGTGGATGAAAATCCCGTGAACACAGAGGACGTTTTGCTAACGTTCTTTAAGCGACAAAGTACCAAAAAGGAAATACTATTGCCTTACAACTTCGGGTGAGTTTTACCGTCTTCTACACATTCTATTTTGCTTCCCCGATATAAAGTGTAATCGATAAGTTCTGAATACCTGCGTATATAAACGTGCGCAGGTTCCACTACATTCTGCTAATCATTAGACTCGAGGAAGGAGAAGGTGAAGTCTGGGACTCACTAAGGAAAGATCAAAATGAATACAAAAGCGTGCGTCTAATGCTCAAGAGGTAATTTCAATCGCACTATATCAGCCTCTTTCGTTCATTTCCGGATATCAAAAGTATAAGTAATAACTACTCAATTCATTTTCTTTTCCGGACAGGGTTTACAGAAAGTTCAAAGCGGAAGAACGCGGTGTATGGCCAGAAAAGCTGGAGTTCAAGTCTAACAACGTAAGTACTACTACGTGTATCTTTCTAATACCATTATCATTCTCTTGATTATTATTTGATTAAATTATATTCTTGTATATATAGTGGTGTCTGCGACAACCACAGGGGACAGAACTATGTGGATACTACGTTTGCGAGTACATTCACACGAAGGTCAATGAGAGAGTCAAGAGTGTAAGAAATCGAGAGGTACGTGAACATCATACACAACTTTTATTTTGCCACCATGCATCAATTGTGTTTAGTTTCGATCATAGCTGATTTTATTTCCTTCTTTTAAAGATGTCAAACAAGCGGAACCAGCTCCTACCACGCAACCGCGTAAAAGCTATTGCGGAGGAATTGGCGGGATTCTTACTTACACATGTCATAGATGAACTCGGTGAATTCTACTTTGACGAAAGACCACCTCCACCCCCTGCAGTCGATGCTACAAGGGAACCGCCGGCATTCGATGCTACAAGGGAACCGACTCCATTGTAATTAATTAGGAGTACTTAAATTTATATGTGACGAGAGTACTTTGTATGTGTATAATGACTACTTTATATGTGTAGTGAGTACTTTATACGCGTTCTCCTCCGAAATCCTGAAAAATGAGCGAAAAGGAAAAAAACAGAAATCCTAAACCCCGAAAAATAATCGAAAAGAAAAAAAACCAAAACCCCCCTGAAAAAATAAGCAAAAAAAGAAGGAACCTTTAGTACCGGTTTGTATTACAAACCGGTACTAAAGATCCTCAGGGTCGAGCTCGCCTGTGTGCCCACGTGTTGACCCTTTAGTACCGGTTTTATTTAGGTGCCGGTACTAAAGGGTTACCCCTTTAGTGCCGACCCTTTAGTACCGGTTGTGCGGCCGGTACTAAAGGCCATCTACAACCGGTACTAGAAGTGGGTTCTCTACTAGTGTACCTCCAGGATCTCCGCTGACTACGACGACCGGCCTAAAGGGAGCACGGCCGCCTGCGATTAACTGCATCCAGGGTGCACCTCCGCCTGCCCTAACCCCCTGCCACTCTTCTACACCTGCCGCCAAAATTTCGTCTTCCTCTCCATTGTAAGTAGTCTTAGAAGCTCACAACTTCAGATTTTGTTCGCCGGTGTGTAGAGGACTGCATTTTTGTTTCAGTGCATTCTAGGCTTTCTTAACCGATGTTATATATTGATATATACTAGCAAATTAATGGCCAATTGATATTACTATGCACATCTGGAAAAGCAAGCTCTGAATACATCACGCAATCATCATGCAGTTTTCGGTTTGCTTTGATACATAATTGAACTGAAGTGCTATTCATTTAATAAGACAAGACATCATGCTTGCTTTCATAGAATTTTAGTTGTAGTCCCCTTTAATTGAGAAAAGAAGACATTGTTGCAGTCCAATTTATGCAGAAGCATTCAGTGAATCATTTCAAGACGTTCTGTAAGCAAATTTGTTGGTACTTTTTCAATATCCTTGATTGCAGAATTACCTCGCTTTTTCAGTGTCCAGGTCTAAACTTTTGATTGCTATATTTTGGCTTCCCTTGAGGATACTTTGACTTGTTATAACAAGGGTGAAACCAATTAACAGAATAGTCAGGTGGGTGTGAAGGTGAATGAAGGATCCCAATAAGACGATGTTTCAGATTATGACGGGATACTTGATTCTCCTGTTTAACAGTCCAACTTGATACTGCTACATCAGAGAGGGATGCCTCAGGCAAGAGAAATGTGCAAGAAGATAGAAATGCACAAGATAAAAAGTTGTGTTCTGAAAATTCCATTTATGTGAATCTGACTGATGGGAACTTTTTATATGCTCAACCAGATTCAAGAATAGATTTTTCTACCCATACTTGACACTATTTGAATGACATGCTGTTCAACTCCAACGTCACAGTGTGTGCGCGATTTCAGTCCACTCAGCCACAAAGAGACAATTCAGAAGTTGAAAAGGTCTGCCAATTGACCAAGAGATAATTGTTGCTGCGGGAGGCACAACCCAATCGGATCCCCTTTACTAACGGTATAGAGCTCAAACAAATATTGCATGCTCGTAGCCTTATGATTGAATATCCCTGCTAGATATCCAATGCACAACTAGATATAAATTCTTTATCAAAAAAAAAACTAGATATAAACTGGAGCTCTCCTCTAATTTTTTATCTTGTTAATCCATGGTTGGCAATGAAGTGCAGTTTTGTTTAGAAAATTATGAAGTGCGATCTGGCATAACATTAGTCATGTGGTCATGCTTTTAATCTTTGGAGTAGTATACATATTGTGGCATGCAAGTACTGTTGTGTTTCTGAAACAGTACACTTTAGTTGCCATGTCTCACAAATTTAAAGACACTGGACAGAAGATACTCTTTCAAATCACTGTTTATCAAGAAAAATGAATAAGGCTAATGTATGAATGGGGATGTTTGAAATGAGCTGTTTTTAACAGCACTAATGTGGTTTATGCACCTTGGTCCAAGCGATCACCACACACAACTGGTCCCCCGATTGCTTAGGAGGGGCAACTTCTTTCTTAATTAGTTAGTGTTTGCTATTATAATTAAGGCTGCAAGGTACCCAGTCCTGGCTGTAAATGGAAGATCAACTTTGCACACACTAAGCTGGCAAGATAACATCGGAAAATATGCAAAATATGTTATGCTGATGGAAATTTTGCAAAGCCTTTGTTTTTGGGTGATGTCATTTTCTTTTCCTCATAATGCCTATTTACTATCTAATGTGTTCAACATGAACATGTGAGAAACCGAGTCATGTGGCATTATTTTCTCGGCTATTTTCATGCCACGACATTTCAAGTTTTTCACCCAGGTTAAACCATAATAATTTAACATGTTCACTTGATTTTCATTACTCCACAATGTTAGATTTTATAGATTTTGGGGCTAATTGATGGTCTTTCCATTGTTCCATCTATAAAGTTCGTGAAGACGGTCTTCGAGATGATGGGAGAGCGGGCTGCTTGGGAAAGACAGTCGAGGGGGCAGGGCCTGGACCTAGGGTGTTGGGGATGTCAATCAGGTGAGGCTAATATTTTTGATTCACATCTGCTAGCATGTATTGGTCCGTGTCCTAGCACCAAAGATAATCTTAACCAGTTAACTGGGGCTGGTGTACCTTGATTCAGTTTGAGAAGAAATGGGTAGTCAGTTGGCTGATTAAATTCATGTTTTGTCGTGTGTACAGACGTAGTGGCAATTAACAATTAGCCCAGCATTAAGAAAATTTATAGGTGATACATCAGATCTGATATACCGAGTTGGCCGTGGTAAGTAGTCATAATGGGATATCGATCGAGGATAAATTTTTATTTAGATATGCATGCATGGTGGGTTTATTTATGTGCATCGTGTCGAAATTGGGAGACTGAAAATGCTTGGAGAGAACCAAAGCACATGACGTTTCAAGGTTGTCATACATGAGCCAAGAACGATTCAGTTTCAGTTACTCTTCTATGCATGCTACTGCACGTTTAGTTGGCCTCATGAGCAATGTCATTTGGCTACCAAAATACCCGCTGATTTTTTTTGTTCAATTAGTAAATCGAAAACATGGATGTATATATATTTTCTTTGAATTTAGCCAAATTCATCGCTCAAATAGTGATCAAGCATGATAACACATATTTCCTGCTATGTGCTAATATTGTATTATTTGGGTCGCTAGATCCTGGGCCGAGAAGTGTATCTACGTCTCTAGCAGTTATACTAATGTGTCTCACTTAAATATTTTATGGGCTGAACATGGGATGAGAAGTTTATTTTAAGGAGTTATACAAATGTGTCTCAGTTAAATATTTCATGGATATTTTTCATATCTCTTATCGGCCTTATTTTCTGGTGTTTCAGCTTTTTCCCTTCGTGCCAAAAAACATGATGACTATTGGTCTTATCTGTCAGATTTCTCGAGGGACCAAACCACGTCCGTGAGATTATACCTCCGTATTTGGTTAGAATATTGTGAACCAATCAGGGCCGAAGCATGAATATCTATAATTTGTTTCCTCAAAATATTGTTAACATTATATGTGATATTTTTCTTATTGAACATGTGTCTTGTAGATACGTGTGTGGCACGTGCAAATTTACTAGTGAGCTCTTGTTCACCACTAAAAGTGGTAATCGCTCAACAAAAAAAAACAACTAAAAGCGGTAAAAGCGCATGCACTATATCTCGCTTTTCTTTTAGAGAAATATCTCGCTTTGCAAGGTGTACTACCGACTCGCCCACGCGTTTTCTTAATTTTTTTCCTTTTGATTTTCTGTTTCTTTTTATTTCCCTCTTTTTCGCCTTTTAAATTGCAGATCCTTTTTCTATTTCCCTTTATGTTTTCTTTCTTTTCTTAATTAAATTTTATATTTTCCAACTCTTTTTTATTTTTTCTATGTTTCTGGGAAACATATGAACGCTTTTTTCCGCACACATGAACATAACTTTTTCAAACCCATGAACAATGTTTGGAAAATCGTGAACTCTTTATTCTTAATCCGTGAATATGTATTTTTAGAACCCGTGACTGATATTTTTTTAAATCACGTGAATAGTTTTTCGAGCACGTGAACATTTTTTATAAACTTAGTGAACAAGTTCTTAAACTACGTGAACAATTTTCCGAACGCGAGAACATTTTTTTAAACCCGTGAGCACTTATTTTGGTACTCGTGAACATGCCATATTTTAACCAGTAAGCAGTTTAAACACACGATTTTTTTAGCGAACATGTGATTTTTTTTCACATATTTGAAAATGCCTGTTGCGTTTGAAAATATACATACATCTATAAAAATTGTTGTATGTTATAATAAATTGTTCCTGAACTCATTGAAAAATTCATGTGTTAAACAATGGTTCATATATTTATCAACAAAGCCGAGAGAAAAAAAACAAAAATTCAGCAAAGGCATTGCACAGAAATAATTAGTCGAGAATTTTGGGCCGGACCAAGCCGGGCCAAAAGAGGAGCGCTGGTGCGATCCACGTGGGCGAGTTGAGCACACACAACGCACAAGGCAGGTACAGGATGGGTCGATCCAATACGCATTAATATTTTACATTTTTATATATTTATCTCAATATTTCAGAATTTTTAATTTATTTTATAAATCTACTTAATATTATAATTGTATTTTTACTTTAAAATTTAAATATTAGCCAATATGATAAAATATCCGTGAATTTTTTAAAATCACAGAACACTATTATTTTTGATATAGTAAACATTTTTTTTCCAAAATATGTACATTTTTAAACACATTTTTTTGTAAAAATCCATGATTTTATTTTTCAAAATCTGGACATTTTTTGCTGACCTGAAATTATCCAGGGGATTTTTGCAAATGTTTGGGTCGCTAGGACTGGTCAACATGCCAGGTATGCGCCACTTTGCTGCGTTGTCCACTTTTGAACCGATATGCTCATGTTTGAGAGTTCCGTGATAAGTTTGTAAAGTTTTGAGAGTTATGTTACCAAAGTACTCATCTCTTTTAGTTACCAATCATGCATTTCCCTTTATTTATGAACAAATTTATGCATTACTTTTTATATAAATGCAAATCATTTTAGAAATAGGTACCACTATTTTTTTAACAAATTACAATCAATTATTTTAGAAACAGAGAACATTATTTTAGGAGTAGATAATACTACTCTGATGCCGATTGGGCCAGCTGTTTAGATACGCGTATGTAGCTGTACGTCAGGATTCCACGTCTTCATCGGCAACAACCTCAACTCCTAGTCATCCAAGCGGTAGAACACCGTGTCTTGTTCTAGCGCCGAGGCGGGGTATATATCGTGTGGTTGCCATTGTTGTCGCTTAGTCCTGCTAGCTCAATGTCTTCTGTGTTTGACAAGTGTCACAGAGAAAAATATAAACATTTACATTGCCAAACTATAAATAGATCTAACATACAATATTTTTCATAATGTATGTATTTAATATTATAGATTTGATATTTTTTCTATGTATTTGATCAAACTTCTAAAATTTAACTTTATTAAATTTATATGTATTATTCATTTAAAGGGAGGTAGTACTACTAATTTATTTCAGCAGCAATGTAAGTGCAATTAATAAGACCAAGCAGATTCATGCCACGTCTAGAAACAATGTTTGGAAGAACATTGGACCGCAATTTAATTATAGTGCAAACACAAGTTTCAAATTATCTCTTCCTCGGCCATGGATGCAAATTAGAGACAGGTGGAAGGGAAGATTATAAAGATTGGGTTTCATGTATAGGACAATCGACATGAATCTCGACACGAGTCTTGATGTCTTGTAGTATGTTTTATCACTTGACGAGGTGTGGACTCGGCAAATCCCTAGGTTATACACCCCGGGTTGATTGAGGGGGAGAGAGTTGAGCGCTGGTGATCACGACGGCTGACAAGCGAGCCGTTTTACCCAGGTTCAGGCTCCCGGAGGATAACACCCTACTTCCTGCTTGTCTGGTTATTGATGGCGAGTAGTGGCTACAATGGCGAGATGGCGATCTCGCTAGGGTTTGTGGTGGCGGCTATGAGCGTACCCTAGAACGAGGGACCCTCCTAGCCTTTATATGGTAGGCTAGGTCTCAGGTGAACGGTGCTGATGGCATTTACAAGATAGGTATGAAACTCATGATCTAGTCGACTAACTTGGGCCGTACGTGTCCTTGCTGGGCTTTCCTTGGGCTTTTATAGTCTTGGCGTGACCCAGGTACCTTCACCGTGGGATAGCCGAAGGGTAGCCCCACGACAGGAGCCCCCGAGTGCTTGGTCGAATTGTAGAGTCGGGCAAAGGACTCCTTTCGCCTGGGCACGCCTTCGAGTTCCTGAAAGGGACAAGTAAAATTAGTCGACTCCGGCCGTTCAGGGCTTACGGAGGACTCCTTAGTCGAACCGTCGACTGCAGGGTTAAATACTGTGAGTATGGCCTTAGTCGGTGATTTTTCGACTGCTATTGCTCTGAGTCACTCGGGAGCGCGAACAGCGCTCCCGATGGGATTAGCCCCCAAGATTAAGCTTAATTGCTTGAGGTTAAACTCAATTTTTCTTCAGTCGAAAAGCCCGCTCCCGATGGGAGTAGAGAAGGTACTCGACTTGGAGTCGCGACTGGCTTTGTGTGACTTACTGTGTATTCGGCCGGTTTGGCTTACTGCACGAGTTTGTTCAGCACTTGGAGCTTACTGAATGTTTTGCACTCGAATGAAATGTTCGAGTTCTCAATCAGCTCGTTGGCTTACTGTACGAACTTATTCAGCTCTGAGAGCTTACTGAATCTTCTTGCACTCGAATGAACTGTTCGAGTTCTCCATCAGCCCGTTGGCTTACTTCCTACGCCTTCGTGGTTGACGTCAGTGCTGACGTTTTTGACGCACCCTGTGTCCGATGGGACGTGACAGTGCGGTCCCACTGTCAGTATTGACTGGAGACAGCGGTTGCCGCTTTTTTCTGACCGTTGGGCGCGAAAATTTCGCGGTGTGATGATGGCGCCTTAATTCCCGTGCGTAGTGGGCGGCGTGGCCGGCGACGGTTGCCCTCTCCGCGCGACACGTGGACGGTCAGACGCTGTTGCGGAGAGTGGTTGCAGCAGGGACGGCCAGGATTGACTGACCGCGCGGTATATAATTTTCACCGCGGCGGTGAACAGTTCATCCATCCCCATTCTGTCATCGTCTCCACTGCTTCTGTTCCGCCATTGTTGCGCTGCGTGCTCTCTGCTCCTTCTCCCCCTACCATGAGCAAGGTCGCGATGAAGAGGGGAAGCTGGTTCTGGCGCCGTCGCCGCCGCCGAGGCGAGCGTGATGAAGAAGCCCGACGGCGACTGGGTCAAATCGTCGGTGAAGAAGGCCGACCTCGAGGCCCTCCGCGCGCAGGGGCTGCTGCCGCCGGTAGACCAAGCGACGGTGCGCGCTCCTGGGAAAGAGGTATTCCCCTCCCCTCGCGAGGGGGAACGCGTTTGCTTCGTGGATTTCCTTCCGCGGGGTTTCGGGTTCCCCCTCCACGATTTCGTCCGTGGTCTCTTGTATGCTTATGGGATTCAGATCCACGATCTGACTCCCAATAGCGTCTTGAGCATCGCGAGCTATTTCGTGCTCTGCGAGTGTTTCCTGGGAATCGCACCCAACTGGCTGCTGTGGAAGTCGCTATTCCTCGTGAGGAGGAACGTGGGGAAGAGCAAGCAGGTGTACCCAGTCGGCGGCTTCGGCATCCAGGTGCGTGGCGACACCTCCTACTTCCAGATGAAGAAGTCCGACTCCGTCCAGGGCTGGCGAAAGAAGTGGTTTTACATCAGTGCGACCAAGCAGGGCTTCCTGAATTCGCGGCTGATCGCGAGTTGCGGAAGACGAACGCGTGGGCGCACCCGCTGTCGAAGGAGGACAGGGAGGCGACTCAGCCCTTGCTGACACTTCTTCGTGGCCTTCTGAAGAGTCTCGGGCGCGAGACAGGTGGAATTCACCTCATCGCCACCTTCTTCAGGCTTCGGGTGCAGCCGCTCCGCAGTCGCGTCCACCCATGTGGGCGCGTGAGGATGCTGGCAATGAGCTTGATGATGACGCAGTCGAGTCGAAGGTGAGGAGCATCACTAGTCTCCGAGCCGCTGACCCGTGCAATGTCAAGTGCCCAGTCGAGCCATATGGGCCTAAACCCTGTCCCTGAGGTGAGCTTCGTTTGCTTTGCTTTTTCTATCTTCTTCTGTCGAATCTTTTGCTTGACTCAAATGCTTCATTCGCTGACAGGGTCGTTCGGGCTATGTCAGTCTTCCTCCGTTGATGGAGAATGGACCTCATGAAGAGGCCGAGTTCCCTGAAGGCGAGGTTGATGACGATGAAGTTCCCTCCGCCACCTCTCCGAGTGAAGAGTTGGAGGAGGATGATGAAGATGAGGAGCCGCTGCGGAAGCGGCAGAGGCGAAAGAGTGGCGACTCTGGTTCTGCCTCGTCG
This sequence comes from Poa pratensis, assembly GCA_947311845.1. Classification (NCBI taxonomy): domain Eukaryota; kingdom Viridiplantae; phylum Streptophyta; class Magnoliopsida; order Poales; family Poaceae; genus Poa; species Poa pratensis. The sequence continues at coordinate 2,758,612 of CAMZMU010000069.1, read as the reverse complement.
CCTGTGAAGGAGGCGGGTGTGAACGAGGAAGAGACGAGCGAGTCCTCTTCGGGCGCTAGGCATCCGAGTGACCTTGCTGATCCTTTGGTCGTGCCTCCACTCGGCTCTGCACCGCCAACCGAGTTCGCGAGGATGGCCTCCGTCTCCCTGGGAAGTGAAGATGATGTTGATGTCGTCAGGTTAGTCGCATAACCAGTGCTTTGTTGTTGTCGAGTGTGCTTCTTTGCTTGCGGGTCCTTGAATTGAGTTTTGTCGCAGCGACCGTACTGGCGCTGTTGTTTCCCCTCGTGAGATGGAGTACACTTCTGCTCCCATGATTGAGCAAACTGTGAAGACGACCGGAGAAGAGGCTCAGGCGGGTGACGCTTTGGCCTTGAGGACTTCGACCTCCTCCATGCCGGAGAAAACCGCTGATGCGACTCCGGCTGACGCTGGGCTGCTTGATCATGTAAGTGTCCTTTGACTCGTTCTGCAAAATCTGTATCGGGTGCGCGAACAGCGCTCCCGATGGGAGTAGCCCCCGAAGATGTGCGTGACTAGAATAGTCGGGCGCAGATTGATGTCTTGTGTTTCCCGCAGCCATTTTATCGCCAGCAGGTGGAGGGAGCCGCAGCCTTCGTTCGCATGGAGCAGGAGAGGGATCGACTCCGCGCTGCTCTGGAGCAGGCGAATAGTGAGTGTGAACCCTTGTGCTTGAGGGGCGTTGACTGCCTTTTATTGCTAACTTTGCTCCATTGGTCTGTAGGCGAGAAAGAGAGCATGAAGACGCGGGTCGCGGAGCTGGAGAAGTCGCTGGGTGAAGCCCAAGAGCGTGAACAAGCTCGGGATGATCTGGAGAAGACCCAGGTCGACCGCTTGCTCGCACTCGCAGATGTTGTTGGAAGTAAGTATTTCGGCTCAGTGCCTACTTTGCCTTTTTTCGTCTTCTGACGTCTTACGGGTGTGGATTTCTTTTGATCAGAGACTTGCGGAGGTGCTCCTCCAGAAGGGACTTCCAGCGAGAGTGTCGGCTTGGCGGAGGCTGTTGGCTTCGTCGACCGCGTCTGCGCGTATGCATCGGCAGCGCTGCAGCAGTCGACGGCGGCACTGCAGAAGTCGACGGAGGCCTTAGCGACTGTGCACCGGAATATCTTCCCCAACAAGGCCACCAGCTGCTGTTGACGCACTCGCGGCTCCATTCGAAGGCAATTCGAATGTCCTGGCGGACTTCACGCGCGCGCAGACGGTACGCGGCTCAGAGCTCACTTTCCAGCTGCTTCTTGGTCACCAAGTCGTAGGCGATTTTGAGAAGGTTGTCAGCGACTTCCCTCGAAAGCCTGATGGCAGGACCGCGTCCCTTAGCGGTGTGAAAGCGCAGGCGAGCCAGCTGGCCGTGAAGCTTGTCTCCACCTTCGAGAAGAGGATTGCTAAGATGACCGAGTTGGTGCTGCTAGGAAGAGCCGGTCCCAGTCGGAGTCTGTAGTGTAGACTTTTTCCTTTTAGGACTATGCTTCTGCTTTTGGGCTTGAGTCTGTAATGCACTTTATATTGTGCGAGTGAACATGCTGATGATGAAATGTGAATTCGCTCGGGGGTGCAGTCGCCGAGTCTTTTTTGATATCTGGCTTGGATGAATTATGTTGATTCTTTTCCTGGCTTGACGCTGTCAATTCTTGGCAGTCTGACATGGGCGAAGCTCCTGATGTTGCTGGAACGACTGGCGCGGACGATGAGGAGGACACCACTTCGGCTGCGCCTACTCGTCGCCGCCGTCAAGCTCCTCCAGCTCCTGTGCGAAGCGTAAATGACCAGAGAGTGATCACCTTCATGAGGAACAAGGTGTTGGAGCTCGAGTCGAAGCTGAAGAGTGCTGAGTTGGAGCTGGAGCGATTGAGGTCGCGGCCCGTTGCGCCGTTCTCCCAGCGTGAAGAGTTTCTGCTTGGCGAGATGGACTTGATCAGTCGACAGCTGCAAGGTTGGCCTTCTAGCGTTTTTGCTTCGGCTTCTGTGTCTTCCTGCTATGCTTAATGCTTGGCCTTGATGCAGATGTGAACTCTGACTGGAAGGCTGAGCAGCTTCGAGTGGACGAGCGAGTAGAGAAAGAGGCCGCCGGTGACTCACCCGAAGCGCGCCAGTTTTGGTCGAACAGATCCAGAGGTAGTGTACTGGCACGAATGCTGGATCGCACCTGGCGGGCTGCTGTGCTCTTGGAAGGTTGCAGAAAAACCCTCTGGCAGATCAACAAGGTGTACTTTCCTCACAACGAGCAGCCGAATGGACTGACTGCGCTTCTGGAGAGGTTCCGTGAAGGCAGTGCGTTGAAGGAAGTCGTGCACACTCAGCTTGTTGCCGGGGCGAACGTGGCGTGGCGTACGTTCGAATGCACCGGCCTAATCTTCCGCTGTACAAGGTGCTTGACGGCTTGCCTGGAGAGGGTGACTATGCCGATACTCTTGCGGCTGCGCGCAGATGATTCCAGCAGGTCCAGAGCCTTAGTGAGCACCTCGTAGGGCCACTCGATGCGCCAAAGGGCGAGCCTGTAGAATAAGAGTAATATACTGCTGCTGTACAGCGTTAGCTTGTAAAAGCAATTTTTCCAAGTGGAAATATGAGTGTATGTATGCCAGGTGGGGGTAGCCCCCGAGTGAGTAAATTGTATCTTGTAGACTTCAGTAAACCTGTATGGCGCAGCCCCCGAGCGGATCGAGTGCGGCCTAGGATTTTGAATTGACACGTGCGGTGCAGCCCCCGAGTGCTTCGATGCGGCCGAGGTGTGTCGAGTCAGACCTGTGTGGCGCAGCCCCCGAGTGCGTCGGGTGCGGCCTAGGTTTTGACTTGACCTGTGCGGCGCAGCCCCCGAGTGCTCGGGTGACGGCCGAGATTTCGAGTGACCTGTATGGCGCAGCCCCCGAGTGCGTCGGGTGCGGCCTAGGTTTGACTTAGACCTGTATGGCGCAGCCCCCGAGTGCTTCGGGTGGCGGCCTAGGATTTCGAGTTGACCTGTGTGGCGCAGCCCCCGAGTGCGTCGGGTGCGGCCTAGGTTTGACTTAGACCTGTACGGCGCAGCCCCCGAGTGCTTCGGGTGGCGGCCAAGGATTTTCGAGTTAGACCTGTATGGCGCAGCCCCCGAGTGCGTCGGGTGCGGCCTAGGTTTTACTTAGACCTGTACGGCGCAGCCCCCGAGTGCTTCGGGTGGCGGCCAGGATTTTCGAGTTGAACCTGTATGGCGCAGCCCCCGAGTGCGTCGGGTGCGGCCTAGGTTTGACTTAGACCTGTACGGCGCAGCCCCCGAGTGCTTCGGGTGGCGGCCAAGGATTTTGAGTTGAACCTGTATGGCGCAGCCCCCGAGTGCGTCGGTGCGGCCTAGGTTTATGTTGCTTTTTGACTGAAAAAGTAAAGGGGAGAGCTTGTTCCACAAATCACTTCATTGATTTTTGCGAGCAGGCCGCCTCATTAAAACCCTTCCAGTCCCCTCAGGTACCCTGGTAAGGGAAAGAGTGCGTCTGAAACCTGCCGCCTTGACATGTATGCTTTGTTACAACAGGGGAGTCGACTAGGCGTAGAAGCGTCGCAGCTGCGCAACATTCCATGGGTTGTGGCAGACTGTTCCTGTCTTCGAGTCCTTCAGGCGGTAAGCTCCTCCGCCGATTGCTTCTGTCACAATGTATGGGCCTCCCATGGGGAGGCGAGCTTGTGCACCTTCTTCTGTTTGAGGCGAAGGACCAGGTCGCCTGGAACGAAAGCTCTTGGCCGCAGTCGCCGTCCGTGGTAGTTGCGCAGTCCTGCTGATACACGGCTGAGCGGGTGAGGGCGATGTCGCGTGCTTCGTCCAGGGTGTCCATGTCGTCCTCGAGTGCTTCTTCTGCGTCAGACTCGTCGTAGGCCACCACTCGAGGTGCGTCGAACTTGATGTCGCAGGCATGACCGCCTCTGCACCATAACCATGAAGAATGGCGTGTACTGGGTGATCTGTTCGGTGTGGTGCGTAGACTCCAAAGCACAGATGGCAGCTCTTCGACCCAGGCGCCTGCAGCGCGCCTCAATGGTACTCGCAGGCGCTTCTTGATGCCTTTGCAGACTAGGCCGTTGGCCTTTTCGACTTGCCCATTGGATTGCGGGTGCGAGACTGATGCGTAGTTGAGCTTGATGCCTTGTTCGGAGCAGAAGTCCTTGAATTCTTCGGCTGTGAAGTTCGTGCCGTTGTCGGTGATGATGCTGTTCGGCACCCCGAACCTGAAGATGATGGACCTGATGAAGTTAACTGCTGAGGATGCAGTCGAACTTGTGATGGCACGGCTTCGATCCATTTGGTGAACTTGTCGACTGCTACCAGGAGGTGAGTGTGCCCCCTGGCGAGGATTTCTTGAGTGGACCCACCATGTCGAGCCCCCACTGAGCGAAGGGCCAGGCGAGTGGTATGGTCTTCAGTGCCGATGCTGGCGCGTGCGGCTTGTTGGCGAACTCCTGGCAGCCGAGACATTTCTTCACGAGTTCTTCGGCATCTTGCATTGCGGTGGGCCAGTAGAACCCGGCTCGCAGGGCTTTGGCTACCAAGGCACGACTGCTGGCGTGATGCCCGCAGGTGCCTGTATGAATTTCGAGCAGGATGGCTTGACCGTCGACTGGATCAACGCACCTTTGCAGGACTCCTGAGATGCTTCGCTTGTATAGCTCCCCCTTGATGATGGTGAAGCCTTTCGACGGCGAATAATGCGCTTGGCTTCGACTGAGTTGACTGGCAGTCTCTGGTGCAGCATGTACGCCAGATATGGGCTCGTCCAGGTGGGCTCGATTAGCAGAACCTCCATTGGCTCCTTCTCTTTGCCTGGCGGGTCGGCGGTGCTCGTTGATGGTGTGGAGGATCCGGGCGTGGGTCGAAGTTTGACAGACCGCTGCGTGATGCGCTCAAGGAAGACGCCAGGTGGCACCTGCGCCTTGTCTGAGCCCAGGTTGGCGAGGGCGTCGGCTTCCTCGTTGCTTTCGCGGCCGATGTGCCGCAACTCGCAGCCGTCGAAGGTGCCCTCCAGCTGGTTGTACAGGTCTCTGTAGGCGATCATGTTGTCGGCGATGGCGTCACAGGCCTTCATGGTTTGCTGCACGACGAGGTAGGAGTCGCCGTAGATCATGAGGTGAGTGGCGCCGCAGTTCTTGGCCATTCGCATGCCATGGATTAGGGCTTCGTACTCAGCCTCGTTGTTGGAGGGTGTTGGGAAGTCCATCTGTAGCACGTACTTCAGCTTGTCGCCTTTGGGGGAGATGAGGATGACTCCTGCCCCGGCTGATCTGAACTTTTTGGAGCCGTCGAAGTACATTGTCCATGCGTTGGACAGGTCGGGGACATCTGGCAGCTGGGCCTCTATCCACTCGGTGGTGAATTCTGGGAGCACTTGGGCCTTGATTGACTTCGGGTGAGCGTATTTCAGCCCCCAGGGTCCTAGCTCGACGACCCACTTAGCGACTCGTCCTGTCGCGCATTGGTTGGTCAGGATGTCGGAGAGCCCGGAGGAGCTTACCACCGTGATCGGGTGCTCGGAGAAGTAATGGATTACTTTCCTTGAAGTCATGAAAACTCCGTAGGCCAGCTTCTGGTAGTGCGGGTAGCGCTGCTTGGACAGGGTCAACACCTCGCTGAGGTAGTAGACAGGTCGCTGGACAGGGTGGCTGTGCCCTTCTTCTTCTCGTTCGACTACGAGTACCGTGCTGACCACCCTGTTTGTGGCTGACACGTAGAGGTATAGCGGCTCGTTCTCCAGTGGAGCCACCAGTACTGGGGAAGTCGTGAGGTTTTCTTGAGTTGGTCGAACGCGACTTGCGCTTCTGTCCACTCGAACTTGTCTGTCTTTTTCATCAGTTGGTAGAAAGGCAGGGCCTTTTCTCCCAACTTACTTATGAACCGGCTGAGAGCTGCGACTCGGCCGGCTAGGCGTTGCACCTCGTGAGCTTGGTCGGTGCTGGCATTGCGAGTATGTTTTGCACCTTCTCAGGGTTGGCTTCGATTCCTCTTGCAGAGACGAGGTACCCAAGCAGTTCTCCGGCTGGCACGCCGAAGACACACTTGTCTGGGTTCAGCTTGATCTGATACTCGTCGAGGGCGGCGAAGACCTTGCGGAGGTCGGCGATGAGGGTGTCCTCCTTGCGGGTGGTGACGACGATGTCGTCGACGTAGACTTGGACGATCTGCCCGATGAGCCCTTTGAGGCATGCTTGCATTGTGCGCTGGTACGTGGCACCAGCGTTCTTCAACCCGAAGGGCATCGTCTGGTAGCAGAAAACGCCGTCGGGTGTGATGAATGCTGTCTTTCCTCATCGTCGACGTTCAGTCTGATCTGCTGGTAACCTGAGTAGGCGTCCAGGAAGGACAGGCGTTCGCAGCCTGCAGTCGAGTCGATGATCTGATCTATCCGCGGGAGCGGGAAATGGTCCTTGGGGCAGCATTTGTTGAGGGCGGTGAAGTCGACGCACATGCGGAGTTTCTTCGTCTTCTTCTTCTCCACTAGGACTGGGTTGGCGACCCAGTCCGAGTCCTTGATCTCTCGGATGAACTTGGCATTCAGCAGTCGATCGATTTCTCTGCTGATTTCGTCTCGCTTGGGCCCGGAAAAGCGTCGCATGGCCTGTTTGACGGGTCTGGCGTCCTTGTGGACTTTAAGGAGTGCTCGGCGAGGTTCCTGGGTATTCCTGGCATGTCAGAGGGTTGCCATGCGAAGATTCTCCAGTTCTCACGTAGAAACTCGACGAGCGCGCCTTCCTATGCGGGAGTCAGACTCGACGATACTTTGACCGTCTTGCTGGCGTCAGTCGGGTGGACCTGATGGGTCGTTGTGTCGTCAGCCGCGTTGAAGGCAGCGTCCTTGGCTGGTTTCTTGCGGGCTGGGAAGATGGTCTTGTCGTTGTCGACTGCCATTGCCTCGAAGTGCTCTTCGACTCCGAAGAATTCGGAGATCTTGCTGAACTCGCGGTCGCAGCTGTTGGAGCGGTCGAAGTCGCCGTGCACCGTGATGACGCCCTTGGGTCCAGGCATCTTGAGCATGAGGTAGGCGTAGTGAGGTATCGCCATGAATCTGGCGAAGGTTGGGCGCCCGAGTATCGCGTGGTACTGCGACTTCCAGTCGACTACCTCGAAGTCGATCGACTCCCTCTTGAAGTTTTCGGGTGTGCCGAAGATGACGTCGAGTGTGATCGTTCCCATGGGCGTGACTGCTTGCCCTGGTACTATGCCATGGAAGGTGGTCTCTGATGCCGCCAAGTCCGTCGTTGGCCTGTTTATCCTTCTGAGGGTGTCGGCAAAGATGATGTTAATGCCACTGCCTCCGTCCATGAACACCTTTTTCAGGGTGTAATCTCCGATCAGAGCTTCGACTACCAGAGCGGCGTGCCCGGGTCGTGGTACTGCAGGCGGGTGATCTGCTCTGGAGAAGGTGATTGGTGTTCTGACCTCTCAGGTAGTCTGGTACCGCGGTGGACAGGTGATGGCTTGGAAGACTTGGCGGTGATGAGCTTCTGAGCCTGTTTGAGGGGCGCCCCTTCTGTATCATGTTGAGTTGTCCGCGTGCCGCTGGATATGCGTCTGGACCACCGGTGGGGCTTCTTGCTGCTGCTGCAGAAAGGCTCCCGCCGCCTGTGCTGGATTAGCGACTGCGGGTGGGGGTGCTGCCTGGATGGCCAGCTGCGCGGTGGCTGCGCTGCGGGTGCTGGAGTGACTATCTTCTGCATGGCTTCGTATATTTTGCGTGCCTTTCGACAGTCCTTCAACAGGTGGTTGGATCCCCACTTGCCCGTTTCCGGGTTCCTGAACATGTGGTGCCTGCAGGGTTGTTCCAGCTCTTCCGCTGGGCTTAGTGTGCGTTTCTGCCACTCGCGTTTATGGCCTCCGTCGCTGCGGTAGCTGCTGCCGCCGCTTCGGTTGTACTGCCCCTGGCTGTATTGGCGACTCTGGTCACCGCCGCTTCGACTGTACTGTGCGTGGCTGTATTGGCGACTGCTGTCGCGCGCTTCATCCTCACGGGGGGTTTGGAATCCCGCCGCTACTAGCTCGATTGAGTCGTTGCCGTTGTAACGCGGCTTCTTCTTGTGGCGCCTTCTCGCCAGTTGCTTGGTCCGGCTTCGTCCTTCGGGGAGTAGTGTGAACTATTGCGGACCGAGTCCTCTCCGTCTGCCCACTGGTTTGCTATCTTCATGACCTCGATCATGTTTTTCGGCCGGAGCCTACCAAACTCCTCGCGGAGGTCGCGGCGGGAGACGCCGTGCATGAAGGCATCCATCACTCGGTCCTCCGAGGCGGTCTCCATGGTGTTGCGGAGCAGGTCCAACGCTGGATGTATGACCGGAGCGGCTCGTCTCGTCCTTGCTTGCATGCTTGTAGCTCGACGAACGTCGTCGGTCTCGAGTACGTCCCCAGGAAGGATTTAACGAAGGCTTCCGCGAACTCGTCCCACGTCCTGAAGGCGTTCTTGGGTTGAGTGTTGAGCCACCCGCGTGCAGAGCCCGTGAGCATCAGCTGGATGTACTGCATGGCCGTAGTCGAAGTACCGCCCTGGCAGCTGCAGGCTATGAGGTAGTCTTCTAGCCAGAGTCTGGGTCCTGCTTCCCGTCGTACTTGACTGCTTCTGCCGTGAGCTTGAAGCCCTTGGGCATTCTTGTGTCGCGTATGTTGAAGCTGAAGCATGCGGCGCCGCACGGCTCGTAGTCGCCGTCGTTGCGGTCGTAGTCGAAGTTGGACGTGCTGACCGGCCGCTGGGTGCGGCTGCGGTCTACCGTCCTTTGTGTGATGACGTTGCGGAGGTCTTCGCCTGGCTGCGGTTGTCGCAGTTGTCTTGCGCCGGGGCTGCGAGTGCTGCGGGCTCGTGGTCGCGGCGATCTCGATCTTCTCGCGCTTTTTCTTGGCGCCTTGTTTATCAGTGCGTCTTCGAGTGCCTTGATAGACATGATCTGCTGCTTGTGGAGGAGAGCGCGCGAGTCGCCCTCAGGCGGCTGTGTCAGCCGCAGGTATGTTTCGACTGCCATGAGTGCGGCTCCGGGTGTCTTGGGGACGGGTATCCGTCTGCGTCTTCTATGTATGATGACTCGAGGTTGCGGGTGACTCTAGCGCGGTCGGCCTCCGTCATCAGGGGCACGCGGGCTCTGTGGCGCCTTGCTCCTTGTGAGACCTCTGTTGAGGCAGTGAACGAGTAAGCGGCCCTCCTGGCGCTCGACGCGTCAGCCTCGTCCTTGCGTCGGAGGAGCTCGGCCTTCTCTGCGCGGAGTCGTTCGCCTTCCTTCCGTAGCAGGTACTGGACCGCCATAAGGTCCTCCCGGGGTGCGTCCGGTGGGGGTACGTGCCTTCCTCGACGTGCTTCAGGGCTTTGATTGCCATGTCGCGGGTGATGGTGAGTCGCGTCACCTGGTCCGGCATGACCACCTCCAGTGGGTATGCGGGTTCGTCGTCGTTGCCCTGCGGCCTCTGGCCGATCATGAAGACTTGCGCGGGGTAGATCTGGGCAGTGGGATGGACGCTGCCACTGCTGCTTCCTTCGTCCGAGCCGTGCTCGGAGTCGAAAATGGCCGCAACGTGGTGGGTACCACAGTTGCTCGCGGCTTCTTTCTTGGAGTTCCGCGATCTTTGCCGCGGGCATGAGCGATGTCGTCGTCGTCGATGCGAACGCGGTTGGCTCGGTGAAGACCTTGCGGGTCGGTGGAGATGCGAGTGGCACGGATGAGGACGGCGCGACCTTGGTCACTTGCGAAGATGTGGTCGACGCAGTCGAAGCTGATGCAGATCTTGGTCTTGCCAACGACGCGACCGAGGTAGTCGGAGTAGGCTCGATCTGCGCGGTGGTCGCCGAAGTGGTCGATGTAGTTGTAGCCGATGCGATCTCCGTGACAGCCGGAGACGCTGATGGCGCGGCCGTGTTGGGCGCGATCTCTGCCGCAGCGGAAGCGGTCGGAGTAGTCGAGGCGGACGTGATCTCCTCAGCAGTCGAAGACGCTGTCGCCGCAGTCGCAGCAGATGCGATCTCCGCAGTAGGTGGGGGCGTGGTTGGTGCAGTCGCGGCAGATGCGGGTGCCACCACCGTGCGTGGTGCGATCACCGTGGATCTGAGTACTCCACAGCTGTCTACGAAGTAGTGCATGGTACCGAAGGTGAGGCACATACCTACGTGCAGATCGGCGTACACCGAGCGGTCGGGCCGGCGGGTGGAAGGTGTACTCGAAGGAGCCGAAACAGATTGGCCTATTGATGCAGACGTCGGTCTTCAAAGTCGATGGAGCCGGTGCGACCATGGTTCCAGCGCTCGTTCTTTCCCACAGACGGCGCCAATTGACGAGATGCGGACTCGGCAAATCCCTGGGTTATACACCCCGGGTTGATTGAGTTGGAGAGAGTTGAGCGCTGGTGATCACGACGGCTGACAAGCGAGGCATTTTACCCAGATTCAGGCTCCCGGAGGATAACACCCTACTTCCTGCTTGTCTGGTTATTGATGGAGTGTAGTGGCTACAATGGCGAGATGGCGATCTCGCTAGGGTTTGTGGTGGCGGCTATGAGCGTACCCTAGAACGAGGGACCCTCCTAGCCTTTATATGGTAGGCTAGGTCTCAGGTGAACGGTGCTGATGGCATTTACAAGATAGGTATGAACCTCATGATCTAGTCGACTAACTTGGGCCGTACGTGTCCTTGCTGGGCTTTCCTTGGGATTTTATAGTCTTGGCGTGACCCAGGTACCTTTACCGTGGGATAGCCGAAGGGTAGCCCCACGACATCACACCACCAGAATGATTTATAATAAAAATACACAAGAGTGATATAGTATTTGATAACACTATAATGAACAATAGAGTTGACAACACACACATGCATACACAATATTTCAATTACATATGTACCCTGGATTGTTTGTCCAGGTAAGTACGATTTATTCATCATATATAGTAGTATTTACGGAGTAGTAAATGTGATGGAGGTGCTGGACGTGGAATGCGTTGTTTGACATGACTAAGCATGAGTAGTACTGGTGTAGTTAAGTTTTCTTGGGAGATCTATGGTGCGCGCAGCACCATGGCCTCGATTGTGATTCCTGGTCCGAATGCCGGCATGGCGCCCCACTCCGGCAACCGATCCTCTTTGCTACGCCGGCGCAGCTCGTCAAGCACCAAGACGATGGTTGCGCCGCTCATGTTACCCTACTCGCGAAGCACATTTCGGCTGCCTGCAAGCTTCCCTGGCTCCAGCTTGAACACCATGTCTATGTTATCTAAGATAGAGCAACCGCCCAGAAGAGGTCGTTCCAAGAGCAGGGCGGAGCACTGGCGAACGCGTCTATGAGGCATCGCTCGACGTCCATGACCTCATCAATGCAGTTTTGAATATTTTGAAACATCAGGAATTTGGAAGTAGTTCTATCAAAGAGTGAGAAGAAGAAGAAATAATCATGTGTGCTGTAAGAATAATTGGGAAGATTTATACACAATTTTGTTTGTATGATTATCTGTCCAAGCACAATGCACTACCTGTGCACGCAATCAACAAGTTATTATTGAGTGGAATTGATTTCCATCTTGCATACATGCATGTTTTTCAGTACACCGGAATGCCATGATGCTAATACGTCAAATTAAACTGAGATTTCTTCCTCCGTCAAAACTGAGAGATACAGTCTGGTCCCTCTCGATATTATGCTAACCAACATCGTCTGGCCTGCTACTGTGACTAGGTGTTTTTTTTTTTTTGATAAAAGGCACTTCCGGGTGCCCGACTTTATTAATAAGTATTAATGAAGCCATCCAGTAAACAGAAAAGAAAAGGGAAAAATGCAGGCCACCTGCCAGATGTGCAGAGAGTTCGAATAGCGACGTTGGAGTCTATCTGGGCCGTAGATCTTCAGATTGACGGTTTACCTCGCCACTGTCCGCGAAGCGGAAAGTTGCAAAATAGTCCATCGATCTGGGGATGTACAGTGCAGAATAGATTCGACAACGCTACTAACTGAACTTCTAACAACACTTGACACTTCTACAGAGATAAGCCAGCGCTGGCCGGAGGGCCGGAGACACGCCCATGTCGCCTCCCGATACGCCATGTCCGTCGCCAGCCCCTCACCTCCACGGCAGAACAACTGCAACCAAACAAGGAAAGAAAACCGCCACCGTCCCACATGGAGCAGCAGCCACTTCACGGCCCACCACTTCACGGCCCACCACTTGGGTCCGAGTAATGGAAGGCCCAGATAGACTCCAACGTCGCTATTCGAACTCTCTGCATGCCAAAATACGGTAACAAGTAAAGAAGTACAAATAAATAACGAGGATAATAGATATAGTGATAAAAACGTTGATTACGAGAATACCATCAGAGTCTCGTCTCGGGATGAGTGTAACGTATCGCGAAAAAAAAGGAATTGTATATTTTCACACAAGGTTCGCTTGGTGATCATTTTGGTGATATGTGGGAATCGTTATGGATATCGATATATCATTGATGATTATTGAGCGGAAGTGTTCCACACATGTCCACATATTCTTGAACGTGTACGGTCACATGCTTAACGGTTTGGCGACATGTATGACTTCTTCACTGGAATGGAGAATAGAAGAGAAGAGTTTTGAAATTGTTTGCCACAAGTGCACTTCTTTTGTCGATTCTATTCTACTGGGTACTCGGCAAAGAGTTTTTTTCCAAGTTCTGATGGAGTACACACTGTGGAGCTAGCCGCTAATGCTTAGCAAACAGCTGATTTCTGGTTGCGATGTTTCCCAGTAATGATGGATGTAAATTAGAGACAGATGGATATAGGTACATTATCAATATTGAGTTTAATTGTACCAACTTATTCGCAGGAACATGTGACAAGCTTGATGGGCTGATAGCGCTGAATGGGCACAAGTTAGCTACATGTTGTATGTTGTATACATGATGTTAAAGAGAATCCAAAACTTCATTTTACTTTTTTTTTTTGAAACCCAGGCAAAAGCTTTGCCTTTTATATTGATAAAGTAGAAGCAAACAAAGGACAAGGCCTAAAAAGAAAAAAAAAATTACAACTCGATCCACACCGGCCCCGAGGCCGCGCCCCACACGGGTCGACGACCAAGTTGCCCACACAACCAAGGCCGACACCAAAACCCCCCAACGCAACGCGGTGGAGGTGAGAGTCCGGAGCCGCCGCTCCGACATCCACACTGGCCCCAAGGCCACGCCCCAAAAACGAGTCGACGACCATGTCACCCTAGCAACCATAGCCGACACCCAACACGGCGGAGACGAACTCAACGCAAGACGAAATCCGGAGCCGCCGCTTCGACATCCACACCGGTCCGATTGCCGCGCACCCCCTAGCCGAAGACGAAGGCTCGCCGCCGCCAACCACCATCTGAATCCACTGGTCCCCCTGGCCGGAGGAACATCCAAAGCGAGGCCCCAAGAGGCAAGCGACGCAGGAGCGCCGCCCTCGCCCGATCCCGCGTGGGATCAAGGGTTTCCCCCGGAGAACCCGGCATGGGGAAGCGAGAGCACCACCTCGACGACGCCTTCAAGAAGGAAGCGGCGCCCGAGGGCGTCGCCGTCGTCGGCCCCGGCCGACAACCGGGGCAGGGCTTTCGCCCGGCGATGTGTCACAAACCCGCATCCGCTCGACGGAGACCGGCCAGACCACCGACACCCGCATGCCGCAGCCACCGTGGCACCTCACGCCACGGCAGGAAGCATGACGCCACCTGCCCAGGGCCGCCGCCCCGGCATCCTCTCGACCGGCTGGAGAACGAGCTCGCAGCCGGAGGTGTAGCACGGCCACCTCATGCCGGCCACACGGCCGGGACAACCCCGACCGCACCGATGCACCAAAGCCTCGTCCTCGCGTGGCGCCATCGATCCGGGGCCGCCGCCCCGGCTTCCTCCCCACGCCGCACCCGACCACCACACATACCGCCAACCACCGCGACAACCTCACGCCACGGCAGGCGCCATGCCGACTGCAACCCGACCGCTGCCACAGTCCCGGGGCCGCCGCCCCGGCCTCCACCTTCCCGGCCACGCCCAGCCGTAGCCACGGGCGCAGCACCGAAGACGCCCCCGCAAACCGCGCCGCCGCCGAAGCAGCGCCACGCGCAGGCCCGCGCGACCCAGATGGGGCCCGCATGGCCCTGCCAGACGAACACCGCCGCCGTTGCGCGTCCCCGGCCGCATCCTGCGCCGCACCAAGCGCCGCCGCAGGAGCACGCCGCGGCCGACCGAGCACCACAGCCCGCGCCGCCGCGACGCCGGCGTTCCCGGCCCGCTGCCCACACAGCCAGGCCCGAGCTCGCCCCACCAGATCCGGGCACGAAGGCCCCGGATCCGCCGCCCCACCGTGACAATATTTAACACAATGGAAGAAGTGTCAACGAATCAGAAGTTTTGCTTCACATTTTTTATCTTACACAAATGCATCAACGAATTAGGAGCAGAGAATGAGAAGATCATCATTTGCACATATTGACAGATTGATAACAAACAAAATCTTTGACATCAATGACAGGCATCACGATATATAGCAAGAGTTCAGAAGAGCTGAAGTAAGTTCAACATACTATACAATTCCATTAAACATCATCCAGGCTAAGTTCTCTCTGCAAGTGGAATGATTATCCGCTCAGTATTATACCCCTTAGGGTCATGGGTTCCGATCCCAGGCCACAACCTTATTTTTGTTGCAAAGAACACTATCCTCTAAATTTCTAAGGAAATGACAGAACGATCAAAACACAAGCCTATGATGCATTATAGAAACTTTTGGAGTCCACCTCCTTGTACAACTCTACTACATTACACACGATGCTCTTCACCCACACAAACAAAGAGTCATCCACCTCTCCTGACCTGTGGATCCGCGGGATTCTGCAACAGCAACCTCGGGTCTATCTAAAATTCTAAACTCTGTACAAGTATATCAATATCACCGGTCTTCACTGCATCCTACATATTTACAACACCACGATGACTGAAGTATGTGTGTTAGCTTTGAATCTCGAAATGGAATATGTAGCTTTTCCACCAGTAAGTTTTGATATAACCTGAAAAATAAAACGAAAATATGTCTGTTATTATTTGAGAATAACATGCCCAGTTCATGACAGCTTGGGCACCAAATACTTACAAATTGAGATAACAAGAAAAATGTAAGCAAATTGCTTGACCAGATTATTCATAGCAGTACCCAGGAGTCAGCAAGCTGTCGGTTATGACTTATGACCAGACTATAACCATTTGATTTTCTTGAACTGTCACTACTAGAGGTAGCATCAGATACATGCGAGACTTGGAGAAACAAGATCACTAGAAAAACAAATTAGGCCAGCGCATGTTAGTGCCTCACCGCGCATCAAACTAGTATGTCCTAGGAAAGACCAAAACAGATTACCCCAAGAGCTGACAGCAGCATGCACAACTCTGACAGCATGCACAACTCTACCGTACAACAGAAAGCTCCATGCCACTTCAAGATACGAATCACACTATAGAATTTGGGCATTAAAACCAGTCTAAATACTGGATGTCTGACCGAAGAATTTAATCACAGGAAGCAAAATGGTCCAACTAAAAATTACTACAGAACACTAGATTGTGCAGGGACAGTGCTCTAACCGATTAGGAGCCCAACGGATTCCTGGAATTCCAGCGATCCACAAATACATCTGACAAACGGAGTAGGGGGACATTGCTATAGACTCGAGCCTCGTCGGCAGGACGCTGGTGGCGTCTCCTGGTGGGTTGGGGCAGCGTCGGGAAGGCGCACGTAGGCGTGGCAGAGGCGGTGGACCGGACGAGAAGACGGAGGGGAGGGCATTACCTTGGCCGATGCGGCGGACCGGTGTCCTTGGCGTCGGGGGCCGCTAGAGTCGCAGTCCATTCCCGCAGGCGAGGATAGAGGTGGCCGGCAGATCAAATTCTGCAGGGAGAAGCAGGACGAGAAACAGCTCGTGGACAAATGACTATAATACCCCCAAGTGCTTATACTTAATTTTCCTTGTAATGATTGGACGACTGGAATAATTTAGCAGGTGTTGATTGAAATCAAAGGGCTGAAATAATTTAGGATGTGAGCTACCTGAAACTACCCACGGTAATTCTACAAGCACCGTAAAAGAGCTCAAAGTATAATTACGTATTGAAATAATCATGACTAAAGGTACGTCCAACACACGAAGCTTTATCGAATACACAATGGTCTTATTTTTTACAACACAATGAAAACAATATATAGAGTTGGAACTTGCAACACACACGTGACACGTGCATACACAATATTGAATTACATGCCCTCGATTGGTGCCTACTACTCATGCATCATGGGATACACTTACGGAGTGGAGTAGTAAAGGTGATGGAGGTGCTGGATGTGGATTGGGTTGTTTGACATGAGAATGCACTAGTAGTAGTACAGTAGTGCTGATGTGATTTAAGTTTACTTGGGAGATGAGGGTGCGCGCAGCACCATGGTCTCGATTGTGATTCCGGGCCCGAAAGCCAGCATCGCACCCCACTCTGGCATCAGATCACCCTGATCCTTCCTGCGCCGGCGCAGCTCATCAAGCACGAAGACGATGGTTGCGCCGCTCATGTTGCCGTACTCCCGAAGCACATGCCGGCTGGCCGCTAGCTTCCCGGCTCCAGCTTGAGCACCGTGTCTATGTTGTCCAGGATTAAACGGCCACCAGGGTGCACCGCCCAGAAGAGGTCGTTCCAGGAGCACGGACGATCATCATGGGCGAACGCGTCTAGGAGGCATTGCTCGACGTTCTGCGCTATCAGCGTCGGCATCTGGATGCCGAGATGGAAGTCCACGCCGGCTGCCGAGACCTGCATGCCCAGCGCTTCCTGGGACCTTGGTATGGTCCTCTGCGTGGCAACGACCATCTCGAACAGCGGGAGTTCGCTTTCACCGAAGGGGCCGGCGCCGACGATGACGGCTCCGGCGCCGTCGCCGAACAAGGCGTGGCCAACCAGGTTGCTCCCGTCAGGGGCGCCGAAACAGACAAGGGTTGTCTCACAGCAAGCCACAAGGACGCGTGCGCCGTGATTGTTCTCGGCAAGCTGCTTGGCCAGGTGGAGCGCCCGGCCGCCGCCGTAGCAGCCGTGGAGGCTGAGTATGGTGCGGCAGACCGTGGGGCGGAGGCCGAGGAGCGAGGCTAGCTTGAGGTCGGCGCTGGGGGCCTGGCAGGCGGAGTAGGTGCTGAAGACGAGATGGGTGATGTCGACGGCTGGGCGGCCCCACTCGGCGATCGCCTTGGTGGCGGCGGCGTGTGCGAGCTCCGGGACAGCGGTGGCGACCATGTCGATGCGAGCGTCGAGGGATGGCAGCTGTCTGTCGAAGAACTCCGGTGGGCAGCAACTAATTCAGCGTTCATGTGGAAGTACCGTTTCTCGATGCCGGTTTTCTGGCCTGCAACGAAAAGAAACTTCTCATGCATATTTAAAAACAATCTCACTCCAAGGCGACTACACTACCGGTGCCCCATAGGAAGCTCAGATGGGGCACCTAGGAGCATGGGCACCAGGATGGAATATGAACAGTTTTAGGTATGTAGACATATACATATATCTTGAGTATGTATACCTTAGGTATGTAGGAGGTACATATGATTTGGGTATGCACATTATGGGGTATGCATACCTAATAATGTGCACATACCTAAGTTATTTATATATAGCTGATCTGTACACGTACAATTGAACACACATACCCAAGGTATATATAACATGTAGATACCTCGAATGCACATACCCAAGGGTATGTGTACCTCCTATATACCCAACATGTGCATACCCGAGTTATAAGTGTCATCTACATACCCAAAATGTACTGTATTCTATCCAGGTGCCCGGGCACCAGGGAGCATCTGTTAATATATATAAAGAGGGTAGATTATTTTTATGGAAAAGGGGAAATTGAATTAATTCTTAGCGACAACAGGAGGAGGGAGTAGTAAAAAAAAGTAGACATATGCTTACAAATTCTCTTTAGCTTTTGTTTGAGCTCAGTGAGGTGGTCGCTCTTGGTCGTGTGGAAGAGGATGTCAGCGAACTCGTCTTGGGGCTGTACGTGGCCACTCGGGTTCGCAGTGCCGATGGCGAGCATGGCCGCAGGGCCTTCCGCGTGCTGCTGCATCGCACCATTGCCCTTGTTTTCTGCCATGGCCGACATAGCTGAAGACTTACCCTGGATCTTCAAAGGCAGTGCAGTGCGTCGACTAAGGAGATCTGCTGGGCTCAGGCTTTATAGTTCCATGGCTAAGCTAACAACGACGACCCATATAAAGTCTAACTAATCTCTGTCGCTTCAAAGTATGACGCGCAAGTCACCGATATAACCAAACAAATTGGTCTTCCGCCCCTGGTCGGACTCGATATAGAACAGGTTGCTTCGTTCATCTGATAGACCTCATCTTCTTCCAATCTCCTCCCCACACAAAAGTCTCTGACCAATCGTCTCCTTTCCGATTTGGCAGGACAATATCGATCTGCTAGAAATTTCTTTCTCCCCGTAGTCTCCACATTAATTATGCAGGTCGTATGTGCTGGCGGCACAGCAGCTACAGCCTAAATTTTGCGCCATCTACGACACGCAGGTCTCGATTATGTAATATCTTCTCCTATTTCGTGTCAACAAAATCGGTGAGCTGCTCTGCCAATTCATCACGTACGATTTTGATTTTCTCTCTGCTAATCTAATCCTTAATTCCGCATATTTTCTAATGGTGTAAGACATCAATGAAGCAGTACTTTGGCGATCTGAAGAATACTTGATCGAACCCGCTCGCAGGTCATGCGTCTCTAGCAGATCGATATTGTATAATCATCATCTGATTACTCCACCAGCACAAATATATGCCTTCGGCGTGCAATGAAGAACCGAGTTACCAGCTCTTCACCAAGCTGCAGTTGATCATAGCCCTGGATGTTATTTTGCAGCTAGACATCGCTTAGTAATCTAGGGCCCTCTCGGGCGAAGAGAAAAATCTGAGAGTAGGGCTGAAAAAGCGTGTAGTGGGGCTAGCTATCCTTGAGCATACCAGGAAGAGGCAGGCCTCTAGGATCAGAAACCTGAAGGAGGGGGATGCCAACACTAAGTATTTCCACATTCGTGTCAATTCCAGATGAAGGAAAATGCACATCCAGAGGCTACGGCACAATGGAGGGTGGGTGACTGGTCATGATGACAAGGCATCTGTGATCCTCGACCACTTCACTCGCACTATTTGTCAACCACCTCCGCGTCAGGTGGACCTGAATTGGGGGTGCTGAATCCCACCACCACGGACTTGGACGACTTGGCTCTTCCTTTCTCTGAGGATGAAATAAAGCTTGCCATCGATGACATGCCAAAAGACAAAGCCCTTGGACCGGACGGGTTCACCACTGCTTTCTTCTTGTCCTGCTGGGAGATTATTCAGCCGGACTTGGACGACTTGGCTCTTCCTTTCTCTGAGGACGAAATAAAGCTTGCCATCGATGACATGCCAAAAGACAAAGCCCCTGGACCGGACGGGTTCACCACTGCTTTCTTCTCGTCCTGCTGGGAGATTATTCAGCCGGACTTTATGCGTGTCATTGATGCCTTCTCTGAGCTGTCTGTGCAAAACTTCCAGGTCATCAACTCTGCCAACATTGTGCTGCTCCCAAAGAAAGACGGGGCGGACCCGGTTTCTGATTTTCGCCCCATCAGCCTAATCCACATGGTCCTGAAGATCATCGCCAAGGCAATGGCACGTCGCTTAAGCCCCAAAATGAACAACTTGGTCTCCCACTGTCAGAGCGCCTTCATAAAGAACAGAAGTATCCACGACAACTTCATGTATGTCAGAAACACGGCCAGATGCCTCCACCGTGCCCACAAACCGACTATGCTCCTCAAGCTTGACATCTCCAAGGCTTTTGACTCAATGCGTTGGGATTATCTTCTGGACGTCATGCAACGTCGGGGCTTCCCTCCGCGCTGGAGGGCCTGGGTTTCCATCCTCTTCTCCACTGCCACGTCCCGCGTCTTGCTGAATGGCATACCGGGGCTCGAAATCATCCATGGGCGGGGACTCAGGCAGGGGGACCCGCTGTCGCCCCTGCTTTTTGACATCGGCATTGATCCTCTGAACAGAACTCTTCAGGTGGCCACTGAGCAGGGGCTCCTCCATCCTCTGCCTGATCGTATGGCAACTTTGAGACTCTCCCTCTACGCGGACGATGTGGCTATTTTCATTTCTCCCACCGCGCATGACATCTCCAACCTTGCTCATACGCTCCAATGCTTCGGGGAGGCGACGGGATTGGTCATGAACATCGCCAAGAGCTCCATCTCGCCAATTCGGTGTGAGGACATTGACCTTGACGCTATCTTGGAGGACTTTCCGGCTACCATTGCCCAATTCCCCATCAAGTATCTTGGGTTGCCCCTGGCTCTGGGTAGGCTGTGACGGGCTGATATCTAGCCTTACATCGACAAGATGGTGTCTCGTCTCGAACCTTGGCAGGGTAGGTTCATCAACCGTGCGGGTTGCACTGCCCTGGTAAAATCGGTGCTCTTCTCGATGCCTATTTTCCTCCTCACTGCCATCAAAGCGGACAAAAGTATGTTGAAGGCTTTGGACAAGATCAGGAGAGGGATGCTCTGGAACTGCAGTGAAAATGTCAGCGGAGGGAAATGCAAGGTCAGTTGGGACAAGGTCTGCCGTCCTAAGGTTCTTCGTGGTCTTGGAATTCTCAACCTGGAAAAATTCTCAAGAGCGCTACGACTAAGGTGGTTATGGCACGAGTGGGCTTCCCTGACAAGCCTTGGGTCGGCTCTGAAACGCCAAATGATGACTCGGATAGAAACCTGTTCAATGCTGCCACCAAGGTCTCTATAGGGGACATGCACAAAGCTTCCTTTTGGGGATCATCCTGGCTTGACGGACTTAATGCTAAAGTTATCGCCCCTGACCTCTTCGCGCCTCTAAGCGCAAAAACAGAAAGGTCCATGACGCCCTCACTGACTTCAAATGGATTGCCGAACTCGACGTGGCCAACTTCACGGTCAATCACATCTCCCAGTTCGTGCAACTGTGGGAGCTCATTCAGGAGACCCCGCTCTCCCCTGGGGTCAAGGACACCATCACCTGGACCCTCTCTACTTCAGGGGTCTACTCCGCGAAGTTCGCCTATAAGGCACAATTCTTTGGTGCCTCTGCTTGTCCTTTCATGGCCGTTGTCTGGAACACTTGGCCCCCCCCCCCCCCCCCCCCCGAAATGCACCTTCTTCGCCTGGTTGGCCGTGCAAAACCGGCTTTGGACTTCTCACCATCTTGCCATCAGAGGGTGGCCACACCAGCCGGTATGTCAGCTTTGCAGGAAATCAACCAGAATCGGGGAGGCACTTGTTGTTTGAATGCCGCTACTCCAAAAGGGTCTGGACCGAAGTGTCCTCCTGGTTGAAATGCCCTTCGCTGATGCAAGGCCTTGGGGTCACTAAACCTACTATTTTCGACTACTGGAAAGACCTGGCTGCCTCGCCATCCCCCTCCCACAAGGGTCTCAAGTCGGCGATCATCCTAATCACTTGGGAAATTTGGAAAGAGCGGAATGCGAGGGTCTTCAACAACACTTTCACAATCGCTCCAGTTTTTTTCAACGCATCAAAAGCAAGAGTAGGAACTGGATCCTAGCGGGGGCCAAGGGCTTGGCTGAGATTTGCGAGTAATTCGTTTGTGTGTTGCGTTGTCGGCCTAAGGTGTTGCCGGGATGCCATTTTAATTTTTTCGCCTCGGCCGTGTACTCGCCTTTGCTCCTTCTTTATCAATATAAAAGGCAAAGTTTTTGCCTTGTTTTTAAAAAAACTAAGCATCCATGTACACACTAAAGTTCATTTGTGATGCTTTTTTTCCCTTCATCATGATGAAACAACTAAATGATCAAAACCATATATATAACTGAAAACACCATCAATAAACCTCAAAAACACCATCCATAGTGGAGGGTCGACATATGCATCTTTTGCTTCAGGTCCCACCTTCCATCTTGCCATTAATTCCAACCGACCAATCAACGACCGAAATATAAATGATTTAATAATCTGGTAATTATTTTATTGAAATATGTTTGTATTAATCAGATATAAAAGGTTTGATTATGATCATTCACAATCCGATTTCGACGTGTAGGCCGGAACCGAATTTTCTAATACACTACCACGCAACTCTCTACTACCTATTCGACAAAGTTCTTGGGCAGCAGAGTTGCAGCTTCTATTAACTTTAGATAACTTAACAAGGCAATCAAGAGGCTTCTTCTGTCCGAACTCATTCACAATCACGCTTATTCCAGACTGATCATTACTTCCCTCGTTAGACCTTGATGATCCGAGCACGGTCCGTTTCAATAATAAGATTTACGAATCGAAAAGTAGGCATTTTCAGGCCTTTCTAGACAGGCAATTGCGTCGCCTTCCACAACAGAATTGCAGTGAGGGATAAAACCAGCAGTTATGATTATCATTTGCAGTTATGAACTCTAAGAACTGCTAACCATGCTCATGAGCAGTAAAACTTGCATCTACATTGCACTTAACCCAGCCCACGTCCGGATTTTCCCATTGGTCTTTTGTGTGTCCCTCTTCTCTTCATTTGTCTTAAGCTCCTCCTTGTTTTTTAAAGATTTTGTTTTTCCCCTTGTCTTCAGCTCCTCCTGAAAAAAAAATTAAGGGATCACAGATACTATGACCCGATACTGGTGTGGTTTAAGGGATCAGAAACATATGCACTGGTTTTCTTGGTAGAAGATATGTGTGCCGAAAAAAAAAGGAGGAATGGGGTTTAGGGATCTATTCTATTTCAACTTGGCTATGTTGGCGAGGCAATGTTGGATGGTTCTATGTGAGCCAGAGTCTCTATGTTACTAAGAGAAAAATATTATCCGTCGGGCGATCTACTCAATGTGGAGATGAAAAAGGGTTCTTCATACACCTGGCAAATTATTTGCTGGTTTGGAGGCACGTGGGAATTAGGGTGGTGGAGCGTCTCTGATTATAGAATCTCTAGAGAAGGCAAGCATGGAGCAGGGCGGCGTGGAGGCGCGTTGGCCGCAGACGTGGAAAGTTCATGTAGGCTTTGTAACTCCTCTGATTCACAATCAAAGATACATAAAAGAGATTCAGTGTTGGAGGTGCCGCTCATCCCGAACATGCCAACAAAGATACACTTCTCACCAGTAGGCAGAATAGCGCCCTCGGACGGAGCAGAATCTAGGAGTGTGCTGCCGCGTAGCGTTGTTGATGACGTATTCGCTCTCGACTTTTGCAAGTGATCCTGCCTGGAACAAAAGTCTGGCAGCCAAATGCCCCACGGTGGGCGCCAAATGTCAACGTGTATTTGCGGAGTGAGCCATAGGGCAAGAAGGCAATGTCTAAGAACATGGGGAAAGTGATGTCTAACAATGAGATTAACACGAGTGGTGTACCCAGGTTCAACCCCTTTTTGTAGAGGTACATACCTACTCCTACTTGGTTGTGTTGTGTCTGGAGACTGGAGAGTTTGTCAAAATGATTAATGTGCCTCGCTTTATATAGTGCAACGAGGCCAGGTTGTAATGAATGGAACAATAGTGGGTATTACTAGTTACGGTTACAATTGCTTAAGTGCATAGTGGAGCTGATGAGAAACCCTTGTCTTGACAGCTATATCTCCATTTGCCTTGGCGGCGAAGTTTGGGCGAGTTCAGGATACTTTGACATTTCGAGATGTCGATATTTGGTCCGGCGCTTAGAGGGTCCGAGTCTTCTATCCGACCCAATGGCTTTAGTCTCTTCGTCGGCTTACTTGTTCCTGTGGTTTATATCTTAAACCTAGTCTTCTTTGAGTTCTTGGACTTTTTCATGGCTAGGCCCACCAGCTAGTAATGTCAGCTATTATTTGGTGTGTGCCTGTCTTGCTGCTTCCTTTGGCGGCTTTGGCGTTGGTATTTGGTAAGGTGGTTGCTTTCCTAGTCCGATTGGATTTATGGTTTTGCTAATTATTGCCTGGCTTAGGTGATCCGTAGAGAAAATGCTTTGTTTGAGCTGAAGTTTCCACGAACTTGAGATGGTAGCTAGCTACCCTTTCGGATAGGACAAACAGAGATGTGAATAGGAACATAAGAATAAATCTTTTCACAACCTCAACACCGTGATTATTGGGAAAGAAGCGGCACCCCTCTGCACAAGTATCGTGGAGAAAGAAGTAAAAAGTGAGAAAAATAGAAAAACATTTCAGATAGGGCAATGGTTTCCCAAACTAAAAAAAGCGCTAGAACGGTAGTACCATCCCAGCATCAATCTATGTTGTATATGTCAAAAACTATTTTAATTTTTATATGTTTCTAAATCAAAACCAGTGCATGGCAATCTCTGCTTCTCTCTATGAATGACCTTTCTTGTGTTCAAAAATAAAAGATATATCCACATCCCTTGTCTTCTATGAACGACAAATAGTGTCAAATTCCTTTTTGCATAATCTCCAATGAGACTCTTGTTTCACACTCACATTCTCACGCACATGTCATGCATGCAACCTTTTTATAGGCATTTATTTTATGCTTTTTATTGTTACTGGGTTTAGCAAATTAACCAAATATAGAATCCGGACAACAATAATTTTGAAAATATCACGCAAAAATATTTTATGGATCAAAGAAAGTAAATTTCAATCATCAATCACAACATGATATATAGTTTCTCAAGATACAACAATATTACAAATTGTAGAAGGAACCATCCTTGACATAAGAGGTAAAATGAGAACACGGGCATGTGGACAATATAGCATGCTTATTAACAACACAAATAATTAAAGTGTGCACAATGCACCTACTGGACAAGTTGTATGTTTAACTTATTGTGTCCATCAATGTGGAAATTCCCAAAGATTTCATGGGTAGATCTCAATTACTGAATAGGGACCCAGGACCGGCATGATTTTATAGTCTTCGGTGAATCCGGCATCAGAAAATATCCCCTTCCACTCACTTTCGTTTCGCTCCACCCCGTTGATGTACATCTTGAAGATGTTCAGTATGGCTTCCATCTCGGTTATTTTCTTCTCGCCGTGCTCTAGTCCTCTTACCATATCTATGATTATCACCTTTCCTCCAATATTTCTAGCAGGGATGGCTTCCTTGCAACGTTTAAGTATCTTGACACAGTCGTCATGATCCCAGTCATGTAAAATATTCTAGAACAAATATGCATAAACAAAATGAAGAAAATAATGTAAGCAATTAAAATAGTAACAAATATCCCAGACAGTCATCATGAACGTTTGTACGTACGGATTGCGCTAATAGTCCGACGCACACAACATCTTAAACCAAACTTGGAAAATATCATGTGGTAATTTGATAACAGTGTATTGGTTGGTAATTCTACTATTTTACAATAGTAACTTGTAAGAAAAAGTTAAAGTCGTCAGAAAATACTAATAGGTGATATAGTTTTAAAACACTTATTGGAATAAAGCTGACAGTTAAGACGAATCATAAATTGGCTAAATGATTTGGGAACTAAAACATTTTTAATATATGAATATTTGAATTTAACGATATTTGAATATGTCCATTTTTAGGACTGTCCTGATGATAGTATGCAATCATAATTGATAGATGCATGAGTGTTCATAATAAACTTAAATCATGCATGTGTGAGATGGATATACCTTGAGCACGACAGCATCCGCCGGTGGAATGTATTGAAACATGTCACCGGCTAGGAATTGCAGATTTTCGTGACCGGCGGCGTCAGTGTCCTGGCCGATAACGTGAGGAAGGTCCATGACGGTGCACTTGATGCGTGGGAAAGCAGTTGCGATGACCTTGGTGCCAGCACCCTTGCCACCGCCGACGTCGACGAGGGAGCCCAGGCCGCGGAAGATGCGGCCCTTGTCAGCAATAATGACCTCGAGGAAGACCTGACTGTCAGCGGCCATGGAGCCGTCGAGGACTCCGTTGAACTCAGCATCCTTGCTCGTCATCTCCCACTGGGAGCAGCCGTGCGCCAGCTCGAAGAGGGAGCCTGGGCCCGCCGGCGCCGGCTCGGTCCTGAACCAGCCGGGCATGGTGAAGAAGGAGGAAACGACGAGAGGGTTGAGCAGGAAGGGCACCATAGGGGACAGGTTGTGCCAACCGACGAGGAAGCGGCACGCCGTGGTCAGCCCGTACAGGGTAGCTCCGCCGCCGCCGGCTTTCTCCCCAGCGGTGGTGGCGGTGAAGATGCCCGAAGCGGTGAGCAGTTCCAGCACCCGCTGGAGGTCCGCGACTTTAGCCGGATGTACTTTGGTGTCGGCGGCGATGTCTGCGAGGGTGGCCGTGCCGCCGCGGCGGTGGATGGCTTCCGGGATGCCCATGTCCACGGCGCACTTGAGCGACATGGACTTGACGTAGCCGAGAAGCTGGTTCTGGAGATCGGCAAGAGCCACCAGCAACTCATGTGGGCTCACCTCGGTCAATAGTTTGAGCGTCATGTTTCTAGCTAGTTTAGCTAACTTCACGGCAAACGTAAGCGTAGATGCAGGTGTACTTCTTCTGTTCTTGGCACTGCCTAGAGCATTGCTACCGAGGCTTTTTTTATACACGACCAGCGGAGTACTACTTGGCAACAAAAAAAAAGGAATAGTGTTGAAAAATATTGTCCCTTCCATTTTTTTACAAGTCAAACATTTAGGTGATCTATGCTACATGCAGCCAGTATATTTCAAACATTACATAATAGCCCCTACAAAATTGTTGTGGCATTTAATGGGTCTTCTTCTCCGAACAACAAATTGGAACCCGTGGTAGATGCAGCCATATTTTTCGACTATTAAATAATAGCCCCTGGAAAATCATCGTGATATTTAATAGGTCTTCTTCTCCGAACAACAAACTAGAAGCCATGTTGCATGCGGCCATCGCTCGTTCTCCACGTCGGGATCCAATCTGCTAAACTTTGCTGCTCTCGTCCTTATTTGGAGGGAAACGATCGTGTGGACTTGTCGCTCCAACAAAGGTTACAGTGAACCAGCTCGCCAGGTAGCTCCTCATTTTCCCCTCTCCCCGTCACTGTTTGAGAGAGGAAAAAGAAGGCGATTTTTGGACGCCGCCGCCGACCCACCGCGTGCTCGCCGCCGCGCCGTGGGATTCCCCTCCTCCGCCGGCCGCTTCGGCAGCGGGAGGGTGGGGATCCCCGGTGCCGGCTTGTACATATGGTAGGGTAGGGCGGTGTGCCTGCCGGCGGCGCCCAGGAGGAGGTGGTGCTGGTGGTGGGCTTTTTGGTGCCGGTGTGTTCTTCTCCGGCGGCGGTGCTCCGTGGGGCACGGCGTCGACGCGCGCGGCGTGCTGGAGCTCGAGGCCCGGCGTGGCGCTCGAGATCCTTTGGTTCCCGTCAGATCTGCAGTGGCGGCGGATCGGGCGGCCGGATCCCGGAGGTGGTCGAGTTCTTCAGCTTCTTCTGCGTCGGATCCGAAGGCGGCTGGGGTTTGGCGGCGTTGCTGGGCCAGGGGGGCGTCCGCCATGGCCGTTCATCGACAGGAGCTCCGCCGCGGCGCGGCGGGCAGTCAAGGCGGCGTCTTTCAAGGGACAAATTACTCCCAGGCAGTGGCAAGACGGCGGTTGCTGCTCTTCGTCTCCGTCGCCGGTGAAGCTGGTGTTCTTCGAGCTTGTTCTGGCTCCTCTCCCTCGTATTTGTTCTTCCTTTGCTTTTTTCTATGTACTGTGTATGTGGATTCCTGGTGAATATACGTGGTGATGTTGGAGGTGTCAAAAAAAAAACAAAGGTTACAGTGATAAAACGATCGGAACATCATAATCCTGAATGGCTTCGATCGCACGCGGACACCGATCCACAAGAGGAAAAGGACTCAACCCTAATCATGTTGGCCGCTTGGAAGATTTGGCGGGAACGAAATAGACATACCTTCCAACCATGGTTTTCAAATTCAGTGAGATTTCATCGAAATTCACTGAATTTCAGTGATTTCAGTAGATACTGAAATAATTACCTTTCGGTCAAAATATTTTAGTTCTTTCAGTACTACACAAGAATCCAAAAAATATTTAAAATATTTAAATAATTTTTTAATATTTAAATGAATTTTAAGAGAAAATTTCGGTCATTTGGCCGAAACAAAAACCGAAATGACTGAAATTCACTTAATTTCAGTGATTTTAGTAGGGCCAAAATTTTGATGAAACTGAAATTTGAAACCATGCTTCCAACACGAGGAGCTATCGGTGGAGAATTTAGTCACACGAATCCGTGACGAAGCAGCCCTTTAGAAGAGCGTCCATCCCCTTCCACCCGCGTTGAGTTCTCGTAATTCTCCGTGTTTACCGGGTGACATGGCAGCTCGCCATGCTTTTTCACCTGCTTCATCTGTAAACACTTTTCCTTACTGATTAATAATTTTAGCAGTCCTAACTGCTAACATTCAAAAAAAAAAGTTACAGCCATGTGTCCTGTTTTGGATTTTCATTGTAGTATGGTTTGTTTTTTTCTTTGTGTTAACAAAGATGTGGGTTGTAGTGCACATCTACCGATTGCCTTCCATTTAGCATCGTTGCACACGTGTTGGTGTGTGGAGCAGAGCGAGCTGTGCGCGTGGGGCCTGCTACGCCGTGCACTCCTTTTACACAAAACAACAAACACCGCCGTGGTCGGCCAAGCCTCACCGTACCTCCTCCTCCGGCGAGATGCTCCTCTCGGAGCTTCCAAATCCACCGCGCCCATGGCGCCCCTGCATTCCACAAGCCCACTCCCCCCTCCTTCGCCCTCGCCATCTCCCTCTCCCCACTGCGCCGTCACCGAGAAGACGACACCTCCTCCTGTCGCCTCTCGCCGCCTCCGCCTCCTTCGCCTCCCCGTCCGTGGATCCCACGCTTCCCCCGGCGAAGCGGCGGTCTTCCTCCTCGAGGAAGGCGCTGGGTGATGGCTGGAGGCGGAAAGCGGTTCCACCAGGAACGCGCGAGCCCCCGCCCCGGACGCCGGCGCGCGCTGCGTGGCGGAAGGTGGCGTCTTTGGTGCCCCGGAAAGCCAGGAGCGTCATCCTGCTCAATCTGGTCGCCCTCATTTTTGGTACGCACAAATTTCTGATGTCTACTACTACATGACGCCGGCACACCATCTGCTCGATGTTATTTCTGACAGAAATGTCAACTTGTATGCTAGTCAGCTAGTCAAATAAGTACACCAGAACTATGTAGTTGTATGCTAGTCAGCTATAGTGTAGCGAATGGTTTGTTATCAATTTGAAATGTCAACCATATAGCATGACAATTATTTTTTCCCCTAATATGGAGGGCTATTCCTCTATCTCAACCCATGCTGGTACATCCCTAAAAATAAATCAATCAAGAAGCTTTATAGTGTGATGTGGACAATGGGAATAATAGTTTTGATGAACAATATGAGTAAATTGGTGCCTCGCTGCCCAATTTTGAATTTGACAAGTACTGTTATTTTCCACTTACTGGATTTCCCCCCTTAACAATCAGCTAACAGACTATGCCTTTTTTTTTTTTTTTGAAAAACTAACAGACTATGCCTTTCTTTCTTCCAGCAAGCAACATTTCTGTTGTTAAAGACGCGCAAACTATGTTGGATCCTGACCTTTTCAATATGTTACGCTTCACTATCGCGGCCATTCCTTTTGTGCCATTCTTGCTAAAGTCACTCAGAGACATGCAAGTATTTAATAAGGAGTAGAGCTGGGCATTTGGGTAACTTTGCCTATGTAGCTCAGTCTACGGGTTAGTTACAGCTGATGCTGGTCGTGCATCTTTCATCTCTGCCCTCACTGTAAGATCTCTTCTCAAGCTTACTCCAGTAAAGTATTCCGCATAATATATGTTGTATGTTCTTTACTCAAACATGTTCAGGTGATCATTGTCCCTTTCTTGGATGGTATTCTTGGAGCAGAAATACCCGCGTATACATGGCTTGGCGCATTTCTATCAATTGTTGGGGTTGGTATTCTGGAGCTTAGTGGTTCTCCACCCTGTGTAAGTCGACTAATCTACATGAACATGTCCACAAGTTTGTCTGGGTGTTTTTATCCATCTTATGGCGTGTCAAGATTAGTGTGTCACTGTGTACAATTTGAGCTTCAGATCCTTGATTTTTTGAGTTGGCAATAACTGCATAACTTGCATAAACCATCTTGATCTTGTCTCTTCGTACTGTCATTAGGTTGGGGATCTTCTGACCTCCTTAGTGCCTTTTGTTTCGCAATTCATATGCTCAGAACCGAGCATATTGTCAGAAATATGAAGAAAGAGAATTTTGTAGCCCTTGTCGGATGCCAGGTTGGTTTTCCGACTAAACGTCACCTTGTCTTGCTTTACTCATGAGTTCTTTCAACTCTCTTATGTAAGTACTCTTGTTCAAAATCAGGTGGTTGTTGTAGCTCTTGTGGCGCAGCTTCATTCGCTGTTAAATGCTTTCTCCGGAGCGCGCCACACTGGAATTAAAATTACAGACACCTACAGGTTTTCAGTGTGATGGCATCATTTCCTTGGCTAGCAATACTATACACAGGCATACTCTCAACTACCTTTTGTTTATGGGCAGAGGTAAGCGTTAGTCTTGACGTCACGTTTAAGTTTCTGAGCAATACTTCTTTCTGAGACTTCTTTTTTCTTCAGGTTGTTGCTATGCGTGATGTATCAGCTACAGAGACCGCAATAATTTATGGTCTGGAACCAGTATGGGGTGCTGCTTTTGCATGGGTAATTCACGGTGAGAGATGGGGCATTACAGGGCTTGTGGGAGCTATCTTCATCATAGGTACTTACTAACCAGTCACCGTGTTCTTAGCGATATTTAGCATACAACTTTCACTATGATATTAATAATTAGTTGTAGCAAGACATCAAGGATCCATCACTGTAGTACTTGGAACCATAGGGCATAGTTTGGCCGTCCAAGTCCAAGCGAACCAACAATCAATTCAATCATATCTGGGTTGTGTTGCATAATTGGATTCATAGACGAAAGCACTTTCGCATGACTGATTTTCTAACTATTATAATGATATGGTGTAAAAGAAGTCAAAGTTCAAAATAATCAGTCTATGCCTTACGTTACGGTAGTGAGTAGTTCTGAAAACGAGAAGATGATTCTTGTTTTGTTTGTTTTTCCAGCCGGTAGCTTGATGGTTCAGATACTGGGATCATTTCTTGATGTGTCAACAAAGGACAGTTACCAGATGGACAGCTAATACAGAAATTGCAGAATAAGAAGAGGGCCTTTCTTCATGAATAAGTGGCGGGGAGCTAGTTTTTCATATGATGAGTTTTTTTGTATACAATCATATGATCACTGCAGCGACATAATTCGCGGAATAGCTAGCATGACAGTGCAACGAGGTCTAACTACAGTTATGGCCAGTAGCACAAGGAGCGGAAGCTCACAAGATGGTGGCCTGAGACCGGAGACATGGTATGCAGACTGGATCACTTGACTAAACAATTAGGGTAGCCTGGTATGTTGTATCTATAACATTCTAAATCCAATGTTTCTCGGTGTAAATCAATCGGCATGGTAATAAGATGTAATGGGTTTCTTTGTGCTAATTTAGATTCAAACTTTGATTGGAAGTGTCGGAATATGCTATTTTCTGTTGTCACGAGACACTGAGGTTGTGTAGCCAACAACTCTGTCCTGGTTCATATCATTTCATCCATGGCAACATATCCCGAGTGATCACATTTAGTGCTACCACCAAGAAGTCACTGAAAAACTCTACAAATATTTAACAGCATTGCCTCAAGATGCTATTATATTAAGCATGCCAGACCACCTGCTCAAATAAATTTGTCACGTACTTCTGGCCACCCACCATAGGACTGTTTGTCCCATGGCTATCCTGAGCGTATTCACTGGTATCACGAGTCCAGGCAGCCCCATGATGTACCTGACTAGCATGGTGTCCAAATCCTGTGGATGTCTAGGGAAAGCAAATTCACCTTAGAACTGGTAGCCACCCAGGGATGCTAAGAATTTAAGAGATCATCGCCGAGGCCGATATTCGTCGAAGCAGTCGATCCTCGAGTGAAATACATACAGAATGCAGGCCCAGAAACCTGTTGTCATCATTCATCAGGCTGCACTACAAAAACCCCAGCTTTTCCATCGCACAGAGCCAAGGCAGGAGACTACTAACTAATTCTACTTCCTCCATTTTGCCTTTCCTTCTGCCACATGCCTCGAGGAGGTACCAAGAGGACAAGGATTACATGAACGAGTGGTAAATCTAATCATATTAGCAAAAGAGGCAAGAAAAAAGAAAAGAAAAATCAGGAAGGGGGCGATTGTCAGTAGTTGTTGTTGCTGCCATTGTAGCCGATGTAGTTGTTGCGGTACCGCATCCCGTACTGCTCATAGAAGGTGTCCCCGTAGTTCACGGCCTTGATCTCCACCATGCGCCGCTTGCTGTCTACCTCCTGGACCGCGCCGAACACGACCTCGTTCGTCGTCTCGCAGCTCTGCTCGTAGAAGGTCTGCGGCCCGGCCGAGTACTGCCTGTGCTGCTGCAGGTGGTACATCTGCTGCTCCGGCTGCTGCCGCCTGTACTGCTGCTGCTGGTGGTGATACGCCTGCTGCTCCGGCGGCTGTCTGCTCTGCAGCTGCTGGTGATATGCCTGCTGCTCCAGCTGCTGCCTGTGCTGCTGCGGATAGACATGGTGCTCTGGCTGCTGCTGAGGGCCACGTGCATCCCAACCGCTTACATATTGCTGACCGTGCCGGACGTGGTGAACCTTTTCAGGCTCGGTTGTCATGAAGGCGTAGTTCTTCCGAGGTGTAGGTGCTCTTGTGTCCAGCGGTGGAGGCGTCTCGTCGTGTGGGATGGCATAGCTTTCTTGCACTGGCCAAGGGTTCGCTCTTCGCTGCTGCTGGTGATGGTGCTGTCTTGTCGGGCGCCTTTTCCTGGAAAATATCTCGGCCACAGATGATTTCGCTCCTCCCATGAACTTGCCAATGGAGGTGAAGAGTCCCTCTTCAGCATCCTGTTTTCCAGCTTCATCTTCATTTGGGATCAGTGGTGGGCGAAGAGAAGGCTGGAACGGATGTTGGTATGGTTGGTATGGTTGATATGGAGGGATGCTTGCATTCCTGGGTCTCTGAGGAGCTTGAGGTTCCTGTATCGTAAAATTTTAGTTGCCAAAAAAGTACTAATAATTTACTGCATAAAAATAGGGTAGCTCCAAAGAATATATTTGGTGTTCATCTTTACTTTAATTATGATCTAGACCCTACAGGGATATAACAAAGTGAGTTTCTTTAGCTTTTTGACCACTTGTTTAGATGCGCAAATATTCCTGCATTTTAAGTTACTGGGATTATTACAAACTCCAAAAGTTACAAACATACATACCATAGTTCTAGTAGCTGTGATGATGGGTTAACAAGTTGGGGCAAAAGGATGCTGGACACCACTACCTAACCAAAGGCTGACAGAAATATACTCATGTGATGTTCTGGTGATTTACGGCAGGCCTGTAGAGCCATCCTCCAGTATAAGCACTGCCCAAGTTGCCAATCTATGGTGCCAGTAAGTGTGCATGATGTTTCCTCAGAATAACAGATACACTATGGAGCACCTACCTCTGTTGTTGATACCATTCCTAAAACCCGGCGCTGAAGCAACGCAAGCATGTAACCAAAGAAAGCAGCAGCGAAAAGCAAGGCAACACCTGTAAGCATTCAAGCTGAAGTAATTAGTGCTTGTAGTTTTAGTGGAACATTTCCTCATCAGCAGTGAATTTACGAGTGTCTGGCTTCAAATAAAAACATTATTCTTTCGTGAAAAGTTTTATTGCAGAGGTTAGGTGGAATGTACCTAGAGGGAAACCAGCTTCATCCTGATATTCACAATCATCGGCTGGAGCGGAATCTCCCGAATTGCTTGGTTTCCTCTATCGATGACCAAGAGGGAACAGCTACTGCTGATATAGCGGATTTCAAAGTCAGTAGAAAATTTTGCATCATCACTTGGACCGTCCATATGTCCACCTCTCACTGATTTCCCCCAGCAATGGTTGTGACCCCTGCATATGCATTACTCAACCTGTCATGAATCTCTTCATTACAAGTTACAAATCCACAATGACATTTATGCTAGATGCTTCCAGAAGATCCAAAAAAGAAATTCATCTAAAGACAAACTCAATTAGCACAAAAGTAAAAGTAGGATGCTTGGGGACCATACATTACAATAACATGTGCAAAGACCCTACAGTGAGACATTTTAGCGTACCTGTATCGCTGATCTTTCTTATTGCCATGTTCATAGCGTCTGCAACATAGATATTACCCCTGTCATCGACTGTAAATCCCTTAGGGTGGTTCAACCTCGCCTCTCGGAGCCTCCCGTCGACATGGCCAGATAATCCTTCAGGCGAACCAGCGACGATCTTTGGTCTGCTATCTGCATGGTTTGATGACATTCGGTCACACAAAACTTCCAATGACAGATCTTCACACCAGACTTGTGAGTTTTTGCTAATAAATCTGGCAAAAAATTAGTACTTTATATGTATATATATTCTATTCTGCTACTACTTGATCAACCCCTATACAAGGCAAGTGAAAGTGACAATGTGAACTGCAAAACCATAATAATAAACTAGTACATGTAACAAACATCTCGCAATCAAGAAGCATGGCCGGCCAAATCTAGCATGCAACCAACGATCAACATCATCTGTACTTAACAACCATATTTGGCACGGATAAAGATACCATATTTAGCAGAATCCCATGACAACCAAGTAGTACCAAGAAAACGTGTCAGGGCATGAAGAAGTAGTCGGAGGTATGCTCACATGGAGAGAGCGGCAGCTGGACCCTGTAGACGTTGCTGTTCATGGAGTCGAGCACGAGCAGGTCGCCGGCGGGGGTGACTCGACGGCGTACGGCTCTATCCCCAGCTTGCTGCCGTCGAACACCGTCTCCACCGCGTACCCGCCCTCGTACCTCACCATGGACCTCCCCGCCGCACCCGCCGCCGCCGCCGTCCCCGTCGCTGCCGACACAGAAAATCCCCACACAAAAAATCCATTCAGAACAAAAACAGAGCCCGCAAAAAAAAAAACAGAGAGTGAAAAGAAACGCCATTGGCGGCGGCTCAAGGATTACCCGTCCTGGCGGTCGATTTGAGGGACCAGAGCCACTTCACCACCGCCTTCACTGTGCTGTCAGGAGCCCGCCGACGACCTCTGCCCAGCACAATCGGTACCAATCAGCCCCAAGAAACCAACACCAGACGAACTCGAAAAAAAAAGCAAGAACCGAGGTGGCTGGCTCACTTGCGGGGTGGTAGGAGGAGGAGGCGGCGGCGGGGCCGGAGGCGGCGAGCAGGAGGACGGCGGCTAAAAGGAGCGCCGCCGACGGCTTGCGGGCGTCCATCACGTGCCGCGGAGCAGAGGAGCAGGGTGGAGAGAGGGGACCTTTGCTTGCTGCTGCTGGTCCTGGGGACTAGGGAGGGTGTGGGGAGGTGGCCGCCATTTGAGGACAAGGGAAAGAAGGTTCAGAAAACACCAAAGAAGCCGAGAGCCTCTTTTGGGGCCCGTGGAGCGCTCGCTCTCCGCCAAGAAAAGGCAAGTAAAGACGACGAGAGGACTGGAGGAGAGAGACAACACTACAGGGGTGGTGGTGGTACTGATGGCGGCCGCTGTAGCTGCTACAGTCATGGTACTCGCCGTCCGTCTTGCCCCCGTTCGCTCTGGAGCATTTTCCGTTGTTTTTTTACAGAGATATGAACGAAAATAACACATTTGATTCAAACTGGTCGAAATTTTATAGAGATATATGAACGCAATGTAAATAAAAACCTAATGTAAACTCTAGATTTACTCGCCGGGTCAGTCCGATGAATGATAGGTGTCGGTGACGGCCCGGTTGATGTGGCGACGACGGCTGCCCATTGCTGAGACGCGCAAGGCCAGATACATGTGTGGGCAGTCCGGCGGGTCGAGGGGATGTAGCGGGGGCGGCAGTGGTTGTGGCGTGCTTGATAGCCTGAGTATGTTCTGCGTGAGACCGGGGCGTCTCCGTCGACATTGTCCCGCAATGGCGATGGGACGCGGAAATCTGCCGGTATGCCCTCCTCTGGGCCCAGCTCTCCTCCTCTGGCTTCGGCCTGTGGGCGGCAATCCCACCGCAGTTTCGGCTTCCGCCCGCGCATCAACGGTGCGGCTACGTGCTTGCGCGATGGCGCTTTGCACCGTCAGGGGCCACGCTCTCCACCAGGCCCTTGCCGTTGGTGTTCTTCCGCATCAGCCGAAACGAGCGGCAATGTCAGCCTGTCTTGACCGCTCTAAGCGGTTCCTCGCACCACAATGTTTGTTGGCGTTGTTTACGAGGATGTGACTATCCGCCAGTGTCATGTGCTCCCATGCTGCATGATATGCAGCTGATGTTTGGCGCTTGTCGGGCGAGGTGGTGGCGAGGCCACCTTTGCTGATAGTGCACCCCTTCGACACCATGTGAACCGATGTCGATCCTCGTACAGACAATCCACTAGTGTAGACTTGCCTAGTAGTAGGGTGCTAAAAAGGCTACCAGTGGCGTGGTGGCGGCACGCCAATGCTAATACGCCACGCGTCATGCCCACTCCAATAGTAGTATTTATACGTATCAGTGGCAGTGGCTTATCATGCCCACGCTAGGAATATATGTACCAATGACGTGTCTAGCTCCTGCCACGCCACTCGTATATCTTTCAGAAAAAAAATTCAGCGAATCGCTGTATATATAAATGACAATTATCATCAAAATGGCAATAAGAAAAATCACATGTACAACATCATATATAATACACAAAAGATAGAGATATCTTTTAACTAAAAACGTCAATTTGATCGTCCACACAAAGATATATGCACATGTAGCAAAGATATATGTGTCTGGCCTCTTAAACTAGAAACTTGAGACTAGCCAGATGTGTAGTTGATCACAAGCATCTTCTCCAACTTGGGCATGTTAGTACTCCTTAGTGTGATGAGAATAGCTCGCGTTTAAATTTTTGCCCGAATGGAACTCCTTCCACGCTTGCCTGGTGAGGACGACGCGGCCGTCAAGTTCCGTGTTGTACCGAATGGTGGTGACAGCTCTTGCTGCCCCAAGACGTAGTCCAACATTTCCGCCACCCGAGAGGCCAGCTCTTTCCGCTACCTTCTTTAAATAGTTTCTGAAAAATATGTCATTAATTATATGAAAAACAGAAAAACTATGTCACATACTGCCACACATGCATGCATGATAACATAAACAAAGATAAGAAGATAAATAATTTTGGAAACATACCATCATATGTTCGTTTGAGACATTTGTGTCCGTCAACCGAGTTACAAAAGAAACCCTCGACGTAGAATCTGAAGGAGGTGGTCCTTCTCATGGTCTTGGAGATGGGCTCTTTGGGAGATGATATGGTAGACTAAAAAGGGTAGTCTTCCTCACCCATCTCCTAGTCACTCTCCTCAGAAATGTCATCATCCTCTTCAGTGTCGCTATAGTTTATATAGACAACACTTATAAGGCACTGTCATCATTGTTAGCAACGGAGGTAATGGAATAATGGTGGCATCCATGAGATTTGTGTCTGGTGGTGGCATCGATGGCAGAAAACTGCCGGTAGCTTGGAGAGAAGAATACATGGTTTAAATTAGTTTAGAAGGAGTAATGTCACATATAGCAAAGACAATTTTCAAAATACTTTTGGATAATCCTATCAACTCTAATATTGAGATCCCCCCACCCCCCTTGAGTATTCTTTTTTTTTCCGTGACGTATACGGGTTGGTCAAACTAAGGTGTGTAGCTATCACTATGACTAGGGGCTATTTTCCGTTGTACAAGTACATGGGGCAATATGGCAATTGTACATTTAGCTTGACACGACGGCAAAACCGTATGTCCATATCACGTTAGGATAATATTGATATCCAATCCGGCCAACATTCGCCCCCATGATGTATTGCATACATTTGCATGCAAACATCACAAGATCCACTCGCACCATGTGTCTCCAACTCTCCATGCACCCCTTTATTTTTCTTCCTTTCAACTTTTTTCTTTCTCTTTTTTGATCTCTAGGACACTAGTGATACATAGTGTAGAGTGTAGACATCCATGTGACAGCTTCTTTATGGGATCGACAAATAAGTTTTGCTCTAGTGCTCTACTCACCTGCTTTACTCATGTCTTCACCACCACTACACCAGCCCACCAGTAAAGGCACACAAAGACCGCAAGGGCATTGATATACCCATGCTCCCGTTAGCTACAGAGTGGTTAATTATATGTGTGCGCTTATGCTAGCTAGCTTGGCCCCTTTGTGTATTTAAGCTTCAAAAGATTTCGGGGTGGTCTTGGTGGGATCTTGACCACACTTTGGTGTTCCAAAGACTTTCTTTTAGAAAGCATTGTTGATAAACTGAATTGGACGGTAGCATTTGCTCATGACTAATGGAAGATCTCTGACCCTATGTTCAAGTGAATCTAATAGCCGCACTTCATTAGGGCTCACTAGTCGGAGTCATCGATGCACCCACTGCGGTTCCTAACATTTGTCCCATCTATTTTGGACCAAATCTGAACCCACCAGCTAATTAAGTTGATGGAACTGATTAAACTGTTCATGGATCCGCAGTGCAATCTCTCTTACTTTTAATTTGATTGAAATTTGCAGGATTACAAACTCGATCACAAAGGGGTGCATACGAAACTATGCCCACAAAGTCAGTTTGACAATATTTGGAGAATGAAATGCAATCGGGAACATTTAACTTGGCAGGAACGTTCACACTAGTCCATAATCTCTCATATGGTTAAGTCGGGCATGTTGGTGGTTATACGTCGAGTTTTCTGAGGCCTTAGCTTTTGCCTCTTGCTAGGATACATCTGTACTTAGAGCAGCTTGTCGCTCTTGTTACGATGTCGCAATAGTCCGATCAAGTGTGACAGATAAAAAATGGACAAAGAAAAACAATCCACCTTGAGCTGGCCATCATGTTCCTTCACGAAGAGTTCCATGTTGGTGTATACACGAATCCCGAGACGTCCCAGAACCAGGGTTTTGGTTACCGGCCAGAATACCGCGGTAACCGGCCGGTAACCGGATTTACCGGCCACCCCGGTAATTGCTTATACCGGATGAAAAATCCCGGAATATTCAAATTTGGACTGAATTCGTGCTCCGAAAATTTGAATTTGAATTTATTTCATTGTTTTATGTTTAAATCCTAAATTCTTG
This sequence comes from Poa pratensis, assembly GCA_947311845.1. Taxonomy (NCBI): domain Eukaryota; kingdom Viridiplantae; phylum Streptophyta; class Magnoliopsida; order Poales; family Poaceae; genus Poa; species Poa pratensis. The sequence continues at coordinate 2,719,398 of CAMZMU010000069.1, read as the reverse complement.
CTGAAATTTCGGGCCGGTAACCGGCCGGTATTTTCCGGTAACCACGGTTACCGGAAATACCGGCCCCCTCCTGAATTGTTTTTGAAACGGTAACCAAAACCTTGCCCAGAACTAGCTAGTAGTTGTGGGTTTCGACGATGTAACAAATGCAACAAAACTTGTGAACAAGTCAGAAGTGGTATGCTTATATGAACCTAGCAACAATTGGGCTCTACTCTTTGCGCGCGCTTAGGCACGAAGGGTGGCCTTTTCGCAAATTATGAGCCTATTTCACTTGTCTTCTCATGGTTAAATAGGAACATGTTACATTAAAGTTTGATACCACGTGCTGCAACAACCATGCGGTGGATGGCTTCATGGAGTTCAATACTTCCATACAGATCACACGGGCTATTGTTTGCTGCTCTGACCATCCCCTTCCTCGACAAAGAAGCCCTCTAATAGATAATTTGATCTCATCTAAATCCATAATGTATTTTTTTTAGAGCAACCGGGAGGAGCTCTGCCTTTTCATTTAGAGAGCAGGAAACCAGAATAGTACAAAGTGGGCACATGATTTTATTAAGAGGGGAAACATGCCTAAACCCGCAACAAAGGCGAACTAAAATACACTACTCCAGCTTGGGGGTGTGGATTTTGGTGTTGAACATGACAAAAGTTTAGCATCGCTTCAAGATAACCTCGCAGGCCAACATGGAAACCTCGATGCATGTAAGTCTCCGACATGTGAAGATTCGACGATTACTTTTCTTTCACACTTTCCAAAGAGTATATAGCAGCCGCATGCTGGCTGCCTTCAGGCCTCCTTTGACGTCCCCAGGTAAAAGCGTCCCATTAATCCGATATGGAGGAGAAACACTGGGACTGGATTTGGTTCCTAGTGTCATTCCAAGATTGCACAAGATTCCAGATGGCTATGGTGTAGGGGCAGTCTTTGCAAAGGTGGATCGTCGTCTTGGGAGCACATATGCATAGTTGGCAGTAGTGGCGGGACGAATAAACTTCTAGAGGGCTAGGAAAACATGCCTTTTATGACATTATTTCAAGAAAATCATATAGTAGAAGTCAGCATGCCAGCGGAAAGACCGAGCGGCTGGCCAGGCTAGAGGGATGGTAATGATAGGACCGGCCATGGTTGGTAGATTGGGTCGTGAGGCTATTCTCGAATAGTTAGACTGTTAGGCATGAGAAGCCTTCCGTTAAGAAGCCAAGAAAAAATACGACATTTAGGTTCTCTGTGTCTTCCATATCTTGTTCGTGCTCAATCTCGAGTGGATCTTAGGAACTGGCCCGGTAGGCTGAGGTCGTTGTGAGATCTTGCTACGGTCCAAACCCAATAAATAGAGTCGGAACGGTTTGGTGTCAGATGCGTATCAGAGATTATGCCCCACATTTCCACGAGCTAGGTCTGGTCTAGAGTGTTAAGCCTAGCAATGGTGCAAATTCAACCGCCGTCCTCAAATTTCTTACAAACGTTCATGTTCTTCCTTGTTGTGATCTTAAGAAGATCTAAGGCACACAAGCCCGCAGAGGCCCAGGATCACACTAGCTGCCATGCCAAACCAATTTCTTTAGATAGCCACATTTTTACAAAGCCTTTGCAGTCACCCTCTTCATGTTGCATGCTTGCTGGTGAGTAATACGCCCCAGTCAACCATAATATCCACAATATATAACCACGTATCGAATGGATCTACAACTTAGCTGTAGCCTAGCTAGATTATTGAACCTTATCGAGCCTTATTATTACCCGTTACTGATAAAATCCTTGTTGTGTGACAAGTATCATTTCCATGCCTTCTCTCTGTGTGTGCAATGAACAGTTTTAGAGTAAAATTATTAAGGTTCTAAAACAGGCTAGACGTCAATTTATGCACAAATGTATATCTTCCTTGTCCCTCCCACTGCTCTACAACCCATATACAACGACAACGATGATGGCAACAACAGATCAAAAGGCCAAACCAAAGATGAATTCGACATCGTGGAGATAACTGTGACTACAACTTTCAGCCATTCTTCCTCAAAAAAAAAATACAACTTTCAGCCATTGGTGCCCTGTTTCATCAACCTCTATACCTATTTGGTTAGGATATAAAATATACAAGGGGAAATATGGACAACAGAGCCTGGCAGTGACATCGAATCAGACCTGGCACACCATCCCTACTTCTAGGGTCGAGGCATCAGGTATGTTAGTTGTGGTGGCAGTATGTACGAGTGTTGTGAGGCCTTACCATTTGCATCCAACTTCCAATGCATCTGCATTTAGTGTACCTTATCGTGATAGTCCGATCAAGTGTGACAAACGAAGAACGGACCAATGAAGAACAATCCATCTTTAGCTAACTATCATAACGATGTTCCTTCGCAAAGAAACCCATTTAGCCGCATACACGGATCCTGATGCTTCCAAGTCCTAAGATTTAGTGGGTCTCCATGTTATAGCAAAAAAAATCCAACTACTGCAAAACTTGTGAACATAAGATATGCGTTATGCTAATATGAACCTACCAACAACTGATGATCTCTACTCCTTGTGCTCATGCACGAAGGATGGCCTCTTTGCAATTTATGATCCTATATCACTTGTCTTCTCACGGTTAAATAGGAACACTATTACATTAAAGTTTGATACCATGTGGTGCAACAACAATGTGATGGCTGATTTCATGGAATTCAACACTTCCATAAAGAGCACACAGGTTTTCATTTACTGTCCTGACCACCCCCTCCCTCGACGAAGCAGCTCTCTACTAGATAATTTATCGTATTTAAGTTTGTAACGTCATTTATTTTCTTAGAGCAACATAGAGGAGATGTGCCTTTTCATTTAGAGAGGGAGAAAAGTAAAGAGAGAGCATGCTTTATTAAGGGGGAAACATGCATAAACCCTCACGCAACAAAGGAAAACTAACACACACTAATCAGGTTCGAAGAAGATCTCGGCGCTGAACATTGCAACAGCTTTGCCTTACTGTAGGGTGTCATCCCAAGACAACATGGCAACCTCGACGTTACAAACTTATAGCTAGCATAAGCGCACGAAGATTCGATGGTTCCTTTCCATCCACACGGTTCAAAGAACATATAGCAGCCGCCTGCTGGTTTGTCTTCGGCCCTCCTTTGACGTCACTGAGTCCCACCAATCGTATATCGAGGAGTGGTCCCGGATTTGGTTCTCGGCTTCATTCAAAGACTAGACAACATTTTAGATGGCCATGGTGTAAGGGCAGTCCTTGCGAACGTACTTAGATTGCCATCTCGGCACGCCTAAGCACAGTTGGCAGCAGTGAACCCAGAAACTTATACAAGACAGGGAAAACGTGTCTACAATAACATTGTTTCGAGCAAATTGCTATAGAAAATTATGTAATAAAACTCGACATGCCGCCGGCAAGCCCGGGCCTCACAACCCTATCAATTGTCTCAGAAAACACAAAGAGATTTAAAAGAAAATCGTCGGGAATTTTGTGAAAGGACAGGGCGTTGCCTTGCCTGTAAAGGCGCTGTGTCTTGTGTCCAGGATTTGTAGAGCAAACGACTACTCAAGATTAAATTTTAATTCATGAGCAATCAAGAAAGTTCTCCCTACTTGCCAAATTGTTTTTAGAATTGATCAACAGATTAGCTGCAGCCTAGCTAAATCTTTGCCCTGTGTTAAGTATATCATTTCTATGCCTACTATCTGTTTGTGCAATAAACAGTTCCCGAGTAAAATTATTAAGGTTCTAAAACAGCCTAGACACAAAACCCATGCACAAAAATGCTATCTTCTTTTCCCCTCCAACAGGTCTACGACCCATCTACAACGAGGACGGTGACGAAAATGGCAGGAACAGATCAAAAAGGGCAACCAAATATCAGCTCGACACAAGACATCACAGAGAAGACAGTGCACACTTCTGATCTACAAACTTTCAGCCAACAGTGTGCCCGCTTCATCAATCCTCTATACCTCTTTCGTTGCGTCCGTACTTAGTAAAGCTCATCGCTCTTCTTAGATTGCCGCGATAGTCCGATTAAGTCTGACCGTCGACGAATGGACATATGCAGAACAATCCATCTTTAGCTAACCATCATAGTGGTGTTTCTTCGCGAAGAAATCCATGTTGGCGCATACACAGATTCTGATGCTTCCAAGTCCCAAGATTTTTGTGTGTCTCGATGTTATGTCAAAAGCAATTCCGACTACTGCAGAACTTGTGAACGAAGCATATGTGGCCGCTTTACAAATTATGATCCTATTTCATTTGTCTTCTCACTGTTAAATAGGTACAATATTACATTAAAGTTTGATACCATGTGGTGCAACAACCATGGGATGGATGATTTCATGGAATTCGGTACTACCATAAAGATCACACGGGCTTTCATTTACTGTTCTGACCACCCCCTCCCTCGACGAAGCATCTCTGTACAAGATTATTTGATTGTTTCAAGTTTGTAATGTAATTTAATTATTTAGAGCAACCGGCATGAGTTCTGTCTTTTCATTTAGAAAAGGGGAAAGTAGTTCAGAGATATCGTGTTTTTATTAAGGGGGAAACATTGCTCAACCCTCATGCAACAAAGAAAAACCAAAACACGCTACTCCGCTCAGGGGAGATCTCGGTGTTGAACATGGCAGAAGCTCAGTCTCGATGTAGGATGTCCTCGCAGGACAACATGGCAACCTCAACGTATCTAAGTCTCCGAACCATGAAGATGATGGTTCCTTTTCTACCACGTGTTCCAAAGAACATATAGAGTAGTCGGCCTAGATTTGGTTCTTGGTGCCATTCCAAGATTACACAAAATTCTAGATCTGACCATGGTGTAGGCGCAGTCGATCGCCGTCTCGAGCGCGCCTAAACACAGTTGGCAGTGAGGAACCAAGAAACTTCTACTAACCAAGGAAAACGTTTCTACAATGTCATTGTTTCGAGCAAATTGCTATAGAATATTATGTAATAAAAGTCGCCGCGCCGCCAGCTAGCCCGGGCCTCACAACCCTGTCAATTGTCTCGGAAAACACAGATTTGAAAGAATTTGTGGGGAATTTTGTGAAATGCCTGTAAATCGGTCTATCTCCAGTATGTGTAGAGCAAATGATCAAGTTGCTACCAGCTCTGCCAAACCCTTGTGTGTTACAAGTATCATTTCTAAGCCTTCTCTCTGTTTGTGAAATAAACAATTCCCGAGAAAAATATTAAGGTTCTAAAACAGCATAGACACCAAACAGATGGGAAAAAAAGCTCTTCATTTTCCCTCCAACAGCTCTACAACCAATCTACAACAAGGACGGCGACAATAATGGCAGCAATATATCAAAAGTTGAAGCAAAGATCAGCTCGACACAAGACATCAGAGAGAAATCTGTGCACACTTCTGATCTACAACTTTCAACCGACGGTGCCATGCTTCATCAACCTCTATAACTCTTTTGTCAGGATATACATATACAACATGGACATATGAACAACGGAGCGTGGCGGTGACATCGTATCAGACCTGGCACACCATCCCTACTTCTAAACTTGAGGCATGAGGTATGTTAGCTGCGGTGACTGAACCTCGGCTGTTCCTTCTCAGGAACTCGTAGACGTAGTCTATCGCGATCCGCTTCACCAGCCCAGACCCACTCTTTGCTTTCATGTGCGCGCGCCCCATGATGAATGACATTCCTGCCTCCCTAGCGTCTGTCAGCTCCTGCAGCTCACTACGCGCCTCGCTGTCGATCAGTGCACCCTTCGGAAGCATGAACTTTACCCTCTTTGCCTTTGGTGCTACTGTGTGCTGGTATATTTCTTTATCTTCGGATAGTATCGATGAATCTGATCCATTAAGCTCACTGCCCTCCTCCTGAAATGGTAGACCTTTACTGATGGAAGACAGCCTCTCATAGGTATGGTCTGCAGCACCGTCCAGACAGCCATTTGGATCATCAGAGCCTCCACAGCGGATGAACTCTGCAATGCTGCCGACTAGGTCCTTCTCAAACTCAATGTCATCCTTCGGTAAATCGCGGTATCCATATCGGACGACCACCCTGTATAGACGATACTTTTTCGGGCCAATGCGACCAACCCAAAATCTCTCCTCGGGTCGGATATGTGGTACAGGTACTGATTTAATGCATAGAAAGACCAGAACCTGGTGAAAAATATGTTTGAACATTTTACTAGTTAGCAAGATGCACGTACTAGTGAGCTAAAACAAATAATTTAGCAGAGTGGCTCAGTGAAAGCATAATGTATATTTATTGGATATAGAACTGTGTTCTCGTCTATTCTGGGAAAAAATGTTATAGCAAAAGAAGTTGATAAGATACCTGATGAAATGCAGGCAGATTGGTGACGAAGTGAGAGAAAATGGCTGGAATACCAGACATAAGCTCCGTATATATCAGACCAATGCCTCGGACCCGAACAATCCCCAAGGAAGGGCCAAGATTCAAGAGCCAACTTATAGAGACCTTGTTTTGGACATCAAACTCGTACTTCTTTATGGTACCATAATGCCACACGCACATCACCATCATGAAAATGAAGGAAAGGGTGATAGGTACCCAAGCCCCTTCGCGAAATTTCACAAGGGATGCTGAGAAGTAAAGAACTTCAATTGAACCAAAGAAAAGAAGGAACCCGAGAGAAAAGACTATGTTCTTGTTCCAGCAAAGAACTATAACCAGTGACATCAAGCAAGTTGTGACGAGCATAACAGTTATGATCGCCAAACCTGAACGAAGAAAAAACCACATTAGCTTGGCATCTAAAGTTCACCATAAACTTTATATACAAAGTTGTAAGATAAGCAGAAAGCGTTTGCATCTTTTGATTGTTCCTGGTAAGAAGAAAATATGCATGTGTTCTTTTGAAATGAATTTATAAGCTTATTTTACTGTGTTTTTTACCTTGTGCGTTTGTCAAGTGCCTCGTATCTCTGAAGCCTATAGTAACAGCCAGGCATAGTATCATCAGGATCCAATTGATCTCTGGTATGTATATCTGGCCATGTACTGTAGATGATGTATGCACAATCTTCACCCTAGGGAAGCAATTTAAGGAACAGCACTGTTTGATGATTGAGAATGTGCCCGTAATAACTGCTTGGCTCCCGACAACGGCGGCGAGTATTGCAATCACCAGAACAGGCCATCTGATTTTTTCTAGAAAGAGATTATTGCATAAGTAAATACTAAAAGGGGGAACTTGTTACACAGTGATACTCATGAAGTGGTTACCTGTGAGGGTAAAAATGAAAATGTAAAGAGTACCTGGGACTGAAACGTAGAATCCAATATGATTAATATTCTCAAAATTGTGATGTCTTGAAATGTAAGCAGCTTGTCCCATATATGCCAGTATCAGAGCTGGATAAACTACAGAAGTGAAAGCTATCTGTTGAAAGTTAAGCATAGCGGTAAGGGAGTTTGGACTTATATAAGCTTAAGGTTAATATCACCAGATCAAGGATGGTGGTAGCACAGGTCAATTCCTAAGAACTAGTATGAATTATGATATAAGACAGGGAGCTAAAATCTAACATGGTTATTGTAAAAGAAAATATATTGCGCGGAAAATTCGCATTAGGTACCAAATGCCAATGTACACACTAAATTCACCCCCCCCCCCCCCCCCCACACTAATACATTTTCATTGCGTTAAAATCCATGTCCTTACACTATATTGTTCTTCATATATTTTATAACTGTTTCAAATGTGAACTTAAATTATTCTTTATCTACCAGCCATGACTGCTTTAGGGCCTATTTTAGATAATGTAGGTTTATTCACAAGACAGCCTTCAGGGCTTCTAAGTGATAAGCATAATACATTAACATATAACTAACTTACAAGTTTTTCCAGAGAGACAGGCTCGTAGTTTCAGAAGTCGCCACCTCTGTGAAATAAGACAGGGGGCTGAAACTCGAACTTGGTTTTTGCAAGAAAAGATATGGGCAGCATACAAATTTGCTCTAGATACTAATAGTCCGATGTATGCACACAGACTATTTTCCTCTTCAAATAATTCCTTTTCACTAGTTTAAAATTCAAGTCCTAACAAGTAACAATAGTGTTTTTTCACATATTGTGGAACTGTTTCATATGCAAATTTGGATTATTGTTTAACTACACGACACAAGTGTCTCTTAATTAAACGATGTGCACAAAGGTACTCTTTGTAAACATTGCAACGGGTGATAATTCAGGCCAAGTGGCAAAGGATTATGTAATGAAACCTCAAGCTAAGACACTCATCTTGTACCTTAATTGAAGACTGTGAGAAATGTCCAAGGTCTGCATACATAGCTTCAGAGCCTGAGAATTTGAATAGTTTCAACTGTGGTCAACTTATCATCATTATCATTTATTCAAACTTTCAAAGTGACGGAGTCAAATGGCAAAACAACAACCTGCTTTCAGCCCTTACCGGTTACACATAGAAGGATCCCACCCAGTGACATCCAGCCACCTGTTTGAGTCTTCTGGAGAAATTTGTACATGTAGTATGGCGAAAGAGCTCGGTACACATGAGGATTCCAATGGATGATGTTGTACACCCCTATGATGCTGATGCAGAGAAGCCACAGACACACGATAGGCGCGAAAAGGAAGCCGACCCGGTGCGTACCGTAGTGTTGCAAGGTGAACAATCCCACCAGTATTGCACATGTCACCGGTAGCAATATGTCTGAAAACCAACATGTCATGACTGATTCAGAAATCCTCAACTGGATATTCAGAGAAAGAGAATGAACATCACTGTATCAATAAGCAAGCAATTCAATTACTCGAATGTATTCGATCGGAATCAGCTAGTATAACAACTGGACATCGGTATCAAGAAATCGTAAGCGCAAACAGAGCAAGCAGTTGACCTACATTCGTGCTGCTCATTGTCCAGCGAGAGCTCGAGCCCGGAGACCGCCGAGACCACTGTGAAACAGAGCAAGAACAGAGCATCAGTGTGAACCATAACAGCAAAATGCAAAGCCAGGAGCACAACCAAATCTGTGGGGAGTCAGGAGCTGACCAGAGACGGCAGGGGTGAGCACGCCGTCGCCGATGACCATGCAGGTGCCGAGCAGGGCAAGCAGGAGCAGCAGCCTCTGCAGGACCCTGTGCCGCTCCAGCGCGTCGCGCACCCTCGAGAGCCGGGGCGCCGGCGTCACCGCCTCGCGCGACCGCCCCGCGAGTTCATCGCCGCCACCGCCGCCGGGGAGGAGGCCGGCGCGGACGCGGCGGCAGATAAGGGAGTAGAGCGCGAAGGTGCCGCCCTCGCCGTGGTCGTTGGCACGGAGCACGAGGAAGACGTACTTGAGGAGCGGGATTAAGGTCAACGTCCAGACCACGAGGGAGAGCACGCCGTAGATCTCCTCGTTCCCCGGCGAGTGCTCGATGTCCCCGCCGGCGAAGGCGCTCTTGAACACGTAGAGCGGCGCCGTTGCCACGTCGCCGTACACCACCCCCAGGCTCTGGTACGCCAGCAGCAGCTCCGCGTTCCACGGCCGCTGCAGGCACGAAAGCAACCGCCGCCCGCCAAGAAACCAAGAAACCGCCGTCAGTCACCGCGGGTGTCCCCCGAGCCAAAACCACACCAGATATCGAAATCTTGCACACGGCGGATTCCAGTAAAGCGGCGCCCCGGAGTTGACTCACCTTCCTGGGCGCCGGCATCCTCGCCGCGCCGTCCCCGCCGCTCTCCGCGTCCATTCCGGTCCAGCACCACCTGTACCGTTCGCTCACGCGCGCGTCGCGTTGCCGAACCGCCGCCAACTGCCAGGCGTGCAAGTCGCCACCTTCGCTGCGCCCACGCGCGCGCCTCTAGTCCCAGGTGCACTGCAAGCACACAATTTGGGGCGGAGAAGAGAAGATTTTGGTGGACAAGTTGAGTTTTGGCAAGAAGAGATCGATTTGGAAATCGGTTGAGAGGGCGAGCAGCGGAAGCAAGCAACAGACGCCACGCACGCTCTTCTTGTAGCTTCTGTCCTGCCGCAAGAACAACCAGAGCTGGTACCAACTCTTTGTCCTTGCTCGGTACCACTGAGAAACAAAGTCCAAAACCACCATTAAACAAACCCAAAACCTCCATTATAAAAAGTCCAGATGCGTGATGCGCACTAGCCAGGCAGGAGGACAAGAAAAGGACTCGACTTGGGTGAAACAGGCCAATCAAACGCAACGATGGATCGTAGTAGTAGTATAGTTACATTGTTGTGAAAAAAAATCTCGCTGGGAATTACTACAGTAGAGTGAGACATCTACTTGTATGTTCCGAGGTCAGGGAACAAGCTGATGATTGGCCAGATTGTGGGCGAGTGAGTGGGCATCGTATCGATCAGGTGGCGGCCTAACCAGCCGTATCGAGGCAAGTTGATACGTTGTTGCTCGTTTTAGGTTCTTGCCGCCATGGGTGGGGCATCTCCGGCTGTGGCTATCACCACAAAAGATAGGTTTTTGCTTTTCCCAACCCATTTCCTTGTCAGCTTCTGTTCTTGTGACCTGATCCTTTTCAAAAGTAAAGTGTGTCACTTCTTCCTGCTGCCGATCCTTCGTGGGCATACCGCGTGGAAAAATCAGGTGTAAACTTGTAACACGATTCCAAGGTTTCTCCGACCTCAGACCACAGCCTGGTGCAACTCGTGGCGAATTTCTAGCGTTTTACGGGTGGTTTGTCCTTTTCATCAAAGTCAAAGACAAAATGAACACGAGATCTGATTAGAGCATCTCTAGCATATCCCATTAACAGCTCCCAAACTGTAGAATAATCGTCGTTTTACAGTTTTTGAAGTGCAAAATATCCAGGTCCGATCCCGCAAACTGGCTTGACCCTTACATTTTTTCTAAGGTGGACCTTAAAACGGGTCTCTCATACCCTCATGCCTCCAATTTTCGGTGCCAATTTTTTACAGTCTATTTTAGACAATAGACAGTTGGCGAGAGGGAAGTTTCAGCACGGACGGTTCCCTTCCGGGGGTGTATTATCGATCACGTCGTATCATTCTCCGATCGAAAGGGATATATGTACGGTGGCAAATCAATTGTAAGTCGAACACACGGTTTGGAAGAAAACAAGTCCGAAACTCCCATTGTAAAATCCAAATGGGTGATGCACTCTAAGGGTAAGAAAAAGGACACTATCTATTTTGAGGAAGCAAGAACTGAACAGGCCAATGAAAGGAGACAATATGGGGAACAGAGACCATATCCTACGCATTAGGGAATTGGTGCACCCGACTCCTGTTAACCAACTTAAATATATTTTTAAATCCGAAAAAAGGTTAGGAGATTGACGCAACATAAGTACACATTGTCACAAAAATTCGAGTCTAAATTTGGCACACAACATCGACAGTGAAAATGACAAATTTGTTATCAATAATGATAATGGGCCAAATGCAAAGCCCAACTTATAGTTTGACCCTATTCATGTTGGATTTGACCATTATTTTTCTTGATTTCTGTTATGAATTCTGATTTGAAATTTTGTGGCATGTTAGATATGAGTATTATCTATGCCCAAACTTTTTTCCAATTTTTTGAAAACATACTAGTTGGTCCACCGAATTTTGGGTACACCGGGTGCACCAATTTTCTGGGTGCATAGGATACGTTCTCATGGGGAACACGACGTTTCGGGTCACGGGTGCGGATGCACACGTTATGTAAAATATTTTTAAAAACTTTAAATTTTTCAAAAAATTCCAAATAATTTTTTTGGATATTAGATGACATTTTATGTTAGCAGAAAAATTTCACGAAGAAAAGACATTTTTGGTGACATGTGCAAAAAAGACAAAAAAAAATCACGTACAAAGTCATTTTGAAAAATCCGGATTTGTCTTTTTTTCACAGCTTACAAAAAATGACATCTAGTATATATGAAAATTTATTTGTAATTTTTTTACATTTTGAACAGTAGGTACATCTAGACCTATGAGCCGATATGAATTTGCCACAATATGGCTCCAACTATATTAATTCATTCTTCCTACCCTTTTTATTGCAAATATTCCTATAATCGTTCATTCCTCGTACTCTTCCTTTTTCTTTTGTTGCAAACATTCTCGCCGAGAATTAGTGGAGCGAGACTTGTACCTGTACGAAAAGAAAGGTTCCTCATCTCGGTGGCTCCGCGAGCAGCTAGGCAACGCCTCTCCCCCTCTGTCGCTGCCGGCACGAGCCGTTGGGTAAAGCCCGCGCGGTGCCGGCAGCGGCAGGCCTGCCTTTTCCTACTCGCGTTCGGGGAGGCGCGCGGTGCACTGGGTATTGGGCTCGGTTAAGCGTGGCGGTGTGTCTCGACGGCAGGCCCAGTTTGGGGTATACGAGTTGTGACTTGGGGGCGACACTGAGGCTTCGTGCTACCTTGATTTGCGTCATGTGGGTCTAGATATAGCTCCGGCACGCCCGTGTTATTTGGCTTGTCGCGGTAAGGTTTTCATGATGCCTCCCGTGTGCGAGATGGATGCCCGGGCGGTGGCTTTGGATGGTGGACTGCGCGACCGGCTCTACGGCGAGCGGCGTAGCAGTGATAGTGGCTTCTTTCTTTGGCCATTCGGGTGGCGAGGAGCGTGGTGAGGGACCCTTGGGCAATGGTGACTCCCAGATCGCGTCCTGGAGCCCAGACTTGATGACATCTGGTGGTCGGGGGTATCAGGATGTGGGCGAAGGTTTTTCTGGGTGAAAACTCAGCACTCCAGCGCAAGCGGTGGCGATGCCTGCAGGTGTCATGACCTTCTTAGGGGGTGCCATTGTGGTTACCTTCCCCGCTTCATGGCTCCGGTTGAAAACTCTTGACCATCTCGGTTTTACGGCGGCGCCGTCACCCTATTGAGCCAGCATCTCTTGTTCTCACTCCGTACTTTTCCGTGGTCAAGTTCAGATCCTTTCTCGAGCCACTTTTAGCGCTATAGTGGGGCGTTCTCGACGTCCTCCTATCATTTGACATGATTTTGTTGTCACTACTCTCTGTCCTCATTGTTCGCTAACTGGATCGGCGCTCCACAGCCCAAAAGAAGAGGGTAGATTGTCCTCTCCGGCTATAGTTTGGTAGGTATGGTGTGATGATATCCGGTGGTTTCAGAAGGAGGCGTAGTGTTCGGGATATTGCTTCTCGTTAACTTAACGGTCGACCGGGCCCGATTTATCAATTTTATCAGTCGACTATTTGTCGGCAAGACTTTCTAAAAATCTCAGGTTTTCATCAATCAACATGGAAAACTCGTAAGTCATGTCATATGTATCTGTCTTAAGCAACCTAATATGTACCGGAAGTAGCCATATACACAAATAGAAGGCATCATGACTCCAAAAACTCAACCAAAATAAAAAATGGGAGCTAAATCGGTTGGGCCCCATAGATTTATTGGTGAATATCGACGATATGTTGGTCTGACAACCGATATATGGGCCGGACTAGTAAATACCGGCGATATTCACTTATCTTATCGGCCGATCCCGATAACCGATAAACCGGCCAATTTATCGGCATACTGGCCGATATTTTGATACCTCTTGTTAGTTGTATTGGGTGCTTCTTTTGAATGTGCTACTTCTGTTTTTTTTTTTCACCTTTGTTCTGCTTTGTGAGAGAGATTTATCATCACTTTGTATTAGTTGGGCCGTGTAAGATTATTTATAAAGCAGGATGAAACCATGTTTCGAAAACTTAGGCATATAGGTCAATCAGCATAGGAAGGCCACACCACATTGATGATTGGCAGATTGAAAAGATAGGGTACCCATCAGGTGGGAACTGGATGAGATCTCTGGCCGTGGCTATCACTACCAAAGATAGGCGATTGGTTTTCCACAACCCATTTCTCCTTGTGCCATTTTCGTTGTTTCTTCTTCTATTGTGATCTCATACTTTCAGATGAGAAATTTCACTTCTTTGTGCAAGTCGTCCTGCCGACTCTTCCTAGTCGTTGAGATGATAGGTCCGAGGCCTCTCGACGATGTGACTGTTGCATGTAAATCAATACGGTATGAGCGGAAAACAGTGTTCTGAAAGGGATCCTTCCATAGAAGACCTATGTGGCGTATGTAACTCGTGTCAAGTATAGAATTTAAATTTGTCCTTTTCATCAAAGTCAAAGGAGGAAAAAGAGACGACAAGAAGATGTGCTTAGTCTAATGACAGCCCGACAGCTCTACACAGAAATAAGAAGGATTGCTTTCTGCAGCAGCCTGTGATCGAGACTTGCGGGATCTTTTTTTTTTTTTTTTGAGGCTTAACAATACTTTATTGATCATATCAAATCATTACACAAAGTTTCCCGGATACAATCCGGTGCAACGATCCTTATTCATGGTAAGCAAGGAGCCACGGAGACGGTACGTGCGGAACAAGAGAATGGATGATACACACCTATCTGATCCACCTGGATCGATGGTGGTGAAATGTCAGTCCTAGTCAAAACTAGCCGGAGCAGGCGGAAACTGCAAATGATCCCAAGTTACATGGAGCTCGTTTTTTGAAAATATCAAAATCGGCTTTTTTCGAGTTTTCATAAATCCTGAAAACATTCCCGGATGAAGATAGTGTCGATATCTACAAACATGCCAAATTTTAACTCAAAATTCGTTATATTTTGGGTTGCACAAAAAAGACAAATCGAGAACAATTTCAAGTTATTGAAACTGTGTACTATTCACCACCCATTTGTCATTTTTGCTCAGCCCACAAACAACGTATTACGATTTAAAATTTTACACATTTGTTGATCTAGATATTATCTACATCTAGGAATTGTTTCTCGATATTTTGAAACTCAAAAGTGCCGATTTCGATTTTTTTTAAACGAGCTCAATGTAGCTCGGAGCCATTAGTCTACTCTCCGGAGTAGGTAGAACTAGCTAGAGGATTTACTTACGATATAATATGAGCGGCGGTGCTAGACGTATGAGTTGGAAATATTAGATGAAACCCCGAACATTGCTGCGGACAATCAGAAGCGTTCTTAAACTATAATAGTGTATCCCCGTATTTGCATAATTAATACGCATAGCCAACATGTGAAAAAAAGAAACATACCATTCGATGGTGTTTTCCCGTGATTAATCGAGATAATATAATTTGACTGTGTATAATTGCATCAGAACAAAAGACAGTTAGATTACACGATAGCTTGTGAACCTTGCGGGGTAAGTGTGCAGAAAGTAATTTTGCTTAGCTTGTAAAGTCCACCTTGATCTCTTTGAGCGGAAGAATAACCAAAGGAATATAAAATAGCATGGTTCCTGAGTAGGACAACATATGTACATTTTACCACATCTTATTAAACACGCAGCGTGTCATCATTGAACAATTAAAGCGGAGAACAAACAGAGCAGGGCATATATACCTGATCCTCTCAGCCATGAAAGATTTTGTGCCTAGGATTGTCATTAGGTAAACTAGTCGAATGCCCGTGAGTTGCCACGGTAAGTTTGATCAAAAGAACAAGGTCGTTATCATAGATTGAGAGCCGCTGTTTGGCTGAGCATCGACGTGGCAATCGAGATGAGCCAAGATTCAGTAAAACCCAGCTGATAAAATAGAGGCGGTCTATTACTCTTTTCCAAAGCTTCAAAAGCATCTGGCTTCAAAGAATTGTTGGCTATGTTTCTAATCTCGTTTCTTTGTGAGTTAGGCACTTAAGCTATCTCTGAACCTGTAGGTGCTAAGTTCAGGGAACACCTTTTGGTTCATAAATAAGCACGCTCATCTGTGAGTGTGTTGCCGTAGTTCTAGCTAAGATAGTTAGGGTTGTTCACCGTTTCATCTAGCTGTTAGTATAGAGTAGCACGAGCTGCATGACGTGGGATGGCATGACAAGACCTGATTAAGACTGATTAAGGATGGCCATACCCATACTCGTATTGTTCATGGGTACAAAATTCTATCCATACCCGTACCCATTACTTCTATAAAGGTCCGATGCCTACCTGCCATATGCCCCCGTTGCCCCGATCGGTGAATTTGGTTCGATGGATCAGTAAAAACGCCTTGCTGTTTCACCTGGGGTCGTTGGATGCGGTGAATCCGTTTTTTACTATTCGACCGAGGGGCACAGGCAATGACCACGTGGTAAATCCTATGGGCCCCGGTCGTCAGTCGTCTGTGTGCAATCAGGTCTTGACCACGCATTATAGTTTAAGAATTCTGATTGTCCGCAGCAATGTTCGGGGTTTCATCTAATATTTCCAACTCATACGTCTAGCACCGCCGCTCATATTATATCGTAAGTAAATCCTCTAGCTAGTTCTACCTACTCGGAGAGTAGACTAATGGCTCCCGAGCTACATTGAGCTCGTTTAAAAAAAATCGAAATCGGCACTTTTGAGTTTCAAAATATCGAGAAACAATTCGTAGATGTAGATAATATCTAGATCAACAAATGTGTAAAATTTTAAATCGAAATACGTTGTTTGTGGGCTGAGCAAAAATGACAAATGGGTGGTGAATAGTACACAGTTTCAATAACTTGAAATTGTTCTCGATTTGTCTTTTTTGTGCAACCCAAAATATAACGAATTTTGAGTTAAAATTTGGCATGTTTGTAGATATCGACACTATCTTCATCCGGGAATGTTTTCAGGATTTATGAAAACTCGAAAAAAAGCCGATTTTGATATTTTCAAAAAACGAGCTCCATGTAACTTGGGAGTCATTTGCAGTTTCCGCCTGCTCCGGCTAGTTTTGACTAGGACTGACATTTCACCACATCGATCCAGGTGGATCAGATAGGTGTGTATCATCCATTCTCTTGTTCCGCACGTACCGTCTCCGTGGCTCCTTGCTTACCATGAATAAGGATCGTTGCACCGGATTGTATCCGGGAAACTTTGTGTAATGATTTGATATGATCAATAAAGTATTGTTAAGCCTCAAAAAAAAAAAGGATCCCGCAAGTCTCGATCACAGGCTGCTGCAGAAAGCAATCCTTCTTATTTCTGTGTAGAGCTGTCGGGCTGTCATTAGACTAAGCACATCTTCTTGTCGTCTCTTTTTCCTCCTTTGACTTTGATGAAAAGGACAAATTTAAATTCTATACTTGACACGAGTTACATACGCCACATAGGTCTTCTATGGAAGGATCCCTTTCAGAACACTGTTTTCCGCTCATACCGTATTGATTTACATGCAACAGTCACATCGTCGAGAGGCCTCGGACCTATCATCTCAACGACTAGGAAGAGTCGGCAGGACGACTTGCACAAAGAAGTGAAATTTCTCATCTGAAAGTATGAGATCACAATAGAAGAAGAAGACAACGAAAATGGCACAAGGAGAAATGGGTTGTGGAAAACCAATCGCCTATCTTTGGTAGTGATAGCCACGGCCAGAGATCTCATCCAGTTCCCACCTGATGGGTACCCTATCTTTTCAATCTGCCAATCATCAATGTGGTGTGGCCTTCCTATGCTGATTGACCTATATGCCTAAATTTTCGAAACATGGTTTCATCCTGCTTTATAAATAATCTTACACGGCCCAACTAATACAAAGTGATGATAAATCTCTCTCACAAAGCAGAACAAAGGTGAAAAAAAAAACAGAAGTAGCACATTCAAAAGAAGCACCCAATACAACTAACAAGAGGTGTCAAAATATCGGCCAGTATGCCGATAAATCGGCCGGTTTATCGGTTATCGGGATCGGGCCGATAAGATAAGTGAATATCGCCGGTATTTACTAGTCCGGCCATTATTTACTAGTTCTTAAACTATAATGCTGCGGACCCCCGAACATTACTGCGGACAATCAGAAGCGTTCTTAAACTATAATGCGGACAATCAGAAGCGTTCTTAAACTATAATCCGTTTTTTACTATTCGACCGAGGGGCACAGGCAATGACCGGTCGTCAGTCGTCTGTGTGCACGCGTGAGGCCGAGGTCTTGTCTGTTCGCCGTGCGAAGAGGCGTTTCTACTGTGCGTGCGTGGAACAAAACCAACGCAGTGAAACCCTAGACAATCTCGATCTCTCTCCTCCCCCAATCCCCTTTCTCCTCCTCCTCCAACTCGTGGCCAACGCCCGCCGCCGCTCCCGCAACTCTCCCGTTCCCTCCTCCTCCAGCTCACCATCTCGCGCCGCCGCCGCGCGCCTTCCTCGGCTTTGTCCTCCCAGCCACTACAAGAAATATGCTGACTGTGACCCTCAAAATTGGTCACAGAAATGGTCATAAACTGGCATTTGTGACCTTTTTGTGACGAAAAAATTGGTCAAAAGATGAGCGTCACTAATGGCAGTTTGCGACCTTTTTTGGGGATTGGTCATAAAGCATTGTGACCAAAAACAATGGTCACAAATTCTATGACCAATTTTTTGGTCACTACCAGTCTGGCCAATCCACGTCAGATCCAACGTGGCAGAGCTGACGTGGCGAAATTGTGACCAAACGAAATGGTCGTGAATCAGAATCAGCCCAGTCCAGTTTGGCACGCTAAATGGGCCTGGCCCAATAAATCAGGCCATTTAATGTTTTTTCGTGTCTACTTTGGACGGCTATATGGGCCAGCCCAACAGTTAGGCCTTTTTATTTACTGGGCCGTGGCCTTTTTAGTCGACAATATTAAAATTTGTTTTGATTATTTGGGTCTTACAGTTGGGGCCCAGTTGTCAGGTTCTTACAGTTGGGGCCCAGTTGTAAGGTTACCATACATATGTCCCATATGCCAGGGTCATACTCTTCATATTCAAATTAACAGTAACTGAATAACAAGAATTTAAATTGGTAATCAGAATAGACAAAATACTGCAAGTAACAGCAGCCAGATTCAGTATGGAGCTCGTGCTCTACAAGTAACACATAATACAATGACTATCACAGCTATAAGCACTGCAAGTGTAACCACTAGATACTCTACAAGCTCTACAAGTGTTATCTTCTTCAGCATGGAGCTCCAGATCTTGTTGTATGGACAACATGCTGGACTCACTGGACGACCAAAGTGAGGACTGGCCAACAGAACTTCATCATGCCTTCCAGGGTTGTCCTGTTACATGAACAAGCACAGAATTATCAAAAAGAACTCGAGCCAATATTATGAACAGACCATTCAAAAAGGACATAGTTCTTTAGAATGATAACACAATTCAAAACCATCCTTTTTGTTATCCAGCTAGTCAAAATGAGATATTCATACAAGAAAACCGAAACAACATGAATATGCATGGCTCCAGTGCAGGTCCTGCAACTAATATCACTTCAACATATTGACCCTAAACAAGCACTACTGGCAGGATCATCCATTCAACTGGCAGGATCAAACACTACTAGTCAACACATAATATAACATCACAAAGGCAGGAGAGAATAAAAGGAACCGAGATAGATATTGTAATTGAAAGGGTCGACAATGATCTGGATTGAAAACCAGTTGATGAACACACAAGTCGTGAAGCTAAAAGATCATATAGTTTCAGAGAATGGCGTCAGACCTGCAACAATGAAGAACAGATCGGAACCCATCAGGAACAGCAAAGCGCGAACCACGGCAGCGGCAGGATAAACCCACGAAATCGTTCTGCACACACAAAGTTTCAGAGAATGGCGTCAGTGTTTGGTGCACCAGAAGTTCAGACGAACGCATCAACAAGGTAAACAGCAAAGGAGATTGTGATGGGGAGGGATGGAGTCAATGGATCTCACCTCGCTGCCCTCCTCGTCGTTGATCTCAGACTTGGACTTGTCGGAATCGCCGGACGCCTCTGCCTACAGCGGGACATGGCACGGAAACAAACAGATCAGTGCTAAGTCTGTGCGTGCACTGAATCTGACGACAGAACTGGTGAGGGATTGGGAGGGCGGTGTTACCTTCGGGTTGTTGTACGCGTCGATCTTCTTGGTGTACTCAGCCTTGAGCTTCTCGGCCTTGACGCATAGGGACCCTTCTCCTGAATTTCGAACAACAGAGTTAGTGCAGAGAAGAAACAGTAGGCCTAACATGAGCAGAAGACTAGATGGGGAGCAACCAAATTCGCGAAAAATTGTTTGTCAGAAGCTATGGAAAGTTGCAGAAAATTCAGAGAACAAGTTCATCCCGATTTCTAATCCAGTGCCACGGGTAACCAAAATAGAACCGAATTACAACTACGCCTGCATGCATTGTAGTCCCCAGATTTGACACTGGTAACGGAAAAACTGAGACGAGTATACATGGTCAAATCTGGACAGAAACGAATCTGATAATAAGGTAATCGTACAGCATACTAGGGTGCATCAGTAACAAAGCAACACTGTGTTCATACACAGTTTGAGAGGGGGGACTGGCAACTTACTTCCTCGGTCAGGGCCTTCCACTTCTCACCACCGGCCTTGCCAACCTGCAATCCACCACCAAAACCAACAACGGAACAGAGCACATAAATCACAGCCCAAAACCAACACAAAGCACAAAGGAGAAACAGCAGAGGCGATGAGGTGGAACGGGAGCGCTTGCTTAGCTTACCACGGAGACCTTGCTGTTTTCCGGGTTCTGCTCCTTGAACTCTCCTGAACCACTCCCTGCACCAATACCAACACACCCAAAATCCCCGTCAGAACACCACCACAACAGATAAACAACCAAAACGAATCACGGCAGATCTGGGGGACGCTTACATGAAGACGAAGAAGGCGATGGGTGGGCGCTTGGGCTTGTTGGGGTCCTTCTCTACCTTGCGCTTCTTCACCGAGAGCCTGCAGTCGCCGCCGTGGGAAGCCACCTTGGCCTTTGTCACGAACAGAAACACCCGTCAGAAACACCACCACAATCAGCAAATCCAATCAGAACAGCCGCTCGAACACGCAAGGAAATCAAATCGAAGGGGGGAAGGAGAGAGGGTCACCTGGAGTCGCCGCCGCGGGAAGCCACCTTGGCCTTCATCTCGCCGCAGGACCTTCGAATCGGAACGGAGCGCCGGCGAGAGGTGGTGGTGGGAGGTGGGCACGGATCTGGACGGCGCGCACCGGAGAGCGGCCACTGCCTAGCCCACGCCGCGCGCACGGCTCCTAGACGCCATGACCGATGGGAGAGGAGGTGGCGCGGCGCGCCCTGGAGGAGGCGACGGCGAAGGCGTCGTGCGAGGTGGTGCAGGAGTGCAGCCCATGGATGGTGGCTGCGGGCGCCGGGAAAACCCTAGCTGGGTGGCTAGAGGGGTGGCGGCGGGGGATGGGCTCTGGCGGCTCGTCCGCGTCTGGGAGAGTGGGGAAAGGTGACGGGGCTGGCGGCTAGGGTTCGGGGAGGGAATATATTTGGTGCACTACGAAATACGGAATTGCCCCTGGTTTGGTGCTGGGTGCTCGAATTTCTTAGGGTATTCTAGTCATTTCAATCCAAAAATGGGTAGGCGGGAGATTTGCCGCTTGTTGTTCCGAAATTTTCGGGTTCGAACTTTTGTCATGGCCTTATGGGAGGGAAATTTGGACTATCTTTTTTAGGGTTTCTTTTAAGTGAATTTTTTTGCATTACAAGTGGTAAAATACAAATATTTGCAGATCGTTTGAAAAGTAATGACCGAATATATCACGTAAAATGGGGTAAATCGAAATAAAAAACCAACTTTTTGATATTATTACCGAGGTACCGCATAGAACTAGTTTTGGAGTCCATTGTGGGATGAACGGGAAAAAAGTCAATGCTCATGTCGGCGCTAGCGCCGATGGTCCCCCGAGGTAAATTCCACGAAGAGGAGACTTGATTTCGGCATCAATTTTTGACTCACGGGCGACGACATGAGTGCATTGTGGCATGACAAACAATGTTGTCGACCAGCGATTTTGACATGTTTCACAAAAAATCCACTTTTCATTTTTTTAAGTGCTAATAGCCCGACTTTTTGTGAAGCGGCTACCGAGAGTGTCGTCCAAAATAGAACCGATAAAAATTGTTCACATAGTAGGTATCATTCTATGTAAAATCACCAAAAAGCATTCATTTTTGAGCTCTTTACCATTTTCCGGTCAATTAAACAGTTTCCTGCCGATTCAGCTGGAAATGGCTAAAATTTGAACTACAAGTGCTATATATCTTGCCTTTTATTTTTCAGGAATTTCATTTCTAGGTTCACAACTAGTCACTTCATCATAGATACACAAAAATATTTGCATGGTTCAATCACTACACACGAACGGTCATGACGGAGATTTCGACTAGAATTTCAAACAAGCATACAAAATTCAAAAAAAATCAAAATAATGGAAAACCTTCGCGTAGCATCATGAAATGTGACCTAGTTACCATAAAAAAGCATAAACTTGCAATTCAGAAGTTTCATTGAAAACGTGTTCCCAGAAACTTGCTATCATGTATAGACATTCATAGCTTTCAAGACTAACAAGTAGTGTTTTGGCCACATTCATGACATAGTTTGTCGAAATGTGCCCGAATTTGGCACATGTGTGCATTTTAGCATGACAAACAATGTTGCCGACCAGCGATTTTGACATGTTTCACAAAAAAATACACTTTTCATTTTTTAAGTACTAATAGCCCGACTTTTTGTGAAGCGGCTACCGAGAGTGTCGTCCAAAATGGAACCGATAAAAATTGTTCACATAGTAGATATCATTCTATGTACAATCACAAAAAGTATTCATTTCTGAGCTCTCAACCATTTTCCGGTCAATTAAACGGTTTCCTGCCGATTCAGCTGGAAATGGCTAAAATTTGAACTACAAGTGCTATATATCTTGCCTTTTATTTTTCAGGAATTTCATTTCTAGGTTCACAACTAGTCACTTCATCATAGATACACAAAAATATTTGCATGGTTCAATCACTACACACGAACGGTCATGACAAGATTTGACTAGATTTTCAAACAAGCATACGAAATTCAAAAAAAATCAAAATAATGGAAAACCTTCGCGTAGCATCATGAATGTGACCTAGTTACCATAAAAAAGCATAAACTTGCAATTCAGAAGTTTTCTGAAAACGTGTTCCCAGAAACTTGCTATCATGAATACATTCATAGCTTTCAAGACTAACAAGTAGTGTTTTGGCCACATTCATGACATAGTTTGTCGAAATGTGCCCGAATTTGGCACATGTGTGCATTTAGCATGACAAACAATGTTGCCGACCAGCGATTTGACATGTTTCACAAAAAAATACACTTTTCATTTTTTAAGTACTAATAGCCCGACTTTTTGTGAAGCGGCTACCGAGAGTGTCGTCCAAAATGGAACCGAAAATTGTTCACATAGTAGATATCATTCTATGTACAATCACCAAAAAGTATTCATTTCTGAGCTCTCAACCATTTTCCGGTCAATTAAACGGTTTCCTGTCGATTCAGCTGGAAATGGCTAAAATTTGAACTACAAGTGCTATATATCTTGCCCGTTATTTTTCAGGAATTTCATTTCTAGGTTCACAACTAGTCATTTCATCATAGATACACAAAAATATTTGCATGATTCAATCACTACACACGAACGGTCATGACCAAGACTTTGACTAGATTTTCAAACAAGCATACGAAATTAAAAAAAATCAAAATAATGGAAAACCTTCGCGTAGCGTCATGACATGTGACCTAGTTACCATAAAAAAATATAAACTTGCAATTCAGAAGTTTTACTGAAAACGTGTTCCCAGAAACTTGCTATCATGAATAAA